>OY756210.1:87379930-88014297 GCA_963576795.1 Metopia argyrocephala
GTGTTATACTCAGTTTATTCAGAAATAGTTTTTGGTCTATACAATCCATTCAAAGGAAGATTACTAAGGCATTTCACTCAAACACATTTTGCCCATTATAGCCCACTGTGTGAATTGTGCCAAAAGTCGGAAAGTGATGAAAGATAGCGGACCTAATGTACTATCACGTGTCATACTCAGTTTGTTCAGATATAGTTTTTGGTCCATACAATCCATTCAAAGGAAGGTTACTAAGGCATTTCACTCAAACACATTTTGCCCATTATAGCCCACTGTGTGAGTTGTGCCAAAAATCGGAAAATGATGGAAGATAGCGGACCTAATGGACTATCACGTGTCATACTCAGTTTGTTCAAAAATAGTTTTTGGTCCATACAATCCATTCAAAGGAAGATTACTAAGGCATTTCACTCAAACACATTTTGCCCATTATAGCCCACTGTGTGAGTTGTGCAAAAAGTCGGAAAGTGATTTAAGATAGCGGACCTAATGAACTATCACGTGTCATACTCAGTTTGTTCAGAAATAGTTTTTGGTCCATACAATCCATTCAAAGGAAGATTACTAAGGCATTTCACTGAAACACATTTTGCCCATTATAGCCCACTGTGTGAGTTGTGCCAAAAGTCAGAAAGTGATGGAAGATAGCGGACCTAATGGACTATCACGTGTTATACTCAGTTTATTCAGAAATAGTTTTTGGTCTATACAATCCATTCAAAGGAATATTACTAAATCATTTCACTCAAACACATTTTGCCCATTATAGCCCACTGTGTGAATTGTGCCAAAAGTCGGAAAGTGATGAAAGATAGTGGACCTAATGGACTATCACGTGTCATACTCAGTTTGTTCAAAAATAGTTTTTGGTCCATACAATCCATTCAAAGGAAGATTACTAAGGCATTTCACTCAAACACATTTTGCCCATTATAGCCCACTGTGTGAGTTGTGCCAAAAGTCGGAAAGTGACGAAAGATAGCGGACCTAATGGACTATCACGTGTTATACTCAGTTTATTCAGAAATAGTTTTTGGTCTATACAATCCATTCAAAGGAAGATTACTAAGGCATTTCACTGAAACACATTTTGCCCATTATAGCCCACTGTGTGAGTTGTGCCAAAAGTCGGAAAGTAACGAAAGATAGCGGACCTAATGTACTATCACGTGTTATACTCAGTTTATTCAGAAATAGTTTTTGGTCTATACAATCCATTCAAAGGAAGATTACTAAGGCATTTCACTGAAACACATTTTGCCCATTATAGCCCACTGTGTGAGTTGTGCCAAAAGTCGGAAAGTGATGGAAGATAGCAGACCTAATGGACTATCACGTGTTATACTCAGTTTATTCAGAAATAGTTTTTGGTCTATTCAATCCATTCAAAGGAAGATTACTAAGGCATTTCACTCAAACACATTTTGCCCATTATAGCCCACTGTGTGAATTGTGCCAAAAGTCGGAAAGTGATGAAAGATAGTGGACCTAATGGACTATCACGTGTTATACTCAGTTTATTCAGAAATAGTTTTTGGTCTATACAATCCATTCAAAGGAAGATTACTAAGGCATTTCACTGAAACACATTTTGCCCATTATAGTCCACTGTGTAAGTTGCGCCAAAAATCGGAAAGTGATTTAAGATAGCAGACCTAATGGACTATCACGTGTCATACTCAGTTTGTTCAGAAATAGTTTTTGGTCCATACAATCCATTCAAAGGAAAATTACTAAGGCATTTCACTCAAACACATTTTGCCCATTATAGCCCACTGTGTGAGTTGTGCCAAAAATCGGAAAGTGAGTTAAGATAGCGGATCCAATGGACTATCACGTGTCATACTCAGTTTGTTCAAAAATAGTTTTTGGTCCATACAATCCATTCAAAGGGAGATTACTAAGGCATTTCACTCAAACACATTTTGCCCATTATAGCCCACTGTGTGAGTTGTGCCAAAAATCGGAAAATGATGGAAGATAGCGGACCTAATGGACTATCACGTGTTATACTCAGTTTATTCAGAAATAGTTTTTGGTCTATACAATCCATTCAAAGGAAGATTACTAAAGCATGTTACGGACCGGTTGAACTGGCAATACCTCCAACTAGCTCATCAATGTTCTCAGGCAGGTACCAACCCTTATTGCCAGCCGCGTATCCCAACACACAAAAAAAATATGTATAAATACACAAAAAAAACTAAAAAAATGAATAAAATACAAATACAAATCACGTTATGGGACCGCCTCATTCAATTATGCCAGTGGGATAGATGTTATTCCCACAAATGCCCTCCCAACCTTGTCGCTGACACAACCGTGCAATTTAAGTCCAACGACCCACATTCCACCTTTCCTCTCCACACTTACCACTCCATTACCACTTTTACCCTTTACAATCAATCAGACATCCTATTAAAATTTCTAATCACATTTACAAAAATAATTTATTATATAAAATTCTTAAACTTAAACATTAGAATAAAAGAATTTAAAATTAACGTATAAATGTACGTGAATATTACCAAAAGTTAAAAAAAAATTAAAATACTCTTATTCCCTGAACAAAAAAAAACTCACTTAACTAGATACAAAATATATATACACGTACACTAGTAGTCTCCTTTTTCCTTACTGTTGATTTCCTTTTCCTATCTTCTCTTTCCTTTTTTTTTTCTAATCTCTATTTCTTTTTTTTTTTTTCTAATACATATTCATGTATATTCAATATCTCAGTACTTCCTTTTTTTCTATTCTATTCTTAATGCGGTTTCTTATATCTAAGAGAGCTCCCTGAGATATACTAGTACCGGAATTCTCTTCTGGTCAATATTATACCAGATTAACCTATTGGACACTATACTACAGGATATTAAATATAAGTATATATGTACTAAATATTTTGAATTAAAATTCTTTTCTTTGCTTAACGAAAAAGGAAATCTATACAATTAGAAAAAATAATATAATGTTAACAATAATAAAAAAAATTTTATAAATTTTCAGCAAAAAAAATATAAAGATAACGAAATTCTTAAAAATTATATAGACATAGGTATAATAAAAACTTTAAATTATATCGCTCTTCTCCTTTTTTTACGTATTTTTTTTTCAGATGCTGGTCCCTGGTATTTAACCTTCTCTTTCCTTTATTTTCTAAAACTTTTTCTTTTAAAATTTCCAGTTTGCCCGTGGTTTCCGATTAAATTTTCTTTCCTGCCGGATTCGCTGCTCACTATCCTAGCTTTTTTTCTATTCTTCTTCTTAATTTTCTTTCTTTTTTTCTTAATAATAAAAATAATTAAAACTCCTACCTGGTATTATTTATTCTGGCCCCTTTGAATCCCGATTAGAGGTCCAATACCAGCTATATTTTGGGGATTAAAAATACTTTAGTCTCAATCATTCTATTTTTCATTTTTCCCTTTTTTCACTTACGTAGGTTTTCTCTTCTCTATAAATTGTAATTGACAGTGGCCTGTAGTCTCTATTCCAAGGATTCCACTCTTCCGTTCCTGATAAAAATCCAGACAATCCTAATTACCCGGTCTCAAAAGAATTTGTTGGTGCAAAAAAAAATCTTATTACCGCTTCTCGCATACGCGGTTTATTCCTTCACTTCACTTCACTTTTTTTTTTTTTTTTTTTTTTTTGCACTCTTACACCGGCACTTCTTTTTACTTTCACGTCTCAAAAACAATTAACTTCTTGCAAAGTATAGATGTTTTTCCCTAGCCGCGCTAATATCCTTGCGGTTTTTATTTATCAATCTCCTTTTTCTAACTCATTTTTATTTCAAAATGTAACGTTAAAAAAAATTTCAACCTTCATCTTTTTTTTTTTTTTTTTTTTTTTGCTCTTAAAAATTTTCAATTTCTTGGCGCAATATTTTTTTTCTAGATTTTTCTATTTTCTTATCTATTTATCTCCCCACAATATATTTTATACGAATTATTTACCTAATTTCATGTCCTTGATTTCATATCCGAATCTAAACTTTATTTCCTAAAGATACCAGGGTTTCATGATACTAGCAAGTATCCCTATACTTAAAATATTTTAACTTTTTATATGTGGACAAAAACAACTAATATACTACCTAAAAACACAACAAATAAATAAAAAAACGCTATTTTACTCTACTTATTTTTATTAATGAATAAAATACAACACTACACAATTTTCGGTCTACAATTTTTGTACTAGAACAAAAATTACATTACTATGTGTTTGTCCCACTCACTCACACTAAATTGCATACAATGCAGAAATATATGCAATTGTTATCCATTTGCAGAAAATATTCACGGTGGTAAGTACGGATTTGCATATTATTAATCTTAATTTATTCAATTTCTTTTATAGTTTTCCTTTCAGGTTCATTAAGAAAAATCCGGCTTATTGGTAAATATGCATGTATCGTTCCGATCCATGGCATTATTTGTCATTAATATTTTATCCTTTCTTTATTTTCAGGTCTACCAACACTATGGAAACGAATGCAGACAACAAAAAACAATAAGACAATAAGTCACACAAAAAATGTGACACAAAAATAAAAAAATAAGAAATATTGCACCAGGGGATGGAGCTGGGAGTTGGTGTTCCCAATTGCTCCATGTTCCTCCCCATATACATGATAATAAAATGTCTTGGGGTACACAGATCAAAAAAAATTATGAATATGTATACAAGGTGTCCCCACTTCATTTTTTTATTTTTTTGCTCACAGCAGTCCGCAAAAATTAATACTACAGAAAACCCAAATACCGTGCTAAATATGTATGTTTTTACACATGTATACATTGTGGCAGATATAAACAAGAAATGCCAAATTAAAACATAATCTACTTTAAAAATTCGTTTTATAAATTAAAATTATTCATTAGGAATAAAACAAAACAACAGTTTTTTTAATTATTCTTTTAAAATCGCACATATTTTCACTAACAAGATCAATATTAAATATCTTGTAATAATGGTACAATGCATACGCAGAAGAAATTTTATAAGAAAATAAAATAAATTGCAGAATTTCATCGTGTAAATCTTGTAATGAGATTTTCTCTTTTTGCTCATAGCAGTCCGCAACAAAACTCCGGTTTTGAAGATGTGAATCGTAGGAAACGGTGTGCGGACATTAAGCCAAATACACTGTTCCTCCACGATTCTGTGACTCGATTGATAAACCTGCCGGCAAACGTTAGAATATATATACATATATATATATGGAAGAAAATGGTCAACAACTAAGACATTAGGCGTAATGAATGTATATTAACAAAAAAATGTTTACGTATATAATTCCTTTGACGAAATCAAACGAAAACAAACAACACATAAGCGCAATATTCTGTCTTCCCGTGCCAGTAAAACTCTGTAAGACTTTGCTACGTGCCCAACGTGGGGAATTCTCACGCCCTGTGATCCAGAGTCTCACGCTATACAAACTGAACTAACCGGGCACAAATTGTGAATATCTCTATTTCTGTTCAATCCACTGATCTCAACACTACTACCATCAGAAATCAAGCTTCCCATCACATGTTTCAACTTATCCTCCAATAAGTAAAGTAAGTGAATCTATTTACCGGGCCATGCACTCATGTGCGCTCTGCCGAATTATTTTCCACTGGGAGAAAAAAAAACGTAGAGGCTAATCCAGAACAAAAATAATCATTTCGAGTTACTGTTAATCAGTATAATAAGTACAACCAAAGTACTTTAACAAAAATTCGAGCGCCCACAAAAATTATCGAGGCAAAAGAAATATAAAACTTAAACAACTTAAACACACTTATCTGAAATCCTATTCAAGGAATGCGTCAACAACTAAATATTCAAATAAATACAAAATAAATTGTCACTAAAACAGATAGGATTACACCTCCATTTTCCATTCCCCGTTGGAATAGATGATGCTTGAATAGCCCTTCATCACCTTGCCCCCTTTTGGTAAAAAGGTGCAGTGATGTGTGATTCACCAGACGATATTCGTAAGGATTTACGGGAAGTATAATGCACATATTTTTCTACATAAGAATTTTTACTTTGTGAAACTTTTCTATTCTCTTTTCAGGTTTATTTCTCAACTGACTAACAAGAAAAGTCGTTTGATCTGACATAACAAAAATACTTATATCCATGTATATCACAGAAGCAGTTTGTAACTCTAAAAATTGAATGGCTATTCCATTATTGCACATTGGGTTTCTGGGTAAGTAGATTATATATCACAGTCTAGTTTAAGTAATTCTAGTATCACAGTGGAGTTTAACCTAACCTAATATCACAGAAGTAGACAAATAATAAAAAAATATTGCACTACTAATTCCTATGTGGACACATTCCCCATCTCGGTATAAAACAAAAAAAAAGAACGTCCATAAAATTAATTATAAATATAATTATCGAGTTAAATAATCGTAGGCAAACAATGACAGTCAAAATTCCAAGCCTATTTCCCTAACATATACCTGCAGTTATCCTTCTCCGGGTCACCCTACAGTGGTATATATTGGTAAAAAGAAAACTTCAAGTATAATGAAATGAAAAATGATATTAGCCTCAAAAGTTCAATAATACTTCTATAATAGTGATCTTCAAAATCGATATATTGCACCGTTTCCCTTTTGATTTTCTTTTCATATAATCTAGCTCTTAAAAAAAAATATAGAAATCATAATCGTCTACATACATATCTTGAATTTTGTTTTCGCACACCGTACGTCACCAAACAATCCTATGTACGAGGGTCGTTATTTCATACCTTTATATCTTTTGTGTGATAGACACCGAGTGGTTTTCCTTGCAGGGTCTCTAGTTCATACATATTGTTGCCTATTGGACGGACAATTCTACATTTCAAGAATTTTCGACTAAATTTGGCGTTTACATTTTTCGAAAAATTGCTTAGTATTGTGTTGCGTCTATAGACTTCCTGTCCTGGGATGAATGTTATCTTTCGAGCTTTCTTGTTGTATCTTCGGGCACTTTGTTCATAAGCCTTTTGCATATTCTCCTGTATTTGTTGTCGTATTGACTGCAATTTTTCAGTTCGATCTGTGTTTGCGATTTCGTGATCAGTAAGGGATTGTAGCTTTCTGCATAACTTGTAATCGGCTCCACTAGAATACATATGGTATCCAAACAAAGCAAAGAATGGCGTGAATCCGGTAGCTGAATGTACTGCTGTCCGTAGGGCACATTCTATTTCGGATAAATATTGATCCCAGTCTCTGTGATCATCTTTTAGATATGCTCTTATGGCTGCTAGCACAGACTGGTTTACCCTTTCACTAGCATTGCTCTGTGGCGAATACACGGCTGTTTTCAGGTGTTGTATTTTATATAGATTTATCAGGTTTTCAAATTGTTTCGAGACGAATTGTGCTCCGTTGTCACTATGGATAATCTCTGGGACTCCGAACTTGTGGAATATCTCCTGTACCAAAAATTTAATTACGTTACTCGTGGAAGCTTCTTTCATGGCCTTCAAGAACGTGAACTTCGTGAAGTGATCAACCACTACAAAAATGTAACAATTTCCGTTTCTAGACCTGGGGTACTTTCCCATGAAGTCGATATAAATCTTCTGGAACGGTCTCTCTGTTTTCACCTGCGCTCCAATTTCAGGTCGTAGATTTCGGTTTGTAGGCTTTGTTTCTTTACAGATTTGACAGTTATTTATAAAGGCTTTCACTTCGACTGTCATTTTTGGCCAATAAAAATACCTTTTCACTCTTTCTAGGGTTTTGTTCACTCCTCCATGAGCTGCAGTTGTTGTTGAGTGTGCTTTTTCTATTATGGGCTGGGTAATATTCATTGGTATCCATAATTTCCACTTATATTCATCTTCATCTCGATCAAAATTAGTTTTCTTGAAAACGAAACCATTATCCACTTTCAGATCTGGTAATTTTTCTTTATTGTTTTCTATATCTTTTATTAACTTTAGATATTCGGCACTCTGAAACTCTGTTGTCTCGAAATCCAATATATCTTCAATATTAAATTCTTCTATCTTATCTTCATTATTCGGTATACGTGACAACATATCGGCAACAATATTATCCGAGCCTTTTCGATGCATTATTTGAAAATCAAATGCTTGAAGCTGTAGAGACCAACGAGCTAATCTGCCTGTTAAATCCTTTAACGTCATTAGCCACTTGAGGCTAGCGTGGTCTGTTACGATGGTAAAAGGCATCATTTCTACGTATGGCCTGAACCTTTTTACAGCCATGACTGCCGCCAAGCATTCCTTCTCTGTCACGCTATAATTTCTTTGACAGGAATTTAACTTTTGACTATAGAATGCTATCGGATGCTCTTCACCTTCGTCATTTAATTGATATAACACAGCTCCAATACCATAGTCGCAGGCGTCGCACTGGATGAAAAATCGCTTTGAAAAATTAGGGTGTCTCAAAACAGGGGCTGATGTTAACGCGGCTTTCAACTTATTAAACGCTTCAATCGCTTCTGCCGTCATCTCGAACTTTTTTGACTTTTTTAACGTGTCCGTCAGGGGTGCTGAGATTGAGGCAAAATCCTTGATGAACCTCCTATACCAACCGGCTGTTCCTAGGAAGCTGCGTACTTCTCTGGTGTTTTTCGGTATTCTAATCTCTTTAATTGCCCTTACTTTTTCTGGATCGGTTTTTAGTACTCCACCTCCTATTATAAAACCTAGGTATCTTAATTGTTGGTAACAAAATTTAGATTTTTTTAAACCTATGGTTAGATTTGCCTTTGAAAGGGCGTTTGCGACCTCCTTTAACAATTGCTTATGCTTCTCAAAACTGTCTGAAATAACCAGTAAGTCATCAAGATAGATAAAAACATTGTCCTTTAGCCTTTGTGGAATCACTTTATCCATCAGTCTACAGAGTCTCTGAGCCGCATTACATAACCCAAAGGGCATCACTCGAAATTGGTATAAAGGTCGACCTGGGACGGTGAACGCTGTATAGGCTTTGCTTTCTTCTTCTAGCTCAATCTGCCAAAAGGCATACTTCAGGTCGACACTACTGATGTAATACGTCTCATCTATCCTACTCAATATACCATCTATATTTTGTAGTGGATACGCGTCTTTGACTGTGACCTTGTTCAGTTTGCGGGCATCCAGACAGAACCTATTCTTACCCGGTTTTCTAACAATTGTGGTTCTATTACTCCACGGGCTTTCACTTTCCTCTATCACCTTCAGTGCTAGCATATTATCTATTTCCTCATAAACAATTTTTTGAACGGCAGGCGATATTGGGTAGTATTTGTCTTTTACTGGCTCAGCTCCTTCTATTAAAGTGATACGGTGTTTTTCGAGTGGCGTACACCCTAAGCCTTGTTTTTCAAATGATGGAAACAAATCTATTATTTCATCTAATTGTTTGCTCTGGGATTCGCTCAGATCATGTGGATTATATATAGGGTTTTCGGTTTTATAATCCTCTAAAATCTTTTCCATACTTAATTCTGCTACACCTATTATCTCTGGCGCGAGTTTAAAAGTCTTCCAAAAATCTATACCAAGGTATGCGGGTTGCTCCAGATCAGGACAAAGGTAAAACGTAATATTTGACACACTTCCCCTGTATTCTACGTTGACGTTTATTTTACCTAGTAATCTTTGTCTCTGGCCACTTGCGGTTGTTATGATGGAATATATGGGTGCTATGGGGACATCGAGTTTATCTACTATTTCTCTACAACCTTTGCCTAATATACTAACCGACGCACCTGAATCTAGTAGACCTTTCATTTCAATATTATCTATTTTAAATTCAGCATATGGTCTAGGATCAAAATTTCTCTTATCGGCTGACTTTATGGCTTCTATAGCAATTCTCGTGCATCGTTTTCTTTCCTGAAATTTTTTTCGCAATTTTTGTATTCTAATTGATAATGCGGGTTGTTGGTGGTTTAGCTCTGAGTTAAATATTCTGTGTCTTGTCTTCTCATAATTTTCTTTGCGCTCTTCAAAGGTGTAATTATGTTTTAATTGGGGTATAATTTTATTAAAATATTTAACTTGATCAATTATTTTAGATTTTGTTTTTATTCTGGCTTGTTGTTCAGCGGGTTCATGGATACACGAAGGTCTCCCGCTCTCCCCTCGCTCCGGGGAAAATTTCGTTTTCTACAGGCCTCACAATTTGGAGCTATAACATCAGGTTTTCCACACCTGAAACAAAAAATTGTTCTTTGCTCTGCTGGGCAATCCATGAAAGCATGACCGTTTTGGTAGCAATTCCAGCAAATTAGCGGCATCTTGGCAATGGTTTTATTTTTGTTATTATTATTAAAACTCACTGCAGCGACTTCCTCACTGTTGACCTCTACTGTTGGTTGACATTCTATTTTATCCTCCGCTATTTCATTAACGTGTCTAGGGTATCGGTGATTCATTGTTGGCTGCTGTCTATTGTCTTTTTTTAGAAACGTTTTCTCGGCATCCAAGCAAGTGATCCTTAGCTCTTCCACTGACGAGACACTCATGGGGTATACGATTCTGCCAATGCTATCTTTTAGATTCTTCTTGATCATCTTGATCATTTCGGCTTCTGGCATCGAAATTTCCAAACGTGATCTAAATTGAGTCATAGCAAAGAAAAACTCGTCAATCGACTCCCCGGGCATTTGCTTCCTTTCAACCATGTCTCGCATAAGCTCGAAGCTAGATCTAGCCGCCTGAAACTGTTTGAGCATAGCTGATTTCAATGTTGACCATTCGGATACATAATTCGTCTGTATGAACAGCCAATACCATCTTTCCGCTGCGCCTTTCACTAAAAGGTGGAAGTTGTCTAAAACTTCCTTCCATGACACGCCATACTGCCTCTGAAGACGCTCAAGTCGAAACACGAAGTCTTCTACTGCCAGCTTACTGCTATTGCCGTCAAATTCTAGGCCCCATTTATCAATTCGCGGTCGGTTGTACTGCCTAGACTCTTCACTGCATATTGATGAATCTCTTGACGTCTGAGCTGAGTTAGCCTGTACTCCAGATATATCCATAGCTTGTTGTGCCCCATCTGCGGTTTGAGGTACATTTTGAAATTGACTCTCCAACAATCTTCTGTTCTCTAGCTGGGTCTGTTGAACAACTACGCTTAACCTGCTCACTGTTGCTGCTAAGTCTGCCATTGTTTTCTTTATATCTGCTACTTGTGAATTAACGCCTTGCTCTATTTGCCTTCTTATATTTTCTTGCATTACCTCAGGGCCATTTGCTTTGTTTGTTTGCTTGCTGGTGCCTTGAGCTACAACATCAGTATGCACAATATTATTGCCTCTAGAAGTTTGTGACGTACCCGATATTATGGTATGGGATAAATCCCTAATTGGATTCGCATTTTCTTTTCCCTCGGTCATTTTTTTGTTGTTACAGGACTCCTTATTTATACTGGGCGTATTTGGTTTTTGTATTTTTTTCTGAATGTATGGTGACGACCTATTCAAATCAAATTCAACTTGCCTATTTCTTTTTCTACCCCGAGTCCTTATTGGGTAGCGGCTCATAATCCTTTCAACCTAGCTAACGACACTATTGTTGCTTCCAAATTACACGATAGAAAAAGTGACTGACAAGACCTAATTTTCGCCACAAATTTTTTCAAAAAAAAAATCTATGGTTTACCAAAAAAAATAATAACGTCCAAAAAAAATGATCGCGGTTAATTCAAATTGCAGTGAAATGAGTGAGCAAACTAAACACACAAAAAATAAATTACGCAAACAGACAAAATAAAAATTTCCAAAAAAAACTAAAAACAAAAAATTAATACTAAAAAAAAATTAATTATTGAATTAATAAATAACTAAACTACACGTAAAAAATATATATAAAAAAAATAAAAGATAAATATATAATAAATACTTAAATGGAGATAAAAAAATAAATATTAGTATAATAAAGTATAACCAAGAAAACTAAATACTAAAAAAAATAAATATTAAATAAATAAATAACTAAACTACACGTAAAAATATATAAAACAAATAAAAGATAAATATATAATAAATAAATAAATAGAGGTAAAAAAAAAATAAATAAAATGGTTTTCTATTTTTATCCTTCCAAAAAAAAAACAACAATAATTTTGTCAAGGTTTTGGTAAGGTGGTAATGGACGGATTTGTGATTCAAGGTGGATAAAAATAATCAAAATTGAATGATGTGGTCAAAAAAAAAAATGTAACTATGAAATCATCCAGCCAATTGATGCCAAAGTCCACTCCGGACTGATACCTAATAGTGACATTCACAACAAAAAAAATTTACCTGGTACAACTAACCTCGTCAGCTCAACCTTAACGAGAGGCTACCAGATAAATAGACTGGTACATTGTCAATTGAACTGGACTACCGCAAAACACAATACATTTATTAAACAAATGAACAAATCAGCTCTACAATTAGGGGGATACATATCCACTCCTAAGCTAAAGCTATTTATACTTTATCAACCCTCCCGTATCATCGATCCCTGTCTCCATACAACGCTCAAATCCGATCATTGTGGGTAGGCGGCTATGGACACTGAGATCCACGATCTGGAAAGTCTTTTGGACTATTGAATCTACCTTGGGCTATTGTTGCGTGCTTTGGTCTTCCACACGCTTCCATTCAGTTTGGGCGCCATTTATATGTTACGGACCGGTTGAACTGGCAATACCTCCAACTAGCTCATCAATGTTCTCAGGCAGGTACCAACCCTTATTGCCAGCCGCGTATCCCAACACACAAAAAAAATATGTATAAATACACAAAAAAAACTAAAAAAATGAATAAAATACAAATACAAATCACGTTATGGGACCGCCTCATTCAATTATGCCAGTGGGATAGATGTTATTCCCACAAATGCCCTCCCAACCTTGTCGCTGACACAACCGTGCAATTTAAGTCCAACGACCCACATTCCACCTTTCCTCTCCACACTTACCACTCCATTACCACTTTTACCCTTTACAATCAATCAGACATCCTATTAAAATTTCTAATCACATTTACAAAAATAATTTATTATATAAAATTCTTAAACTTAAACATTAGAATAAAAGAATTTAAAATTAACGTATAAATGTACGTGAATATTACCAAAAGTTAAAAAAAAATTAAAATACTCTTATTCCCTGAACAAAAAAAAACTCACTTAACTAGATACAAAATATATATACACGTACACTAGTAGTCTCCTTTTTCCTTACTGTTGATTTCCTTTTCCTATCTTCTCTTTCCTTTTTTTTTCTAATCTCTATTTCTTTTTTTTTTTCTAATACATATTCATGTATATTCAATATCTCAGTACTTCCTTTTTTTCTATTCTATTCTTAATGCGGTTTCTTATATCTAAGAGAGCTCCCTGAGATATACTAGTACCGGAATTCTCTTCTGGTCAATATTATACCAGATTAACCTATTGGACACTATACTACAGGATATTAAATATAAGTATATATGTACTAAATATTTTGAATTAAAATTCTTTTCTTTGCTTAACGAAAAAGGAAATCTATACAATTAGAAAAAATAATATAATGTTAACAATAATAAAAAAAATTTTATAAATTTTCAGCAAAAAAAAATATAAAGATAACGAAATTCTTAAAAATTATATAGACATAGGTATAATAAAAACTTTAAATTATATCGCTCTTCTCCTTTTTTTTACGTATTTTTTTTTCAGATGCTGGTCCCTGGTATTTAACCTTCTCTTTCCTTTATTTTCTAAAACTTTTTCTTTTAAAATTTCCAGTTTGCCCGTGGTTTCCGATTAAATTTTCTTTCCTGCCGGATTCGCTGCTCACTATCCTAGCTTTTTTTCTATTCTTCTTCTTAATTTTCTTTCTTTTTTTCTTAATAATAAAAATAATTAAAACTCCTACCTGGTATTATTTATTCTGGCCCCTTTGAATCCCGATTAGAGGTCCAATACCAGCTATATTTTGGGGATTAAAAATACTTTAGTCTCAATCATTCTATTTTTCATTTTTCCCTTTTTTCACTTACGTAGGTTTTCTCTTCTCTATAAATTGTAATTGACAGTGGCCTGTAGTCTCTATTCCAGGGATTCCACTCTTCCGTTCCTGATAAAAATCCAGACAATCCTAATTACCCGGTCTCAAAAGAATTTGTTGGTGCAAAAAAAAATCTTATTACCGCTTCTCGCATACGCGGTTTATTCCTTCACTTCACTTCACTTTTTTTTTTTTTTTTTTTTTTTGCACTCTTACACCGGCACTTCTTTTTACTTTCACGTCTCAAAAACAATTAACTTCTTGCAAAGTATAGATGTTTTTCCCTAGCCGCGCTAATATCCTTGCGGTTTTTATTTATCAATCTCCTTTTTCTAACTCATTTTTATTTCAAAATGTAACGTTAAAAAAAATTTCAACCTTCATCTTTTTTTTTTTTTTTTTTTTTTTGCTCTTAAAAATTTTCAATTTCTTGGCGCAATATTTTTTTTCTAGATTTTTCTATTTTCTTATCTATTTATCTCCCCACAATATATTTTATACGAATTATTTACCTAATTTCATGTCCTTGATTTCATATCCGAATCTAAACTTTATTTCCTAAAGATACCAGGGTTTCATGATACTAGCAAGTATCCCTATACTTAAAATATTTTAACTTTTTATATGTGGACAAAAACAACTAATATACTACCTAAAAACACAACAAATAAATAAAAAAACGCTATTTTACTCTACTTATTTTTATTAATGAATAAAATACAACACTACACAATTTTCGGTCTACAATTTTTGTACTAGAACAAAAATTACATTACTATGTGTTTGTCCCACTCACTCACACTAAATTGCATACAATGCAGAAATATATGCAATTGTTATCCATTTGCAGAAAATATTCACGGTGGTAAGTACGGATTTGCATATTATTAATCTTAATTTATTCAATTTCTTTTATAGTTTTCCTTTCAGGTTCATTAAGAAAAATCCGGCTTATTGGTAAATATGCATGTATCGTTCCGATCCATGGCATTATTTGTCATTAATATTTTATCCTTTCTTTATTTTCAGGTCTACCAACACTATGGAAACGAATGCAGACAACAAAAAACAATAAGACAATAAGTCACACAAAAAATGTGACACAAAAATAAAAAAATAAGAAATATTGCACCAGGGGATGGAGCTGGGAGTTGGTGTTCCCAATTGCTCCATGTTCCTCCCCATATACATGATAATAAAATGTCTTGGGGTACACAGATCAAAAAAAATTATGAATATGTATACAAGGTGTCCCCACTTCATTTTTTTATTTTTTTGCTCACAGCAGTCCGCAAAAATTAATACTACAGAAAACCCAAATACCGTGCTAAATATGTATGTTTTTACACATGTATACATTGTGGCAGATATAAACAAGAAATGCCAAATTAAAACATAATCTACTTTAAAAATTCGTTTTATAAATTAAAATTATTCATTAGGAATAAAACAAAACAACAGTTTTTTTAATTATTCTTTTAAAATCGCACATATTTTCACTAACAAGATCAATATTAAATATCTTGTAATAATGGTACAATGCATACGCAGAAGAAATTTTATAAGAAAATAAAATAAATTGCAGAATTTCATCGTGTAAATCTTGTAATGAGATTTTCTCTTTTTGCTCATAGCAGTCCGCAACAAAACTCCGGTTTTGAAGATGTGAATCGTAGGAAACGGTGTGCGGACATTAAGCCAAATACACTGTTCCTCCACGATTCTGTGACTCGATTGATAAACCTGCCGGCAAACGTTAGAATATATATACATATATATATATGGAAGAAAATGGTCAACAACTAAGACATTAGGCGTAATGAATGTATATTAACAAAAAAATGTTTACGTATATAATTCCTTTGACGAAATCAAACGAAAACAAACAACACATAAGCGCAATATTCTGTCTTCCCGTGCCAGTAAAACTCTGTAAGACTTTGCTACGTGCCCAACGTGGGGAATTCTCACGCCCTGTGATCCAGAGTCTCACGCTATACAAACTGAACTAACCGGGCACAAATTGTGAATATATCTATTTCTGTTCAATCCACTGATCTCAACACTACTACCATCAGAAATCAAGCTTCCCATCACATGTTTCAACTTATCCTCCAATAAGTAAAGTAAGTGAATCTATTTACCGGGCCATGCACTCATGTGCGCTCTGCCGAATTATTTTCCACTGGGAGAAAAAAAAACGTAGAGGCTAATCCAGAACAAAAATAATCATTTCGAGTTACTGTTAATCAGTATAATAAGTACAACCAAAGTACTTTAACAAAAATTCGAGCGCCCACAAAAATTATCGAGGCAAAAGAAATATAAAACTTAAACAACTTAAACACACTTATCTGAAATCCTATTCAAGGAATGCGTCAACAACTAAATATTCAAATAAATACAAAATAAATTGTCACTAAAACAGATAGGATTACACCTCCATTTTCCATTCCCCGTTGGAATAGATGATGCTTGAATAGCCCTTCATCACCTTGCCCCCTTTTGGTAAAAAGGTGCAGTGATGTGTGATTCACCAGACGATATTCGTAAGGATTTACGGGAAGTATAATGCACATATTTTTCTACATAAGAATTTTTACTTTGTGAAACTTTTCTATTCTCTTTTCAGGTTTATTTCTCAACTGACTAACAAGAAAAGTCGTTTGATCTGACATAACAAAAATACTTATATCCATGTATATCACAGAAGCAGTTTGTAACTCTAAAAATTGAATGGCTATTCCATTATTGCACATTGGGTTTCTGGGTAAGTAGATTATATATCACAGTCTAGTTTAAGTAATTCTAGTATCACAGTGGAGTTTAACCTAACCTAATATCACAGAAGTAGACAAATAATAAAAAAATATTGCACTACTAATTCCTATGTGGACACATTCCCCATCTCGGTATAAAACAAAAAAAAAGAACGTCCATAAAATTAATTATAAATATAATTATCGAGTTAAATAATCGTAGGCAAACAATGACAGTCAAAATTCCAAGCCTATTTCCCTAACATATACCTGCAGTTATCCTTCTCCGGGTCACCCTACAGTGGTATATATTGGTAAAAAGAAAACTTCAAGTATAATGAAATGAAAAATGATATTAGCCTCAAAAGTTCAATAATACTTCTATAATAGTGATCTTCAAAATCGATATATTGCACCGTTTCCCTTTTGATTTTCTTTTCATATAATCTAGCTCTTAAAAAAAAATATAGAAATCATAATCGTCTACATACATATCTTGAATTTTGTTTTCGCACACCGTACGTCACCAAACAATCCTATGTACGAGGGTCGTTATTTCATACCTTTATATCTTTTGTGTGATAGACACCGAGTGGTTTTCCTTGCAGGGTCTCTAGTTCATACATATTGTTGCCTATTGGACGGACAATTCTACATTTCAAGAATTTTCGACTAAATTTGGCGTTTACATTTTTCGAAAAATTGCTTAGTATTGTGTTGCGTCTATAGACTTCCTGTCCTGGGATGAATGTTATCTTTCGAGCTTTCTTGTTGTATCTTCGGGCACTTTGTTCATAAGCCTTTTGCATATTCTCCTGTATTTGTTGTCGTATTGACTGCAATTTTTCAGTTCGATCTGTGTTTGCGATTTCGTGATCAGTAAGGGATTGTAGCTTTCTGCATAACTTGTAATCGGCTCCACTAGAATACATATGGTATCCAAACAAAGCAAAGAATGGCGTGAATCCGGTAGCTGAATGTACTGCTGTCCGTAGGGCACATTCTATTTCGGATAAATATTGATCCCAGTCTCTGTGATCATCTTTTAGATATGCTCTTATGGCTGCTAGCACAGACTGGTTTACCCTTTCACTAGCATTGCTCTGTGGCGAATACACGGCTGTTTTCAGGTGTTGTATTTTATATAGATTTATCAGGTTTTCAAATTGTTTCGAGACGAATTGTGCTCCGTTGTCACTATGGATAATCTCTGGGACTCCGAACTTGTGGAATATCTCCTGTACCAAAAATTTAATTACGTTACTCGTGGAAGCTTCTTTCATGGCCTTCAAGAACGTGAACTTCGTGAAGTGATCAACCACTACAAAAATGTAACAATTTCCGTTTCTAGACCTGGGGTACTTTCCCATGAAGTCGATATAAATCTTCTGGAACGGTCTCTCTGTTTTCACCTGCGCTCCAATTTCAGGTCGTAGATTTCGGTTTGTAGGCTTTGTTTCTTTACAGATTTGACAGTTATTTATAAAGGCTTTCACTTCGACTGTCATTTTTGGCCAATAAAAATACCTTTTCACTCTTTCTAGGGTTTTGTTCACTCCTCCATGAGCTGCAGTTGTTGTTGAGTGTGCTTTTTCTATTATGGGCTGGGTAATATTCATTGGTATCCATAATTTCCACTTATATTCATCTTCATCTCGATCAAAATTAGTTTTCTTGAAAACGAAACCATTATCCACTTTCAGATCTGGTAATTTTTCTTTATTGTTTTCTATATCTTTTATTAACTTTAGATATTCGGCACTCTGAAACTCTGTTGTCTCGAAATCCAATATATCTTCAATATTAAATTCTTCTATCTTATCTTCATTATTCGGTATACGTGACAACATATCGGCAACAATATTATCCGAGCCTTTTCGATGCATTATTTGAAAATCAAATGCTTGAAGCTGTAGAGACCAACGAGCTAATCTGCCTGTTAAATCCTTTAACGTCATTAGCCACTTGAGGCTAGCGTGGTCTGTTACGATGGTAAAAGGCATCATTTCTACGTATGGCCTGAACCTTTTTACAGCCATGACTGCCGCCAAGCATTCCTTCTCTGTCACGCTATAATTTCTTTGACAGGAATTTAACTTTTGACTATAGAATGCTATCGGATGCTCTTCACCTTCGTCATTTAATTGATATAACACAGCTCCAATACCATAGTCGCAGGCGTCGCACTGGATGAAAAATCGCTTTGAAAAATTAGGGTGTCTCAAAACAGGGGCTGATGTTAACGCGGCTTTCAACTTATTAAACGCTTCAATCGCTTCTGCCGTCATCTCGAACTTTTTTGACTTTTTTAACGTGTCCGTCAGGGGTGCTGAGATTGAGGCAAAATCCTTGATGAACCTCCTATACCAACCGGCTGTTCCTAGGAAGCTGCGTACTTCTCTGGTGTTTTTCGGTATTCTAATCTCTTTAATTGCCCTTACTTTTTCTGGATCGGTTTTTAGTACTCCACCTCCTATTATAAAACCTAGGTATCTTAATTGTTGGTAACAAAATTTAGATTTTTTTAAACCTATGGTTAGATTTGCCTTTGAAAGGGCGTTTGCGACCTCCTTTAACAATTGCTTATGCTTCTCAAAACTGTCTGAAATAACCAGTAAGTCATCAAGATAGATAAAAACATTGTCCTTTAGCCTTTGTGGAATCACTTTATCCATCAGTCTACAGAGTCTCTGAGCCGCATTACATAACCCAAAGGGCATCACTCGAAATTGGTATAAAGGTCGACCTGGGACGGTGAACGCTGTATAGGCTTTGCTTTCTTCTTCTAGCTCAATCTGCCAAAAGGCATACTTCAGGTCGACACTACTGATGTAATACGTCTCATCTATCCTACTCAATATACCATCTATATTTTGTAGTGGATACGCGTCTTTGACTGTGACCTTGTTCAGTTTGCGGGCATCCAGACAGAACCTATTCTTACCCGGTTTTCTAACAATTGTGGTTCTATTACTCCACGGGCTTTCACTTTCCTCTATCACCTTCAGTGCTAGCATATTATCTATTTCCTCATAAACAATTTTTTGAACGGCAGGCGATATTGGGTAGTATTTGTCTTTTACTGGCTCAGCTCCTTCTATTAAAGTGATACGGTGTTTTTCGAGTGGCGTACACCCTAAGCCTTGTTTTTCAAATGATGGAAACAAATCTATTATTTCATCTAATTGTTTGCTCTGGGATTCGCTCAGATCATGTGGATTATATATAGGGTTTTCGGTTTTATAATCCTCTAAAATCTTTTCCATACTTAATTCTGCTACACCTATTATCTCTGGCGCGAGTTTAAAAGTCTTCCAAAAATCTATACCAAGGTATGCGGGTTGCTCCAGATCAGGACAAAGGTAAAACGTAATATTTGACACACTTCCCCTGTATTCTACGTTGACGTTTATTTTACCTAGTAATCTTTGTCTCTGGCCACTTGCGGTTGTTATGATGGAATATATGGGTGCTATGGGGACATCGAGTTTATCTACTATTTCTCTACAACCTTTGCCTAATATACTAACCGACGCACCTGAATCTAGTAGACCTTTCATTTCAATATTATCTATTTTAAATTCAGCATATGGTCTAGGATCAAAATTTCTCTTATCGGCTGACTTTATGGCTTCTATAGCAATTCTCGTGCATCGTTTTCTTTCCTGAAATTTTTTTCGCAATTTTTGTATTCTAATTGATAATGCGGGTTGTTGGTGGTTTAGCTCTGAGTTAAATATTCTGTGTCTTGTCTTCTCATAATTTTCTTTGCGCTCTTCAAAGGTGTAATTATGTTTTAATTGGGGTATAATTTTATTAAAATATTTAACTTGATCAATTATTTTAGATTTTGTTTTTATTCTGGCTTGTTGTTCAGCGGGTTCATGGATACACGAAGGTCTCCCGCTCTCCCCTCGCTCCTGGGAAAATTTCGTTTTCTACAGGCCTCACAATTTGGAGCTATAACATCAGGTTTTCCACACCTGAAACAAAAAATTGTTCTTTGCTCTGCTGGGCAATCCATGAAAGCATGACCGTTTTGGTAGCAATTCCAGCAAATTAGCGGCATCTTGGCAATGGTTTTATTTTTGTTATTATTATTAAAACTCACTGCAGCGACTTCCTCACTGTTGACCTCTACTGTTGGTTGACATTCTATTTTATCCTCCGCTATTTCATTAACGTGTCTAGGGTATCGGTGATTCATTGTTGGCTGCTGTCTATTGTCTTTTTTTAGAAACGTTTTCTCGGCATCCAAGCAAGTGATCCTTAGCTCTTCCACTGACGAGACACTCATGGGGTATACGATTCTGCCAATGCTATCTTTTAGATTCTTCTTGATCATCTTGATCATTTCGGCTTCTGGCATCGAAATTTCCAAACGTGATCTAAATTGAGTCATAGCAAAGAAAAACTCGTCAATCGACTCCCCGGGCATTTGCTTCCTTTCAACCATGTCTCGCATAAGCTCGAAGCTAGATCTAGCCGCCTGAAACTGTTTGAGCATAGCTGATTTCAATGTTGACCATTCGGATACATAATTCGTCTGTATGAACAGCCAATACCATCTTTCCGCTGCGCCTTTCACTAAAAGGTGGAAGTTGTCTAAAACTTCCTTCCATGACACGCCATACTGCCTCTGAAGACGCTCAAGTCGAAACACGAAGTCTTCTACTGCCAGCTTACTGCTATTGCCGTCAAATTCTAGGCCCCATTTATCAATTCGCGGTCGGTTGTACTGCCTAGACTCTTCACTGCATATTGATGAATCTCTTGACGTCTGAGCTGAGTTAGCCTGTACTCCAGATATATCCATAGCTTGTTGTGCCCCATCTGCGGTTTGAGGTACATTTTGAAATTGACTCTCCAACAATCTTCTGTTCTCTAGCTGGGTCTGTTGAACAACTACGCTTAACCTGCTCACTGTTGCTGCTAAGTCTGCCATTGTTTTCTTTATATCTGCTACTTGTGAATTAACGCCTTGCTCTATTTGCCTTCTTATATTTTCTTGCATTACCTCAGGGCCATTTGCTTTGTTTGTTTGCTTGCTGGTGCCTTGAGCTACAACATCAGTATGCACAATATTATTGCCTCTAGAAGTTTGTGACGTACCCGATATTATGGTATGGGATAAATCCCTAATTGGATTCGCATTTTCTTTTCCCTCGGTCATTTTTTTGTTGTTACAGGACTCCTTATTTATACTGGGCGTATTTGGTTTTTGTATTTTTTTCTGAATGTATGGTGACGACCTATTCAAATCAAATTCAACTTGCCTATTTCTTTTTCTACCCCGAGTCCTTATTGGGTAGCGGCTCATAATCCTTTCAACCTAGCTAACGACACTATTGTTGCTTCCAAATTACACGATAGAAAAAGTGACTGACAAGACCTAATTTTCGCCACAAATTTTTTCAAAAAAAAAATCTATGGTTTACCAAAAAAAATAATAACGTCCAAAAAAAATGATCGCGGTTAATTCAAATTGCAGTGAAATGAGTGAGCAAACTAAACACACAAAAAATAAATTACGCAAACAGACAAAATAAAAATTTCCAAAAAAAACTAAAAACAAAAAATTAATACTAAAAAAAAATTAATTATTGAATTAATAAATAACTAAACTACACGTAAAAAATATATATAAAAAAAATAAAAGATAAATATATAATAAATACTTAAATGGAGATAAAAAAATAAATATTAGTATAATAAAGTATAACCAAGAAAACTAAATACTAAAAAAAATAAATATTAAATAAATAAATAACTAAACTACACGTAAAAATATATAAAACAAATAAAAGATAAATATATAATAAATAAATAAATAGAGGTAAAAAAAAAATAAATAAAATGGTTTTCTATTTTTATCCTTCCAAAAAAAAAAACAACAATAATTTTGTCAAGGTTTTGGTAAGGTGGTAATGGACGGATTTGTGATTCAAGGTGGATAAAAATAATCAAAATTGAATGATGTGGTCAAAAAAAAAAATGTAACTATGAAATCATCCAGCCAATTGATGCCAAAGTCCACTCCGGACTGATACCTAATAGTGACATTCACAACAAAAAAAATTTACCTGGTACAACTAACCTCGTCAGCTCAACCTTAACGAGAGGCTACCAGATAAATAGACTGGTACATTGTCAATTGAACTGGACTACCGCAAAACACAATACATTTATTAAACAAATGAACAAATCAGCTCTACAATTAGGGGGATACATATCCACTCCTAAGCTAAAGCTATTTATACTTTATCAACCCTCCCGTATCATCGATCCCTGTCTCCATACAACGCTCAAATCCGATCATTGTGGGTAGGCGGCTATGGACACTGAGATCCACGATCTGGAAAGTCTTTTGGACTATTGAATCTACCTTGGGCTATTGTTGCGTGCTTTGGTCTTCCACACGCTTCCATTCAGTTTGGGCGCCATTTATATGTTACGGACCGGTTGAACTGGCAATACCTCCAACTAGCTCATCAATGTTCTCAGGCAGGTACCAACCCTTATTGCCAGCCGCGTATCCCAACACACAAAAAAAATATGTATAAATACACAAAAAAAACTAAAAAAATGAATAAAATACAAATACAAATCACGTTATGGGACCGCCTCATTCAATTATGCCAGTGGGATAGATGTTATTCCCACAAATGCCCTCCCAACCTTGTCGCTGACACAACCGTGCAATTTAAGTCCAACGACCCACATTCCACCTTTCCTCTCCACACTTACCACTCCATTACCACTTTTACCCTTTACAATCAATCAGACATCCTATTAAAATTTCTAATCACATTTACAAAAATAATTTATTATATAAAATTCTTAAACTTAAACATTAGAATAAAAGAATTTAAAATTAACGTATAAATGTACGTGAATATTACCAAAAGTTAAAAAAAAATTAAAATACTCTTATTCCCTGAACAAAAAAAAACTCACTTAACTAGATACAAAATATATATACACGTACACTAGTAGTCTCCTTTTTCCTTACTGTTGATTTCCTTTTCCTATCTTCTCTTTCCTTTTTTTTTTTCTAATCTCTATTTCTTTTTTTTTTTTCTAATACATATTCATGTATATTCAATATCTCAGTACTTCCTTTTTTTCTATTCTATTCTTAATGCGGTTTCTTATATCTAAGAGAGCTCCCTGAGATATACTAGTACCGGAATTCTCTTCTGGTCAATATTATACCAGATTAACCTATTGGACACTATACTACAGGATATTAAATATAAGTATATATGTACTAAATATTTTGAATTAAAATTCTTTTCTTTGCTTAACGAAAAAGGAAATCTATACAATTAGAAAAAATAATATAATGTTAACAATAATAAAAAAAATTTTATAAATTTTCAGCAAAAAAAAATATAAAGATAACGAAATTCTTAAAAATTATATAGACATAGGTATAATAAAAACTTTAAATTATATCGCTCTTCTCCTTTTTTTTACGTATTTTTTTTTCAGATGCTGGTCCCTGGTATTTAACCTTCTCTTTCCTTTATTTTCTAAAACTTTTTCTTTTAAAATTTCCAGTTTGCCCGTGGTTTCCGATTAAATTTTCTTTCCTGCCGGATTCGCTGCTCACTATCCTAGCTTTTTTTCTATTCTTCTTCTTAATTTTCTTTCTTTTTTTCTTAATAATAAAAATAATTAAAACTCCTACCTGGTATTATTTATTCTGGCCCCTTTGAATCCCGATTAGAGGTCCAATACCAGCTATATTTTGGGGATTAAAAATACTTTAGTCTCAATCATTCTATTTTTCATTTTTCCCTTTTTTCACTTACGTAGGTTTTCTCTTCTCTATAAATTGTAATTGACAGTGGCCTGTAGTCTCTATTCCAGGGATTCCACTCTTCCGTTCCTGATAAAAATCCAGACAATCCTAATTACCCGGTCTCAAAAGAATTTGTTGGTGCAAAAAAAAATCTTATTACCGCTTCTCGCATACGCGGTTTATTCCTTCACTTCACTTCACTTTTTTTTTTTTTTTTGCACTCTTACACCGGCACTTCTTTTTACTTTCACGTCTCAAAAACAATTAACTTCTTGCAAAGTATAGATGCTTTTCCCTAGCCGCGCTAATATCCTTGCGGTTTTTATTTATCAATCTCCTTTTTCTAACTCATTTTTATTTCAAAATGTAACGTTAAAAAAAATTTCAACCTTCATCTTTTTTTTTTTTTTTTTTTTTTTGCTCTTAAAAATTTTCAATTTCTTGGCGCAATATTTTTTTTCTAGATTTTTCTATTTTCTTATCTATTTATCTCCCCACAATATATTTTATACGAATTATTTACCTAATTTCATGTCCTTGATTTCATATCCGAATCTAAACTTTATTTCCTAAAGATACCAGGGTTTCATGATACTAGCAAGTATCCCTATACTTAAAATATTTTAACTTTTTATATGTGGACAAAAACAACTAATATACTACCTAAAAACACAACAAATAAATAAAAAAACGCTATTTTACTCTACTTATTTTTATTAATGAATAAAATACAACACTACACAATTTTCGGTCTACAATTTTTGTACTAGAACAAAAATTACATTACTATGTGTTTGTCCCACTCACTCACACTAAATTGCATACAATGCAGAAATATATGCAATTGTTATCCATTTGCAGAAAATATTCACGGTGGTAAGTACGGATTTGCATATTATTAATCTTAATTTATTCAATTTCTTTTATAGTTTTCCTTTCAGGTTCATTAAGAAAAATCCGGCTTATTGGTAAATATGCATGTATCGTTCCGATCCATGGCATTATTTGTCATTAATATTTTATCCTTTCTTTATTTTCAGGTCTACCAACACTATGGAAACGAATGCAGACAACAAAAAACAATAAGACAATAAGTCACACAAAAAATGTGACACAAAAATAAAAAAATAAGAAATATTGCACCAGGGGATGGAGCTGGGAGTTGGTGTTCCCAATTGCTCCATGTTCCTCCCCATATACATGATAATAAAATGTCTTGGGGTACACAGATCAAAAAAAATTATGAATATGTATACAAGGTGTCCCCACTTCATTTTTTTATTTTTTTGCTCACAGCAGTCCGCAAAAATTAATACTACAGAAAACCCAAATACCGTGCTAAATATGTATGTTTTTACACATGTATACATTGTGGCAGATATAAACAAGAAATGCCAAATTAAAACATAATCTACTTTAAAAATTCGTTTTATAAATTAAAATTATTCATTAGGAATAAAACAAAACAACAGTTTTTTTAATTATTCTTTTAAAATCGCACATATTTTCACTAACAAGATCAATATTAAATATCTTGTAATAATGGTACAATGCATACGCAGAAGAAATTTTATAAGAAAATAAAATAAATTGCAGAATTTCATCGTGTAAATCTTGTAATGAGATTTTCTCTTTTTGCTCACAGCAGTCCGCAACAAGCATTTCACTCAAACACATTTTGCCCATTATAGCCCACTGTGTGAATTGTGCCAAAAGTCGGAAAGTGATGAAAGATAGTGGACCTAATGGACTATCACGTGTTATACTCAGTTTATTCAGAAATAGTTTTTGGTCTATACAATCCATTTAAAGGAAGATTACTAAGGCATTTCACTCAAACACATTTTGCCCATTATAGCCCACTGTGTGAGTTGTGCCAAAAATCGGAAAGTGATGGAAGATAGTGGACCTAATGAACTATCACGTGTCTTACTCAGTTTGTTCAGATATAGTTTTTGGTCCATACAATCCATTCAAAGGAAGATTACCAAGGCATTTCACTCAAACACATTTTGCCCATTATAGCCCACTGTGTGAGCTGTGCCAAAAGTCGGAAAGTGATGGAAGATAGCGGACCTAATGGACTATCACGTGTTATACTCAGTTTATTCAGAAATAGTTTTTGGTCTATACAATCCATTTAAAGGAAGATTACTAAGGCATTTCACTCAAACACATTTTGCCCATTATAGCCCACTGTGTGAGTTGTGCCAAAAATCGGAAAGTGATGGAAGATAGTGGACCTAATGAACTATCACGTGTCTTACTCAGTTTGTTCAGATATAGTTTTTGGTCCATACAATCCATTCAAAGGAAAATTACCAAGGCATTTCACTCAAACACATTTTGCCCATTATAGCCCACTGTGTGAGTTGTGCCAAAAGTCGGAAAATGACGAAAGATAGCGGACCTAATGGACTATCACGTGTTATACTCAGTTTATTCAGAAATAGTTTTTGGTCTATACAATCCATTCAAAGGAAGATTACTAAGGCATTTCACTGAAACACATTTTGCCCATTATAGCCCACTGTGTGAGTTGTGCCAAAAGTCGGAAAGTGATGGAAGATAGCAGACCTAATGGACTATCACGTGTTATTCTCAGTTTATTCAGAAATAGTTTTTGGTCTATACAATCCATTCAAAGGAAGATTACTAAGGCATTTCACTCAAACACATTTTGCCCATTATAGCCCACTGTGTGAATTGTGCCAAAAGTCGGAAAGTGATGAAAGATAGTGGACCTAATGGACTATCACGTGTTATACTCAGTTTATTCAGAAATAGTTTTTGGTCTATACAATCCATTCAAAGGAAGATTACTAAGGCATTTCACTGAAACACATTTTGCCCATTATAGTCCACTGTGTAAGTTGCGCCAAAAATCGGAAAGTGATTTAAGATAGCAGACCTAATGGACTATCACGTGTCATACTCAGTTTGTTCAGAAATAGTTTTTGGTCCATACAATCCATTCAAAGGAAAATTACTAAGGCATTTCACTCAAACACATTTTGCCCATTATAGCCCACTGTGTGAGTTGTGCCAAAAATCGGAAAGTGAGTTAAGATAGCGGATCCAATGGACTATCACGTGTCATACTCAGTTTGTTCAAAAATAGTTTTTGGTCCATACAATCCATTCAAAGGGAGATTACTAAGGCATTTCACTCAAACACATTTTGCCCATTATAGCCCACTGTGTGAGTTGTGCCAAAAATCGGAAAATGATGGAAGATAGCGGACCTAATGGACTATCACGTGTCATACTCAGTTTGTTCAAAAATAGTTTTTGGTCCATACAATCCATTCAAAGGGAGATTACTAAGGCATTTCACTCAAACACATTTTGCCCATTATAGCCCACTGTGTGAGTTGTGCCAAAAATCGGAAAATGATGGAAGATAGCGGACCTAATGGACTATCACGTGTTATACTCAGTTTATTCAGAAATAGTTTTTGGTCTATACAATCCATTCAAAGGAAGATTACTAAGGCATTCCACTGAAACACATTTTGCCCATTATAGCCCACTGTGTGAATTGTGCCAAAAGTCGGAAAGTGATGAAAGATAGTGGACCTAATGGACTATCACGTGTCTTACTCAGTTTATTCAGAAATAGTTTTTGGTCCATACAATCCATTCAAAGGAAGATTACCAAGGCATTTCACTCAAACACATTTTGCCCATTATAGCCCACTGTGTGAGTTGTGCCAAAAGTCGGAAAGTGATGGAAGATAGCGGACCTAATGGACTATCACGTGTTATACTCAGTTTATTCAGAAATAGTTTTTGGTCTATACAATCCATTCAAAGGAAGATTACTAAGGCATTTCACTGAAACACATTTTGCCCATTATAGCCCACTGTGTGAGTTGTGCCAAAAGTCGGAAAATGACGAAAGATAGCGGACCTAATGGACTATCACGTGTTATACTCAGTTTATTCAGAAATAGTTTTTGGTCTATACAATCCATTCAAAGGAAGATTACTAAGGCATTTCACTCAAACACATTTTGCCCATTATAGCCCACTGTGTGAGTTGTGCCAAAAGTCGGAAAGTGACGAAAGATAGCGGACCTAATGGACTATCACGTGTTATACTCAGTTTATTCAGAAATAGTTTTTGGTCTATACAATCCATTCAAAGGAAGATTACTAAGGCATTTCACTGAAACACATTTTGCCCATTATAGCCCACTGTGTGAGTTGTGCCAAAAGTCGGAAAGTGATGGAAGATAGCAGACCTAATGGACTATCACGTGTTATACTCAGTTTATTCAGAAATAGTTTTTGGTCTATACAATCCATTCAAAGGAAGATTACTAAGGCATTTCACTCAAACACATTTTGCCCATTATAGCCCACTGTGTGAATTGTGCCAAAAGTCGGAAAGTGATGAAAGATAGCGGACCTAATGTACTATCACGTGTCATACTCAGTTTGTTCAGATATAGTTTTTGGTCCATACAATCCATTCAAAGGAAGATTACTAAGGCTCAAACACATTTTGCCCATTATAGCCCACTGTGTGAGTTGTGCCAAAAATCGGAAAGTGACGAAAGATAGCGGACCTAATGGACTATCACGTGTCTTACTCAGTTTGTTCAGATATAGTTTTTGGTCCATACAATCCATTCAAAGGAAGATTACCAAGGCATTTCACTCAAACACATTTTGCCCATTATAGCCCACTGTGTGAGTTGTGCTAAAAGTCGGAAAGTGATGGAAGATAGCGGACCTAATGGACTATCACGTGTTATACTCAGTTGATTCAGAAATAGTTTTTGGTCTATACAATCCATTCAAAGGAAGATTACTAAGGCATTTCAC
Organism: Metopia argyrocephala; assembly: GCA_963576795.1. NCBI lineage: Eukaryota > Metazoa > Arthropoda > Insecta > Diptera > Sarcophagidae > Metopia > Metopia argyrocephala. Next base: position 87,409,360 of record OY756210.1, read on the forward strand.
TGAAACACATTTTGCCCATTATAGCCCACTGTGTGAGTTGTGCCAAAAGTCGGAAAGTGACGAAAGATAGCGGACCTAATGGACTATCACGTGTTATACTCAGTTTATTCAGAAATAGTTTTTGGTCTATACAATCCATTCAAAGGAAGATTACTAAGGCATTTCACTGAAACACATTTTGCCCATTATAGCCCACTGTGTGAGTTGTGCCAAAAGTCGGAAAGTAACGAAAGATAGCGGACCTAATGGACTATCACGTGTTATACTCAGTTTATTCAGAAATAGTTTTTGGTCTATACAATCCATTCAAAGGAAGATTACTAAGGCATTTCACTGAAACACATTTTGCCCATTATAGCCCACTGTGTGAGTTGTGCCAAAAGTCGGAAAGTGATGGAAGATAGCAGACCTAATGGACTATCACGTGTTATACTCAGTTTATTCAGAAATAGTTTTTGGTCTATTCAATCCATTCAAAGGGAGATTACTAAGGCATTTCACTCAAACACATTTTGCCCATTATAGCCCACTGTGTGAATTGTGCCAAAAGTCGGAAAGTGATGAAAGATAGTGGACCTAATGGACTATCACGTGTTATACTCAGTTTATTCAGAAATAGTTTTTGGTCTATACAATCCATTCAAAGGAAGATTACTAAGGCATTTCACTGAAACACATTTTGCCCATTATAGTCCACTGTGTAAGTTGCGCCAAAAATCGGAAAGTGATTTAAGATAGCAGACCTAATGGACTATCACGTGTCATACTCAGTTTGTTCAGAAATAGTTTTTGGTCCATACAATCCATTCAAAGGAAAATTACTAAGGCATTTCACTCAAACACATTTTGCCCATTATAGCCCACTGTGTGAGTTGTGCCAAAAATCGGAAAGTGAGTTAAGATAGCGGATCCAATGGACTATCACGTGTCATACTCAGTTTGTTCAAAAATAGTTTTTGGTCCATACAATCCATTCAAAGGGAGATTACTAAGGCATTTCACTCAAACACATTTTGCCCATTATAGCCCACTGTGTGAGTTGTGCCAAAAATCGGAAAATGATGGAAGATAGCGGACCTAATGGACTATCACGTGTTATACTCAGTTTATTCAGAAATAGTTTTTGGTCTATACAATCCATTCAAAGGAAAATTACTAAAGCATTTCACTCAAACACATTTTGCCCATTATAGCCCACTGTGTGAATTGTGCCAAAAGTCGGAAAGTGATGAAAGATAGTGGACCTAATGGACTATCACGTGTTATACTCAGTTTATTCAGAAATAGTTTTTGGTCTATACAATCCATTTAAAGGAAGATTACTAAGGCATTTCACTCAAACACATTTTGCCCATTATAGCCCACTGTGTGAGTTGTGCCAAAAATCGGAAAGTGATGGAAGATAGTGGACCTAATGAACTATCACGTGTCTTACTCAGTTTGTTCAGATATAGTTTTTGGTCCATACAATCCATTCAAAGGAAGATTACCAAGGCATTTCACTCAAACACATTTTGCCCATTATAGCCCACTGTGTGAGTTGTGCCAAAAGTCGGAAAGTGATGGAAGATAGCGGACCTAATGGACTATCACGTGTTATACTCAGTTTATTCAGAAATAGTTTTTGGTCTATACAATCCATTCAAAGGAAGATTACTAAGGCATTTCACTGAAACACATTTTGCCCATTATAGCCCACTGTGTGAGTTGTGCCAAAAGTCGGAAAATGACGAAAGATAGCGGACCTAATGGACTATCACGTGTTGTACTCAGTTTATTCAGAAATAGTTTTTGGTCTATACAATCCATTCAAAGGGAGATTACTAAGGCATTTCACTGAAACACATTTTGCCCATTATAGCCCACTGTGTGAGTTGTGCCAAAAGTCGGAAAGTGACGAAAGATAGCGGACCTAATGGACTATCACGTGTTATACTCAGTTTATTCAGAAATAGTTTTTGGTCTATACAATCCATTCAAAGGAAGATTACTAAGGCATTTCACTGAAACACATTTTGCCCATTATAGCCCACTGTGTGAGTTGTGCCAAAAGTCGGAAAGTGATGGAAGATAGCAGACCTAATGGACTATCACGTGTTATACTCAGTTTATTCAGAAATAGTTTTTGGTCTATACAATCCATTCAAAGGAAGATTACCAAGGCATTTCACTCAAACACATTTTGCCCATTATAGCCCACTGTGTGAGTTGTGCCAAAAGTCGGAAAGTGATGGAAGATAGCGGACCTAATGGACTATCACGTGTTATACTCAGTTTATTCAGAAATAGTTTTTGGTCTATACAATCCATTCAAAGGAAGATTACTAAGGCATTTCACTGAAACACATTTTGCCCATTATAGCCCACTGTGTGAGTTTTGCCAAAAGTCGGAAAGTGACGAAAGATAGCGGACCTAATGGACTATCACGTGTTATACTCAGTTTATTCAGAAATAGTTTTTGGTCTATACAATCCATTCAAAGGAAAATTACTAAGGCATTTCACTGAAACACATTTTGCCCATTATAGCCCACTGTGTGAGTTGTGCCAAAAGTCGGAAAGTGACGAAAGATAGCGGACCTAATGGACTATCACGTGTTATACTCAGTTTATTCAGAAATAGTTTTTGGTCTATACAATCCATTCAAAGGAAAATTACTAAGGCATTTCACTGAAACACATTTTGCCCATTATAGCCCACTGTGTGAGTTGTGCCAAAAGTTGGAAAGTGATGGAAGATAGCAGACCTAATGGACTATCACGTGTTATACTCAGTTTATTCAGAAATAGTTTTTGGTCTATACAATCCATTCAAAGGAAGATTACTAAGGCATTTCACTCAAACACATTTTGCCCATTATAGCCCACTGTGTGAATTGTGCCAAAAGTCGGAAAGTGATGAAAGATAGTGGACCTAATGGACTATCACGTGTTATACTCAGTTTATTCAGAAATAGTTTTTGGTCTATACAATCCATTCAAAGGAAGATTACTAAGGCATTTCACTGAAACACATTTTGCCCATTATAGTCCACTGTGTAAGTTGCGCCAAAAATCGGAAAGTGATTTAAGATAGCAGACCTAATGGACTATCACGTGTCATACTCAGTTTGTTCAGAAATAGTTTTTGGTCCATACAATCCATTCAAAGGAAGATTACTAAGGCATTCCACTGAAACACATTTTGCCCATTATAGCCCACTGTGTGAATTGTGCCAAAAGTCGGAAAGTGAGTTAAGATAGCGGATCCAATGGACTATCACGTGTCATACTCAGTTTGTTCAAAAATAGTTTTTGGTCCATACAATCCATTCAAAGGGAGATTACTAAGGCATTTCACTCAAACACATTTTGCCCATTATAGCCCACTGTGTGAGTTGTGCCAAAAATCGGAAAATGATGGAAGATAGCGGACCTAATGGACTATCACGTGTCATACTCAGTTTGTTCAAAAATAGTTTTTGGTCCATACAATCCATTCAAAGGGAGATTACTAAGGCATTTCACTCAAACACATTTTGCCCATTATAGCCCACTGTGTGAGTTGCGCCAAAAATCGGAAAGTGATTTAAGATAGCAGACCTAATGGACTATCACGTGTCATACTCAGTTTGTTCAAAAATAGTTTTTGGTCCATACAATCCATTCAAAGGGAGATTACTAAGGCATTTCACTCAAACACATTTTGCCCATTATAGCCCACTGTGTGAGTTGTGCCAAAAATCGGAAAATGACGGAAGATAGCGGACCTAATGGACTATCACGTGTTATACTCAGCTTATTCAGAAATAGTTTTTGGTCTATACAATCCATTCAAAGGAAGATTACTAAGGCATTCCACTGAAACACATTTTGCCCATTATAGCCCACTGTGTGAGTTGTGCCAAAAGTCGGAAAGTGATGGAAGATAGCGGACCTAATGGACTATCACGTGTTATACTCAGTTTATTCAGAAATAGTTTTTGGTCTATACAATCCATTCAAAGGAAGATTACTAAAGCATTTCACTCAAACACATTTTGCCCATTATAGCCCACTGTGTGAATTGTGCCAAAAGTCGGAAAGTGATGAAAGATAGTGGACCTAATGGACTATCACGTGTTATACTCAGTTTATTCAGAAATAGTTTTTGGTCTATACAATCCATTCAAAGGAAGATTACTAAGGCATTTCACTCAAACACATTTTGCCCATTATAGCCCACTGTGTGAGTTGTGCCAAAAATCGGAAAGTGATTGAAGATAGCGGATCTAATGGACTATCAAGTGTCATACTCAGTTTAGTCAGAAATAGTTTTTGGTCTATACAATCCATTCAAAGGAAGATTACTAAGGCATTCCACTGAAACACATTTTGCCCATTATAGCCCACTGTGTGAGTTGTGCCAAAAATCGGAAAGTGACTTAAGATAGCGGATCTAATGGACTATCACGTGTCATACTCAGTTTGTTCAAAAAAAATTTTTGGTCCATACAATCCATTCAAAGGGAAATTACTAAGTCATTTCACACAAACACATTTTGCCCATTATAGCCCACTGTGTGAGTTGTTCCAAAAATCGGAAAGTGATTGAAGATAGCGGATCTAATGGACTATCAAGTGTCATACTCAGTTTAGTCAGAAATAGTTTTTGGTCCATACAATCCATACAAAGGAAGATTACTAAGGCATTTCACTCAAACACATTTTGCCCATTATAGTCCACTGTGTGAGTTGCGCCAAAAATCGGAAAGTGATTTAGGATAGCGGACCTAATGGACTATCACGTGTCATACTCAGTTTGTTCAGAAATAGTTTTTGGTCCATACAATCCATTCAAAGGAAGATTACTAAGGCATTTCACTCAAACACATTTTGCCCATTATAGCCCACTGTGTGAGTTGTGCCAAAAGTCGGAAAGTGATGGAAGATAGCGGACCTAATGGACTATCACGTGTTATACTCAGTTTATTCAGAAATAGTTTTTGGTCTATACAATCCATTCAAAGGAAGATTACTAAGGCATTCCACTGAAACACATTTTGCCCATTATAGCCCACTGTGTGAGTTGTGCCAAAAGTCGGAAAGTGATGGAAGATAGCGGACCTAATGGACTATAACGTGTTATACTCAGTTTATTCAGAAATAGTTTTTGGTCTATACAATCCATTCAAAGGAAGATTACTAAGGCATTTCACTCAAACACATTTTGCCCATTATAGCCCACTGTGTGAATTGTGCCAAAAGTCGGAAAGTGATGAAAGATAGTGGACCTAATGGACTATCACGTGCTATACTCAGTTTATTCAGAAATAGTTTTTGGTCTATACAATCCATTCAAAGGAAGATTACTAAGGCATTTCACTCAAACACATTTTGCCCATTATAGCCCACTGTGTGAGCTTTGCCAAAAATCGGAAAGTGACTTAAGATAGCGGATCTAATGGACTATCACGTGTCACACTCAGTTTGTTCAAAAATAGTTTTTGGCCCATACAATCCATTCAAAGGGAAATTACTAAGTCATTTCACACAAACACATTTTGCCCATTATAGCCCACTGTGTGAGTTGTGCCAAAAATCGGAAAGTGATTGAAGATAGCGGATCTAATGGACTATCAAGTGTCATACTCAGTTTAGTCAGAAATAGTTTTTGGTCCATACAATCCATACAAAGGAAGATTACTAAGGCATTTCACTCAAACACATTTTGCCCATTATAGTCCACTGTGTGAGTTGCGCCAAAAATCGAAAAGTGATTACGGATAGCGGACCTAATGGACTATCACGTGTCATACTCAGTTTGTTCAGAAATAGTTTTTGGTCCATACAATCCATTCAAAGGAAGATTACTAAGGCATTTCACTCAAACACATTTTGCCCATTATAGCCCACTGTGTGAGTTGTGCAAAAAGTCGGAAAGTGACGGAAGATAGCGGACCTAATGAACTATCATGTGTCATACTCAGTTTGTTCAGATATAGTTTTTGGTCCATACAATCCATTCAAAGGAAGATTACTAAGGCATTTCACTCAAAAACATTTTGCCCATTATAGCCCACTGTGTGAGTTGTGCCAAAAGTCGAAAAGTGATGAAAGATAGCGGACCTAATGAACTATCACGTGTCATACTCAGTTTGTTCAGAAATAGTTTTTGGTCCATACAATCCATTCAAAGGAAGATTACTAAGGCATTTCACTCAAACACATTTTGCCCATTATAGCCCACTGTGTGAGTTGTGCAAAAAGTCGGAAAGTGATTTAGGATAGCGGACCTAATGGACTATCACGTGTCATACTCAGTTTGTTCAGAAATAGTTTTTGGTCTATACAATCCATTCAAAGGAAGATTACTAAGGCATTTCACTCAAACACATTTTGCCCATTATAGCCCACTGTGTGAGTTGTGCAAAAAGTCGGAAAGTGACGGAAGATAGCGGACCTAATGAACTATCACGTGTCATACTCAGTTTGTTCAGATATAGTTTTTGGTCCATACAATCCATTCAAAGGAAGATTACTAAGGCATTTCACTCAAAAACATTTTGCCCATTATAGCCCACTGTGTGAGTTGTGCCAAAAGTCGGAAAGCGATGAAAGATAGCGGACCTAATGAACTATCACGTGTCATACTCAGTTTGTTCAGAAATAGTTTTTCGTCCATACAATCCATTCAAAGGAAGATTACTAAGGCATTTCACTCAAACACATTTTGCCCATTATAGTCCACTGTGTGAGTTGTGCCAAAAATCGGAAAGTGATTGAAGATAGCGGATCTAATGGACTATCAAGTGTCATACTCAGTTTAGTCAGAAATAGTTTTTCGTCCATACAATCCATTCAAAGGAAGATTACTAAGGCATTTCACTCAAACACATTTTGCCCATTATAGCCCACTGTGGGAGTTGTGCCAAAAATCGGAAAGTGGTTTAAGATAGCGGACCTAATGGACTATCACGTGTTATACTCAGTTTATTCAGAAATTGTTTTTGGTCCATACAATCCATTCAAAGGAAAATTACTAAGGCATTGCACTCAAACACATTTTGCCCATTATAGCCCACTGTGTGAGTTGCGCCAAAAATCGGAAAGTGATTCAGGATAGCGGACCTAATGGACTAACACGTGTCATTCTCAGTTTGTTCAGAAATAGTTTTTGGTCCATACAATCCATTCAAAGGAAGATTACTAAGGCATTTCACTCAATCACATTTTGCCCATTATAGCCCACTGTGTGAGTTGTGCAAAAAGTCGGAAAGTGACAGAAGATAGCGGACCTAATGAACTATCACGTGTCATACTCAGTTTGTTCAGATATAGTTTTTGGTCCATACAATCCATTCAAAGGAAGATTACTAAGGCATTTCACTCAAAAACATTTTGCCCATTATAGCCCACTGTGTGAGTTGTGCCAAAAGTCGGAAAGTGATGAAAGATAGCGGACCTAATGAACTATCACGTGTCTTACTCAGTTTGTTCAGATATAGTTTTTGGTCCATACAATCCATTCAAAGGAAGATTACTAAGGCATTTCACTCAAACACATTTTGCCCATTATAGCCCACTGTGTGAGTTGTGCCAAAAGTCGGAAAGTGACGAAAGATAGCGGACCTAATGGACTATCACGTGTCATACTCAGTTTGTTCAGATATAGTTTTTGGTCCATACAATCCATTCAAAGGAAGATTACTAAGGCATTTCACTCAAACATATTTTGCCCATTATAGCCCACTGTGTGAGTTGTGCCAAAAATCGGAAAGTGATGGAAGATAGTGGACCTAATGAACTATCACGTGTCTTACTCAGTTTGTTCAGATATAGTTTTTGGTCCATACAATCTATTCAAAGGAAGATTACCAAGGCATTTCACTCAAACACATTTTGCCCATTATAGCCCACTGTGTGAGTTGTGCCAAAAGTCGGAAAGTGATTTAAGATAGCGGACCTAATGGACTATCACGTGTCATACTCAGTTTATTCAGAAATAGTTTTTGGTCTATACAATCCATTCAAAGGAAGATTACTAAGGCATTTCACTGAAACACATTTTGCCCATTATAGCCCACTGTGTGAGTTGTGCCAAAAGTCGGAAAATGACGAAAGATAGCGGACCTAATGGACTATCACGTGTTGTACTCAGTTTATTCAGAAATAGTTTTTGGTCTATACAATCCATTCAAAGGGAGATTACTAAGGCATTTCACTGAAACACATTTTGCCCATTATAGCCCACTGTGTGAGTTGTGCCAAAAGTCGGAAAGTGACGAAAGATAGCGGACCTAATGGACTATCACGTGTTATACTCAGTTTATTCAGAAATAGTTTTTGGTCTATACAATCCGTTCAAAGGAAGATTACTAAGGCATTTCACTCAAACACATTTTGCCCATTATAGCCCACCGTGTGCGTTCTGCCAAAAATCGGAAAGTGATTCAGGATAGCGGATCTAATGGACTATCACGTGTCAGACTCAGTTTATTCAGAAATAGTTTTTGGTCCATACAATCCATTCAAAGGAAAATTACTAAGGCATTTCACTCAAACACATTTTGCCAATTATAGCCCACTGTGTGAGTTGTGCAAAAAGTCGGAAAGTGACGGAAGATAGTAGACCTAATGAACTATCACGTGTCATACTCAGTTTGTTCAGAAATAGTTTTTCGTCCATACAATCCATTCAAAGGAAGATTACTAAGGCATTTCACTCAAACACATTTTGCCCATTATAGCCCACTGTGTGAGTTGTGCCAAAAATCGGAATGTGATTTAAGATAGCGGACCTAATGAACTATCACGTGTCAGACTCAGTTTATTCAGAAATAGTTTTTGGTCCATACAATCCATTCAAAGGAAGATTACTAAGGCATTTCACTCAAACACATTTTGCCAATTATAGCCCACTGTGTGAGTTGTGCAAAAAGTCGGAAAGTGATGGAAGATAGTGGACCTAATGAACTATCACGTGTCATACTCAGTTTGTTCAGAAATAGTTTTTCGTCCATACAATCCATTCAAAGGAAGATTACTAAGGCATTTCACTCAAACACATTTTGCCCATTATAGCCCACTGTGTGAGTTGTGCCAAAAGTCGGAAAGTGATTTAAGATAGCGGACCTAATGGACTATCACGTGTCATACTCAGTTTATTCAGAAATAGTTTTTGGTCTATACAATCCATTCAAAGGAAGATTACTAAGGCATTTCACTGAAACACATTTTGCCCATTATAGCCCACTGTGTGAGTTGTGCCAAAAGTCGGAAAATGACGAAAGATAGCGGACCTAATGGACTATCACGTGTTGTACTCAGTTTATTCAGAAATAGTTTTTGGTCTATACAATCCATTCAAAGGGAGATTACTAAGGCATTTCACTGAAACACATTTTGCCCATTATAGCCCACTGTGTGAGTTGTGCCAAAAATCGGAAAGTGATTTATGATAGCGGACCTAATGAACTATCACGTGTCAGACTCAGTTTATTCAGAAATAGTTTTTGGTCCATACAATCCATTCAAAGGAAGATTACTAAGGCATTTCACTCAAACACATTTTGCCAATTATAGCCCACTGTGTGAGTTGTGCCAAAAATCGGAAAGTGATGGAAGATAGTGGACCTAATGAACTATCACGTGTCTTACTCAGTTTGTTCAGATATAGTTTTTGGTCCATACAATCTATTCAAAGGAAGATTACCAAGGCATTTCACTCAAACACATTTTGCCCATTATAGCCCACTGTGTGAGTTGTGGCAAAAGTCGGAAAGTGATTTAAGATAGCGGACCTAATGGACTATCACATGTCATACTCAGTTTATTCAGAAATAGTTTTTGGTCTATACAATCCATTCAAAGGAAGATTACTAAGGCATTCCACTGAAACACATTTTGCCCATTATAGCCCACTGTGTGAGTTGTGCCAAAAGTCGGAAAGTGATGGAAGATAGCGGACCTAATGGACTATCACATGTCATACTCAGTTTATTCAGAAATAGTTTTTGGTCTATACAATCCATTCAAAGGAAGATTACTAAGGCATTTCACTGAAACACATTTTGCCCATTATAGCCCACTGTGTGAGTTGTGCCAAAAGTCGGAAAATGACGAAAGATAGCGGACCTAATGGACTATCACGTGTCATACTCAGTTTATTCAGAAATAGTTTTTGGTCTATACAATCCATTCAAAGGAAGATTACTAAGGCATTTCACTGAAACACATTTTGCCCATTATAGCCCACTGTGTGAGTTGTGCCAAAAGTCGGAAAATGACGAAAGATAGCGGACCTAATGGACTATCACGTGTTGTACTCAGTTTATTCAGAAATAGTTTTTGGTCTATACAATCCATTCAAAGGGAGATTACTAAGGCATTTCACTGAAACACATTTTGCCCATTATAGCCCACTGTGTGAGTTGTGCCAAAAGTCGGAAAGTGACGAAAGATAGCGGACCTAATGGACTATCACGTGTTATACTCAGTTTATTCAGAAATAGTTTTTGGTCCATACAATCCATTCAAAGGAAGATTACTAAGGCATTTCACTCAAACACATTTTGCCAATTATAGCCCACTGTGTGAGTTGTGCCAAAAATCGGAAAATGATGGAAGATAGCGGACCTAATGGACTATCACGTGTTATACTCAGTTTATTCAGAAATAGTTTTTGGTCTATACAATCCATTCAAAGGAAGATTACTAAGGCATTCCACTGAAACACATTTTGCCCATTATAGCCCACTGTGTGAGTTGTGCCAAAAGTCGGAAAGTGATGGAAGATAGCGGACCTAATGGACTATCACATGTCATACTCAGTTTATTCAGAAATAGTTTTTGGTCTATACAATCCATTCAAAGGAAGATTACTAAGGCATTTCACTGAAACACATTTTGCCCATTATAGCCCACTGTGTGAGTTGTGCCAAAAGTCGGAAAATGACGAAAGATAGCGGACCTAATGGACTATCACGTGTTGTACTCAGTTTATTCAGAAATAGTTTTTGGTCTATACAATCCATTCAAAGGGAGATTACTAAGGCATTTCACTGAAACACATTTTGCCCATTATAGCCCACTGTGTGAGTTGTGCCAAAAGTCGGAAAGTGACGAAAGATAGCGGACCTAATGGACTATCACGTGTTATACTCAGTTTATTCAGAAATAGTTTTTGGTCTATACAATCCATTCAAAGGAAGATTACTAAGGCATTTCACTGAAACACATTTTGCCCATTATAGCCCACTGTGTGAGTTGTGCCAAAAGTCGGAAAGTGATGGAAGATAGCAGACCTAATGAACTATCACGTGTCATACTCAGTTTGTTCAGAAATAGTTTTTCGTCCATACAATCCATTCAAAGGAAGATTACTAAGGCATTTCACTCAAACACATTTTGCCAATTATAGCCCACTGTGTGAGTTGTGCAAAAAGTCGGAAAGTGATGGAAGATAGTGGACCTAATGAACTATCACGTGTCATACTCAGTTTGTTCAGAAATAGTTTTTCGTCCATACAATCCATTCAAAGGAAGATTACTAAGGCATTTCACTCAAACACATTTTGCCCATTATAGTCCACTGTGTGAGTTGTGCCAAAAATCGGAAAGTGATTGAAGATAGCGGATCTAATGGACTATCAAGTGTCATACTCAGTTTAGTCAGAAATAGTTTTTGGTCCATACAATCCATACAAAGGAAGATTACTAAGGCATTTCACTCAAACACATTTTGCCCATTATAGTCCACTGTGTGAGTTGCGCCTAAAATCGGAAAGTGATTTAGGATAGCGGACCTAATGGACTATCACGTGTCATTCTCAGTTTGTTCAGAAATAGTTTTTGGTCCATACAATCCATTCAAAGGAAGATTACTAAGGCATTTCACTCAAACACATTTTGCCCATTATAGCCCACTGTGGGAGTTGTGCCAAAAATCGGAAAGTGGTTTAAGATAGCGGACCTAATGGACTATCACGTGTTATACTCAGTTTATTCAGAAATTGTTTTTGGTCCATACAATCCATTCAAAGGAAGATTACTAAGGCATTGCACTCAAACACATTTTGCCCATTATAGCCCACTGTGTGAGTTGCGACAAAAATCGGAAAGTGATTCAGGATAGCGGACCTAATGAACTATCACGTGTCATACTCAGTTTGTTCAGATATAGTTTTTGGTCCATACAATCCATTCAAAGGAAGATTACTAAGGCATTTCACTCAAACACATTTTGCCCATTATAGCCCACTGTGTGAGTTGTGCCAAAAGTCGGAAAGTGATGAAAGATAGCGGACCTAATGAACTATCACGTGTCATACTCAGTTTGTTCAGAAATAGTTTTTCGTCCATACAATCCATTCAAAGGAAGATTACTAAGGCATTTCACTCAAACACATTTTGCCAATTATAGCCCACTGTGTGAGTTGTGCAAAAAGTCGGAAAGTGATGGAAGATAGTTTACCTAATGAACTATCACGTGTCATACTCAGTTTGTTCAGAAATAGTTTTTCGTCCATACAATCCATTCAAAGGAAGATTACTAAGGCATTTCACTCAAACACATTTTGCCCATTATAGTCCACTGTGTGAGTTGTGCCAAAAGTCGGAAAGTAATGGAAGATAGCGGACCTAATGAGCTATCACGTGTCCTACTCAGTTTGTTCAGAAATAGTTTTTCGTCCATACAATCCATTCAAAGGAAGATTACTAAGGCATTTCACTCAAACACATTTTGCCCATTATAGTCCACTGTGTGAGTTGTGCCAAAAATCGGAAAGTGATTTAAGATAGCGGACCTAATGGACTATAACGTGTTATACTCAGTTTATTCAGAAATAGTTTTTGGTCCATACAATCCATTCAAAGGAAGATTACTAAGGCATTGCACTCAAACACATTTTGCCCATTATAGCCCACTGTGTGAGTTGTGCCAAAAATCGGAAAGTGATTTAAGATAGCGGACCTAATGAACTATCACGTGTCATACTCAGTTTGTTCAGATATAGTTTTTGGTCCATACAATCCATTCAAAGGTAGATTACTAAGGCATTTCACTCAAACACATTTTGCCCATTATAGCCCACTGTGTGAGTTGCGCCAAAAATCGGAAAAAGATTTAGGATAGCGGACCTAATGGACTATCACGTGTCATACTCAGTTTGTTGAGAAATAGTTTTTGGTCCATACAATCCATTCAAAGGAAGATTACTAAGTCATTGCACTCAAACACATTTTGCCCATTATAGCCCACTGTGTGAGTTGTGCAAAAAGTCGGAAAGTGATGGAAGATAGTGGACCTAATGAACTATCACGTGTCATACTCAGTTTGTTCAGATATAGTTTTTGGTCCATACAATCCATTCAAAGGAAGATTACTAAGGCATTTCACTCAAACACATTTTGCCCATTATAGCCCACTGTGTGAGTTGTGCCAAAAGTCGGAAAGTGATGGAAGATAGCGGACCTAATGAACTATCACGTGTCATACTCAGTTTGTTCAGATATAGTTTTTGGTCCATACAATCCATTCAAAGGAAGATTACTAAGGCATTTCACTCAAACACATTTTGCCCATTATAGCCCACTGTGTGAGTTGTGCCAAAAGTCGGAAAGTGATGGAAGATAGCGGACCTAATGAACTATCACGTGTCGTACTCAGTTTGTTCAGATATAGTTTTTGGTCCATACAATCCATTCAAAGGAAGATTACTAAGGCATTTCACTCAAACACATTTTGCCCATTATAGCCCACTGTGTGAGTTGTGCCAAAAATCGGAAAGTGATTCAGGATAGCGGATCTAATGGACTATCACGTGTCATACTCAGTTTACTCAGAAATAGTTTTTGGTCCATACAATCCATTCAAAGGAAGATTACTAAGGCATTTCACTCAATCACATTTTCCCATTATAGCCCACTGTGTGAGTTGTGCAAAAAGTCGGAAAGTGACGGAAGATAGCGGACCTAATGAACTATCACGTGTCATACTCAGTTTGTTCAGATATAGTTTTTGGTCCATACAATCCATTCAAAGGAAAATTACTAAGGCATTTCACTCAAACACATTTTGCCCATTATAGCCCACCGTGTGCGTTCTGCCAAAAATCGGAAAGTGATTCAGGATAGCGGATCTAATGGACTATCACGTGTCAGACTCAGTTTATTCAGAAATAGTTTTTGGTCGATACAATCCATTCAAAGGAAGATTACTAAGGCATTTCACTCAAACACATTTTGCCAATTATAGCCCACTGTGTGAGTTGTGCAAAAAGTCGGAAAGTGATGGAAGATAGTGGACCTAGTGAACTATCACGTGTCATACTCAGTTTGTTCAGAAATAGTTTTTCGTCCATACAATCCATTCAAAGGAAGATTACTAAGGCATTTCACTCAAACACATTTTGCCCATTATAGCCCACTGTGTGAGTTGTGCCAAAAATCGGAAAGTGATTTAAGATAGCGGACCTAATGAACTATCACGTGTCAGACTCAGTTTATTCAGAAATAGTTTTTGGTCCATACAATCCATTCAAAGGAAGATTACTAAGGCATTTCACTCAAACACATTTTGCCAATTATAGCCCACTGTGTGAGTTGTGCAAAAAGTCGGAAAGTGATGGAAGATAGTGGACCTAATGAACTATCACGTGTCATACTCAGTTTGTTCAGAAATAGTTTTTCGTCCATACAATCCATTCAAAGGAAGATTACTAAGGCATTTCACTCAAACACATTTTGCCCATTATAGTCCACTGTGTGAGTTGTGCCAAAAGTCGGAAAGTAATGGAAGATAGCGGACCTAATGAGCTATCACGTGTCATACTCAGTTTGTTCAGAAATAGTTTTTCGTCCATACAATCCATTCAAAGGAAGATTACTAAGGCATTTCACTCAAACACATTTTGCCCATTATAGTCCACTGTGTGAGTTGTGCCAAAAATCGGAAAGTGATTTAAGATAGCGGACCTAATGGACTATAACGTGTTATACTCAGTTTATTCAGAAATAGTTTTTGGTCCATACAATCCATTCAAAGGAAGATTACTAAGGCATTGCACTCAAACACATTTTGCCCATTATAGCCCACTGTGTGAGTTGTGCCAAAAATCGGAAAGTGATTTAAGATAGCGGACCTAATGAACTATCACGTGTCATACTCAGTTTGTTCAGATATAGTTTTTGGTCCATACAATCCATTCAAAGGTAGATTACTAAGGCATTTCACTCAAACACATTTTGCCCATTATAGCCCACTGTGTGAGTTGCGCCAAAAATCGGAAAAAGATTTAGGATAGCGGACCTAATGGACTATCACGTGTCATACTCAGTTTGTTGAGAAATAGTTTTTGGTCCATACAATCCATTCAAAGGAAGATTACTAAGTCATTGCACTCAAACACATTTTGCCCATTATAGCCCACTGTGTGAGTTGTGCAAAAAGTCGGAAAGTGATGGAAGATAGTGGACCTAATGAACTATCACGTGTCATACTCAGTTTGTTCAGATATAGTTTTTGGTCCATACAATCCATTCAAAGGAAGATTACTAAGGCATTTCACTCAAACACATTTTGCCCATTATAGCCCACTGTGTGAGTTGTGCCAAAAGTCGGAAAGTGATGGAAGATAGCGGACCTAATGAACTATCACGTGTCATACTCAGTTTGTTCAGATATAGTTTTTGGTCCATACAATCCATTCAAAGGAAGATTACTAAGGCATTTCACTCAAACACATTTTGCCCATTATAGTCCACTGTGTGAGTTGCGCCAAAAATCGGAAAGTGATTTAGGATAGCGGACCTAATGGACTATCACGTGTTATACTCAGTTTATTCAGAAATTGTTTTTGGTCCATACAATCCATTCAAAGGAAGATTACTAAGGCATTGCACTCAAACACATTTTGCCCATTATAGCCCACTGTGTGAGTTGCGCCAAAAATCGGAAAGTGATTCTGGATAGCGGACCTAATGGACTATCACGTGTCATACTCAGTTTGTTCAGATATAGTTTTTGGTCCATACAATCCATTCAAAGGAAGATTACTAAGGCATTTCACTCAAACACATTTTGCCCATTATAGTCCACTGTGTGAGTTGTGCCAAAAATCGGAAAGTGATTGAAGATAGCGGATCTAATGGACTATCAAGTGTCATACTCAGTTTAGTCAGAAATAGTTTTTGGTCCATACAATCCATACAAAGGAAGATTACTAAGGCATTTCACTCAAACACATTTTGCCCATTATAGTCCACTGTGTGAGTTGCGCCAAAAATCGGAAAGTGATTTAGGATAGCGGACCTAATGGACTATCACGTGTTATACTCAGTTTATTCAGAAATTGTTTTTGGTCCATACAATCCATTCAAAGGAAGATTACTAAGGCATTGCACTCAAACACATTTTGCCCATTATAGCCCACTGTGTGAGTTGCGCCAAAAATCGGAAAGTGATTCAGGATAGCGGACCTAATGGACTATCACGTGTCATACTCAGTTTGTTCAGATATAGTTTTTGGTCCATACAATCCATTCAAAGGAAGATTACTAAGGCATTTCACTCAAACACATTTTGCCCATTATAGCCCACTGTGGGAGTTGTGCCAAAAATCGGAAAGTGGTTTAAGATAGCGGACCTAATGGACTATCACGTGTTATACTCAGTTTATTCAGAAATTGTTTTTGGTCCATACAATCCATTCAAAGGAAAATTACTAAGGCATTGCACTCTAACACATTTTGCCCATTATAGCCCACTGTGTGAGTTGCGCCAAAAATCGGAAAGTGATTCAGGATAGCGGACCTAATGGACTAACACGTGTCATTCTCAGTTTGTTCAGAAATAGTTTTTGGTCCATACAATCCATTCAAAGGAAGATTACAAAGGCATTTCACTCAATCACATTTTGCCCATTATAGCCCACTGTGTGAGTTGTGCAAAAAGTCGGAAAGTGACGAAAGATAGCGGACCTAATGAACTATCACGTGTCATACTCAGTTTGTTCAGATATAGTTTTTGGTCCATACAATCCATTCAAAGGAAGATTACTAAGGCATTTCACTCAAAAACATTTTGCCCATTATAGCCCACTGTGTGAGTTGTGCCAAAAGTCGGAAAGTGATGAAAGATAGCGGACCTAATGAACTATCACGTGTCATACTCAGTTTGTTCAGATATAGTTTTTGGTCCATAAAATCCATTCAAAGGAAGATTACTAAGGCATTTCACTCAAACACATTTTGCCCATTATAGCCCACTGTGTGAGTTGTGCCAAAAGTCGGAAAGTGACGAAAGATAGCGGACCTAATGGACTATCACGTGTCATACTCAGTTTGTTCAGATATAGTTTTTGGTCCATACAATCCATTCAAAGGAAGATTACTAAGGCATTTCACTCAAACACATTTTGCCCATTATAGCCCACTGTGTGAGTTGTGCCAAAAATCGGAAAGTGATGGAAGATAGTGGACCTAATGAACTATCACGTGTCTTACTCAGTTTGTTCAGATATAGTTTTTGGTCCATACAATCTATTCAAAGGAAGATTACCAAGGCATTTCACTCAAACACATTTTGCCCATTATAGCCCACTGTGTGAGTTGTGCCAAAAGTCGGAAAGTGATTTAAGATAGCGGACCTAATGGACTATCACGTGTCATACTCAGTTTATTCAGAAATAGTTTTTGGTCTATACAATCCATTCAAAGGAAGATTACTAAGGCATTTCACTGAAACACATTTTGCCCATTATAGCCCACTGTGTGAGTTGTGCCAAAAGTCGGAAAATGACGAAAGATAGCGGACCTAATGGACTATCACGTGTTGTACTCAGTTTATTCAGAAATAGTTTTTGGTCTATACAATCCATTCAAAGGGAGATTACTAAGGCATTTCACTGAAACACATTTTGCCCATTATAGCCCACTGTGTGAGTTGTGCCAAAAGTCGGAAAGTGACGAAAGATAGCGGACCTAATGGACTATCACGTGTTATACTCAGTTTATTCAGAAATAGTTTTTGGTCTATACAATCCATTCCAAGGAAGGTTACTAAGGCATTTCACTCAAACACATTTTGCCCATTATAGCCCACCGTGTGCGTTCTGCCAAAAATCGGAAAGTGATTCAGGATAGCGGATCTAATGGACTATCACGTGTCAGACTCAGTTTATTCAGAAATAGTTTTTGGTCCATACAATCCATTCAAAGGAAGATTACTAAGGCATTTCACTCAAACACATTTTGCCAATTATAGCCCACTGTGTGAGTTGTGCAAAAAGTCGGAAAGTGATGGAAGATAGTGGACCTAATGAACTATCACGTGTCATACTCAGTTTGTTCAGAAATAGCTTTTCGTCCATACAATCCATTCAAAGGAAGATTACTAAGGCATTTCACTCAAACACAGTTTGCCCATTATAGCCCACTGTGTGAGTTGTGCCAAAAGTCGGAAAGTGATTTAAGATAGCGGACCTAATGGACTATCACGTGTCATACTCAGTTTATTCAGAAATAGTTTTTGGTCTATACAATCCATTCAAAGGAAGATTACTAAGGCATTTCACTGAAACACATTTTGCCCATTATAGCCCACTGTGTGAGTTGTGCCAAAAGTCGGAAAATGACGAAAGATAGCGGACCTAATGGACTATCACGTGTTGTACTCAGTTTATTCAGAAATAGTTTTTGTCCATACAATCCATTCAAAGGAAGATTACTAAGGCATTTCACTCAAACACATTTTGCCAATTATAGCCCACTGTGTGAGTTGTGCCAAAAGTCGGAAAGTGATTTAAGATAGCGGACCTAATGAACTATCACGTGTCAGACTCAGTTTATTCAGAAATAGTTTTTCGTCCATACAATCCATTCAAAGGAAGATTACTAAGGCATTTCACTCAAACACATTTTGCCCATTATAGCCCACTGTGTGAGTTGTGCCAAAAGTCGGAAAGTGATTTAAGATAGCGGACCTAATGGACTATCACGTGTCATACTCAGTTTGTTCAGAAATAGTTTTTCGTCCATACAATCCATTCAAAGGAAGATTACTAAGGCATTTCACTCAAACACATTTTGCCCATTATAGCCCACTGTGTGAGTTGTGCAAAAAGTCGGAAAGTGATGGAAGATAGTTTACCTAATGAACTATCACGTGTCATACTCAGTTTGTTCAGAAATAGTTTTTCGTCCATACAATCCATTCAAAGGAAGATTACTAAGGCATTTCACTCAAACACATTTTGCCCATTATAGCCCACTGTGTGAGTTGTGCAAAAAGTCGGAAAGTGATGGAAGATAGTTTACCTAATGAACTATCACGTGTCATACTCAGTTTGTTCAGAAATAGTTTTTCGTCCATACAATCCATTCAAAGGAAGATTACTAAGGCATTTCACTCAAACACATTTTGCCCATTATAGCCCACTGTGTGAGTTGTGGCAAAAGTCGGAAAGTGATTTAAGATAGCGGACCTAATGGACTATCACATGTCATACTCAGTTTATTCAGAAATAGTTTTTGGTCTATACAATCCATTCAAAGGAAGATTACTAAGGCATTTCACTGAAACACATTTTGCCCATTATAGCCCACTGTGTGAGTTGTGCCAAAAGTCGGAAAATGACGAAAGATAGCGGACCTAATGGACTATCACGTGTTGTACTCAGTTTATTCAGAAATAGTTTTTGGTCTATACAATCCATTCAAAGGGAGATTACTAAGGCATTTCACTGAAACACATTTTGCCCATTATAGCCCACTGTGTGAGTTGTGCCAAAAGTCGGAAAGTGACGAAAGATAGCGGACCTAATGGACTATCACGTGTTATACTCAGTTTATTCAGAAATAGTTTTTGGTCTATACAATCCATTCAAAGGAAGATTACTAAGGCATTTCACTGAAACACATTTTGCCCATTATAGCCCACTGTGTGAGTTGTGCCAAAAGTCGGAAAGTGATGGAAGATAGCAGACCTAATGAACTATCACGTGTCATACTCAGTTTGTTCAGAAATAGTTTTTCGTCCATACAATCCATTCAAAGGAAGATTACTAAGGCATTTCACTCAAACACATTTTGCCAATTATAGCCCACTGTGTGAGTTGTGCAAAAAGTCGGAAAGTGATGGAAGATAGTGGACCTAATGAACTATCACGTGTCATACTCAGTTTGTTCAGAAATAGTTTTTCGTCCATACAATCCATTCAAAGGAAGATTACTAAGGCATTTCACTCAAACACATTTTGCCCATTATAGTCCACTGTGTGAGTTGTGCCAAAAATCGGAAAGTGATTGAAGATAGCGGATCTAATGGACTATCAAGTGTCATACTCAGTTTAGTCAGAAATAGTTTTTGGTCCATACAATCCATACAAAGGAAGATTACTAAGGCATTTCACTCAAACACATTTTGCCCATTATAGTCCACTGTGTGAGTTGCGCCTAAAATCGGAAAGTGATTTAGGATAGCGGACCTAATGGACTATCACGTGTCATTCTCAGTTTGTTCAGAAATAGTTTTTGGTCCATACAATCCATTCAAAGGAAGATTACTAAGGCATTTCACTCAAACACATTTTGCCCATTATAGCCCACTGTGGGAGTTGTGCCAAAAATCGGAAAGTGGTTTAAGATAGCGGACCTAATGGACTATCACGTGTTATACTCAGTTTATTCAGAAATTGTTTTTGGTCCATACAATCCATTCAAAGGAAGATTACTAAGGCATTGCACTCAAACACATTTTGCCCATTATAGCCCACTGTGTGAGTTGCGACAAAAATCGGAAAGTGATTCAGGATAGCGGACCTAATGAACTATCACGTGTCATACTCAGTTTGTTCAGATATAGTTTTTGGTCCATACAATCCATTCAAAGGAAGATTACTAAGGCATTTCACTCAAACACATTTTGCCCATTATAGCCCACTGTGTGAGTTGTGCCAAAAGTCGGAAAGTGATGAAAGATAGCGGACCTAATGAACTATCACGTGTCATACTCAGTTTGTTCAGAAATAGTTTTTCGTCCATACAATCCATTCAAAGGAAGATTACTAAGGCATTTCACTCAAACACATTTTGCCAATTATAGCCCACTGTGTGAGTTGTGCAAAAAGTCGGAAAGTGATGGAAGATAGTTTACCTAATGAACTATCACGTGTCATACTCAGTTTGTTCAGAAATAGTTTTTCGTCCATACAATCCATTCAAAGGAAGATTACTAAGGCATTTCACTCAAACACATTTTGCCCATTATAGTCCACTGTGTGAGTTGTGCCAAAAGTCGGAAAGTAATGGAAGATAGCGGACCTAATGAGCTATCACGTGTCCTACTCAGTTTGTTCAGAAATAGTTTTTCGTCCATACAATCCATTCAAAGGAAGATTACTAAGGCATTTCACTCAAACACATTTTGCCCATTATAGTCCACTGTGTGAGTTGTGCCAAAAATCGGAAAGTGATTTAAGATAGCGGACCTAATGGACTATAACGTGTTATACTCAGTTTATTCAGAAATAGTTTTTGGTCCATACAATCCATTCAAAGGAAGATTACTAAGGCATTGCACTCAAACACATTTTGCCCATTATAGCCCACTGTGTGAGTTGTGCCAAAAATCGGAAAGTGATTTAAGATAGCGGACCTAATGAACTATCACGTGTCATACTCAGTTTGTTCAGATATAGTTTTTGGTCCATACAATCCATTCAAAGGTAGATTACTAAGGCATTTCACTCAAACACATTTTGCCCATTATAGCCCACTGTGTGAGTTGCGCCAAAAATCGGAAAAAGATTTAGGATAGCGGACCTAATGGACTATCACGTGTCATACTCAGTTTGTTGAGAAATAGTTTTTGGTCCATACAATCCATTCAAAGGAAGATTACTAAGTCATTGCACTCAAACACATTTTGCCCATTATAGCCCACTGTGTGAGTTGTGCAAAAAGTCGGAAAGTGATGGAAGATAGTGGACCTAATGAACTATCACGTGTCATACTCAGTTTGTTCAGATATAGTTTTTGGTCCATACAATCCATTCAAAGGAAGATTACTAAGGCATTTCACTCAAACACATTTTGCCCATTATAGCCCACTGTGTGAGTTGTGCCAAAAGTCGGAAAGTGATGGAAGATAGCGGACCTAATGAACTATCACGTGTCATACTCAGTTTGTTCAGATATAGTTTTTGGTCCATACAATCCATTCAAAGGAAGATTACTAAGGCATTTCACTCAAACACATTTTGCCCATTATAGCCCACTGTGTGAGTTGTGCCAAAAGTCGGAAAGTGATGGAAGATAGCGGACCTAATGAACTATCACGTGTCGTACTCAGTTTGTTCAGATATAGTTTTTGGTCCATACAATCCATTCAAAGGAAGATTACTAAGGCATTTCACTCAAACACATTTTGCCCATTATAGCCCACTGTGTGAGTTGTGCCAAAAATCGGAAAGTGATTCAGGATAGCGGATCTAATGGACTATCACGTGTCATACTCAGTTTACTCAGAAATAGTTTTTGGTCCATACAATCCATTCAAAGGAAGATTACTAAGGCATTTCACTCAATCACATTTTCCCATTATAGCCCACTGTGTGAGTTGTGCAAAAAGTCGGAAAGTGACGGAAGATAGCGGACCTAATGAACTATCACGTGTCATACTCAGTTTGTTCAGATATAGTTTTTGGTCCATACAATCCATTCAAAGGAAAATTACTAAGGCATTTCACTCAAACACATTTTGCCCATTATAGCCCACCGTGTGCGTTCTGCCAAAAATCGGAAAGTGATTCAGGATAGCGGATCTAATGGACTATCACGTGTCAGACTCAGTTTATTCAGAAATAGTTTTTGGTCGATACAATCCATTCAAAGGAAGATTACTAAGGCATTTCACTCAAACACATTTTGCCAATTATAGCCCACTGTGTGAGTTGTGCAAAAAGTCGGAAAGTGATGGAAGATAGTGGACCTAGTGAACTATCACGTGTCATACTCAGTTTGTTCAGAAATAGTTTTTCGTCCATACAATCCATTCAAAGGAAGATTACTAAGGCATTTCACTCAAACACATTTTGCCCATTATAGCCCACTGTGTGAGTTGTGCCAAAAATCGGAAAGTGATTTAAGATAGCGGACCTAATGAACTATCACGTGTCAGACTCAGTTTATTCAGAAATAGTTTTTGGTCCATACAATCCATTCAAAGGAAGATTACTAAGGCATTTCACTCAAACACATTTTGCCAATTATAGCCCACTGTGTGAGTTGTGCAAAAAGTCGGAAAGTGATGGAAGATAGCGGACCTAATGAACTATCACGTGTCATACTCAGTTTGTTCAGAAATAGTTTTTCGTCCATACAATCCATTCAAAGGAAGATTACTAAGGCATTTCACTCATACACATTTTGCCCATTATAGTCCACTGTGTGAGTTGTGCCAAAAGTCGGAAAGTAATGGAAGATAGCGGACCTAATGAGCTATCACGTGTCATACTCAGTTTGTTCAGAAATAGTTTTTCGTCCATACAATCCATTCAAAGGAAGATTACTAAGGCATTTCACTCAAACACATTTTGCCCATTATAGTCCACTGTGTGAGTTGTGCCAAAAATCGGAAAGTGATTTAAGATAGCGGACCTAATGGACTATAACGTGTTATACTCAGTTTATTCAGAAATAGTTTTTGGTCCATACAATCCATTCAAAGGAAGATTACTAAGGCATTGCACTCAAACACATTTTGCCCATTATAGCCCACTGTGTGAGTTGTGCCAAAAATCGGAAAGTGATTTAAGATAGCGGACCTAATGAGCTATCACGTGTCATACTCAGTTTGTTCAGATATAGTTTTTGGTCCATACAATCCATTCAAAGGTAGATTACTAAGGCATTTCACTCAAACACATTTTGCCCATTATAGCCCACTGTGTGAGTTGCGCCAAAAATCGGAAAAAGATTTAGGATAGCGGACCTAATGGACTATCACGTGTCATACTCAGTTTGTTGAGAAATAGTTTTTGGTCCATACAATCCATTCAAAGGAAGATTACTAAGTCATTGCACTCAAACACATTTTGCCCATTATAGCCCACTGTGTGAGTTGTGCAAAAAGTCGGAAAGTGATGGAAGATAGTGGACCTAATGAACTATCACGTGTCATACTCAGTTTGTTCAGATATAGTTTTTGGTCCATACAATCCATTCAAAGGAAGATTACTAAGGCATTTCACTCAAACACATTTTGCCCATTATAGCCCACTGTGTGAGTTGTGCCAAAAGTCGGAAAGTGATGGAAGATAGCGGACCTAATGAACTATCACGTGTCATACTCAGTTTGTTCAGATATAGTTTTTGGTCCATACAATCCATTCAAAGGAAGATTACTAAGGCATTTCACTCAAACACATTTTGCCCATTATAGTCCACTGTGTGAGTTGCGCCAAAAATCGGAAAGTGATTTAGGATAGCGGACCTAATGGACTATCACGTGTTATACTCAGTTTATTCAGAAATTGTTTTTGGTCCATACAATCCATTCAAAGGAAGATTACTAAGGCATTGCACTCAAACACATTTTGCCCATTATAGCCCACTGTGTGAGTTGCGCCAAAAATCGGAAAGTGATTCTGGATAGCGGACCTAATGGACTATCACGTGTCATACTCAGTTTGTTCAGATATAGTTTTTGGTCCATACAATCCATTCAAAGGAAGATTACTAAGGCATTTCACTCAAACACATTTTGCCCATTATAGTCCACTGTGTGAGTTGTGCCAAAAATCGGAAAGTGATTGAAGATAGCGGATCTAATGGACTATCAAGTGTCATACTCAGTTTAGTCAGAAATAGTTTTTGGTCCATACAATCCATACAAAGGAAGATTACTAAGGCATTTCACTCAAACACATTTTGCCCATTATAGTCCACTGTGTGAGTTGCGCCAAAAATCGGAAAGTGATTTAGGATAGCGGACCTAATGGACTATCACGTGTTATACTCAGTTTATTCAGAAATTGTTTTTGGTCCATACAATCCATTCAAAGGAAGATTACTAAGGCATTGCACTCAAACACATTTTGCCCATTATAGCCCACTGTGTGAGTTGCGCCAAAAATCGGAAAGTGATTCAGGATAGCGGACCTAATGGACTATCACGTGTCATACTCAGTTTGTTCAGATATAGTTTTTGGTCCATACAATCCATTCAAAGGAAGATTACTAAGGCATTTCACTCAAACACATTTTGCCCATTATAGCCCACTGTGGGAGTTGTGCCAAAAATCGGAAAGTGGTTTGAGATAGCGGACCTAATGGACTATCACGTGTTATACTCAGTTTATTCAGAAATTGTTTTTGGTCCATACAATCCATTCAAAGGAAAATTACTAAGGCATTGCACTCTAACACATTTTGCCCATTATAGCCCACTGTGTGAGTTGCGCCAAAAATCGGAAAGTGATTCAGGATAGCGGACCTAATGGACTAACACGTGTCATTCTCAGTTTGTTCAGAAATAGTTTTTGGTCCATACAATCCATTCAAAGGAAGATTACAAAGGCATTTCACTCAATCACATTTTGCCCATTATAGCCCACTGTGTGAGTTGTGCAAAAAGTCGGAAAGTGACGAAAGATAGCGGACCTAATGAACTATCACGTGTCATACTCAGTTTGTTCAGATATAGTTTTTGGTCCATACAATCCATTCAAAGGAAGATTACTAAGGCATTTCACTCAAAAACATTTTGCCCATTATAGCCCACTGTGTGAGTTGTGCCAAAAGTCGGAAAGTGATGAAAGATAGCGGACCTAATGAACTATCACGTGTCATACTCAGTTTGTTCAGATATAGTTTTTGGTCCATAAAATCCATTCAAAGGAAGATTACTAAGGCATTTCACTCAAACACATTTTGCCCATTATAGCCCACTGTGTGAGTTGTGCCAAAAGTCGGAAAGTGACGAAAGATAGCGGACCTAATGGACTATCACGTGTCATACTCAGTTTGTTCAGATATAGTTTTTGGTCCATACAATCCATTCAAAGGAAGATTACTAAGGCATTTCACTCAAACACATTTTGCCCATTATAGCCCACTGTGTGAGTTGTGCCAAAAATCGGAAAGTGATGGAAGATAGTGGACCTAATGAACTATCACGTGTCTTACTCAGTTTGTTCAGATATAGTTTTTGGTCCATACAATCTATTCAAAGGAAGATTACCAAGGCATTTCACTCAAACACATTTTGCCCATTATAGCCCACTGTGTGAGTTGTGCCAAAAGTCGGAAAGTGATTTAAGATAGCGGACCTAATGGACTATCACGTGTCATACTCAGTTTATTCAGAAATAGTTTTTGGTCTATACAATCCATTCAAAGGAAGATTACTAAGGCATTTCACTGAAACACATTTTGCCCATTATAGCCCACTGTGTGAGTTGTGCCAAAAGTCGGAAAATGACGAAAGATAGCGGACCTAATGGACTATCACGTGTTGTACTCAGTTTATTCAGAAATAGTTTTTGGTCTATACAATCCATTCAAAGGGAGATTACTAAGGCATTTCACTGAAACACATTTTGCCCATTATAGCCCACTGTGTGAGTTGTGCCAAAAGTCGGAAAGTGACGAAAGATAGCGGACCTAATGGACTATCACGTGTTATACTCAGTTTATTCAGAAATAGTTTTTGGTCTATACAATCCATTCCAAGGAAGATTACTAAGGCATTTCACTCAAACACATTTTGCCCATTATAGCCCACCGTGTGCGTTCTGCCAAAAATCGGAAAGTGATTCAGGATAGCGGATCTAATGGACTATCACGTGTCAGACTCAGTTTATTCAGAAATAGTTTTTGGTCCATACAATCCATTCAAAGGAAGATTACTAAGGCATTTCACTCAAACACATTTTGCCAATTATAGCCCACTGTGTGAGTTGTGCAAAAAGTCGGAAAGTGATGAAAGATAGTGGACCTAATGAACTATCACGTGTCATACTCAGTTTGTTCAGAAATAGCTTTTCGTCCATACAATCCATTCAAAGGAAGATTACTAAGGCATTTCACTCAAACACAGTTTGCCCATTATAGCCCACTGTGTGAGTTGTGCCAAAAGTCGGAAAGTGATTTAAGATAGCGGACCTAATGGACTATCACGTGTCATACTCAGTTTATTCAGAAATAGTTTTTGGTCTATACAATCCATTCAAAGGAAGATTACTAAGGCATTTCACTGAAACACATTTTGCCCATTATAGCCCACTGTGTGAGTTGTGCCAAAAGTCGGAAAATGACGAAAGATAGCGGACCTAATGGACTATCACGTGTTGTACTCAGTTTATTCAGAAATAGTTTTTGTCCATACAATCCATTCAAAGGAAGATTACTAAGGCATTTCACTCAAACACATTTTGCCAATTATAGCCCACTGTGTGAGTTGTGCCAAAAGTCGGAAAGTGATTTAAGATAGCGGACCTAATAAACTATCACGTGTCAGACTCAGTTTATTCAGAAATAGTTTTTCGTCCATACAATCCATTCAAAGGAAGATTACTAAGGCATTTCACTCAAACACATTTTGCCCATTATAGCCCACTGTGTGAGTTGTGCCAAAAGTCGGAAAGTGATTTAAGATAGCGGACCTAATGGACTATCACGTGTCATACTCAGTTTGTTCAGAAATAGTTTTTCGTCCATACAATCCATTCAAAGGAAGATTACTAAGGCATTTCACTCAAACACATTTTGCCCATTATAGCCCACTGTGTGAGTTGTGCCAAAAATCGGAAAGTGATTTAAGATAGCGGACCTAATGAACTATCACGTGTCAGACTCAGTTTATTCAGAAATAGTTTTTGGTCCATACAATCCATTCAAAGGAAGATTACTAAGGCATTTCACTCAAACACATTTTGCCAATTATAGCCCACTGTGTGAGTTGTGCAAAAAGTCGGAAAGTGATGGAAGATAGTGGACCTAATGAACTATCACGTGTCATACTCAGTTTGTTCAGAAATAGTTTTTCGTCCATACAATCCATTCAAAGGAAGATTACTAAGGCATTTCACTCAAACACATTTTGCCCATTATAGCCCACTGTGTGAGTTGTGCCAAAAGTCGGAAAGTGATTTAAGATAGCGGACCTAATGGACTATCACGTGTCATACTCAGTTTATTCAGAAATAGTTTTTGGTCTATACAATCCATTCAAAGGAAGATTACTAAGGCATTTCACTCAAACACATTTTGCCCATTATAGCCCACTGTGTGAGTTGTGCCAAAAGTCGGAAAATGACGAAAGATAGCGGACCTAATGGACTATCACGTGTTGTACTCAGTTTATTCAGAAATAGTTTTTGGTCTATACAATCCATTCAAAGGGAGATTACTAAGGCATTTCACTGAAACACATTTTGCCCATTATAGCCCACTGTGTGAGTTGTGCCAAAAATCGGAAAGTGATTTAAGATAGCGGACCTAATGAACTATCACGTGTCAGACTCAGTTTATTCAGAAATAGTTTTTGGTCCATACAATCCATTCAAAGGAAGATTACTAAGGCATTTCACTCAAACACATTTTGCCAATTATAGCCCACTGTGTGAGTTGTGCCAAAAATCGGAAAGTGATGGAAGATAGTGGACCTAATGAACTATCACGTGTCTTACTCAGTTTGTTCAGATATAGTTTTTGGTCCATACAATCTATTCAAAGGAAGATTACCAAGGCATTTCACTCAAACACATTTTGCCCATTATAGCCCACTGTGTGAGTTGTGCCAAAAGTCGGAAAGTGATTTAAGATAGCGGACCTAATGGACTATCACGTGTCATACTCAGTTTATTCAGAAATAGTTTTTGGTCCATACAATCCATTCAAAGGAAGATTACTAAGGCATTTCACTGAAACACATTTTGCCCATTATAGCCCACTGTGTGAGTTGTGCCAAAAGTCGGAAAATGACGAAAGATAGCGGACCTAATGGACTATCACGTGTTGTACTCAGTTTATTCAGAAATAGTTTTTGGTCTATACAATCCATTCAAAGGGAGATTACTAAGGCATTTCACTGAAACACATTTTGCCCATTATAGCCCACTGTGTGAGTTGTGCCAAAAGTCGGAAAGTGACGAAAGATAGCGGACCTAATGGACTATCACGTGTTATACTCAGTTTATTCAGAAATAGTTTTTTATCTATACAATCCATTCAAAGGAAGATTACTAAGGCATTTCACTGAAACACATTTTGCCCATTATAGCCCACTGTGTGAGTTGTGCCAAAAGTCGAAAAGTGATGGAAGATAGCAGACCTAATGAACTATCACGTGTCATACTCAGTTTGTTCAGAAATAGTTTTTCGTCCATACAATCCATTCAAAGGAAGATTACTAAGGCATTTCACTCAAACACATTTTGCCAATTATAGCCCACTGTGTGAGTTGTGCCAAAAATCGGAAAGTGATTTAAGATAGCGGACCTAATGGACTATAACGTGTTATACTCAGTTTATTCAGAAATAGTTTTTGGTCCATACAATCCATTCAAAGGAAGATTACTAAGGCATTGCACTCAAACACATTTTGCCCATTATAGCCCACTGTGTGAGTTGTGCAAAAAGTCGGAAAGTGGTGGAAGATAGTGGACCTAATGAACTATCACGTGTCATACTCAGTTTGTTCAGAAATAGTTTTTCGTCCATACAATCCATTCAAAGGAAGATTACTAAGGCATTTCACTCAAACACATTTTGCCCATTATAGTCCACTGTGTGAGTTGTGCCAAAAGTCGGAAAGTAATGGAAGATAGCGGACCTAATGAGCTATCACGTGTCATACTCAGTTTGTTCAGAAATAGTTTTTCGTCCATACAATCCATTCAAAGGAAGATTACTAAGGCATTTCACTCAAACACATTTTGCCCATTATAGTCCACTGTGTGAGTTGTGCCAAAAATCGGAAAGTGATTTAAGATAGCGGACCTAATGGACTATAACGTGTTATACTCAGTTTATTCAGAAATAGTTTTTGGTCCATACAATCCATTCAAAGGAAGATTACTAAGGCATTGCACTCAAACACATTTTGCCCATTATAGCCCACTGTGTGAGTTGTGCCAAAAATCGGAAAGTGATTTAAGATAGCGGACCTAATGAACTATCACGTGTCATACTCAGTTTGTTCAGAAATAGTTTTTCGTCCATACAATCCATTCAAAGGAAGATTACTAAGGCATTTCACTCAAACACATTTTGCCCATTATAGTCCACTGTGTGAGTTGTGCCAAAAGTCGGAAAGTAATGGAAGATAGCGGACCTAATGAGCTATCACGTGTCATACTCAGTTTGTTCAGAAATAGTTTTTCGTCCATACAATCCATTCAAAGGAAGATTACTAAGGCATTTCACTCAAACACATTTTGCCCATTATAGTCCACTGTGTGAGTTGTGCCAAAAATCGGAAAGTGATTTAAGATAGCGGACCTAATGGACTATAACGTGTTATACTCAGTTTATTCAGAAATAGTTTTTGGTCCATACAATCCATTCAAAGGAAGATTACTAAGGCATTGCACTCAAACACATTTTGCCCATTATAGCCCACTGTGTGAGTTGTGCCAAAAATCGGAAAGTGATTTAAGATAGCGGACCTAATGAACTATCACGTGTCATACTCAGTTTGTTCAGATATAGTTTTTGGTCCATACAATCCATTCAAAGGTAGATTACTAAGGCATTTCACTCAAACACATTTTGCCCATTATAGCCCACTGTGTGAGTTGCGCCAAAAATCGGAAAAAGATTTAGGATAGCGGACCTAATGGACTATCACGTGTCATACTCAGTTTGTTGAGAAATAGTTTTTGGTCCATACAATCCATTCAAAGGAAGATTACTAAGTCATTGCACTCAAACACATTTTGCCCATTATAGCCCACTGTGTGAGTTGTGCAAAAAGTCGGAAAGTGATGGAAGATAGTGGACCTAATGAGCTATCACGTGTCATACTCAGTTTGTTCAGATATAGTTTTTGGTCCATACAATCCATTCAAAGGAAGATTACTAAGGCATTTCACTCAAACACATTTTGCCCATTATAGCCCACTGTGTGAGTTGTGCCAAAAGTCGGAAAGTGATGGAAGATAGCGGACCTAATGAACTATCACGTGTCATACTCAGTTTGTTCAGATATAGTTTTTGGTCCATACAATCCATTCAAAGGAAGATTACTAAGGCATTTCACTCAAACACATTTTGCCCATTATAGTCCACTGTGTGAGTTGCGCCAAAAATCGGAAAGTGATTTAGGATAGCGGACCTAATGGACTATCACGTGTTATACTCAGTTTATTCAGAAATTGTTTTTGGTCCATACAATCCATTCAAAGGAAGATTACTAAGGCATTGCACTCAAACACATTTTGCCCATTATAGCCCACTGTGTGAGTTGCGCCAAAAATCGGAAAGTGATTCTGGATAGCGGACCTAATGGACTATCACGTGTCATACTCAGTTTGTTCAGATATAGTTTTTGGTCCATACAATCCATTCAAAGGAAGATTACTAAGGCATTTCACTCAAACACATTTTGCCCATTATAGTCCACTGTGTGAGTTGTGCCAAAAATCGGAAAGTGATTGAAGATAGCGGATCTAATGGACTATCAAGTGTCATACTCAGTTTAGTCAGAAATAGTTTTTGGTCCATACAATCCATACAAAGGAAGATTACTAAGGCATTTCACTCAAACACATTTTGCCCATTATAGTCCACTGTGTGAGTTGCGCCAAAAATCGGAAAGTGATTTAGGATAGCGGACCTAATGGACTATCACGTGTTATACTCAGTTTATTCAGAAATTGTTTTTGGTCCATACAATCCATTCAAAGGAAGATTACTAAGGCATTGCACTCAAACACATTTTGCCCATTATAGCCCACTGTGTGAGTTGCGCCAAAAATCGGAAAGTGATTCAGGATAGCGGACCTAATGGACTATCACGTGTCATACTCAGTTTGTTCAGATATAGTTTTTGGTCCATACAATCCATTCAAAGGAAGATTACTAAGGCATTTCACTCAAACACATTTTGCCCATTATAGCCCACTGTGGGAGTTGTGCCAAAAATCGGAAAGTGGTTTAAGATAGCGGACCTAATGGACTATCACGTGTTATACTCAGTTTATTCAGAAATTGTTTTTGGTCCATACAATCCATTCAAAGGAAAATTACTAAGGCATTGCACTCTAACACATTTTGCCCATTATAGCCCACTGTGTGAGTTGCGCCAAAAATCGGAAAGTGATTCAGGATAGCGGACCTAATGGACTAACACGTGTCATTCTCAGTTTGTTCAGAAATAGTTTTTGGTCCATACAATCCATTCAAAGGAAGATTACAAAGGCATTTCACTCAATCACATTTTGCCCATTATAGCCCACTGTGTGAGTTGTGCAAAAAGTCGGAAAGTGACGAAAGATAGCGGACCTAATGAGCTATCACGTGTCATACTCAGTTTGTTCAGATATAGTTTTTGGTCCATACAATCCATTCAAAGGAAGATTACTAAGGCATTTCACTCAAAAACATTTTGCCCATTATAGCCCACTGTGTGAGTTGTGCCAAAAGTCGGAAAGTGATGAAAGATAGCGGACCTAATGAACTATCACGTGTCATACTCAGTTTGTTCAGATATAGTTTTTGGTCCATAAAATCCATTCAAAGGAAGATTACTAAGGCATTTCACTCAAACACATTTTGCCCATTATAGCCCACTGTGTGAGTTGTGCCAAAAGTCGGAAAGTGACGAAAGATAGCGGACCTAATGGACTATCACGTGTCATACTCAGTTTGTTCAGATATAGTTTTTGGTCCATACAATCCATTCAAAGGAAGATTACTAAGGCATTTCACTCAAACACATTTTGCCCATTATAGCCCACTGTGTGAGTTGTGCCAAAAATCGGAAAGTGATGGAAGATAGTGGACCTAATGAACTATCACGTGTCTTACTCAGTTTGTTCAGATATAGTTTTTGGTCCATACAATCTATTCAAAGGAAGATTACCAAGGCATTTCACTCAAACACATTTTGCCCATTATAGCCCACTGTGTGAGTTGTGCCAAAAGTCGGAAAGTGATTTAAGATAGCGGACCTAATGGACTATCACGTGTCATACTCAGTTTATTCAGAAATAGTTTTTGGTCTATACAATCCATTCAAAGGAAGATTACTAAGGCATTTCACTGAAACACATTTTGCCCATTATAGCCCACTGTGTGAGTTGTGCCAAAAGTCGGAAAATGACGAAAGATAGCGGACCTAATGGACTATCACGTGTTGTACTCAGTTTATTCAGAAATAGTTTTTGGTCTATACAATCCATTCAAAGGGAGATTACTAAGGCATTTCACTGAAACACATTTTGCCCATTATAGCCCACTGTGTGAGTTGTGCCAAAAGTCGGAAAGTGACGAAAGATAGCGGACCTAATGGACTATCACGTGTTATACTCAGTTTATTCAGAAATAGTTTTTGGTCTATACAATCCATTCCAAGGAAGATTACTAAGGCATTTCACTCAAACACATTTTGCCCATTATAGCCCACCGTGTGCGTTCTGCCAAAAATCGGAAAGTGATTCAGGATAGCGGATCTAATGGACTATCACGTGTCAGACTCAGTTTATTCAGAAATAGTTTTTGGTCCATACAATCCATTCAAAGGAAGATTACTAAGGCATTTCACTCAAACACATTTTGCCAATTATAGCCCACTGTGTGAGTTGTGCAAAAAGTCGGAAAGTGATGGAAGATAGTGGACCTAATGAACTATCACGTGTCATACTCAGTTTGTTCAGAAATAGCTTTTCGTCCATACAATCCATTCAAAGGAAGATTACTAAGGCATTTCACTCAAACACAGTTTGCCCATTATAGCCCACTGTGTGAGTTGTGCCAAAAGTCGGAAAGTGATTTAAGATAGCGGACCTAATGGACTATCACGTGTCATACTCAGTTTATTCAGAAATAGTTTTTGGTCTATACAATCCATTCAAAGGAAGATTACTAAGGCATTTCACTGAAACACATTTTGCCCATTATAGCCCACTGTGTGAGTTGTGCCAAAAGTCGGAAAATGACGAAAGATAGCGGACCTAATGGACTATCACGTGTTGTACTCAGTTTATTCAGAAATAGTTTTTGGTCCATACAATCCATTCAAAGGAAGATTACTAAGGCATTTCACTCAAACACATTTTGCCAATTATAGCCCACTGTGTGAGTTGTGCCAAAAGTCGGAAAGAGATTTAAGATAGCGGACCTAATGAACTATCACGTGTCAGACTCAGTTTATTCAGAAATAGTTTTTCGTCCATACAATCCATTCAAAGGAAGATTACTAAGGCATTTCACTCAAACACATTTTGCCCATTATAGCCCACTGTGTGAGTTGTGCCAAAAGTCGGAAAGTGATTTAAGATAGCGGACCTAATGGACTATCACGTGTCATACTCAGTTTGTTCAGAAATAGTTTTTCGTCCATACAATCCATTCAAAGGAAGATTACTAAGGCATTTCACTCAAACACATTTTGCCCATTATAGCCCACTGTGTGAGTTGTGCCAAAAATCGGAAAGTGATTTAAGATAGCGGACCTAATGAACTATCACGTGTCAGACTCAGTTTATTCAGAAATAGTTTTTGGTCCATACAATCCATTCAAAGGAAGATTACTAAGGCATTTCACTCAAACACATTTTGCCAATTATAGCCCACTGTGTGAGTTGTGCCAAAAATCGGAAAGTGATGGAAGATAGTGGACCTAATGAACTATCACGTGTCTTACTCAGTTTGTTCAGATATAGTTTTTGGTCCATACAATCTATTCAAAGGAAGATTACCAAGGCATTTCACTCAAACACATTTTGCCCATTATAGCCCACTGTGTGAGTTGTGCCAAAAGTCGGAAAGTGATTTAAGATAGCGGACCTAATGGACTATCACGTGTTGTACTCAGTTTATTCAGAAATAGTTTTTGGTCTATACAATCCATTCAAAGGGAGATTACTAAGGCATTTCACTGAAACACATTTTGCCCATTATAGCCCACTGTGTGAGTTGTGCCAAAAATCGGAAAGTGATTTAAGATAGCGGACCTAATGAACTATCACGTGTCAGACTCAGTTTATTCAGAAATAGTTTTTGGTCCATACAATCCATTCAAAGGAAGATTACTAAGGCATTTCACTCAAACACATTTTGCCAATTATAGCCCACTGTGTGAGTTGTGCCAAAAATCGGAAAGTGATGGAAGATAGTGGACCTAATGAACTATCACGTGTCTTACTCAGTTTGTTCAGATATAGTTTTTGGTCCATACAATCTATTCAAAGGAAGATTACCAAGGCATTTCACTCAAACACATTTTGCCCATTATAGCCCACTGTGTGAGTTGTGCCAAAAGTCGGAAAGTGATTTAAGATAGCGGACCTAATGGACTATCACGTGTCATACTCAGTTTATTCAGAAATAGTTTTTGGTCCATACAATCCATTCAAAGGAAGATTACTAAGGCATTTCACTGAAACACATTTTGCCCATTATAGCCCACTGTGTGAGTTGTGCCAAAAGTCGGAAAATGACGAAAGATAGCGGACCTAATGGACTATCACGTGTTGTACTCAGTTTATTCAGAAATAGTTTTTGGTCTATACAATCCATTCAAAGGGAGATTACTAAGGCATTTCACTGAAACACATTTTGCCCATTATAGCCCACTGTGTGAGTTGTGCCAAAAGTCGGAAAGTGACGAAAGATAGCGGACCTAATGGACTATCACGTGTTATACTCAGTTTATTCAGAAATAGTTTTTGGTCTATACAATCCATTCAAAGGAAGATTACTAAGGCATTTCACTGAAACACATTTTGCCCATTATAGCCCACTGTGTGAGTTGTGCCAAAAGTCGAAAAGTGATGGAAGATAGCAGACCTAATGAACTATCACGTGTCATACTCAGTTTGTTCAGAAATAGTTTTTCGTCCATACAATCCATTCAAAGGAAGATTACTAAGGCATTTCACTCAAACACATTTTGCCAATTATAGCCCACTGTGTGAGTTGTGCAAAAAGTCGGAAAGTGGTGGAAGATAGCAGACCTAATGAACTATCACGTGTCATACTCAGTTTGTTCAGAAATAGTTTTTCGTCCATACAATCCATTCAAAGGAAGATTACTAAGGCATTTCACTCAAACACATTTTGCCCATTATAGTCCACTGTGTGAGTTGTGCCAAAAATCGGAAAGTGATTGAAGATAGCGGATCTAATGGACTATCAAGTGTCATACTCAGTTTAGTCAGAAATAGTTTTTGGTCCATACAATCCATACAAAGGAAGATTACTAAGGCATTTCACTCAAACACATTTTGCCCATTATAGTCCACTGTGTGAGTTGCGCCTAAAATCGGAAAGTGATTTAGGATAGCGGACCTAATGGACTATCACGTGTCATTCTCAGTTTGTTCAGAAATAGTTTTTCGTCCATACAATCCATTCAAAGGAAGATTACTAAGGCATTTCACTCAAACACATTTTGCCCATTATAGCCCACTGTGTGAGTTGCGCCAAAAATCGGAAAAAGATTTAGGATAGCGGACCTAATGGACTATCACGTGTCATACTCAGTTTGTTGAGAAATAGTTTTTGGTCCATACAATCCATTCAAAGGAAGATTACTAAGTCATTGCACTCAAACACATTTTGCCCATTATAGCCCACTGTGTGAGTTGTGCAAAAAGTCGGAAAGTGATGGAAGATAGTGGACCTAATGAACTATCACGTGTCATACTCAGTTTGTTCAGATATAGTTTTTGGTCCATACAATCCATTCAAAGGAAGATTACTAAGGCATTTCACTCAATCACATTTTGCCCATTATAGCCCACTGTGTGAGTTGTGCAAAAAGTCGGAAAGTGACGGAAGATAGCGGACCTAATGAACTATCACGTGTCATACTCAGTTTGTTCAGATATAGTTTTTGGTCCATACAATCCATTCAAAGGAAAATTACTAAGGCATTTCACTCAAACACATTTTGCCCATTATAGCCCACCGTGTGCGTTCTGCCAAAAATCGGAAAGTGATTCAGGATAGCGGATCTAATGGACTATCACGTGTCAGACTCAGTTTATTCAGAAATAGTTTTTGGTCCATACAATCCATTCAAAGGAAGATTACTAAGGCATTTCACTCAAACACATTTTGCCAATTATAGCCCACTGTGTGAGTTGTGCAAAAAGTCGGAAAGTGATGGAAGATAGTGGACCTAATGAACTATCACGTGTCATACTCAGTTTGTTCAGAAATAGTTTTTCGTCCATACAATCCATTCAAAGGAAGATTACTAAGGCATTTCACTCAAACACATTTTGCCCATTATAGCCCACTGTGTGAGTTGTGCCAAAAATCGGAAAGTGATTTAAGATAGCGGACCTAATGAACTATCACGTGTCAGACTCAGTTTATTCAGAAATAGTTTTTGGTCCATACAATCCATTCAAAGGAAGATTACTAAGGCATTTCACTCAAACACATTTTGCCAATTATAGCCCACTGTGTGAGTTGTGCAAAAAGTCGGAAAGTGATGGAAGATAGTGGACCTAATGAACTATCACGTGTCATACTCAGTTTGTTCAGAAATAGTTTTTCGTCCATACAATCCATTCAAAGGAAAATTACTAAGGCATTTCACTCAAACACATTTTGCCCATTATAGTCCACTGTGTGAGTTGTGGCAAAAGTCGGAAAGTAATGGAAGATAGCGGACCTAATGAGCTATCACGTGTCATACTCAGTTTGTTCAGAAATAGTTTTTCGTCCATACAATCCATTCAAAGGAAGATTACTAAGGCATTTCACTCAAACACATTTTGCCCATTATAGTCCACTGTGTGAGTTGTGCCAAAAATCGGAAAGTGATTTAAGATAGCGGACCTAATGGACTATAACGTGTTATACTCAGTTTATTCAGAAATAGTTTTTGGTCCATACAATCCATTCAAAGGAAGATTACTAAGGCATTGCACTCAAACACATTTTGCCCATTATAGCCCACTGTGTGAGTTGTACCAAAAATCGGAAAGTGATTTAAGATAGCGGACCTAATGAACTATCACGTGTCATACTCAGTTTGTTCAGATATAGTTTTTGGTCCATACAATCCATTCAAAGGTAGATTACTAAGGCATTTCACTCAAACACATTTTGCCCATTATAGCCCACTGTGTGAGTTGCGCCAAAAATCGGAAAAAGATTTAGGATAGCGGACCTAATGGACTATCACGTGTCATACTCAGTTTGTTGAGAAATAGTTTTTGGTCCATACAATCCATTCAAAGGAAGATTACTAAGTCATTGCACTCAAACACATTTTGCCCATTATAGCCCACTGTGTGAGTTGTGCAAAAAGTCGGAAAGTGATGGAAGATAGTGGACCTAATGAACTATCACGTGTCATACTCAGTTTGTTCAGATATAGTTTTTGGTCCATACAATCCATTCAAAGGAAGATTACTAAGGCATTTCACTCAAACACATTTTGCCCATTATAGCCCACTGTGTGAGTTGTGCCAAAAGTCGGAAAGTGATGGAAGATAGCGGACCTAATGAACTATCACGTGTCATACTCAGTTTGTTCAGATATAGTTTTTGGTCCATACAATCCATTCAAAGGAAGATTACTAAGGCATTTCACTCAAACACATTTTGCCCATTATAGTCCACTGTGTGAGTTCTGCCAAAAATCGGAAAGTGATTTAGGATAGCGGACCTAATGGACTATCACA
This sequence comes from Metopia argyrocephala, assembly GCA_963576795.1. Taxonomy (NCBI): domain Eukaryota; kingdom Metazoa; phylum Arthropoda; class Insecta; order Diptera; family Sarcophagidae; genus Metopia; species Metopia argyrocephala. Next base: position 87,448,191 of record OY756210.1, read on the forward strand.
TGTTATACTCAGTTTATTCAGAAATTGTTTTTGGTCCATACAATCCATTCAAAGGAAGATTACTAAGGCATTGCACTCAAACACATTTTGCCCATTATAGCCCACTGTGTGAGTTGCGCCAAAAATCGGAAAGTGATTCAGGATAGCGGACCTAATGGACTATCACGTGTCATACTCAGTTTGTTCAGATATAGTTTTTGGTCCATACAATCCATTCAAAGGAAGATTACTAAGGCATTTCACTCAAACACATTTTGCCCATTATAGTCCACTGTGTGAGTTGTGCCAAAAATCGGAAAGTGATTGAAGATAGCGGATCTAATGGACTATCAAGTGTCATACTCAGTTTAGTCAGAAATAGTTTTTGGTCCATACAATCCATACAAAGGAAGATTACTAAGGCATTTCACTCAAACACATTTTGCCCATTATAGTCCACTGTGTGAGTTGCGCCAAAAATCGGAAAGTGATTTAGGATAGCGGACCTAATGGACTATCACGTGTTATACTCAGTTTATTCAGAAATTGTTTTTGGTCCATACAATCCATTCAAAGGAAGATTACTAAGGCATTGCACTCAAACACATTTTACCCATTATAGCCCACTGTGTGAGTTGCGCCAAAAATCGGAAACTGATTCAGGATAGCGGACCTAATGGACTATCACGTGTCATACTCAGTTTGTTCAGATATAGTTTTTGGTCCATACAATCCATTCAAAGGAAGATTACTAAGGCATTTCACTCAAACACATTTTGCCCATTATAGCCCACTGTGGGAGTTGTGCCAAAAATCGGAAAGTGATTTAAGATAGCGGACCTAATGGACTATCACGTGTTATACTCAGTTTATTCAGAAATTGTTTTTGGTCCATACAATCCATTCAAAGGAAAATTACTAAGGCATTGCACTCAAACACATTTTGCCCATTATAGCCCACTGTGTGAGTTGCGCCAAAAATCGGAAAGTGATTCAGGATAGCGGACCTAATGGACTAACACGTGTCATTCTCAGTTTGTTCAGAAATAGTTTTTGGTCCATACAATCCATTCAAAGGAAGATTACTAAGGCATTTCACTCAATCACATTTTGCCCATTATAGCCCACTGTGTGAGTTGCACAAAAAGTCGGAAAGTGACGGAAGATAGCGGACCTAATGAACTATCACGTGTCATACTCAGTTTGTTCAGATATAGTTTTTGGTCCATACAATCCATTCAAAGGAAGATTACTAAGGCATTTCACTCAAAAACATTTTGCCCATTATAGCCCACTGTGTGAGTTGTGCCAAAAGTCGGAAAGTGATGAAAGATAGCGGACCTAATGAACTATCACGTGTCATACTCAGTTTGTTCAGATATAGTTTTTGGTCCATACAATCCATTCAAAGGAAGATTACTAAGGCATTTCACTCAAACACATTTTGCCCATTATAGCCCACTGTGTGAGTTGTGCCAAAAGTCGGAAAGTGACGAAAGATAGCGGACCTAATGGACTATCACGTGTCATACTCAGTTTGTTCAGATATAGTTTTTGGTCCATACAATCCATTCAAAGGAAGATTACTAAGGCATTTCACTCAATTACATTTTGCCCATTATAGCCCACTGTGTGAGTTGTGCCAAAAATCGGAAAGTGATGGAAGATAGTGGACCTAATGAACTATCACGTGTCTTACTCAGTTTGTTCAGATATAGTTTTTGGTCCATACAATCCATTCAAAGGAAGATTACTAAGGCATTTCACTCAATTACATTTTGCCCATTATAGCCCACTGTGTGAGTTGTGCCAAAAGTCGGAAAATGACGAAAGATAGCGGACCTAATGGACTATCACGTGTTATACTCAGTTTATTCAGAAATAGTTTTTGGTCTATACAATCCATTCAAAGGAAGATTACCAAGGCATTTCACTCAAACACATTTTGCCCATTATAGCCCACTGTGTGAGTTGTGCCAAAAGTCGGAAAGTGATTTAAGATAGCGGACCTAATGGACTATCACGTGTTGTACTCAGTTTATTCAGAAATAGTTTTTGGTCTATACAATCCATTCAAAGGGAGATTACTAAGGCATTTCACTGAAACACATTTTGCCCATTATAGCCCACTGTGTGAGTTGTGCCAAAAGTCGGAAAGTGACGAAAGATAGCGGACCTAATGGACTATCACGTGTTATACTCAGTTTATTCAGAAATAGTTTTTGGTCTATACAATCCATTCAAAGGAAGATTACTAAGGCATTTCACTCAAACACATTTTGCCCATTATAGCCCACCGTGTGCGTTCTGCCAAAAATCGGAAAGTGATTCAGGATAGCGGATCTAATGGACTATCACGTGTCAGACTCAGTTTATTCAGAAATAGTTTTTGGTCTATACAATCCATTCAAAGGGAGATTACTAAGGCATTTCACTGAAACACATTTTGCCCATTATAGCCCACTGTGTGAGTTGTGCCAAAAGTCGGAAAATGACGAAAGATAGCGGACCTAATGAGCTATCACGTGTCAGACTCAGTTTATTCAGAAATAGTTTTTGGTCTATACAATCCATTCAAAGGGAGATTACTAAGGCATTTCACTGAAACACATTTTGCCCATTATAGCCCACTGTGTGAGTTGTGCCAAAAGTCGGAAAATGATGAAAGATAGCGGACCTAATGGACTATCACGTGTTGTACTCAGTTTATTCAGAAATAGTTTTTGGTCTATACAATCCATTCAAAGGGAGATTACTAAGGCATTTCACTGAAACACATTTTGCCCATTATAGCCCACTGTGTGAGTTGTGCCAAAAGTCGGAAAATGACGAAAGATAGCGGACCTAATGAGCTATCACTGTGTCAGACTCAGTTTATTCAGAAATAGTTTTTGGTATATACAATCCATTCAAAGGAAAATTACTAAGGCATTTCACTCAAACACATTTTGCCAATTATAGCCCACTGTGTGAGTTGTGCAAAAAGTCGGAAAGTTATGGAAGATAGTGGACCTAATGAACTATCACGTGTCATACTCAGTTTGTTCAGAAATAGTTTTTCGTCCATACAATCCATTCAAAGGAAGATTACTAAGGCATTTCACTCAAACACATTTTGCCCATTATAGCCCACTGTGTGAGTTGTGCCAAAAGTCGGAAAGTGATTTAAGATAGCGGACCTAATGGACTATCACGTGTCATACTCAGTTTATTCAGAAATAATTTTTGGTCTATACAATCCATTCAAAGGAAGTTTACTAAGGCATTTCACTGAAACACATTTTGCCCATTATAGCCCACTGTGTGAGTTGTGCCAAAAGTCGGAAAATGACGAAAGATAGCGGACCTAATGGACTATCACGTGTTGTACTCAGTTTATTCAGAAATAGTTTTTGGTCTATACAATCCATTCAAAGGGAGATTACTAAGGCATTTCACTGAAACACATTTTGCCCATTATAGCCCACTGTGTGAGTTGTGCCAAAAATCGGAAAGTGATTTAAGATAGCGGACCTAATGAACTATCACGTGTCAGACTCAGTTTATTCAGAAATAGTTTTTGGTCCATACAATCCATTCAAAGGAAGATTACTAAGGCATTTCACTCAAACACATTTTGCCAATTATAGCCCACTGTGTGAGTTGTGCCAAAAATCGGAAAGTGATGGAAGATAGTGGACCTAATGAACTATCACGTGTCAGACTCAGTTTGTTCAGATATAGTTTTTGGTCCATACAATCCATTCAAAGGAAAATTACTAAGGCATTTCACTCAAACACATTTTGCCCATTAGAGCCCACCGTGTGCGTTCTGCCAAAAATCGGAAAGTGATTCAGGATAGCGGATCTAATGGACTATCACGTGTCAGACTCAGTTTATTCAGAAATAGTTTTTGGTCCATACAATCCATTCAAAGGAGGATTACTAAGGCATTTCACTCAAACACATTTTGCCAATTATAGCCCACTGTGTGAGTTGTGCAAAAAGTCGGAAAGTGATGGAAGATAGTGGACCTAATGAACTATCACGTGTCATACTCAGTTTGTTCAGAAATAGTTTTTCGTCCATACAATCCATTCAAAGGAAGATTACTAAGGCATTTCACTCAAACACATTTTGCCCATTATAGCCCACTGTGTGAGTTGTGCCAAAAATCGGAAAGTGATTTAAGATAGCGGACCTAATGAACTATCACGTGTCAGACTCAGTTTATTCAGAAATAGTTTTTGGTCCATACAATCCATTCAAAGGAAGATTACTAAGGCATTTCACTCAAACACATTTTGCCAATTATAGCCCACTGTGTGAGTTGTGCAAAAAGTCGGAAAGTGATGGAAGATAGTGGACCTAATGAACTATCACGTGTCATACTCAGTTTGTTCAGAAATAGTTTTTCGTCCATACAATCCATTCAAAGGAAAATTACTAAGGCATTTCACTCAAACACATTTTGCCCATTATAGTCCACTGTGTGAGTTGTGCCAAAAGTCGGAAAGTAATGGAAGATAGCGGACCTAATGAGCTATCACGTGTCATACTCAGTTTGTTCAGAAATAGTTTTTCGTCCATACAATCCATTCAAAGGAAGATTACTAAGGCATTTCACTCAAACACATTTTGCCCATTATAGTCCACTGTGTGAGTTGTGCCAAAAATCGGAAAGTGATTTAAGATAGCGGACCTAATGGACTATAACGTGTTATACTCAGTTTATTCAGAAATAGTTTTTGGTCCATACAATCCATTCAAAGGAAGATTACTAAGGCATTGCACTCAAACACATTTTGCCCATTATAGCCCACTGTGTGAGTTGTACCAAAAATCGGAAAGTGATTTAAGATAGCGGACCTAATGAACTATCACGTGTCATACTCAGTTTGTTCAGATATAGTTTTTGGTCCATACAATCCATTCAAAGGTAGATTACTAAGGCATTTCACTCAAACACATTTTGCCCATTATAGCCCACTGTGTGAGTTGCGCCAAAAATCGGAAAAAGATTTAGGATAGCGGACCTAATGGACTATCACGTGTCATACTCAGTTTGTTGAGAAATAGTTTTTGGTCCATACAATCCATTCAAAGGAAGATTACTAAGTCATTGCACTCAAACACATTTTGCCCATTATAGCCCACTGTGTGAGTTGTGCAAAAAGTCGGAAAGTGATGGAAGATAGTGGACCTAATGAACTATCACGTGTCATACTCAGTTTGTTCAGATATAGTTTTTGGTCCATACAATCCATTCAAAGGAAGATTACTAAGGCATTTCACTCAAACACATTTTGCCCATTATAGCCCACTGTGTGAGTTGTGGCAAAAGTCGGAAAGTGATGGAAGATAGCGGACCTAATGAACTATCACGTGTCATACTCAGTTTGTTCAGATATAGTTTTTGGTCCATACAATCCATTCAAAGGAAGATTACTAAGGCATTTCACTCAAACACATTTTGCCCATTATAGTCCACTGTGTGAGTTCTGCCAAAAATCGGAAAGTGATTTAGGATAGCGGACCTAATGGACTATCACATGTTATACTCAGTTTATTCAGAAATTGTTTTTGGTCCATACAATCCATTCAAAGGAAGATTACTAAGGCATTGCACTCAAACACATTTTGCCCATTATAGCCCACTGTGTGAGTTGCGCCAAAAATCGGAAAGTGATTCAGGATAGCGGACCTAATGGACTATCACGTGTCATACTCAGTTTGTTCAGATATAGTTTTTGGTCCATACAATCCATTCAAAGGAAGATTACTAAGGCATTTCACTCAAACACATTTTGCCCATTATAGTCCACTGTGTGAGTTGTGCCAAAAATCGGAAAGTGATTGAAGATAGCGGATCTAATGGACTATCAAGTGTCATACTCAGTTTAGTCAGAAATAGTTTTTGGTCCATACAATCCATACAAAGGAAGATTACTAAGGCATTTCACTCAAACACATTTTGCCCATTATAGTCCACTGTGTGAGTTGCGCCAAAAATCGGAAAGTGATTTAGGATAGCGGACCTAATGGACTATCACGTGTTATACTCAGTTTATTCAGAAATTGTTTTTGGTCCATACAATCCATTCAAAGGAAGATTACTAAGGCATTGCACTCAAACACATTTTGCCCATTATAGCCCACTGTGTGAGTTGCGCCAAAAATCGGAAAGTGATTCAGGATAGCGGACCTAATGGACTATCACGTGTCATACTCAGTTTGTTCAGATATAGTTTTTGGTCCATACAATCCATTCAAAGGAAGATTACTAAGGCATTTCACTCAAACACATTTTGCCCATTATAGCCCACTGTGGGAGTTGTGCCAAAAATCGGAAAGTGGTTTAAGATAGCGGACCTAATGGACTATCACGTGTTATACTCAGTTTATTCAGAAATTGTTTTTGGTCCATACAATCCATTCAAAGGAAAATTACTAAGGCATTGCACTCAAACACATTTTGCCCATTATAGCCCACTGTGTGAGTTGCGCCAAAAATCGGAAAGTGATTCAGGATAGCGGACCTAATGGACTAACACGTGTCATTCTCAGTTTGTTCAGAAATAGTTTTTGGTCCATACAATCCATTCAAAGGAAGATTACTAAGGCATTTCACTCAATCACATTTTGCCCATTATAGCCCACTGTGTGAGTTGTACAAAAAGTCGGAAAGTGACGGAAGATAGCGGACCTAATGAACTATCACGTGTCATACTCAGTTTGTTCAGATATAGTTTTTGGTCCATACAATCCATTCAAAGGAAGATTACTAAGGCATTTCACTCAAAAACATTTTGCCCATTATAGCCCACTGTGTGAGTTGTGCCAAAAGTCGGAAAGTGATGAAAGATAGCGGACCTAATGAACTATCACGTGTCATACTCAGTTTGTTCAGATATAGTTTTTGGTCCATACAATCCATTCAAAGGAAGATTACTAAGGCATTTCACTCAAACACATTTTGCCCATTATAGCCCACTGTGTGAGTTGTGCCAAAAGTCGGAAAGTGACGAAAGATAGCGGACCTAATGGACTATCACGTGTCATACTCAGTTTGTTCAGATATAGTTTTTGGTCCATACAATCCATTCAAAGGAAGATTACTAAGGCATTTCACTCAATTACATTTTGCCCATTATAGCCCACTGTGTGAGTTGTGCCAAAAATCGCAAAGTGATGGAAGATAGTGGACCTAATGAACTATCACGTGTCTTACTCAGTTTGTTCAGATATAGTTTTTGGTCCATACAATCCATTCAAAGGAAGATTACTAAGGCATTTCACTCAATTACATTTTGCCCATTATAGCCCACTGTGTGAGTTGTGCCAAAAGTCGGAAAATGACGAAAGATAGCGGACCTAATGGACTATCACGTGTTGTACTCAGTTTATTCAGAAATAGTTTTTGGTCTATACAATCCATTCAAAGGGAGATTACTAAGGCATTTCACTGAAACACATTTTGCCCATTATAGCCCACTGTGTGAGTTGTGCCAAAAGTCGGAAAGTGACGAAAGATAGCGGACCTAATGGACTATCACGTGTTATACTCAGTTTATTCAGAAATAGTTTTTGGTCTATACAATCCATTCAAAGGAAGATTACTAAGGCATTTCACTCAAACACATTTTGCCCATTATAGCCCACCGTGTGCGTTCTGCCAAAAATCGGAAAGTGATTCAGGATAGCGGATCTAATGGACTATCACGTGTCAGACTCAGTTTATTCAGAAATAGTTTTTGGTCTATACAATCCATTCAAAGGGAGATTACTAAGGCATTTCACTGAAACACATTTTGCCCATTATAGCCCACTGTGTGAGTTGTGCCAAAAGTCGGAAAATGACGGAAGATAGCGGACCTAATGAGCTATCACGTGTCAGACTCAGTTTATTCAGAAATAGTTTTTGGTCTATACAATCCATTCAAAGGGAGATTACTAAGGCATTTCACTGAAACACATTTTGCCCATTATAGCCCACTGTGTGAGTTGTGCCAAAAGTCGGAAAATGACGAAAGATAGCGGACCTAATGGACTATCACGTGTTGTACTCAGTTTATTCAGAAATAGTTTTTGGTCTATACAATCCATTCAAAGGGAGATTACTAAGGCATTTCACTGAAACACATTTTGCCCATTATAGCCCACTGTGTGAGTTGTGCCAAAAGTCGGAAAATGACGAAAGATAGCGGACCTAATGAGCTATCACTGTGTCAGACTCAGTTTATTCAGAAATAGTTTTTGGTATATACAATCCATTCAAAGGAAAATTACTAAGGCATTTCACTCAAACACATTTTGCCAATTATAGCCCACTGTGTGAGTTGTGCAAAAAGTCGGAAAGTGATGGAAGATAGTGGACCTAATGAACTATCACGTGTCATACTCAGTTTGTTCAGAAATAGTTTTTCGTCCATACAATCCATTCAAAGGAAGATTACTAAGGCATTTCACTCAAACACATTTTGCCCATTATAGCCCACTGTGTGAGTTGTGCCAAAAGTCGGAAAGTGATTTAAGATAGCGGACCTAATGGACTATCACGTGTCATACTCAGTTTATTCAGAAATAATTTTTGGTCTATACAATCCATTCAAAGGAAGTTTACTAAGGCATTTCACTCAAACACATTTTGCCCATTATAGCCCACTGTGTGAGTTGTGCCAAAAGTCGGAAAGTGATTTAAGATAGCGGACCTAATGGACTATCACGTGTTGTACTCAGTTTATTCAGAAATAGTTTTTGGTCTATACAATCCATTCAAAGGGAGATTACTAAGGCATTTCACTGAAACACATTTTGCCCATTATAGCCCACTGTGTGAGTTGTGCCAAAAATCGGAAAGTGATTTAAGATAGCGGACCTAATGAACTATCACGTGTCAGACTCAGTTTATTCAGAAATAGTTTTTGGTCCATACAATCCATTCAAAGGAAGATTACTAAGGCATTTCACTCAAAAACATTTTGCCCATTATAGCCCACTGTGTGAGTTGTGCCAAAAGTCGGAAAGTGATGAAAGATAGCGGACCTAATGAACTATCACGTGTCATACTCAGTTTGTTCAGATATAGTTTTTGGTCCATACAATCCATTCAAAGGAAGATTACTAAGGCATTTCACTCAATCACATTTTGCCCATTATAGCCCACTGTGTGAGTTGTGCCAAAAGTCGGAAAGTGACGAAAGATAGCGGACCTAATGGACTATCACGTGTCATACTCAGTTTGTTCAGATATAGTTTTTGGTCCATACAATCCATTCAAAGGAAGATTACTAAGGCATTTCACTCAATTACATTTTGCCCATTATAGCCCACTGTGTGAGTTGTGCCAAAAATCGGAAAGTGATGGAAGATAGTGGACCTAATGAACTATCACGTGTCTTACTCAGTTTGTTCAGATATAGTTTTTGGTCCATACAATCCATTCAAAGGAAGATTACTAAGGCATTTCACTCAATTACATTTTGCCCATTATAGCCCACTGTGTGAGTTGTGCCAAAAGTCGGAAAATGACGAAAGATAGCGGACCTAATGGACTATCACGTGTTATACTCAGTTTATTCAGAAATAGTTTTTGGTCTATACAATCCATTCAAAGGAAGATTACCAAGGCATTTCACTCAAACACATTTTGCCCATTATAGCCCACTGTGTGAGTTGTGCCAAAAGTCGGAAAGTGATTTAAGATAGCGGACCTAATGGACTATCACGTGTTGTACTCAGTTTATTCAGAAATAGTTTTTGGTCTATACAATCCATTCAAAGGGAGATTACTAAGGCATTTCACTGAAACACATTTTGCCCATTATAGCCCACTGTGTGAGTTGTGCCAAAAGTCGGAAAGTGACGAAAGATAGCGGACCTAATGGACTATCACGTGTTATACTCAGTTTATTCAGAAATAGTTTTTGGTCTATACAATCCATTCAAAGGAAGATTACTAAGGCATTTCACTCAAACACATTTTGCCCATTATAGCCCACCGTGTGCGTTCTGCCAAAAATCGGAAAGTGATTCAGGATAGCGGATCTAATGGACTATCACGTGTCAGACTCAGTTTATTCAGAAATAGTTTTTGGTCTATACAATCCATTCAAAGGGAGATTACTAAGGCATTTCACTGAAACACATTTTGCCCATTATAGCCCACTGTGTGAGTTGTGCCAAAAGTCGGAAAATGACGAAAGATAGCGGACCTAATGAGCTATCACGTGTCAGACTCAGTTTATTCAGAAATAGTTTTTGGTCTATACAATCCATTCAAAGGGAGATTACTAAGGCATTTCACTGAAACACATTTTGCCCATTATAGCCCACTGTGTGAGTTGTGCCAAAAGTCGGAAAATGACGAAAGATAGCGGACCTAATGGACTATCACGTGTTGTACTCAGTTTATTCAGAAATAGTTTTTGGTCTATACAATCCATTCAAAGGGAGATTACTAAGGCATTTCACTGAAACACATTTTGCCCATTATAGCCCACTGTGTGAGTTGTGCCAAAAGTCGGAAAATGACGAAAGATAGCGGACCTAATGAGCTATCACTGTGTCAGACTCAGTTTATTCAGAAATAGTTTTTGGTCCATACAATCCATTCAAAGGAGGATTACTAAGGCATTTCACTCAAACACATTTTGCCAATTATAGCCCACTGTGTGAGTTGTGCAAAAAGTCGGAAAGTGATGGAAGATAGTGGACCTAATGAACTATCACGTGTCATACTCAGTTTGTTCAGAAATAGTTTTTCGTCCATACAATCCATTCAAAGGAAGATTACTAAGGCATTTCACTCAAACACATTTTGCCCATTATAGCCCACTGTGTGAGTTGTGCCAAAAGTCGGAAAGTGATTTAAGATAGCGGACCTAATGGACTATCACGTGTCATACTCAGTTTATTCAGAAATAATTTTTGGTCTATACAATCCATTCAAAGGAAGTTTACTAAGGCATTTCACTGAAACACATTTTGCCCATTATAGCCCACTGTGTGAGTTGTGCCAAAAGTCGGAAAATGACGAAAGATAGCGGACCTAATGGACTATCACGTGTTGTACTCAGTTTATTCAGAAATAGTTTTTGGTCTATACAATCCATTCAAAGGGAGATTACTAAGGCATTTCACTGAAACACATTTTGCCCATTATAGCCCACTGTGTGAGTTGTGCCAAAAATCGGAAAGTGATTTAAGATAGCGGACCTAATGAACTATCACGTGTCAGACTCAGTTTATTCAGAAATAGTTTTTGGTCCATACAATCCATTCAAAGGAAGATTACTAAGGCATTTCACTCAAACACATTTTGCCAATTATAGCCCACTGTGTGAGTTGTGCAAAAAGTCGGAAAGTGATGGAAGATAGTGGACCTAATGAACTATCACGTGTCATACTCAGTTTGTTCAGAAATAGTTTTTCGTCCATACAATCCATTCAAAGGAAAATTACTAAGGCATTTCACTCAAACACATTTTGCCCATTATAGTCCACTGTGTGAGTTGTGCCAAAAGTCGGAAAGTAATGGAAGATAGCGGACCTAATGAGCTATCACGTGTCATACTCAGTTTGTTCAGAAATAGTTTTTCGTCCATACAATCCATTCAAAGGAAGATTACTAAGGCATTTCACTCAAACACATTTTGCCCATTATAGTCCACTGTGTGAGTTGTGCCAAAAATCGGAAAGTGATTTAAGATAGCGGACCTAATGGACTATAACGTGTTATACTCAGTTTATTCAGAAATAGTTTTTGGTCCATACAATCCATTCAAAGGAAGATTACTAAGGCATTGCACTCAAACACATTTTGCCCATTATAGCCCACTGTGTGAGTTGTACCAAAAATCGGAAAGTGATTTAAGATAGCGGACCTAATGAACTATCACGTGTCATACTCAGTTTGTTCAGATATAGTTTTTGGTCCATACAATCCATTCAAAGGTAGATTACTAAGGCATTTCACTCAAACACATTTTGCCCATTATAGCCCACTGTGTGAGTTGCGCCAAAAATCGGAAAAAGATTTAGGATAGCGGACCTAATGGACTATCACGTGTCATACTCAGTTTGTTGAGAAATAGTTTTTGGTCCATACAATCCATTCAAAGGAAGATTACTAAGTCATTGCACTCAAACACATTTTGCCCATTATAGCCCACTGTGTGAGTTGTGCAAAAAGTCGGAAAGTGATGGAAGATAGTGGACCTAATGAACTATCACGTGTCATACTCAGTTTGTTCAGATATAGTTTTTGGTCCATACAATCCATTCAAAGGAAGATTACTAAGGCATTTCACTCAAACACATTTTGCCCATTATAGCCCACTGTGTGAGTTGTGCCAAAAGTCGGAAAGTGATGGAAGATAGCGGATCTAGTGGACTATCACATGTCATACTCAGTTTGTTCAGATATAGTTTTTGGTCCATACAATCCATTCAAAGGAAGATTACTAAGGCATTTCACTCAAACACATTTTGCCCATTATAGTCCACTGTGTGAGTTCTGCCAAAAATCGGAAAGTGATTGAAGATAGCGGATCTAATGGACTATCACATGTTATACTCAGTTTATTCAGAAATTGTTTTTGGTCCACACAATCCATTCAAAGGAAGATTACTAAGGCATTGCACTCAAACACATTTTGCCCATTATAGCCCACTGTGTGAGTTGCGCCAAAAATCGGAAAGTGATTCAGGATAGCGGACCTAATGGACTATCACGTGTCATACTCAGTCTGTTCAGATATAGTTTTTGGTCCATACAATCCATTCAAAGGAAGATTACTAAGGCATTTCACTCAAACACATTTTGCCCATTATAGTCCACTGTGTGAGTTGTGCCAAAAATCGGAAAGTGATTGAAGATAGCGGATCTAATGGACTATCAAGTGTCATACTCAGTTTAGTCAGAAATAGTTTTTGGTCCATACAATCCATACAAAGGAAGATTACTAAGGCATTTCACTCAAACACATTTTGCCCATTATAGTCCACTGTGTGAGTTGTGCCAAAAATCGGAAAGTGATTGAAGATAGCGGATCTAATGGACTATCAAGTGTCATACTCAGTTTAGTCAGAAATAGTTTTTGGTCCATACAATCCATACAAAGGAAGATTACTAAGGCATTTCACTCAAACACATTTTGCCCATTATAGCCCACTGTGTGAGTTGTGCCAAAAGTCGGAAAGTGATGGAAGATAGCGGACCTAATGGACTATCACGTGTTATACTCAGTTTATTCAGAAATAGTTTTTGGTCTATACAATCCATTCAAAGGAAGATTACTAAGGCATTTCACTCAAACACATTTTGCCCATTATAGCCCACCGTGTGCGTTCTGCCAAAAATCGGAAAGTGATTCAGGATAGCGGATCTAATGGACTATCACGTGTCAGACTCAGTTTATTCAGAAATAGTTTTTGGTCTATACAATCCATTCAAAGGGAGATTACTAAGGCATTTCACTGAAACACATTTTGCCCATTATAGCCCACTGTGTGAGTTGTGCCAAAAGTCGGAAAATGACGAAAGATAGCGGACCTAATGAGCTATCACGTGTCAGACTCAGTTTATTCAGAAATAGTTTTTGGTCTATACAATCCATTCAAAGGGAGATTACTAAGGCATTTCACTGAAACACATTTTGCCCATTATAGCCCACTGTGTGAGTTGTGCCAAAAGTCGGAAAATGACGAAAGATAGCGGACCTAATGGACTATCACGTGTTGTACTCAGTTTATTCAGAAATAGTTTTTGGTCTATACAATCCATTCAAAGGGAGATTACTAAGGCATTTCACTGAAACACATTTTGCCCATTATAGCCCACTGTGTGAGTTGTGCCAAAAGTCGGAAAATGACGAAAGATAGCGGACCTAATGAGCTATCACTGTGTCAGACTCAGTTTATTCAGAAATAGTTTTTGGTATATACAATCCATTCAAAGGAAAATTACTAAGGCATTTCACTCAAACACATTTTGCCAATTATAGCCCACTGTGTGAGTTGTGCAAAAAGTCGGAAAGTGATGGAAGATAGTGGACCTAATGAACTATCACGTGTCAGACTCAGTTTGTTCAGATATAGTTTTTGGTCCATACAATCCATTCAAAGGAAAATTACTAAGGCATTTCACTCAAACACATTTTGCCCATTATAGCCCACTGTGTGAATTGTGCCAAAAATCGGAAAGTGATTCAGGATAGCGGATCTAATGGACTATCACGTGTCAGACTCAGTTTATTCAGAAATAGTTTTTGGTCCATACAATCCATTCAAAGGAAGATTACTAAGGCATTTCACTCAAACACATTTTGCCAATTATAGCCCACTGTGTGAGTTGTGCAAAAAGTCGGAAAGTGATGGAAGATAGTGGACCTAATGAACTATCACGTGTCATACTCAGTTTGTTCAGAAATAGTTTTTCGTCCATACAATCCATTCAAAGGAAGATTACTAAGGCATTTCACTCAAACACATTTTGCCCATTATAGCCCACTGTGTGAGTTGTGCCAAAAATCGGAAAGTGATTTAAGATAGCGGACCTAATGAACTATCACGTGTCAGACTCAGTTTATTCAGAAATAGTTTTTGGTCCATACAATCCATTCAAAGGAAGATTACTAAGGCATTTCACTCAAACACATTTTGCCAATTATAGCCCACTGTGTGAGTTGTGCAAAAAGTCGGAAAGTGATGGAAGATAGTGGACCTAATGAACTATCACGTGTCATACTCAGTTTGTTCAGAAATAGTTTTTCGTCCATACAATCCATTCAAAGGAAGATTACTAAGGCATTTCACTCAAACACATTTTGCCAATTATAGCCCACTGTGTGAGTTGTACCAAAAATCGGAAAGTGATTTAAGATAGCGGACCTAATGAACTATCACGTGTCATACTCAGTTTGTTCAGATATAGTTTTTGGTCCATACAATCCATTCAAAGGTAGATTACTAAGGCATTTCACTCAAACACATTTTGCCCATTATAGCCCACTGTGTGAGTTGCGCCAAAAATCGGAAAAAGATTTAGGATAGCGGACCTAATTGACTATCACGTGTCATACTCAGTTTGTTGAGAAATAGTTTTTGGTCCATACAATCCATTCAAAGGAAGATTACTAAGTCATTGCACTCAAACACATTTTGCCCATTATAGCCCACTGTGTGAGTTGTGCAAAAAGTCGGAAAGTGATGGAAGATAGTGGACCTAATGAACTATCACGTGTCATACTCAGTTTGTTCAGATATAGTTTTTGGTCCATACAATCCATTCAAAGGAAGATTACTAAGGCATTTCACTCAAACACATTTTGCCCATTATAGCCCACTGTGTGAGTTGTGCCAAAAGTCGGAAAGTGATTTAAGATAGCGGACCTAATGAACTATCACGTGTCATACTCAGTTTGTTCAGATATAGTTTTTGGTCCATACAATCCATTCAAAGGAAGATTACTAAGGCATTTCACTCAAACACATTTTGCCCATTATAGTCCACTGTGTGAGTTCTGCCAAAAATCGGAAAGTGATTGAAGATAGCGGATCTAATGGACTATCACATGTTATACTCAGTTTATTCAGAAATTGTTTTTGGTCCATACAATCCATTCAAAGGAAGATTACTAAGGCATTGCACTCAAACACATTTTGCCCATTATAGCCCACTGTGTGAGTTGCGCCAAAAATCGGAAAGTGATTCAGGATAGCGGACCTAATGGACTATCACGTGTCATACTCAGTTTGTTCAGATATAGTTTTTGGTCCATACAATCCATTCAAAGGAAGATTACTAAGGCATTTCACTCAAACACATTTTGCCCATTATAGTCCACTGTGTGAGTTGTGCCAAAAATCGGAAAGTGATTGAAGATAGCGGATCTAATGGACTATCAAGTGTCATACTCAGTTTAGTCAGAAATAGTTTTTGGTCCATACAATCCATACAAAGGAAGATTACTAAGGCATTTCACTCAAACACATTTTGCCCATTATAGTCCACTGTGTGAGTTGCGCCAAAAATCGGAAAGTGATTTAGGATAGCGGACCTAATGGACTATCACGTGTTATACTCAGTTTATTCAGAAATTGTTTTTGGTCCATACAATCCATTCAAAGGAAGATTACTAAGGCATTGCACTCAAACACATTTTGCCCATTATAGCCCACTGTGTGAGTTGCGCCAAAAATCGGAAAGTGATTCAGGATAGCGGACCTAATGGACTATCACGTGTCATACTCAGTTTGTTCAGATATAGTTTTTGGTCCATACAATCCATTCAAAGGAAGATTACTAAGGCATTTCACTCAAACACATTTTGCCCATTATAGCCCACTGTGGGAGTTGTGCCAAAAATCGGAAAGTGGTTTAAGATAGCGGACCTAATGGACTATCACGTGTTATACTCAGTTTATTCAGAAATTGTTTTTGGTCCATACAATCCATTCAAAGGAAAATTACTAAGGCATTGCACTCATACACATTTTGCCCATTATAGCCCACTGTGTGAGTTGCGCCAAAAATCGGAAAGTGATTCAGGATAGCGGACCTAATGGACTAACACGTGTCATTCTCAGTTTGTTCAGAAATAGTTTTTGGTCCATACAATCCATTCAAAGGAAGATTACTAAGGCATTTCACTCAATCACATTTTACCCATTATAGCCCACTGTGTGAGTTGTACAAAAAGTCGGAAAGTGACGGAAGATAGCGGACCTAATGAACTATCACGTGTCATACTCAGTTTGTTCAGATATAGTTTTTGGTCCATACAATCCATTCAAAGGAAGATTACTAAGGCATTTCACTCAAAAACATTTTGCCCATTATAGCCCACTGTGTGAGTTGTGCCAAAAGTCGGAAAGTGATGAAAGATAGCGGACCTAATGAACTATCACGTGTCATACTCAGTTTGTTCAGATATAGTTTTTGGTCCATACAATCCATTCAAAGGAAGATTACTAAGGCATTTCACTCAAACACATTTTGCCCATTATAGCCCACTGTGTGAGTTGTGCCAAAAGTCGGAAAGTGACGAAAGATAGCGGACCTAATGGACTATCACGTGTCATACTCAGTTTGTTCAGATATAGTTTTTGGTCCATACAATCCATTCAAAGGAAGATTACTAAGGCATTTCACTCAATTACATTTTGCCCATTATAGCCCACTGTGTGAGTTGTGCCAAAAATCGGAAAGTGATGGAAGATAGTGGACCTAATGAACTATCACGTGTCTCACTCAGTTTGTTCAGATATAGTTTTTGGTCCATACAATCCATTCAAAGGAAGATTACTAAGGCATTTCACTCAATTACATTTTGCCCATTATAGCCCACTGTGTGAGTTGTGCCAAAAGTCGGAAAATGACGAAAGATAGCGGACCTAATGGACTATCACGTGTTATACTCAGTTTATTCAGAAATAGTTTTTGGTCTATACAATCCATTCAAAGGAAGATTACCAAGGCATTTCACTCAAACACATTTTGCCCATTATAGCCCACTGTGTGAGTTGTGCCAAAAGTCGGAAAGTGATTTAAGATAGCGGACCTAATGGACTATCACGTGTTGTACTCAGTTTATTCAGAAATAGTTTTTGGTCTATACAATCCATTCAAAGGGAGATTACTAAGGCATTTCACTGAAACACATTTTGCCCATTATAGCCCACTGTGTGAGTTGTGCCAAAAGTCGGAAAGTGACGAAAGATAGCGGACCTAATGGACTATCACGTGTTATACTCAGTTTATTCAGAAATAGTTTTTGGTCTATACAATCCATTCAAAGGAAGATTACTAAGGCATTTCACTCAAACACATTTTGCCCATTATAGCCCACCGTGTGCGTTCTGCCAAAAATCGGAAAGTGATTCAGGATAGCGGATCTAATGGACTATCACGTGTCAGACTCAGTTTATTCAGAAATAGTTTTTGGTCTATACAATCCATTCAAAGGGAGATTACTAAGGCATTTCACTGAAACACATTTTGCCCATTATAGCCCACTGTGTGAGTTGTGCCAAAAGTCGGAAAATGACGAAAGATAGCGGACCTAATGAGCTATCACGTGTCAGACTCAGTTTATTCAGAAATAGTTTTTGGTCTATACAATCCATTCAAAGGGAGATTACTAAGGCATTTCACTGAAACACATTTTGCCCATTATAGCCCACTGTGTGAGTTGTGCCAAAAGTCGGAAAATGACGAAAGATAGCGGACCTAATGGATTATCACGTGTTGTACTCAGTTTATTCAGAAATAGTTTTTGGTCTATACAATCCATTCAAAGGGAGATTACTAAGGCATTTCACTGAAACACATTTTGCCCATTATAGCCCACTGTGTGAGTTGTGCCAAAAGTCGGAAAATGACGAAAGATAGCGGACCTAATGAGCTATCACTGTGTCAGACTCAGTTTATTCAGAAATAGTTTTTGGTATATACAATCCATTCAAAGGAAAATTACTAAGGCATTTCACTCAAACACATTTTGCCAATTATAGCCCACTGTGTGAGTTGTGCAAAAAGTCGGAAAGTGATGGAAGATAGTGGACCTAATGAACTATCACGTGTCATACTCAGTTTGTTCAGAAATAGTTTTTCGTCCATACAATCCATTCAAAGGGAGATTACTAAGGCATTTCACTGAAACACATTTTGCCCATTATAGCCCACTGTGTGAGTTGTGCCAAAAATCGGAAAGTGATTTAAGATAGCGGACCTAATGAACTATCACGTGTCAGACTCAGTTTATTCAGAAATAGTTTTTGGTCCATACAATCCATTCAAAGGAAGATTACTAAGGCATTTCACTCAAACACATTTTGCCCATTATAGCCCACTGTGTGAGTTGTGCCAAAAATCGGAAAGTGATTTAACATAGCGGACCTAATGAGCTATCACGTGTCAGACTCAGTTTATTCAGAAATAGTTTTTGGTCTATACAATCCATTCAAAGGGAGATTACTAAGGCATTTCACTGAAACACATTTTGCCCATTATAGCCCACTGTGTGAGTTGTGCCAAAAGTCGGAAAATGACGAAAGATAGCGGACCTAATGAGCTATCACTGTGTCAGACTCAGTTTATTCAGAAATAGTTTTTGGTATATACAATCCATTCAAAGGAAAATTACTAAGGCATTTCACTCAAACACATTTTGCCCATTATAGCCCACTGTGTGAGTTGTGCCAAAAATCGGAAAGTGATTTAAGATAGCGGACCTAATGAACTATCACGTGTCAGACTCAGTTTATTCAGAAATAGTTTTTGGTCCATACAATCCATTCAAAGGAAGATTACTAAGGCATTTCACTCAAACACATTTTGCCCATTATAGCCCACTGTGTGAGTTGTGCCAAAAATCGGAAAGTGATTTAACATAGCGGACCTAATGAGCTATCACGTGTCAGACTCAGTTTATTCAGAAATAGTTTTTGGTCTATACAATCCATTCAAAGGGAGATTACTAAGGCATTTCACTGAAACACATTTTGCCCATTATAGCCCACTGTGTGAGTTGCGCCAAAAATCGGAAAGTGATTCAGGATAGCGGACCTAATGGACTATCACGTGTCATACTCAGTTTGTTCAGAAATAGTTTTTCGTCCATACAATCCATTCAAAGGGAGATTACTAAGGCATTTCACTGAAACACATTTTGCCCATTATAGCCCACTGTGTGAGTTGTGCCAAAAATCGGAAAGTGATTTAAGATAGCGGACCTAATGAACTATCACGTGTCAGACTCAGTTTATTCAGAAATAGTTTTTGGTCCATACAATCCATTCAAAGGAAGATTACTAAGGCATTTCACTCAAACACATTTTGCCAATTATAGCCCACTGTGTGAGTTGTGCAAAAAGTCGGAAAGTGACGGAAGATAGCGGACCTAATGAACTATCACGTGTCAGACTCAGTTTATTCAGAAATAGTTTTTGGTCTATACAATCCATTCAAAGGGAGATTACTAAGGCATTTCACTGAAACACATTTTGCCCATTATAGCCCACTGTGTGAGTTGTGCCAAAAGTCGGAAAATGACGAAAGATAGCGGACCTAATGAGCTATCACTGTGTCAGACTCAGTTTATTCAGAAATAGTTTTTGGTATATACAATCCATTCAAAGGAAAATTACTAAGGCATTTCACTCAAACACATTTTGCCCATTATAGCCCACTGTGTGAGTTGTGCCAAAAGTCGGAAAATGACGAAAGATAGCGGACCTAATGAGCTATCACTGTGTCAGACTCAGTTTATTCAGAAATAGTTTTTGGTCTATACAATCCATTCAAAGGGAGATTACTAAGGCATTTCACTGAAACACATTTTGCCCATTATAGCCCACTGTGTGAGTTGTGCCAAAAATCGGAAAGTGATTTAAGATAGCGGACCTAATGAACTATCACGTGTCAGACTCAGTTTATTCAGAAATAGTTTTTGGTCCATACAATCCATTCAAAGGAAGATTACTAAGGCATTTCACTCAAACACATTTTGCCCATTATAGCCCACTGTGTGAGTTGTGCCAAAAATCGGAAAGTGATTTAACATAGCGGACCTAATGAGCTATCACGTGTCAGACTCAGTTTATTCAGAAATAGTTTTTGGTCTATACAATCCATTCAAAGGGAGATTACTAAGGCATTTCACTGAAACACATTTTGCCCATTATAGCCCACTGTGTGAGTTGCGCCAAAAATCGGAAAGTGATTCAGGATAGCGGACCTAATGGACTATCACGTGTCATACTCAGTTTGTTCAGAAATAGTTTTTCGTCCATACAATCCATTCAAAGGGAGATTACTAAGGCATTTCACTGAAACACATTTTGCCCATTATAGCCCACTGTGTGAGTTGTGCCAAAAATCGGAAAGTGATTTAAGATAGCGGACCTAATGAACTATCACGTGTCAGACTCAGTTTATTCAGAAATAGTTTTTGGTCCATACAATCCATTCAAAGGAAGATTACTAAGGCATTTCACTCAAACACATTTTGCCAATTATAGCCCACTGTGTGAGTTGTGCAAAAAGTCGGAAAGTGATGGAAGATAGCGGACCTAATGAACTATCACGTGTCAGACTCAGTTTATTCAGAAATAGTTTTTGGTTTATACAATCCATTCAAAGGGAGATTACTAAGGCATTTCACTGAAACACATTTTGCCCATTATAGCCCACTGTGTGAGTTGTGCCAAAAGTCGGAAAATGACGAAAGATAGCGGACCTAATGAGCTATCACTGTGTCAGACTCAGTTTATTCAGAAATAGTTTTTGGTATATACAATCCATTCAAAGGAAAATTACTAAGGCATTTCACTCAAACACATTTTGCCCATTATAGCCCACTGTGTGAGTTGTGCCAAAAGTCGGAAAATGACGAAAGATAGCGGACCTAATGAGCTATCACTGTGTCAGACTCAGTTTATTCAGAAATAGTTTTTGGTCTATACAATCCATTCAAAGGGAGATTACTAAGGCATTTCACTGAAACACATTTTGCCCATTATAGCCCACTGTGTGAGTTGTGCCAAAAATCGGAAAGTGATTTAAGATAGCGGACCTAATGAACTATCACGTGTCAGACTCAGTTTATTCAGAAATAGTTTTTGGTCCATACAATCCATTCAAAGGAAGATTACTAAGGCATTTCACTCAAACACATTTTGCCAATTATAGCCCACTGTGTGAGTTGTGCCAAAAATCGGAAAGTAATGGAAGATAGTGGACCTAATGAACTATCACGTGTCTTACTCAGTTTGTTCAGATATAGTTTTTGGTCCATACAATCTATTCAAAGGGAGATTACCAAGGCATTTCATTCAAACACATTTTGCCCATTATAGCCCACTGTGTGAGTTGTGCCAAAAGTCGGAAAGTGATTTAAGATAGCGGACCTAATGGACTATCACGTGTCATACTCAGTTTATTCAGAAATAGTTTTTGGTCTATACAATCCATTCAAAGGAAGATTACTAAGGCATTTCACTGAAACACATTTTGCCCATTATAGCCCACTGTGTGAGTTGTGCCAAAAGTCGGAAAATGACGAAAGATAGCGGACCTAATGGACTATCACGTGTTGTACTCAGTTTATTCAGAAATAGTTTTTGGTCTATACAATCCATTCAAAGGGAGATTACTAAGGCATTTCACTGAAACACATTTTGCCCATTATAGCCCACTGTGTGAGTTGTGCCAAAAGTCGGAAAGTGACGAAAGATAGCGGACCTAATGGACTATCACGTGTTATACTCAGTTTATTCAGAAATAGTTTTTGGTCTATACAATCCATTCAAAGGAAGATTACTAAGGCATTTCACTCAAACACATTTTGCCCATTATAGCCCACCGTGTGCGTTCTGCCAAAAATCGGAAAGTGATTCAGGATAGCGGATCTAATGGACTATCACGTGTCAGACTCAGTTTATTCAGAAATAGTTTTTGGTCCATACAATCCATTCAAAGGAAAATTACTAAGGCATTGCACTCAAACACATTTTGCCCATTATAGCCCACTGTGTGAGTTGCGCCAAAAATCGGAAAGTGATTCAGGATAGCGGACCTAATGGACTAACACGTGTCATTCTCAGTTTGTTCAGAAATAGTTTTTGGTCCATACAATCCATTCAAAGGAAGATTACTAAGGCATTTCACTCAATCACATTTTGCCCATTATAGCCCACTGTGTGAGTTGTGCCAAAAATCGGAAAGTGATTTAAGATAGCGGACCTAATGAACTATCACGTGTCAGACTCAGTTTATTCAGAAATAGTTTTTGGTCCATACAATCCATTCAAAGGAAGATTACTAAGGCATTTCACTCAAACACATTTTGCCAATTATAGCCCACTGTGTGAGTTGTGCCAAAAATCGGAAAGTGATGGAAGATAGTGGACCTAATGAACTATCACGTGTCATACTCAGTTTGTTCAGAAATAGTTTTTCGTCCATACAATCCATTCAAAGGAAGATTACTAAGGCATTTCACTCAAACACATTTTGCCCATTATAGCCCACTGTGTGAGTTGTGCCAAAAATCGGAAAGTGATTTAACATAGCGGACCTAATGAGCTATCACGTGTCAGACTCAGTTTATTCAGAAATAGTTTTTGGTCCATACAATCCATTCAAAGGAAAATTACTAAGGCATTTCACTCAAACACATTTTGCCAATTATAGCCCACTGTGTGAGTTGTGCAAAAAGTCGGAAAGTGATGGAAGATAGTGGACCTAATGAACTATCACGTGTCATACTCAGTTTGTTCAGAAATAGTTTTTCGTCCATACAATCCATTCAAAGGAAGATTACTAAGGCATTTCACTCAAACACATTTTGCCCATTATAGCCCACTGTGTCAGTTGTGCCAAAAGTCGGAAAGTGATTTAAGATAGCGGACCTAATGGACTATCACGTGTCATACTCAGTTTATTCAGAAATAATTTTTGGTCTATACAATCCATTCAAAGGAAGTTTACTAAGGCATTTCACTGAAACACATTTTGCCCATTATAGCCCACTGTGTGAGTTGTGCCAAAAGTCGGAAAATGACGAAAGATAGCGGACCTAATGGACTATCACGTGTTGTACTCAGTTTATTCAGAAATAGTTTTTGGTCTATACAATCCATTCAAAGGGAGATTACTAAGGCATTTCACTGAAACACATTTTGCCCATTATAGCCCACTGTGTGAGTTGTGCCAAAAATCGGAAAGTGATTTAAGATAGCGGACCTAATGAACTATCGCGTGTCAGACTCAGTTTATTCAGAAATAGTTTTTGGTCCATACAATCCATTCAAAGGAAGATTACTAAGGCATTTCACTCAAACACATTTTGCCAATTATAGCCCACTGTGTGAGTTGTGCCAAAAGTCGGAAAGTGATGGAAGATAGTGGACCTAATGAACTATCACGTGTCTTACTCAGTTTGTTCAGATATAGTTTTTGGTCCATACAATCTATTCAAAGGGAGATTACCAAGGCATTTCACTCAAACACATTTTGCCCATTATAGCCCACTGTGTGAGTTGTGCCAAAAGTCGGAAAGTGATTTAAGATAGCGGACCTAATGGACTATCACGTGTCATACTCAGTTTATTCAGAAATAGTTTTTGGTCTATACAATCCATTCAAAGGAAGATTACTAAGGCATTTCACTGAAACACATTTTGCCCATTATAGCCCACTGTGTGAGTTGTGCCAAAAGTCGGAAAATGACGAAAGATAGCGGACCTAATGGACTATCACGTGTTGTACTCAGTTTATTCAGAAATAGTTTTTGGTCTATACAATCCATTCAAAGGGAGATTACTAAGGCATTGCACTCAAACACATTTTGCCCATTATAGCCCACTGTGTGAGTTGTGCCAAAAATCGGAAAGTGATTTAAGATAGCGGACCTAATGAACTATCACGTGTCATACTCAGTTTGTTCAGATATAGTTTTTGGTCCATACAATCCATTCAAAGGTAGATTACTAAGGCATTTCACTCAAACACATTTTGCCCATTATAGCCCACTGTGTGAGTTGCGCCAAAAATCGGAAAAAGATTTAGGATAGCGGACCTAATGGACTATCACGTGTCATACTCAGTTTGTTGAGAAATAGTTTTTGGTCCATACAATCCATTCAAAGGAAGATTACTAAGTCATTGCACTCAAACACATTTTGCCCATTATAGCCCACTGTGTGAGTTGTGCAAAAAGTCGGAAAGTGATGGAAGATAGTGGACCTAATGAACTATCACGTGTCATACTCAGTTTGTTCAGATATAGTTTTTGGTCCATACAATCCATTCAAAGGAAGATTACTAAGGCATTTCACTCAAACACATTTTGCCCATTATAGCCCACTGTGTGAGTTGTGCCAAAAGTCGGAAAGTGACGGAAGATAGCGGACCTAATGAACTATCACGTGTCATACTCAGTTTGTTCAGAAATAGTTTTTCGTCCATACAATCCATTCAAAAGAAGATTACTAAGGCATTTCACTCAAACACATTTTGCCCATTATAGTCCACTGTGTGAGTTGTGCCAAAAATCGGAAAGTGATTTAAGATAGCGGACCTAATGGACTATAACGTGTTATACTCAGTTTATTCAGAAATAGTTTTTGGTCCATACAATCCATTCAAAGGAAGATTACTAAGGCATTGCACTCAAACACATTTTGCCCATTATAGCCCACTGTGTGAGTTGTGCCAAAAATCGGAAAGTGATTTAAGATAGCGGACCTAATGAACTATCACGTGTCATACTCAGTTTGTTCAGATATAGTTTTTGGTCCATACAATCCATTCAAAGGTAGATTACTAAGGCATTTCACTCAAACACATTTTGCCCATTATAGCCCACTGTGGGAGTTGTGCCAAAAATCGGAAAGTGGTTTAAGATAGCGGACCTAATGGACTATCACGTGTCATACTCAGTTTGTTGAGAAATAGTTTTTGGTCCATACAATCCATTCAAAGGAAGATTACTAAGTCATTGCACTCAAACACATTTTGCCCATTATAGCCCACTGTGTGAGTTGTGCAAAAAGTCGGAAAGTGATGGAAGATAGTGGACCTAATGAACTATCACGTGTCATACTCAGTTTGTTCAGATATAGTTTTTGGTCCATACAATCCATTCAAAGGAAGATTACTAAGGCATTTCACTCAAACACATTTTGCCCATTATAGCCCACTGTGTGAGTTGTGCCAAAAGTCGGAAAGTGATGGAAGATAGCGGACCTAATGAACTATCACGTGTCATACTCAGTTTGTTCAGATATAGTTTTTGGTCCATACAATCCATTCAAAGGAAGATTACTAAGGCATTTCACTCAAACACATTTTGCCCATTATAGTCCACTGTGTGAGTTCTGCCAAAAATCGGAAAGTGATTTAGGATAGCGGACCTAATGGACTATCACGTGTTATACTCAGTTTATTCAGAAATTGTTTTTGGTCCATACAATCCATTCAAAGGAAGATTACTAAGGCATTGCACTCAAACACATTTTGCCCATTATAGCCCACTGTGTGAGTTGCGCCAAAAATCGGAAAGTGATTCAGGATAGCGGACCTAATGGACTATCACGTGTCATACTCAGTTTGTTCAGATATAGTTTTTGGTCCATACAATCCATTCAAAGGAAGATTACTAAGGCATTTCACTCAAACACATTTTGCCCATTATAGTCCACTGTGTGAGTTGTGCCAAAAATCGGAAAGTGATTGAAGATAGCGGATCTAATGGACTATCAAGTGTCATACTCAGTTTAGTCAGAAATAGTTTTTGGTCCATACAATCCATACAAAGGAAGATTACTAAGGCACTTCACTCAAACACATTTTGCCCATTATAGTCCACTGTGTGAGTTGCGCCAAAAATCGGAAAGCGATTTAGGATAGCGGACCTAATGGACTATCACGTGTTATACTCAGTTTATTCAGAAATTGTTTTTGGTCCATACAATCCATTCAAAGGAAGATTACTAAGGCATTGCACTCAAACACATTTTGCCCATTATAGCCCACTGTGTGAGTTGCGCCAAAAATCGGAAAGTGATTCAGGATAGCGGACCTAATGGACTATCACGTGTCATACTCAGTTTGTTCAGATATAGTTTTTGGTCCATACAATCCATTCAAAGGAAGATTACTAAGGCATTTCACTCAAACACATTTTGCCCATTATAGCCCACTGTGGGAGTTGTGCCAAAAATCGGAAAGTGGTTTAAGATAGCGGACCTAATGGACTATCACGTGTTATACTCAGTTTATTCAGATATTGTTTTTGGTCCATACAATCCATTCAAAGGAAAATTACTAAGGCATTGCACTCAAACACATTTTGCCCATTATAGCCCACTGTGTGAGTTGCGCCAAAAATCGGAAAGTGATTCAGGATAGCGGACCTAATGGACTAACACGTGTCATTCTCAGTTTGTTCAGAAATAGTTTTTGGTCCATACAATCCATTCAAAGGAAGATTACTAAGGCATTTCACTCAATCACATTTTGCCCATTATAGCCCACTGTGTGAGTTGTGCAAAAAGTCGGAAAGTGACGGAAGATAGCGGACCTAATGAACTATCACGTGTCATACTCAGTTTGTTCAGATATAGTTTTTGGTCCATACAATCCATTCAAAGGAAGATTGCATTTCACTCAAAAACATTTTGCCCATTATAGCCCACTGTGTGAGTTGTGCCAAAAGTCGGAAAGTGATGAAAGATAGCGGACCTAATGAACTATCACGTGTCATACTCAGTTTGTTCAGATATAGTTTTTGGTCCATACAATCCATTCAAAGGAAGATTACTAAGGCATTTCACTCAAACACATTTTGCCCATTATAGCCCACTGTGTGAGTTGTGCCAAAAGTCGGAAAGTGACGAAAGATAGCGGACCTAATGGACTATCACGTGTCATACTCAGTTTGTTCAGATATAGTTTTTGGTCCATACAATCCATTCAAAGGAAGATTACTAAGGCATTTCACTCAAACACATTTTGCCCATTATAGCCCACTGTGTGAGTTGTGCCAAAAATCGGAAAGTGATGGAAGATAGTGGACCTAATGAACTATCACGTGTCTTACTCAGTTTGTTCAGATATAGTTTTTGGTCCATACAATCTATTCAAAGGAAGATTACCAAGGCATTTCACTCAAACACATTTTGCCCATTATAGCCCACTGTGTGAGTTGTGCCAAAAATCGGAAAATGATGGAAGATAGCGGACCTAATGGACTATCACGTGTCATACCCAGTTTGTTCAGAAATAGTTTTTGGTCTATACAATCCATTCAAAGGAAAATTACTAAGGCATTTCACTGAAACACATTTTTCCCATTATAGCCCACCGTGTGAGTTGTGCCAAAAGTCGGAAAATGACGAAAGATAGCGGACCTAATGGACTATCACGCGTTATACTCAGTTTATTCAGAAATAGTTTTTGGTCTACACAATCCATTCAAAGGAAGATTACTAAGGCATTTCACTGAAACACATTTTGCCCATTATAGCCCACTGTGTGAGTTGTGCCAAAAGTCGGAAAATGACGAAAGATAGCGGACCTAATGGACTATCACGTGTTGTACTCAGTTTATTCAGAAATAGTTTTTGGTCTATACAATCCATTCAAAGGGAGATTACTAAGGCATTTCACTCAAACACATTTTGCCCATTATAGCCCACCGTGTGCGTTCTGCCAAAAATCGGAAAGTGATTCAGGATAGCGGATCTAATGGACTATCACGTGTCAGACTCAGTTTATTCAGAAATAGTTTTTGGTCCATACAATCCATTCAAAGGAAGATTACTAAGGCATTTCACTCAAACACATTTTGCCAATTATAGCCCACTGTGTGAGTTGTGCAAAAAGTCGGAAAGTGATGGAAGATAGTGGACCTAATGAACTATCACGTGTCATACTCAGTTTGTTCAGAAATAGTTTTTCGTCCATACAATCCATTCAAAGGAAGATTACTAAGGCATTTCACTCAAACACATTTTGCCCATTATAGCCCACTGTGTGAGTTGTGCCAAAAGTCGGAAAGTGATTTAAGATAGCGGACCTAATGGACTATCACGTGTCATACTCAGTTTATTCAGAAATAATTTTTGGTCTATACAATCCATTCAAAGGAAGATTACTAAGGCATTTCACTGAAACACATTTTGCCCATTATAGCCCACTGTGTGAGTTGTGCCAAAAGTCGGAAAATGACGAAAGATAGCGGACCTAATGGACTATCACGTGTTGTACTCAGTTTATTCAGAAATAGTTTTTGGTCTATACAATCCATTCAAAGGGAGATTACTAAGGCATTTCACTGAAACACATTTTGCCCATTATAGCCCACTGTGTGAGTTGTGCCAAAAATCGGAAAGTGATTTAAGATAGCGGACCTAATGAACTATCACGTGTCAGACTCAGTTTATTCAGAAATAGTTTTTGGTCTATACAATCCATTCAAAGGAAGATTACTAAGGCATTTCACTGAAACACATTTTGCCCATTATAGCCCACTGTGTGAGTTGTGCCAAAAGTCGGAAAGTGATGGAAGATAGCAGACCTAATGAACTATCACGTGTCATACTCAGTTTGTTCAGAAATAGTTTTTCGTCCATACAATCCATTCAAAGGAAGATTACTAAGGCATTTCACTCAAACACATTTTGCCAATTATAGCCCACTGTGTGAGTTGTGCCAAAAATCGGAAAGTGATGGAAGATAGTGGACCTAATGAACTATCACGTGTCTTACTCAGTTTGTTCAGATATAGTTTTTGGTCCATACAATCTATTCAAAGGAAGATTACCAAGGCATTTCACTCAAACACATTTTGCCCATTATAGCCCACTGTGTGAGTTGTGCCAAAAGTCGGAAAGTGATTTAAGATAGCGGACCTAATGGACTATCACGTGTCATACTCAGTTTATTCAGAAATAGTTTTTGGTCTATACAATCCATTCAAAGGAAGATTACTAAGGCATTTCACTGAAACACATTTTGCCCATTATAGCCCACTGTGTGAGTTGTGCCAAAAGTCGGAAAATGACGAAAGATAGCGGACCTAATGGACTATCACGTGTTGTACTCAGTTTATTCAGAAATAGTTTTTGGTCTATACAATCCATTCAAAGGGAGATTACTAAGGCATTTCACTGAAACACATTTTACCCATTATAGCCCACTGTGTGAGTTGTGCCAAAAGTCGGAAAGTGACGAAAGATAGCGGACCTAATGGACTATCACGTGTTATACTCAGTTTATTCAGAAATAGTTTTTGGTCTATACAATCCATTCAAAGGAAGATTACTAAGGCATTTCACTGAAACACATTTTGCCCATTATAGCCCACTGTGTGAGTTGTGCCAAAAGTCGGAAAGTGATGGAAGATAGCAGACCTAATGAACTATCACGTGTCATACTCAGTTTGTTCAGAAATAGTTTTTCGTCCATACAATCCATTCAAAGGAAGATTACTAAGGCATTTCACTCAAACACATTTTGCCAATTATAGCCCACTGTGTGAGTTGTGCAAAAAGTCGGAAAGTGATGGAAGATAGTGGACCTAATGAACTATCACGTGTCATACTCAGTTTGTTCAGAAATAGTTTTTCGTCCATACAATCCATTCAAAGGAAGATTACTAAGGCATTTCACTCAAACACATTTTGCCCATTATAGTCCACTGTGTGAGTTGTGCCAAAAATCGGAAAGTGATTGAAGATAGCGGATCTAATGGACTATCAAGTGTCATACTCAGTTTAGTCAGAAATAGTTTTTGGTCCATACAATCCATACAAAGGAAGATTACTAAGGCATTTCACTCAAACACATTTTGCCCATTATAGTCCAGTGTGTGAGTTGCGCCAAAAGTCGGAAAGTGATGAAAGATAGCGGACCTAATGAACTATCACGTGTCATACTCAGTTTGTTCAGAAATAGTTTTTCGTCCATACAATCCATTCAAAGGAAGATTACTAAGGCATTTCACTCAAACACATTTTGCCAATTATAGCCCACTGTGTGAGTTGTGCAAAAAGTCGGAAAGTGATGGAAGATAGTGGACCTAATGAACTATCACGTGTCATACTCAGTTTGTTCAGAAATAGTTTTTCGTCCATACAATCCATTCAAAGGAAGATTACTAAGGCATTTCACTCAAACACATTTTGCCCATTATAGTCCACTGTGTGAGTTGTGCCAAAAGTCGGAAAGTAATGGAAGATAGCGGACCTAATGAGCTATCACGTGTCATACTCAGTTTGTTCAGAAATAGTTTTTCGTCCATACAATCCATTCAAAGGAAGATTACTAAGGCATTTCACTCAAACACATTTTGCCCATTATAGTCCACTGTGTGAGTTGTGCCAAAAATCGGAAAGTGATTTAAGATAGCGGACCTAATGGACTATAACGTGTTATACTCAGTTTATTCAGAAATAGTTTTTGGTCCATACAATCCATTCAAAGGAAGATTACTAAGGCATTGCACTCAAACACATTTTGCCCATTATAGCCCACTGTGTGAGTTGCGCCAAAAATCGGAAAGTGATTTAAGATAGCGGACGTAATGAACTATCACGTGTCATACTCAGTTTGTTCAGATATAGTTTTTGGTCCATACTATCCATTCAAAGGTAGATTACTAAGGCATTTCACTCAAACACATTTTGCCCATTATAGCCCACTGTGTGAGTTGCTCCAAAAATCGGAAAAGGATTTAGGATAGCGGACCTAATGGACTAACACGTGTCATTCTCAGTTTGTTCAGAAATAGTTTTTGGTCCATACAATCCATTCAAAGGAAGATTACTAAGTCATTGCACTCAAACACATTTTGCCCATTATAGCCCACTGTGTGAGTTGTGCAAAAAGTCGGAAAGTGATGGAAGATAGTGGACCTAATGAACTATCACGTGTCATACTCAGTTTGTTCAGATATAGTTTTTGGTCCACACAATCCATTCAAAGGAAGATTACTAAGGCATTTCACTCAAACACATTTTGCCCATTATAGCCCACTGTGTGAGTTCTGCCAAAAATCGGAAAGTGATTCAGGATAGCGGATCTAATGGACTATCACGTGTCATACTCAGTTTATTCAGAAATAGTTTTTGGTCCATACAATCCATTCAAAGGAAGATTACTAAGGCATTTCACTCAAACACATTTTGCCCATTATAGCCCACTGTGTGAGTTGTGCCAAAAATCGGAAAGTGATGGAAGATAGTGGACCTAATGAACTATCACGTGTCTTACTCAGTTTGTTCAGATATAGTTTTTGGTCCATACAATCTATTCAAAGGAATATTACCAAGGCATTTCACTCAAACACATTTTGCCCATTATAGCCCACTGTGTGAGTTGTGCATAAAGTCGGAAAGTGACGGAAGATAGCGGACCTAATGAACTATCACGTGTCATACTCAGTTTGTTCAGATATAGTTTTTGGTCCATACAATCCATTCAAAGGAAGATTACTAAGGCATTTCACTCAAAAACATTTTGCCCATTATAGCCCACTGTGTGAGTTGTGCCAAAAGTCGGAAAGTGATGAAAGATAGCGGACCTAATGAACTATCACGTGTCATACTCAGTTTGTTCAGAAATAGTTTTTCGTCCATACAATCCATTCAAAGGAAGATTACTAAGGCATTTCACTCAAACACATTTTGCCCATTATAGCCCACTGTGTGAGTTGTGCATAAAGTCGGAAAGTGACGGAAGATAGCGGACCTAATGAACTATCACGTGTCATACTCAGTTTGTTCAGATATAGTTTTTGGTCCACACAATCCATTCAAAGGAAGATTACTAAGGCATTTCACTCAAACACATTTTGCCCATTATAGCCCACTGTGTGAGTTCTGCCAAAAATCGGAAAGTGATTCAGGATAGCGGATCTAATGGACTATCACGTGTCATACTCAGTTTATTCAGAAATAGTTTTTGGTCCATACAATCCATTCAAAGGAAGATTACTAAGGCATTTCACTCAAACACATTTTGCCCATTATAGCCCACTGTGTGAGTTGTGCCAAAAATCGGAAAGTGATGGAAGATAGTGGACCTAATGAACTATCACGTGTCTTACTCAGTTTGTTCAGATATAGTTTTTCGTCCATACAATCCATTCAAAGGAAGATTACTAAGGCATTTCACTCAAACACATTTTGCCAATTATAGCCCACTGTGTGAGTTGTGCAAAAAGTCGGAAAATGATGGAAGATAGTGGACCTAATGAACTATCACGTGTCATACTCAGTTTGTTCAGAAATAGTTTTTCGTCCATACAATCCATTCAAAGGAAGATTACTAAGGCATTTCACTCAAACACATTTTGCCCATTATAGTCCACTGTGTGAGTTGTGCCAAAAATCGGAAAGTGATTGAAGATAGCGGATCTAATGGACTATCAAGTGTCATACTCAGTTTAGTCAGAAATAGTTTTTGGTCCATACAATCCATTCAAAGGAAGATTACTAAGGCATTGCACTCAAACACATTTTGCCCATTATAGCCCACTGTGTGAGTTGCGCCAAAAATCGGAAAGTGATTTAAGATAGCGGACCTAATGGACTATCACGTGTTGTACTCAGTTTATTCAGAAATAGTTTTTGGTCTATACAATCCATTCAAAGGGAGATTACTAAGGCATTTCACTGAAACACATTTTGCCCATTATAGCCCACTGTGTGAGTTGTGCATAAAGTCGGAAAGTGACGGAAGATAGCGGACCTAATGAACTATCACGTGTCATACTCAGTTTGTTCAGATATAGTTTTTGGTCCATACAATCCATTCAAAGGAAGATTACTAAGGCATTTCACTCAAAAACATTTTGCCCATTATAGCCCACTGTGTGAGTTGTGCCAAAAGTCGGAAAGTGATGAAAGATAGCGGACCTAATGAACTATCACGTGTCATACTCAGTTTGTTCAGAAATAGTTTTTCGTCCATACAATCCATTCAAAGGAAGATTACTAAGGCATTTCACTCAAACACATTTTGCCCATTATAGTCCACTGTGTGAGTTGTGCCAAAAGTCGGAAAGTGACGAAAGATAGCGGACCTAATGGACTATCACGTGTTATACTCAGTTTATTCAGAAATAGTTTTTGGTCTATACAATCCATTCAAAGGAAGATTACTAAGGCATTTCACTGAAACACATTTTGCCCATTATAGCCCACTGTGTGAGTTGTGCCAAAAGTCGGAAAGTGATGGAAGATAGCAGACCTAATGGACTATCACGTGTTATACTCAGTTTATTCAGAAATAGTTTTTGGTCTATACAATCCATTCAAAGGAAGATTACTAAGGCATTTCACTCAAACACATTTTGCCCATTATAGCCCACTGTGTGAATTGTGCAAAAAGTCGGAAAGTGATGAAAGATAGTGGACCTAATGGACTATCACGTGTTATACTCAGTTTATTCAGAAATAGTTTTTGGTCTATACAATCCATTCAAAGGAAGATTACTAAGGCATTTCACTGAAACACATTTTGCCCATTATAGTCCACTGTGTAAGTTGCGCCAAAAATCGGAAAGTGATTTAAGATAGCAGACCTAATGGACTATCACGTGTCATACTCAGTTTGTTCAAAAATAGTTTTTGGTCCATACAATCCATTCAAAGGAAAATTACTAAGGCATTTCACTCAAACACATTTTGCCCATTATAGCCCACTGTGTGAGTTGTGCCATAAGTCGGAAAGTGATGGAAGATAGCGGACCTAATGGACTATCACGTGTTATACTCAGTTTATTCAGAAATAGTTTTTGTTCTATACAATCCATTCAAAGGAAGATTACTAAGGCATTCCACTGAAACACATTTTGCCCATTATAGCCCACTGTGTGAGTTGTGCCAAAAGTCGGAAAGTGATGGAAGATAGCGGACCTAATGGACTATAACGTGTTATACTCAGTTTATTCAGAAATAGTTTTTGGTCTATACAATCCATTCAAAGGAAGATTACTAAGGCATTTCACTCAAACACATTTTGCCCATTATAGCCCACTGTGTGAATTGTGCCAAAAGTCGGAAAGTGATGAAAGATAGTGGACCTAATGGACTATCACGTGTTATACTCAGTTTAGTCAGAAATAGTTTTTGGTCCATACAATCCATACAAAGGAAGATTACTAAGGCATTTCACTCAAACACGTTTTGCCCATTATAGTCCACTGTGTGAGTTGCGCCAAAAATCGGAAAGTGATTTAGGATAGCGGACCTAATGGACTATCACGTGTCATACTCAGTTTGTTCAGAAATAGTTTTTGGTCCATACAATCCATTCAAAGGAAAATTACTAAGGCATTTCACTCAAACACATTTTGCCCATTATAGCCCACTGTGTGAGTTGTGCCATAAGTCGGAAAGTGATGGAAGATAGCGGACCTAATGGACTATCACGTGTTATACTCAGTTTATTCAGAAATAGTTTTTGGTCTATACAATCCATTCAAAGGAAGATTACTAAGGCATTCCACTGAAACACATTTTGCCCATTATAGCCCACTGTGTGAGTTGTGCCAAAAGTCGGAAAGTGATGGAAGATAGCGGACCTAATGGACTATAACGTGTTATACTCAGTTTATTCAGAAATAGTTTTTGGTCTATACAATCCATTCAAAGGAAGATTACTAAGGCATTTCACTCAAACACATTTTGCCCATTATAGCCCACTGTGTGAATTGTGCCAAAAGTCGGAAAGTGATGAAAGATAGTGGACCTAATGGACTATCACGTGTTTTACTCAGTTTATTCAGAAATAGTTTTTGGTCTATACAATCCATTCAAAGGAAGATTACTAAGGCATTTCACTCAAACACATTTTGCCCATTATAGCCCACTGTGTGAGTTTTGCCAAAAATCGGAAAGTGACTTAAGATAGCGGATCTAATGGACTATCACGTGTCACACTCAGTTTGTTCAAAAATAGTTTTTGGCCCATACAATCCATTCAAAGGGAAATTACTAAGTCATTTCACACAAACACATTGTTAAACCAGGGGCTCGTTTGCCTCGGTTAACTCAGAAGAGTAAAAATAGGAGAATGTTCAATCAGAGGCTCGTTTGCCTCGGTTAGTTAAGAGTTGTTACCAGGGTGATGCACCAAGGTAACGGATAAAAAATAGTTGTAATTTTTGCTTCAGGGTGATACACCAAGAAGCGGTTGATGAAAATAAATTGATGGGCAACAATCAATTGATATCAATAGAATGGCAAATTACTTTATTAAACACTTTTCTTTTTATAGCAAAAACTTACAATCTAAGCAAATATTTAATAAAATAAAAATAACAAATAAAAAATAAAATACATAATACATACATACACTGTACTAGAGCATTGATTGAATTTCAAACTGTCTGGCCAGTAACTCGAGTAGCACATGTAAAAATAATTTCACAGTGCACTCAACTACGCTGACATGTGAATTCTCACGGTTTGCATAAAAAAAATAAAGAAACAAAAGAAATATTAAATGCAAACAATGCATTAACGTATTAATTTGATTATTTGACCAAAGTAAACACAATATTTTTAATTCTTTTGAGAATGTATTTTTTTTTTTATTTTTAAAAAGAAAAATCATTCTTAAGAATTAACATATTGCGGCCCCTAGGGGAGTTCAAATATTGATTGAGTCAGTTAAAATGAATAATATCCGGCATCTTCTCAATTGTATAGGCAAATGTTGTGCTCAGCTTATGGATCCACCGAAATGTTCCAGGATGATCTTGGTGCAGGTTGTGGTGTCGTAGGTTGTCTGTTGGTCTTCTTCCTTGATAGGTATTTGCTGAGCAGCACAAGGAGCAGTATCAGAACAAGAGCCAATCCTGTATAGCTTACTACTAGACCGTGGGTTTTATGATGGTCTGCTAATGCTGGTAGGTCACGGAGTTGTGACTTCACTTCTTCTTGAAGTCGATAAATGTCTTCGATGCTTGACTGATAATGAAATGGTTGTGTAAGATTTTCCACGTTGTGCATTGGATTGGAGAATGATATTCCGCTATTCGTGTAGGACTGATGTAGAGACGATGAAATCGTTCGGTGACTATATATTGTGATTCCATCGGTTTTTACTGTGCATTCAGCTGGAAGAGTAAGTACCCCAGTACCTTGCAGAATCTGATAACTACCCTTTCCATTACATACGGTGCTTAGTTTGAGCTGTTCTTGAGTGGCTATGATCCACTGATTCGGTGTGAACATCTTATACCACACATTGTTATCTGCTAGGATTTCTAAGTTGCATGCAGTGTCAGATTCATTATTGAATAGATGTATCTCACAGCTACAGATAGGTGCCCCCTTGTGATATGTTGCTTGGATTTTTGGGCATAAATATGTGTTATGCTCCAGTGTACTACATTCAAGAAGTTTGGTATCATCAATTGGAAAGTATTCGTCTCGGTGGGCATTGAGCGCTATTAGTGTTGATTTGGGTGTAACCGCCACTAGAGAACTATTTATCAGCTGTGGGACTGGCGTTACGTGAAATAATTCGTACTCCGTCTGATGTGTTAACGGAATGAACATCGTACATATAATGTGCTGGTCTGATATTAATGCATGTGCCGTCACTATCCCATAAATATGCATAATATTAACTACTGGTAACGTTAGATCTGATGGAAGATTTGCTCTGATGTTGTCAACTTCGTTGGAGAATTGGGTTGGAGTCAGGAGAACAGGGCTGATCCGACCGTGATGAGTATCAGCTAACAAGTTTATCATGGATCTGTGAGTCTTTTGTAAATTATTTGCAATGATGATCAAGTGAGTGCTAATGGATAAGATGAGTTGAGATTGATGGATATGGTTGCTGGTTGTGAAGTTTTGCAGTGCATTGATTTTTGCATTGAGCTCTGCAAAATTCATTTTGTTGCGATTTTCAGTCTGCTTCATAAGGTTAAGAGTAGAGTCGAGAAACGACGTTTGATTTCGAAGCATAACTAGCAAATAGGCTTCATTGCTTTTTATGGTGTTAATAGTGTCGGTCATCTGATCAGCATATTTGGAGTCAAGAACACCAAATAAAGAGTTCGCGATGTTTCCAACGACATCTATCGCACCCCGTTTCTTCCGTTTGCTGAGATTTTCTAATCCGACCTCCATTTCGTTCTTGATATCGCGGAAGTAGTGAATGAGTCCATGGCAGTGAGAGTCCAAGTGAGACGATTCGCAGGCTCTTGTTAGTGCGTCTGTCCCATTAGCCAACAGCTGTAATTCATTGTGAAATGGAGCCAGCTCAAAGTAGACCAGAAGTTTCCATTCGGACATAATTGGTTTAATTTTACCAATTTGTTCAAAATGTAATCCGGGTTTGCCAGTGATCGGCGTGTAAATAACTGACTGACACAATATTAATGGAAAAATTAATGCTAGAAGCATGAGTATAGTTGTTGTAGCCAAATTACTACGTTTTGGAATCGGTGAGCCTGTACATATATTGCGGGATGCATTGCTTCTCTTAGTTGGGGATGGTTTCGACGTTTCGTCTTGGCCAGCAGGAGTGCTTGGTGATTCCGATGGAAGAGGAGCTAGCGAGTGAATTGCTCGTTTAATGACACCATTAGAGGTTTTAACCTCTGCTGTTCTGACTATACCGTCAAGACCTGGGTATGTTTTGATTACTTTACCTAATCGCCAAGTCAGGACTGGTAAATTATCTTTGATGAGAACTATGGTGCCAGGCTGCAAATTTTGAGACTTAATTTGCCACCGGTTCCGTTGCTGGAGTTCATTGAGGTATTCATGGGACCACCGTTTCCAGAACTGATGTTTTATTCGGGAAACCAGCTCCCATCGTTTTCCTAGGGTCATTGGTCTTGACTCAGTAGTTGGGTCTACTTGAGCAGTGAGAGGTTCTCCAATCAAAAAGTGACCCGGAGTTAATGCGGCTTCATCATCAGGA
The DNA here is from genome assembly GCA_963576795.1 of Metopia argyrocephala. Lineage (NCBI taxonomy): Eukaryota > Metazoa > Arthropoda > Insecta > Diptera > Sarcophagidae > Metopia > Metopia argyrocephala. The sequence goes on from OY756210.1 coordinate 87,486,611, forward strand.
CTACTCGACAACGGTACCAATGGTCGTGAGTTAAGAATTGCTTCAACCTCTGTTACTACAGTTTCCATTTCTTCATAAGTCAGAGAGGCATTAGCAAGTTCTTTGACCAACAGCCTTTTAGCAGACTTAACTGCGGCCTCCCATAAACCGCCGAAGTGAGGGGCTCTCGGAGGAATAAAATGGAAATTAATGTTTTTATGTGCACATTCTCGTTGAATTGTTGTCTGGGATGTCGGAGAGAATATTGCTGATGACAACTCTGCTAACTGATTTCGAGCACCTACAAAATTAGTGGCGTTGTCGCAGTACAGATTCTGACAATGACCTCTCCGACTTATGAATCTTTTAAGAGCTCCAATGAAGGCATCGGTCGTAAGGTCGGTCACTAGCTCTAGATGGACTGCCTTTGTCGAAAAGCAGCAGAAGATGGCAATATAGGATTTTTGGATGCGTTTTCCTCTCGTTTTGAAGTGTACCCATATTGGGCCGCAATAGTCCACTCCTGCATTAATAAAGGGCCTTGCTGGGGTTACTCTTGTTTCGGGTAGGTTTCCCATGATTTGCTGAAGGAGCTTCGGCCTTGCTCTCGCACATAGTATACACCCATGAACAGTTTCTCGCGCCAAATGTTTGCCTTTGATAGGCCAAAAGCGCTGTCTGACATTCGCAAGAAGGGCGCTAGGACCACAATGTTTGTTTTCTTCATGAATTGATTTGAAGATTAGTCTAACTATTTTGTCTTTATAAGGCAAGAGCATTGGGTGTTTTGCATCATAGCTTAAAGTCGATGCCTCTAGTCGTCCTCCAACTCTTAAAATGTGGTTAGTGTCCAGGAAAGGCGACAGGCTCTTAATCTGACTAGAACCCTTGAGTTCTTTTTGGGTCCGCAACTGCTTGATGTCATCCATAAAATGTATCTGCTGTGTAGTTCGAACGATGATAAGAAGGGCGTCATGAAGCTCCAAAGGTGTAAGTGCTGGCTGAGTTTGTCGCTCTGTCTTCATGGTTTTCGCATTTTTTATAAATCTGAAGATGTATCCCACAATTCGATGAAGCGTTTTGAACGAATTACGATGATTTATCTGGTCTAACGGGTTTTCAGCTTCTACCGAAGCTAGTACATTTATGGATTGCTGCTTCTTTTCAAGGATCGTTGGGTTGGTATCCAGGCAAAAGGTTGGTGGCCAATGTTTTTCGTCTCCGTGAAGAAAGAATGGACCGTATATCCATTGAGGTGTCTGCAGTAATTGGTGGGGTTCCAATCCCCTGGATATTATGTCAGCTGGATTATCTTTGGAACTTACATGACGCCATTGATTAGGTGTCGTGCTTTCTTGAATTGATGCGATTCGGTTCGCGACAAATGTGTGAAATGAGGATGATCTTGAGTGTATCCATGTTAACACTATTTTTGAATCAGTCCAGTAAAATGTTGGCGTTGTAGTCATGTCCAACTCCATTTTTACTTTTGCCGCCAAATTTGCTCCCAGTTGAGCAGCACATAATTCTAGCCTTGGTAGTGTTTGTTGTTTAAGAGGGGCTATGCGAGATTTTGCACATAGCACGTGAACAATAAGTGTTCTGTCTGATAAAACGGTTCTGACGTATATTACCGCCCCATACGCCCTCTCTGAGGCGTCAGTGAAGACATGCAGTTGCGTGTTGTGAGGCATCTGCCCCTTATAGATATGTCGATGAACATGGAACTTCTCGAGTTCGGTGAGGTTATTTCGGAAATTTCGCCAACGGGAGTCAAACTCTGATGGTACAGCTTCGTCCCAAGAAAGATTTAAAGTCCATAACTCCTGGACAAACATTTTTGCTTTAACGACCACTGGGGACAATAGACCAAGTGGGTCGAAGATTCGGGCCAAGTCTGAATTAACAGTTCTTTTGGTTACAGACCTAATTGGCGGTACGTTGACCTTAATTTTTAATTGGTCACATTTGGGAAGCCACGCCAAACCTAATGTTTTTGTGTAATTTGTTTCTTCTGTAGACAGATCCAGGCTTACTTCTTGGTCACTATCAGGGATATTACGCAGTAGTTGAGTATGATTGGCGCACCACTTTCGTAAATTAAATCCGTATCTTGCCATGACTTGCTGCAGTTGACGTTGGATTTCTAGAGCTGTGTTTAAGCTATCAGCTCCACCTAATCCGTCATCAAAATAAAAGTTTTTCTCCAAGAAGCTATTTGCCAAGGGAAACTGCAGGCTATTATCATGGATTATTTCTCGTAGGCATCTAATTGCCAGGTATGGGGCTGGCCTGGTTCCATATGTGACTGTATTCAATTTGAAATAACTGATAGGCTCGGTGGTATTTTTTCGCCAGAGAATGACTTGATATAGCTGGTCTTTAGGGTGGATTAAGATTTGGCGATACATTTTTTCTATATCTGTTGTGAACACAAATCGCGGCAGCCGGAATCGCAGTAGAATCGTAAATAACTCATTCTGGAGGGGTGGCCCGGTGTGCAAAATGTCATTCAATGATTTTCCTGACGAAGTTTTAGACGATGCGTCAAATACTACTCTCAGTTTGGTAGTACTGCTTTCGGGTCTTATAACACAGTAATGAGGAATAAAGTACTTAGCCCTGTCTACTTTATTAATGTCGGTTTTGGTCATGTGTCCTAGAGCTTCATATTCTTCCATAAATTTTGTATAATGCTCCTTTAAGAACGCGTCCTTTGATAACCGACGCTCCAATGAGAGAAATCGATTGAAAGCAATGCTGTGTGATTCTCCCAAAACAGACGTTTCCGTACAGAAGGGAAGTCGTACTACGAACCTTCCGTCCTTATCCCGCGTGGTGCCTTGATTGAAGTGAGCTTCGCATTGTGCGTCTACCGGTGAGAGCTGTTGATGTGTGCTTTCGATTTCTTCCAGCTTCCAGAATCGGTCAACAACCATGTCCAACCGCTCGTCTTCACTCAAAACTCCGCATACTGCTGTGGATAAGTGCTGACCTGAGACCTTTCCTGACACTATCCAGCCTAGTAAAGTGTTTTGTAACCTCGGAAGGTCATCAGCAATTTTAATTTGTCCAATAGCTAGTAGTTGGTGATAGTATTCGGCTCCCAATAGAATGTCGATTTTATTTGGTTGATTGAAGGTTGGATCGGCCAATGTTACGTTCTTGGGAATGGACCATTTATCAATGTTGAGAAGCTGAGCAGGTTGAGGAGCAATAATTTGTGGCAGAACAAATGCCTCCAAGCGCGCAGCAAAGTTGTTGAGACGTGATTGTAGGGTTATGTTGACCCGGTGTTGGATTTTCGTTCGATTCGTTCCGATGCCGTTGATCGAAATGGATGTAGCCCGTGCTGGAAGTCCAAGCCGAGCAACTAGCCTTTCTGTTATTAAGTTGACTTGGGATCCTGAGTCTAGGATAGCCTTACATTCAATTTCCATATCGTTTGCTTGAACCTTGACTAGTGCTGTGCCAAGTAGAATATAGGGGCGTTTATTTACAGAACTCACTGTCAAGCTTTCAGCTTCTACTGTTGGTGTGGTAAGTAGAGATGAGGCGTGGTCGGTGGATTGGAGTGTTGACTGTTTTATTGGACATTTCTGCTCCCCCTTGGTAATTTGAGCTGGTTTGGTTGAAGTTTTGCCTTGGTTGGTGGAGACCAAAGTATTGTGTGAACTTTGATCCAGGTGAACGAGGGTGTGGTGTTTTTTTCCGCACTTTTGGCAACGGCCGGGAATATTACATTTGGTAAGATGATTACTGCTGAAGCAGTTTACACATAGCTTATGCCTTTGTGCATGATCGAGTCGATTTGTTGGGCTTAGTAGTATAAATTCCTTGCATCGATACAATGGGTGAGAATCTTGCTTGCAGATCGAGCATCGACGGATTTCCTGATGAGGTCGAGCAGTAAGTGCGCAAGCTTTGCCACTGTAAGTAGAGCTTTTGTCCTTATGTCCTATTGCCTCAAGAGTGTGAAAATAGTTCTCCAGAAAGGCTAGAAAGTGGTCGATGGTTTGTAGCTCCTTTGGATTAGTAATTGAATTTTCATACTGAGTGTGTACGGTCCTGTCCACCTTTTTAATTAAAAGGTGTAGGAGAATCGGATCCCATGAATTAGTCTGGAGACCCATGTTAGACAGGGCTGCCAAGCATTCCTTGGTTGTATCATGTAACCGCCTGATACTGCCTATGGAACATGCACCAGTTGGTTGATCAAGCATCCTCTGAATTGCTGTAGCCACCATAATCCTCTTATTGTTATAGCGGTCTTCCAACAATTTCCACGCCATATTATAACTGTCCTCAGTGACCGTGAGGTGATTTATGAGGGTCGCCGCTTCGCCTGTAACATTGGTTCTTAGGTACCACATTTTATGAGCATCAGACATCTGCTGCTCATGGATAATTTTCCTAAAAAGGTCTGCAAACGATGTCCACTGCATATAATCGCCATTAAATTTGGTGATGGCAATCGTAGGTAATGGTAGCGTAGTAGGTTTTGCCGTACTTTCCTTATTGTGGGTTGATTGAATTGCGCTCTTGGGTTGAGAACTCTCAAGCCGAATAATCGCCAACTGCGTCTCCTGTTCTAGGTGAACATATTTCGATAAGTCGAATCCTGCGAGGTCTGGATCAGGGTATTTGTCCAGGACCTCGTCATACAGAGTTTCAAGTTGTTGCCATAACCGTGTAATTGTGGCCGATTTTACATCATAGTAGGATTGATCTTGTCCTGGTTGTGTTTGAAGGTCTTCTAATTGGCGTTAGTTGCATGGTCTGGGGCTTTGTGTTGTCGGAGCCTTGACTTAGGTTGTCAAGCTCGCGTTCCATGACTGCTATGTATTTCGTAGCCATGGTTTGAATTTTGCCATAATAGACCGATATGAAGTATTCATCGGACGTATCAACATCCTTTAGACTTCTAAGCTGGTTATCAGCCTTTTCGAAATCGTTCCAGGCTGTGTTTAGGCGGCCCAGACGGTCCTGATAGTAGGTACGTGTTTTGCGGATACTGGAATCCTTTGTGAAGTTTCGAATCAGGGTGGCAATGCCCTCACCCGTTTCCTTCAGATGACGGAGTAGTTGTACTTCGGTCCCCATGATTTTCTTCTGGAAAGTTTCCTTTGAAATTGCAGTAGAGCCGAGAGTCCTGTCACGGTCGCCAAATATGTTAAACCAGGGGCTCGTTTGCCTCGGTTAACTCAGAAGAGTAAAAATAGGAGAATGTTCAATCAGAGGCTCGTTTGCCTCGGTTAGTTAAGAGTTGTTACCAGGGTGATGCACCAAGGTAACGGATAAAAAATAGTTGTAATTTTTGCTTCAGGGTGATACACCAAGAAGCGGTTGATGAAAATAAATTGATGGGCAACAATCAATTGATATCAATAGAATGGCAAATTACTTTATTAAACATTTTTCTTTTTATAGCAAAAACTTACAATCTAAGCAAATATTTAATAAAATAAAAATAACAAATAAAAAATAAAATACATAATACATACATACACTGTACTAGAGCATTGATTGAATTTCAAACTGTCTGGCCAGTAACTCGAGTAGCACATGTAAAAATAATTTCACAGTGCACTCAACTACGCTGACATGTGAATTCTCACGGTTTGCATAAAAAAAAATAAAGAAACAAAAGAAACAAAAAAAAATATTAAATGCAAACAATGCATTAACGTATTAATTTGATTATTTGACCAAAGTAAACACAATATTTTTAATTCTTTTGAGAATGTATTTTTTTTTTATTTTTAAAAAGAAAAATCATTCTTAAGAATTAACACACATTTTGCCCATTATAGCCCACTGTGTGAGTTGTGCCAAAAATCGGAAAGTGATTGAAGATAGCGGATCTAATGGACTATCAAGTGTCATACTCAGTTTAGTCAGAAATAGTTTTTGGTCCATACAATCCATACAAAGGAAGATTACTAAGGCATTTCACTCAAACACATTTTGCCCATTATAGTCCACTGTGTGAGTTGCGCCAAAAATCGGAAAGTGATTTAGGATAGCGGACCTAATGGACTATCACGTGTCATACTCAGTTTGTTCAGAAATAGTTTTTGGTCCATACTATCCATTCAAAGGAAGATTACTAAGGCATTTCACTCAAACACATTTTGCCCATTATAGCCCACTGTGTGAGTTGTGCCAAAAGTCGGAAAGTGATGAAAGATAGCGGACCTAATGGACTATCACGTGTTGTACTCAGTTTATTCAGAAATAGTTTTTGGTCTATACAATCCATTCAAAGGAAGATTACTAAGGTATTTCACTCAAACACATTTTGCCCATTATAGTCCACTGTGTGAGTTGCGCCAAAAATCGGAAAGTGATTTAAGTTAGCGGACCTAATGCACTATCACGTGTCATACCCAGTTTGTTCAGAAATAGTTTTTGGTCCATACAATCCATTCAAAGGAAGATTACTAAGGCATTTCACTCAAACACATTTTTCCCATTATTGCCCACTGTGTGAGTTGTGCCAAAAGTCGGAAAGTGATGGAAGATAGCGGACCTAATGGACTATCACGTGTTATACTCAGTTTATTCAGAAATAGTTTTTGGTCTATACAATCCATTCAAAGGAATATTACTAAGGCATTTCACTCAAACACATTTTGCCCATTATAGTCCACTGTGTGAGTTGTGCCAAAAATCGGAAAAGGATGGAAGATAGCGGATCTAATGGACTATCAAGTGTCTTACTCAATTTAGTCAGAAATAGTTTTTGGTCCATACAATCCATACAAAGGAAGATTACTAAGGCATTTCACTCAAACACATTTTGCCCATTATAGTCCACTGTGTGAGTTGCGCCAAAAATCGGAAAGTGATTTAAGATAGCGGACCTAATGGACTATCACGTGTCATACTCAGTTTGTTCAGAAATAGTTTTTGGTCCATACAATCCATTCAAAGGAAGATTACTAAGGCATTTCACTCAAACACATTTTTCCCATTATTGCCCACTGTGTGAGTTGGGCCAAAAGTCGGAAAGCGATGGAAGATAGCGGACCTAATGGACTATCACGTGTTATACTCAGTGTATTCAGAAATAGTTTTTGGTCCATACAATCCATACAAAGGAAGATTACTAAGGCATTTCACTCAAACACATTTTGCCCATTATAGCCCACTGTGTTAGTTGTGTCAAAAATCGGGAAGTGATTTAGGATAGCGGATCTAATGGACTATTACGTGCCATACTCAGTTTGTTCAGAAATAGTTTTTGGTTCATACAACCCATTCAAAGGAAGATTACTAAGGCATTTCATTCAAACACATTTTTCCCATTATTGCCCACTGTGTGAGTTGTGCCAAAAGTCAGAAAGTGATGGAAGATAGCGGACCTAATGGACTATCACGTGTTATACTCATTTTATTCAGAAATAGTTTTTGGTCTATACAATCCATTCAAAGGAATATTACTAAATCATTTCACTCAAACACATTTTGCCCATTATAGCCCACTGTGTGAGTTGTGCCAAAAATCGGAAAGTGATTTAAGATAGCGGACCTAATGGACTATCACGTGTCGTACTCAGTTTGTTCAGAAATAGTTTTTGGTCCATACAATCCATTCAAAGGAAGATTACTAAGGCATTCCACTGAAACACATTTTGCCCATTATAGCCCACTGTGTGAGTTGTGCCAAAAGTCGGAGAGTGATGGAAGATAGCGGACCTAATGGACTATCACGTGTTATACTCAGTTTATTCGGAAATAGTTTTTGGTCTATACAATCCATTCAAAGGAAGATTACTAAAGCATTTCACTCAAACACATTTTGCCCATTATAGCCCACTGTGTGAATTGTGCCAAAAGTCGGAAAGTGACGAATGATAGTGGACCTAATGGACTATCACGTGTCATACTCAGTTTGTTTAGATATAGTTTTTGGTCCATACAATCCATTCAAAGGAAAATTACTAAGGCATTTCACTCAAACACATTTTGCCCATTATAGCCCACCGTGTGCGTTCTGCCAAAAATCGGAAAGTGATTCAGGATAGCGGATCTAATGGACTATCACGTGTCATACTCAGTTTGTTCAGATATAGTTTTTGGTCCATACAATCCATTCAAAGGAAGATTACTAAGGCATTTCACTCAAACACATTTTGCCCATTATAGCCCACTGTGTGCGTTCTGCCAAAAATCGGAAAGTGATTCAGGATAGCGGATCTAATGGACTATCACGTGTCATACTCAGTTTATTCAGAAATAGTTTGTTGGTCCATACAATCCATTCAAAGGAAGATTACTAAGGCATTTCACTCAAACACATTTTGCCAATTATAGCCCACTGTGTGAGTTGTGCAAAAAGTCAGAAAGTGATGGAAGATAGGGGACCTAATGAACTATCACGTGTCATACTCAGTTTGTTCAGATATAGTTTTTGGTCCATACAATCCATTCAAAGGAAGATTACTAAGGCATTTCACTCAAACACATTTTGCCCATTATAGTCCACTGTGTGAGTTGTGCCAAAAATCGGAAAGTGATTTAAGATAGCGGACCTAATGGACTATAACGTGTTATACTCAGTTTATTCAGAAATAGTTTTTGGTCCATACAATCCATTCAAAGGAAGATTACTAAGGCATTGCACTCAAACACATTTTGCCCATTATAGCCCACTGTGTGAGTTGTGCCAAAAATCGGAAAGTGATTTAAGATAGCGGACCTAATGAGCTATCACGTGTCATACTCAGTTTGTTCAGATATAGTTTTTGGTCCATACAATCCATTCAAAGGTAGATTACTAAGGCATTTCACTCAAACACATTTTGCCCATTATAGCCCACTGTGTGAGTTGCGCCAAAAATCGGAAAAAGATTTAGGATAGCGGACCTAATGGACTATCACGTGTCATACTCAGTTTGTTGAGAAATAGTTTTTGGTCCATACAATCCATTCAAAGGAAGATTACTAAGTCATTGCACTCAAACACATTTTGCCCATTATAGCCAACTGTGTGAGTTGTGCAAAAAGTCGGAAAGTGATGGAAGATAGTGGACCTAATGAACTATCACGTGTCATACTCAGTTTGTTCAGATATAGTTTTTGGTCCATACAATCCATTCAAAGGAAGATTACTAAGGCATTTCACTCAAACACATTTTGCCCATTATAGCCCACTGTGTGAGTTGTGCCAAAAGTCGGAAAGTGATGGAAGATAGCGGACCTAATGGACTATAACGTGTTATACTCAGTTTATTCAGAAATAGTTTTTGGTCCATACAATCCATTCAAAGGAAGATTACTAAGGCATTGCACTCAAACACATTTTGCCCATTATAGCCCACTGTGTGAGTTGTGCCAAAAATCGGAAAGTGATTTAAGATAGCGGACCTAATGGACTATCACGAGTCGTACTCAGTTTGTTCAGAAATAGTTTTTGGTCCATACAATCCATTCAAAGGAAGATTACTAAGGCATTCCACTGAAACACATTTTGCCCATTATAGCCCACTGTGTGAGTTGTGCCAAAAGTCGGAAAGTGATGGAAGATAGCGGACCTAATGGACTATCACGTGTTATACTCAGTTTATTCGGAAATAGTTTTTGGTCTATACAATCCATTCAAAGGAAGATTACTAAAGCATTTCACTCAAACACATTTTGCCCATTATAGCCCACTGTGTGAATTGTGCCAAAAGTCGGAAAGTGATGAATGATAGTGGACCTAATGGACTATCACGTGTCATACTCAGTTTGTTTAGATATAGTTTTTGGTCCATACAATCCATTCAAAGGAAAATTACTAAGGCATTTCACTCAAACACATTTTGCCCATTATAGCCCACCGTGTGCGTTCTGCCAAAAATCGGAAAGTGATTCAGGATAGCGGATCTAATGGACTGTCACGTGTCATACTCAGTTTATTCAGAAATAGTTTTTGGTCCATACAATCCATTCAAAGGAAGATTACTAAGGCATTTCACTCAAACACATTTTGCCCATTATAGCCCACTGTGTGAGTTGTGCAAAAAGTCGGAAAGTGACGGAAGATAGTGGACCTAATGAACTATCACGTGTCATACTCAGTTTGTTCAGATATAGTTTTTGGTCCATACAATCCATTCAAAGGAAGATTACTAAGGCATTTCACTCAAAAACATTTTGCCCATTATAGCCCACTGTGTGAGTTGTGCCAAAAGTCGGAAAGTGATGAAAGATAGCGGACCTAATGAACTATCACGTGTCATACTCAGTTTGTTCAGAAATAGTTTTTCGTCCATACAATCCATTCAAAGGAAGATTACTAAGGCATTTCACTCAAACACATTTTGCCCATTATAGTCCACTGTGTGAGTTGTGCCAAAAATCGGAAAAGGATGGAAGATAGCGGATCTAATGGACTATCAAGTGTCATACTCAGTTTAGTCAGAAATAGTTTTTGGTCCATACAATCCATACAAAGGAAGAATACTAAGGCATTTCACTCAAACACATTTTGCCCATTATAGTCCACTGTGTGAGTTGCGCCAAAAATCGGAAAGTGATTTAGGATAGCGGACCTAATGGACTATCACGTGTCATACTCAGTTTGTTCAGAAATAGTTTTTGGTCCATACAATCCATTCAAAGGAAAATTACTAAGGCATTTCACTCAAACACATTTTGCCCATTATAGCCCACTGTGGGAGTTGTGCCAAAAATCGGAAAGTGGTTTAAGATAGCGGACCTAATGGGCTATCACGTGTTATACTCAGTTTATTCAGAAATTGTTTTTGGTCCATACAATCCATTCAAAGGAAGATTACTAAGGCATTGCACTCAAACACATTTTGCCCATTATAGCCCACTGTGTGAGTTGCGCCAAAAATCGGAAAGTGATTCAGGATAGCGGACCTAATGGACTATCACGTGTCATACTCAGTTTGTTCAGATATAGTTTTTGGTCCATACAATCCATTCAAAGGAAGATTTCTAAGGCATTTCACTCAAACACATTTTGCCCATTATAGCCCACTGTGTGAGTTGTGCCAAAAATCGGAAAGTGATGGAAGATAGTGGACCTAATGAACTATCACGTGTCTTACTCAGTTTGTTCAGATATAGTTTTTGGTCCATACAATCCATTCAAAGGAAGATTACCATGGCATTTCACTCAAACACATTTTGCCCATTATAGCCCACTGTGTGAGTTGTGCCAAAAGTCGGAAAGTGATGGAAGATAGCGGACCTAATGGACTATCACGTGTTATACTCAGTTTATTCAGAAATAGTTTTTGGTCTATACAATCCATTCAAAGGAAGATTACTAAGGCATTTCACTGAAACACATTTTGCCCATTATAGCCCACTGTGTGAGTTGTGCCAAAAGTCGGAAAATGACGAAAGATAGCGGACCTAATGGACTATCACGTGTTATACTCAGTTTATTCAGAAATAGTTTTTGGTCTATACAATCCATTCAAAGGAAGATTACTAAGGCATTTCACTGAAACACATTTTGCCCATTATAGCCCACTGTGTGAGTTGTGCCAAAAGTCGGAAAGTGATGGAAGATAGCAGACCTAATGGACTATCACGTGTTATACTCAGTTTATTCAGAAATAATTTTTGGTCTATACAATCCATTCAAAGGAAGATTACTAAGGCATTTCACTCAAACACATTTTGCCCATTATAGCCCACTGTGTGAATTGTGCCAAAAGTCGGAAAGTGATGAAAGATAGTGGACCTAATGGACTATCACGTGTTATACTCAGTTTATTCAGAAATAGTTTTTGGTCTATACAATCCATTCAAAGGAAGATTACTAAGGCAATTCACTGAAACACATTTTGCCCATTATAGTCCACTGTGTGAGTTGCGCCAAAAATCGGAAAGTGATTTAAGATAGCAGACCTAATGGACTATCACGTGTCATACTCAGTTTGTTCAGAAATAGTTTTTGGTCCATACAATCCATTCAAAGGAAAATTACTAAGGCATTTCACTCAAACACATTTTGCCCACTATAGCCCACTGTGTGAGTTGTGCCAAAAATCGGAAAGCGAGTTAAGATAGCGGATCCAATGGATTATCACGTGTCATATTCAGTTTGTTCAAAAATAGTTTTTGGTCCATACAATCCATTCAAAGGGAGATTACTAAGGCATTTCACTCAAACACATTTTGCCCATTATAGCCCACTGTGTGAGTTGTGCCAAAAATCGGAAAATGATGGAAGATAGCGGACCTAATGGACTATCACGTGTTATACTCAGTTTATTCAGAAATAGTTTTTGGTCTATACAATCCATTCAAAGGAAGATTACTAAGGCATTCCACTGAAACACATTTTGCCCATTATAGCCCACTGTGTGAGTTCTGCCAAAAGTCGGAAAATGACGAAAGATAGCGGACCTAATGGACTATCACGTGTTATACTCAGTTTATTCAGAAATAGTTTTTGGTCTATACAATCCATTCAAAGGAAGATTACTAAGGCATTTCACTGAAACACATTTTGCCCATTATAGCCCACTGTGTGAGTTGTGCCAAAAGTCGGAAAGTGATGGAAGATAGCAGACCTAATGGACTATCACGTGTTATACTCAGTTTATTCAGAAATAGTTTTTGGTCTATACAATCCATTCAAAGGAAGATTACTAAGGCATTCCACTGAAACACATTTTGCCCATTATAGCCCACTGTGTGAGTTGTGCCAAAAGTCGGAAAATGACGAAAGATAGCGGACCTAATGGACTATCACGTGTTATACTCAGTTTGTTCAGAAATAGTTTTTGGTCCATACAATCCATTCAAAGGAAAATTACTAAGGCATTTCACTCAAACACATTTTGCCCATTATAGCCCACTGTGTGAGTTGTGCCAAAAATCGGAAAGTTTTTTAAGATAGCGGATCCAATGGACTATCACGTGTCATACTCAGTTTGTTCAAAAATAGTTTTTGGTCCATACAATCCATTCAAAGGGAGATTACTAAGGCATTTCACTCAAACACATTTTGCCCATTATAGCCCACTGTGTGAATTGTGCCAAAAGTCGGAAAGTGATGAATGATAGTGGACCTAATGGACTATCACGTGTCATACTCAGTTTGTTTAGATATAGTTTTTGGTCCATACAATCCATTCAAAGGAAAATTACTAAGGCATTTCACTCAAACACATTTTGCCCATTATAGCCCACCGTGTGCGTTCTGCCAAAAATCGGAAAGTGATTCAGGATAGCGGATCTAATGGACTATCACGTGTCATACTCAGTTTATTCAGAAATAGTTTTTGGTCCATACAATCCATTCAAAGGAAGATTACTAAGGCATTTCACTCAAACACATTTTGCCCATTATAGCCCACTGTGTGAGTTGTGCAAAAAGTCGGAAAGTGACGGAAGATAGTGGACCTAATGAACTATCACGTGTCATACTCAGTTTGTTCAGATATAGTTTTTGGTCCATACAATCCATTCAAAGGAAGATTACTAAGGCATTTCACTCAAAAACATTTTGCCCATTATAGCCCCCTGTGTGAGTTTTGCCAAAAGTCGGAAAGTGATGAAAGATAGCGGACCTAATGAACTATCACGTGTCATACTCAGTTTGTTCAGAAATAGTTTTTCGTCCATACAATCCATTCAAAGGAAGATTACTAAGGCATTTCACTCAAACACAATTTGCCCATTATAGTCCACTGTGTGAGTTGTGCCAAAAATCGGAAAAGGATGGAAGATAGCGGATCTAATGGACTATCAAGTGTCATACTCAGTTTAGTCAGAAATAGTTTTTGGTCCATACAATCCATACAAAGGAAGAATACTAAGGCATTTCACTCAAACACATTTTGCCCATTATAGTCCACTGTGTGAGTTGCGCCAAAAATCGGAAAGTGATTTAGGATAGCGGACCTAATGGACTATCACGTGTCATACTCAGTTTGTTCAGAAATAGTTTTTGGTCCATACAATCCATTCAAAGGAAGATTACTAAGGCATTTCACTCAAACACATTTTGCCCATTATAGCCCACTGTGGGAGTTGTGCCAAAAATCGGAAAGTGGTTTAAGATAGCGGACCTAATGGGCTATCACGTGTTATACTCAGTTTATTCAGAAATTGTTTTTGGTCCATACAATCCATTCAAAGGAAGATTACTAAGGCATTGCACTCAAACACATTTTGCCCATTATAGCCCACTGTGTGAGTTGCGCCAAAAATCGGAAAGTGATTCAGGATAGCGGACCTAATGGACTATCACGTGTCATACTCAGTTTGTTCAGATATAGTTTTTGGTCCATACAATCCATTCAAAGGAAGATTACTAAGGCATTTCACTCAAACACATTTTGCCCATTATAGCCCACTGTGTGAGTTGTGCCAAAAATCGGAAAGTGATGGAAGATAGTGGACCTAATGAACTATCACGTGTCTTACTCAGTTTGTTCAGATATAGTTTTTGGTCCATACAATCCATTCAAAGGAAGATTACCATGGCATTTCACTCAAACACATTTTGCCCATTATAGCCCACTGTGTGAGTTGTGCCAAAAGTCGGAAAGTGGTGGAAGATAGCGGACCTAATGGACTATCACGTGTTATACTCAGTTTATTCAGAAATAGTTTTTGGTCTATACAATCCATTCAAAGGAAGATTACTAAGGCATTTCACTGAAACACATTTTGCCCATTATAGCCCACTGTGTGAGTTGTGCCAAAAGTCGGAAAATGACGAAAGATAGCGGACCTAATGGACTATCACGTGTTATACTCAGTTTATTCAGAAATAGTTTTTGGTCTATACAATCCATTCAAAGGAAGATTACTAAGGCATTTCACTGAAACACATTTTGCCCATTATAGCCCACTGTGTGAGTTGTGCCAAAAGTCGGAAAGTGATGGAAGATAGCAGACCTAATGGACTATCACGTGTTATACTCAGTTTATTCAGAAATAGTTTTTGGTCTATACAATCCATTCAAAGGAAGATTACTAAGGCATTTCACTCAAACACATTTTGCCCATTATAGCCCACTGTGTGAATTGTGCCAAAAGTCGGAAAGTGATGAAAGATAGTGGACCTAATGGACTATCACGTGTTATACTCAGTTTATTCAGAAATAGTTTTTGGTCTATACAATCCATTCAAAGGAAGATTACTAAGGCATTTCACTGAAACACATTTTGCCCATTATAGTCCACTGTGTGAGTTGCGCCAAAAATCGGAAAGTGATTTAAGATAGCAGACCTAATGGACTATCACGTGTCATACTCAGTTTGTTCAGAAATAGTTTTTGGTCCATACAATCCATTCAAAGGAAAATTACTAAGGCATTTCACTCAAACACATTTTGCCCACTATAGCCCACTGTGTGAGTTGTGCCAAAAATCGGAAAGCGAGCTAAGATAGCGGATCCAATGGATTATCACGTGTCATATTCAGTTTGTTCAAAAATAGTTTTTGGTCCATACAATCCATTCAAAGGGAGATTACTAAGGCATTTCACTCAAACACATTTTGCCCATTATAGCCCACTGTGTGAGTTGTGCCAAAAATCGGAAAATGACGAAAGATAGCGGACCTAATGGACTATCACGTGTTATACTCAGTTTATTCAGAAATAGTTTTTGGTCTATACAATCCATTCAAAGGAAGATTACTAAGGCATTCCACTGAAACACATTTTGCCCATTATAGCCCACTGTGTGAGTTCTGCCAAAAGTCGGAAAATGACGAAAGATAGCGGACCTAATGGACTATCACGTGTTATACTCAGTTTATTCAGAAATAGTTTTTGGTCTATACAATCCATTCAAAGGAAGATTACTAAGGCATTTCACTGAAACACATTTTGCCCATTATAGCCCACTGTGTGAGTTGTGCCAAAAGTCGGAAAGTGATGGAAGATAGCAGACCTAATGGACTATCACGTGTTATACTCAGTTTATTCAGAAATAGTTTTTGGTCTATACAATCCATTCAAAGGAAGATTACTAAGGCATTCCACTGAAACACATTTTGCCCATTATAGCCCACTGTGTGAGTTGTGCCAAAAGTCGGAAAATGACGAAAGATAGCGGACCTAATGGACTATCACGTGTTATACTCAGTTTGTTCAGAAATAGTTTTTGGTCCATACAATCCATTCAAAGGAAAATTACTAAGGCATTTCACTCAAACACATTTTGCCCATTATAGCCCACTGTGTGAGTTGTGCCAATAATCGGAAAGTTTTTTAAGATAGCGGATCCAATGGACTATCACGTGTCATACTCAGTTTGTTCAAAAATAGTTTTTGGTCCATACAATCCATTCAAAGGGAGATTACTAAGGCATTTCACTCAAACACATTTTGCCCATTATAGCCCACCGTGTGAGTTGTGCCAAAAGTCGGAAAATGACGAAAGATAGCGGACCTAATGGACTATCACGCGTTATACTCAGTTTATTCAGAAATAGTTTTTGGTCTACACAATCCATTCAAAGGAAGATTACTAAGGCATTTCACTGAAACACATTTTGCCCATTATAGCCCACTGTGTGAGTTGTGCCAAAAGTCGGAAAGTGATGGAAGATAGCAGACCTAATGGACTATCACGTGTTATACTCAGTTTATTCAAAAATAGTTTTTGGTCCATACAATCCATTCAAAGGGAGATTACTAAGGCATTTCACTCAAACACATTTTGCCCATTATAGCTCACTGTGTGAGTTGTGCCAAAAATCGGAAAATGATGGAAGATAGCGGACCTAATGGACTATCACGTGTTATACTCAGTTTATTCAGAAATAGTTTTTGGTCTATACAATCCATTCAAAGGAAGATTACTAAGGCATTCCACTGAAACACATTTTGCCCATTATAGCCCACTGTGTGAGTTGTGCCAAAAATCGGAAAGTGGTTTAAGATAGCGGATCCAATGGACTATCACGTGTCATACTCAGTTTGTTCAAAAATAGTTTTTGGTCCATACAATCCATTCAAAGGGAGATTACTAAGGCATTTCACTCAAACACATTTTGCCCATTATAGCCCACTGTGTGAGTTGTGCCAAAAATCGGAAAATGATGGAAGATAGCGGACCTAATGGACTATCACGTGTCATACCCAGTTTGTTCAGAAATAGTTTTTGGTCTATACAATCCATTCAAAGGAAGATTACTAAGGCATTTCACTGAAACACATTTTGCCCATTATAGCCCACTGTGTGAGTTGTGCCAAAAATCGGAAAATGATGGAAGATAGCGGATCCAATGGACTATCACGTGTCATACTCAGTTTGTTCAAAAATAGTTTTTGGTCCATACAATCCATTCAAAGGGAGATTACTAAGGCATTTCACTCAAACACATTTTGCCCATTATAGCCCACTGTGTGAGTTGTGCCAAAAATCGGAAAATGATGGAAGATAGCGGATCCAATGGGTTATCACGTGTCATATTCAGTTTGTTCAAAAATAGTTTTTGGTCCATACAATCCATTCAAAGGGAGATTACTAAGGCATTTCACTCAAACACATTTTGCCCATTATAGCCCACTGTGTGAGTTGTGCCAAAAATCGGAAAATGATGGAAGATAGCGGACCTAATGAACTATCACGTGTTATACTCAGTTTGTTCAAAAATAGTTTTTGGTCCATACAATCCATTCAAAGGGAGATTACTAAGGCATTTCACTCAAACACATTTTGCCCATTATAGCCCACTGTGTGAGTTGTGCCAAAAATCGGAAAATGATGGAAGATAGCGGACCTAATGGACTATCACGTGTCATACTCAGTTTGTTCAAAAATAGTTTTTGGTCCATACAATCCATTCAAAGGAAAATTACTAAGGCATTTCACTCAAACACATTTTGCCCATTATAGCCCACTGTGTGAGTTGCGCCAAAAATCGGAAAGTGAGTTAAGATAGCGGATCCAATGGGTTATCACGTGTCATATTCAGTTTGATCAAAAATAGTTTTTGGTCCATACAATGCATTCAAAGGGAGATTACTAAGGCATTTCACTCAAACACATTTTGCCCATTATAGCCCACTGTGTGAGTTGTGCCAAAAGTCGGAAAATGATGGAAGATAGCGGACCTAATGGACTATCACGTGTCATACTCAGTTTGTTCAAAAATAGTTTTTGGTCCATACAATCCATTCAAAGGAAATTACTAAGGCATTTCACTCAAACACATTTTGCCCGTTATAGCCCACTGTGTGAGTTGTGCCAAAAATCGGAAAGTGGTTTAAGATAGCGGATCCAATGGACTATCACGTGTCATACTCAGTTTGTTCAAAAATAGTTTTTGGTCCATACAATCCATTCAAAGGGAGATTACTAAGGCATTACACTCAAACACATTTTGCCCATTATAGTGCACTGTGTGAGACGTGCCAAAAGTCGGAAAATGACGAAAGATAGTGGACCTAATGGACTATCACGTGTTATACTCAGTTTATTCAGAAATAGTTTTTGGTCTATACAATCCATTCAAAGGAAGATTACTAAGGCATTCCACTGACACACCTTTTTTCCATTATAGCCCACTGTGTGAGTTCTGCCAAAAGTCGGAAAATGACGAAAGATAGCGGACCTAATGGACTATCACGTGTTATACTCAGTTTATTCAGAAATAGTTTTTGGTCTATACAATCCATTCAAAGGAAGATTACTAAGGCATTTCACTGAAACACATTTTGCCCATTATAGCCCACTGTGTGAGTTGTGCCAAAAGTCGGAAAGTGATGGAAGATAGCAGACCTAATGGACTATCACGTGTTATACTCAGTTTATTCAGAAATAGTTTTTGGTCTATACAATCCATTCAAAGGAAGATTACTAAGGCATTTCACTGAAACACATTTTGCCCATTATAGCCCACTGTGTGAGTTGTGCCAAAAGTCGGAAAGTTTTTTAAGATAGCGGATCCAATGGACTATCACATGTCATACTCAGTTTGTTCAAAAATAGTTTTTGGTCCATACAATCCATTCAAAGGGAGATTACTAAGGCATTTCACTCAAACACATTTTGCCCATTATAGCCCACTGTGTGAGTTGTGCCAAAAATCGGCAAATGATGGAAGATAGCGGACCTAATGGACTATCACGTGTCATACCCAGTTTGTTCAGAAATAGTTTTTGGTCTATACAATCCATTCAAAGGAAAATTACTAAGGCATTTCACTGAAACACATTTTGCCCATTATAGCCCACCGTGTGAGTTGTGCCAAAAGTCGGAAAATGACGAAAGATAGCGGACCTAATGGACTATCACGCGTTATACTCAGTTTATTCAGAAATAGTTTTTGGTCTACACAATCCATTCAAAGGAAGATTACTAAGGCATTTCACTGAAACACATTTTGCCCATTATAGCCCACTGTGTGAGTTGTGCCAAAAGTCGGAAAGTGATGGAAGATAGCAGACCTAATGGACTATCACGTGTTATACTCAGTTTATTCAAAAATAGTTTTTGGTCCATACAATCCATTCAAAGGGAGATTACTAAGGCATTTCACTCAAACACATTTTGCCCATTATAGCTCACTGTGTGAGTTGTGCCAAAAATCGGAAAATGATGGAAGATAGCGGACCTAATGGACTATCACGTGTTATACTCAGTTTATTCAGAAATAGTTTTTGGTCTATACAATCCATTCAAAGGAAGATTCCTAAGGCATTCCACTGAAACACATTTTGCCCATTATAGCCCACTGTGTGAGTTGTGCCAAAAATCGGAAAGTGGTTTAAGATAGCGGATCCAATGGACTATCACGTGTCATACTCAGTTTGTTCAAAAATAGTTTTTGGTCCATACAATCCATTCAAAGGGAGATTACTAAGGCATTTCACTCAAACACATTTTGCCCATTATAGCCCACTGTGTGAGTTGTGCCAAAAATCGGAAAATGATGGAAGATAGCGGACCTAATGGACTATCACGTGTCATACCCAGTTTGTTCAGAAATAGTTTTTGGTCTATACAATCCATTCAAAGGAAGATTACTAAGGCATTTCACTGAAACACATTTTGCCCATTATAGCCCACTGTGTGAGTTGTGCCAAAAATCGGAAAATGATGGAAGATAGCGGATCCAATGGACTATCACGTGTCATACTCAGTTTGTTCAAAAATAGTTTTTGGTCCATACAATCCATTCAAAGGAAAATTACTAAGGAATTTCACTCAAACACATTTTGCCCATTATAGCCCACTGTGTGAGTTGTGCCAAAAATCGGAAAGTGAGTTAAGATAGTGGACCTAATGGACTATCACGTGTTATACTCAGTTTATTCAGAAATAGTTTTTGGTCCATACAATCCATTCAAAGGGAGATTACTAAGGCATTTCACTCAAACACATTTTGCCCATTATAGCCCACTGTGTGAATTGTGCCAAAAGTCGGAAAGTGATGAAAGATAGTGGACCTAATGGACTATCACGTGTTATACTCAGTTTATTCAGAAATAGTTTTTGGTCTATACAATCCATTCAAAGGAAGATTACTAAGGCATTTCACTGAAACACATTTTGCCCATTATAGTCCACTGTGTGAGTTGCGCCAAAAATCGGAAAGTGATTTAAGATAGCAGACCTAATGGACTATCACGTGTCATACTCAGTTTGTTCAGAAATAGTTTTTGGTCCATACAATCCATTCAAAGGAAAATTACTAAGGCATTTCACTCAAACACATTTTGCCCACTATAGCCCACTGTGTGAGTTGTGCCAAAAATCGGAAAGCGAGTTAAGATAGCGGATCCAATGGATTATCACGTGTCATATTCAGTTTGTTCAAAAATAGTTTTTGGTCCATACAATCCATTCAAAGGGAGATTACTAAGGCATTTCACTCAAACACATTTTGCCCATTATAGCCCACTGTGTGAGTTGTGCCAAAAATCGGAAAATGACGAAAGATAGCGGACCTAATGGACTATCACGTGTTATACTCAGTTTATTCAGAAATAGTTTTTGGTCTATACAATCCATTCAAAGGAAGATTACTAAGGCATTCCACTGAAACACATTTTGCCCATTATAGCCCACTGTGTGAGTTCTGCCAAAAGTCGGAAAATGACGAAAGATAGCGGACCTAATGGACTATCACGTGTTATACTCAGTTTATTCAGAAATAGTTTTTGGTCTATACAATCCATTCAAAGGAAGATTACTAAGGCATTTCACTGAAACACATTTTGCCCATTATAGCCCACTGTGTGAGTTGTGCCAAAAGTCGGAAAGTGATGGAAGATAGCAGACCTAATGGACTATCACGTGTTATACTCAGTTTATTCAGAAATAGTTTTTGGTCTATACAATCCATTCAAAGGAAGATTACTAAGGCATTCCACTGAAACACATTTTGCCCATTATAGCCCACTGTGTGAGTTGTGCCAAAAGTCGGAAAATGACGAAAGATAGCGGACCTAATGGACTATCACGTGTTATACTCAGTTTGTTCAGAAATAGTTTTTGGTCCATACAATCCATTCAAAGGAAAATTACTAAGGCATTTCACTCAAACACATTTTGCCCATTATAGCCCACTGTGTGAGTTGTGCCAATAATCGGAAAGTTTTTTAAGATAGCGGATCCAATGGACTATCACGTGTCATACTCAGTTTGTTCAAAAATAGTTTTTGGTCCATACAATCCATTCAAAGGGAGATTACTAAGGCATTTCACTCAAACACATTTTGCCCATTATAGCTCACTGTGTGAGTTGTGCCAAAAATCGGAAAATGATGGAAGATAGCGGACCTAATGGACTATCACGTGTTATACTCAGTTTATTCAGAAATAGTTTTTGGTCTATACAATCCATTCAAAGGAAGATTACTAAGGCATTCCACTGAAACACATTTTGCCCATTATAGCCCACTGTGTGAGTTGTGCCAAAAATCGGAAAGTGGTTTAAGATAGCGGATCCAATGGACTATCACGTGTCATACTCAGTTTGTTCAAAAATAGTTTTTGGTCCATACAATCCATTCAAAGGGAGATTACTAAGGCATTTCACTCAAACACATTTTGCCCATTATAGCTCACTGTGTGAGTTGTGCCAAAAATCGGAAAATGATGGAAGATAGCGGACCTAATGGACTATCACGTGTTATACTCAGTTTATTCAGAAATAGTTTTTGGTCTATACAATCCATTCAAAGGAAGATTACTAAGGCATTCCACTGAAACACATTTTGCCCATTATAGCCCACTGTGTGAGTTGTGCCAAAAATCGGAAAGTGGTTTAAGATAGCGGATCCAATGGACTATCACGTGTCATACTCAGTTTGTTCAAAAATAGTTTTTGGTCCATACAATCCATTCAAAGGGAGATTACTAAGGCATTTCACTCAAACACATTTTGCCCATTATAGCCCACTGTGTGAGTTGTGCCAAAAATCGGAAAATGATGGAAGATAGCGGACCTAATGGACTATCACGTGTCATACCCAGTTTGTTCAGAAATAGTTTTTGGTCTATACAATCCATTCAAAGGAAGATTACTAAGGCATTTCACTGAAACACATTTTGCCCATTATAGCCCACTGTGTGAGTTGTGCCAAAAATCGGAAAATGATGGAAGATAGCGGATCCAATGGACTATCACGTGTCATACTCAGTTTGTTCAAAAATAGTTTTTGGTCCATACAATCCATTCAAAGGGAGATTACTAAGGCATTTCACTCAAACACATTTTGCCCATTATAGCCCACTGTGTGAGTTGTGCCAAAAATCGGAAAATGATGGAAGATAGCGGATCCAATGGGTTATCACGTGTCATATTCAGTTTGTTCAAAAATAGTTTTTGGTCCATACAATCCATTCAAGGGAGATTACTAAGGCATTTCACTCAAACACATTTTGCCCATTATAGCCCACTGTGTGAGTTGTGCCAAAAATCGGAAAATGATGGAAGATAGCGGACCTAATGAACTATCACGTGTTATACTCAGTTTGTTCAAAAATAGTTTTTGGTCCATACAATCCATTCAAAGGGAGATTACTAAGGCATTTCACTCAAACACATTTTGCCCATTATAGCCCACTGTGTGAGTTGTGCCAAAAATCGGAAAATGATGGAAGATAGCGGACCTAATGGACTATCACGTGTCATACTCAGTTTGTTCAAAAATAGTTTTTGGTCCATACAATCCATTCAAAGGAAAATTACTAAGGCATTTCACTCAAACACATTTTGCCCATTATAGCCCACTGTGTGAGTTGCGCCAAAAATCGGAAAGTGAGTTAAGATAGCGGATCCAATGGGTTATCACGTGTCATATTCAGTTTGATCAAAAATAGTTTTTGGTCCATACAATGCATTCAAAGGGAGATTACTAAGGCATTTCACTCAAACACATTTTGCCCATTATAGCCCACTGTGTGAGTTGTGCCAAAAATCGGAAAATGATGGAAGATAGCGGACCTAATGGACTATCACGTGTCATACTCAGTTTGTTCAAAAATAGTTTTTGGTCCATACAATCCATTCAAAGGAAATTACTAAGGCATTTCACTCAAACACATTTTGCCCGTTATAGCCCACTGTGTGAGTTGTGCCAAAAATCGGAAAGTGGTTTAAGATAGCGGATCCAATGGACTATCACGTGTCATACTCAGTTTGTTCAAAAATAGTTTTTGGTCCATACAATCCATTCAAAGGGAGAAAACTAAGGCATTACACTCAAACACATTTTGCCCATTATAGTGCACTGTGTGAGACGTGCCAAAAGTCGGAAAATGACGAAAGATAGTGGACCTAATGGACTATCACGTGTTATACTCAGTTTATTCAGAAATAGTTTTTGGTCTATACAATCCATTCAAAGGAAGATTACTAAGGCATTCCACTGAAACACATTTTGCCCATTATAGCCCACTGTGTGAGTTCTGCCAAAAGTCGGAAAATGACGAAAGATAGCGGACCTAATGGACTATCACGTGTTATACTCAGTTTATTCAGAAATAGTTTTTGGTCTATACAATCCATTCAAAGGAAGATTACTAAGGCATTTCACTGAAACACATTTTGCCCATTATAGCCCACTGTGTGAGTTGTGCCAAAAGTCGGAAAGTGATGGAAGATAGCAGACCTAATGGACTATCACGTGTTATACTCAGTTTATTCAGAAATAGTTTTTGGTCTATACAATCCATTCAAAGGAAGATTACTAAGGCATTCCACTGAAACACATTTTGCCCATTATAGCCCACTGTGTGAGTTGTGCCAAAAGTCGGAAAATGACGAAAGATAGCGGACCTAATGGACTATCACGTGTTATACTCAGTTTGTTCAGAAATAGTTTTTGGTCCATACAATCCATTCAAAGGAAAATTACTAAGGCATTTCACTCAAACACATTTTGCCCATTATAGCCCACTGTGTGAGTTGTGCCAAAAATCGGAAAGTTTTTTAAGATAGCGGATCCAATGGACTATCACATGTCATACTCAGTTTGTTCAAAAATAGTTTTTGGTCCATACAATCCATTCAAAGGGAGATTACTAAGGCATTTCACTCAAACACATTTTGCCCATTATAGCCCACTGTGTGAGTTGTGCCAAAAATCGGAAAATGATGGAAGATAGCGGACCTAATGGACTATCACGTGTCATACCCAGTTTGTTCAGAAATAGTTTTTGGTCTATACAATCCATTCAAAGGAAAATTACTAAGGCATTTCACTGAAACACATTTTGCCCATTATAGCCCACCGTGTGAGTTGTGCCAAAAGTCGGAAAATGACGAAAGATAGCGGACCTAATGGACTATCACGCGTTATACTCAGTTTATTCAGAAATAGTTTTTGGTCTACACAATCCATTCAAAGGAAGATTACTAAGGCATTTCACTGAAACACATTTTGCCCATTATAGCCCACTGTGTGAGTTGTGCCAAAAGTCGGAAAGTGATGGAAGATAGCAGACCTAATGGACTATCACGTGTTATACTCAGTTTATTCAAAAATAGTTTTTGGTCCATACAATCCATTCAAAGGGAGATTACTAAGGCATTTCACTCAAACACATTTTGCCCATTATAGCTCACTGTGTGAGTTGTGCCAAAAATCGGAAAATGATGGAAGATAGCGGACCTAATGGACTATCACGTGTTATACTCAGTTTATTCAGAAATAGTTTTTGGTCTATACAATCCATTCAAAGGAAGATTACTAAGGCATTCCACTGAAACACATTTTGCCCATTATAGCCCACTGTGTGAGTTGTGCCAAAAATCGGAAAGTGGTTTAAGATAGCGGATCCAATGGACTATCACGTGTCATACTCAGTTTGTTCAAAAATAGTTTTTGGTCCATACAATCCATTCAAAGGGAGATTACTAAGGCATTTCACTCAAACACATTTTGCCCATTATAGCCCACTGTGTGAGTTGTGCCAAAAATCGGAAAATGATGGAAGATAGCGGACCTAATGGACTATCACGTGTCATACCCAGTTTGTTCAGAAATAGTTTTTGGTCTATACAATCCATTCAAAGGAAGATTACTAAGGCATTTCACTGAAACACATTTTGCCCATTATAGCCCACTGTGTGAGTTGTGCCAAAAATCGGAAAATGATGGAAGATAGCGGATCCAATGGACTATCACGTGTCATACTCAGTTTGTTCAAAAATAGTTTTTGGTCCATACAATCCATTCAAAGGAAAATTACTAAGGAATTTCACTCAAACACATTTTGCCCATTATAGCCCACTGTGTGAGTTGTGCCAAAAATCGGAAAGTGAGTTAAGATAGCGGATCCAATGGGTTATCACGTGTCATATTCAGTTTGTTCAAAAATAGTTTTTGGTCCATACAATCCATTCAAAGGAAAATTACTAAGGCATTTCACTCAAACACATTTTGCCCATTATAGCCCACTGTGTGAGTTGTGCCAAAAATCGGAAAGTGAGTTAAGATAGCGGATCCAATGGGTTATCACGTGTCATATTCAGTTTGTTCAAAAATAGCTTTTGGTCCATACAATCCATTCAAAGGGAGATTACTAAGGCATTTCACTCAAACACATTTTGCCCATTATAGCCCACTGTGTGAGTTGTGCCAAAAATCGGAAAATGATGGAAGATAGCGGACCTAATGGACTATCACGTGTTATACTCAGTTTGTTCAAAAATAGTTTTTGGTCCATACAATCCATTCAAAGGGAGATTACTAAGGCATTTCACTCAAACACATTTTGCCCATTATAGCCCACTGTGTGAGTTGTGCCAAAAATTGGAAAATGATGGAAGATAGCGGACCTAATGGACTATCACGTGTCATACTCAGTTTGTTCAAAAATAGTTTTTGGTCCATACAATCCATTCAAAGGAAAATTACTAAGGCATTTCACTCAAACACATTTTGCCCATTATAGCCCACTGTGTGAGTTGCGCCAAAAATCGGAAAGTGAGTTAAGATAGCGGATCCAATGGGTTATCACGTGTCATATTCAGTTTGATCAAAAATAGTTTTTGGTCCATACAATCCATTCAAAGGGAGATTACTAAGGCATTTCACTCAAACACATTTTGCCCATTATAGCCCACTGTGTGAGTTGTGCCAAAAATCGGAAAATGATGGAAGATAGCGGACCTAATGGACTATCACGTGTCATACTCAGTTTGTTCAAAAATAGTTTTTGGTCCATACAATCCATTCAAAGGAAATTACTAAGGCATTTCACTCAAACACATTTTGCCCGTTATAGCCCACTGTGTGAGTTGTGCCAAAAATCGGAAAGTGGTTTAAGATAGCGGATCCAATGGACTATCACGTGTCATACTCAGTTTGTTCAAAAATAGTTTTTGGTCCATACAATCCATTCAAAGGGAGATTACTAAGGCATTACACTCAAACACATTTTGCCCATTATAGTGCACTGTGTGAGACGTGCCAAAAGTCGGAAAATGACGAAAGATAGTGGACCTAATGGACTATCACGTGTTATACTCAGTTTATTCAGAAATAGTTTTTGGTCTATACAATCCATTCAAAGGAAGATTACTAAGGCATTTCACTCAAACACATTTTGCCCATTATAGCCCACTGTGTGAATTGTGCCAAAAGTCGGAAAGTGATGAAAGATAGTGGACCTAATGGACTATCACGTGTTATACTCAGTTTATTCAGAAATAGTTTTTGGTCTATACAATCCATTCAAAGGAAGATTACTAAGGCATTTCACTCAAACACATTTTGCCCATTATAGCCCACTGTGTGAGTTGTGCCAAAAATCGGAAAGTGATTGAAGATAGCGGATCTAATGGACTATCAAGTGTCATACTCAGTTTAGTCAGAAATAGTTTTTGGTCCATACAATCCATACAAAGGAAGATTACTAAGGCATTTCACTCAAACACATTTTGCTCATTATAGTCCACTGTGTGAGTTGCGCCAAAAATCGGAAAGTGATTAAAGATAGTGGACCTAATGGACTATCACGTGTCATACTCAGTTTGTTCAGAAATAGTTTTTGGTCCATACAATCCATTCAAAGGAAAATTACTAAGGCATTTCACTCAAACACATTTTGCCCATTATAGCCCACTGTGTGAGTTGTGCCAAAAATCGGAAAGTGAGTTAAGATAGCGGATCCAATGGGTTATCACGTGTCATATTCAGTTTGTTCAAAAATAGTTTTTGGTCCATACAATCCATTCAAAGGGAGATTACTAAGGCATTCCACTGAAACACATTTTGCCCATTATAGCCCACTGTGTGAGTTGTGCCAAAAGTCGGAAAATGACGAAAGATAGCGGACTTAATGGACTATCACGTGTTATACTCAGTTTGTTCAGAAATAGTTTTTGGTCCATACAATCCATTCAAAGGAAAATTACTAAGGCATTTCACTCAAACACATTTTGCCCCTTATAGCCCACTGTGTGAGTTGTGCCAAAAATCGGAAAGTGGTTTAAGATAGCGGATCCAATGGACTATCACGTGTCATACTCAGTTTGTTCAAAAATAGTTTTTGGTCCATACAATCCATTCAAAGGGAGATTACTAAGGCATTTCACTCAAACACATTTTGCCCATTATAGCCCACTGTGTGAGTTGTGCCAAAAATCGGAAAATGATGGAAGATAGCGGACCTAATGGACTATCACGTGTCATACCCAGTTTGTTCAGAAATAGTTTTTGGTCCATACAATCCATTCAAAGGGAAATTACTAAGGCATTTCACTCAAACACATTTTGCCCGTTATAGCCCACTGTGTGAGATGTGCCAAAAATCGGAAAGTGGTTTAAGATAGCGGATCCAATGGACTATCACGTGTCATACTCAGTTTGTTCAAAAATAGTTTTTGGTCCATACAATCCATTCAAAGGGAGATTACTAAGGCATTTCACTCAAACACATTTTGCCCATTATAGCCCACTGTGTGAGTTGTGCCAAAAATCGGAAAATGATGGAAGATAGCGGACCTAATGGACTATCACGTGTCATACCCAGTTTGTTCAGAAATAGTTTTTGGTCTATACAATCCATTCAAAGGAAGATTACTAAGGCATTTCACTGAAACACATTTTGCCCATTATAGCCCACTGTGTGAGTTGTGCCAAAAGTCGGAAAATGACGAAAGATAGCGGACCTAATGGACTATCACGTGTTATACTCAGTTTATTCAGAAATAGTTTTTGGTCTATACAATCCATTCAAAGGGAGATTACTAAAGCATTTCACTCAAACACATTTTGCCCATTATAGCCCACTGTGTGAATTGTGCCAAAAGTCGGAAAGTGATGAAAGATAGCGGATCCAATGGACTATCACGTGTCATACTCAGTTTGTTCAAAAATAGTTTTTGGTCCATACAATCTATACAAAGGAAGATTACTAAGGCATTTCACTCAAACACATTTTGCCCATTATAGTCCACTGTGTGAGTTGCGCCAAAAATCGGAAAGTGATGAAAGATAGTGGACCTAATGGACTATCACGTGTTATACTCAGTTTATTCAGAAATAGTTTTTGGTCTATACAATCCATTTAAAGGAAGATTACTAAGGCATTTCACTGAAACACATTTTGCCCATTATAGTCCACTGTGTGAGTTGCGCCAAAAATCAGGAAGTGATTTAAGATAGCAGACCTAATGGACTATCACGTGTCATACTCAGTTTGTTCAGAAATAGTTTTTGGTCCATACAATCCATTCAAAGGAAAATTACTAAGGCATTTCACTCAAACACATTTTGCCCATTATAGCCCACTGTGTGAGTTGTGCCAAAAATCGGAAAGTGAGTTAAGATAGCGGATCCAATGGATTATCACGTGTCATATTCAGTTTGTTCAAAAATAGTTTTTGGTCCATACAATCCATTCAAAGGGAGATTACTAAGGCATTTCACTCAAACACATTTTGCCCATTATAGCCCACTGTGTGAGTTGTGCCAAAAATCGGAAAATGATGGAAGATAGCGGACCTAATGGACTATCACGTGTTATACTCAGTTTATTCAGAAATAGTTTTTGGTCTATACAATCCATTCAAAGGAAGATTACTAAGGCATTCCACTGAAACACATTTTGCCCATTATAGCCCACTGTGTGAGTTGTGCCAAAAGTCGGAAAGTGATGGAAGATAGCGGACCTAATGGACTATCACGTGTTATACTCAGTTTATTCAGAAATAGTTTTTGGTCTATACAATCCATTTAAAGGAAGATTACTAAAGCATTTCACTCAAACACATTTTGCCCATTATAGCCCACTGTGTGAATTGTGCCAAAAGTCGGAAAGTGATGAAAGATAGTGGACCTAATGGACTATCACGTGTTATACTCAGTTTATTCAGAAATAGTTTTTGGTCTATACAATCCATTCAAAGGAAGATTACTAAGGCATTTCACTCAAACACATTTTGCCCATTATAGCCCACTGTGTGAATTGTGCCAAAAGTCGGAAAGTGATGAAAGATAGTGGACCTAATGGACTATCACGTGTTATACTCAGTTTATTCAGAAATAGTTTTTGGTCTATACAATCCATTCAAAGGAAGATTACTAAAGCATTTCACTCAAACACATTTTGCCCATTATAGCCCACTGTGTGAATTGTGCCAAAAGTCGGAAAGTGGTCAAAGATAGTGGACCTAATGGGCTGTCTCGTGTCATACTCCGTTTATTCGGAAATAGTTTTTGGTTCACACAAACCATTCAAAGGAAGATTACTAAGGCATTTCACTCAAACACATTTTATCCATTATAGCCCACTGTGTGAGTTGTGCCAAAAATTGGAAACTGATGGGAGATAGCGGACCTAATGGACTGTCACGTGTCATACTCAGTTTATTCGGAAATAGTTTTTGGTTCATACAAACCATTCAAAGGGAGATTACTAAGATATTTTTCTCAAACACATTTTGCCCATTATAGTGCACTGTGTGAGTTGTGCCAAAAATCCGAAAGTGGTCAAAGATAGTGGACCTAATGGACTATCACGTGTCATACTCTGTTTGTTCAGAAAAAGTTTTTGATCCATACAATCCGTTCAAAGGAAGATTACTAAGGCATTTCACTCAAACACATTTTATCCAAAAGTGGTCAAAGATAGTGAACCTAATGGACTATCACGTGTCATACTCAGTTTGTTCAAAAATAGTTTTTGGTCCATACAATCCATTCAAAGGAAAATTACTAAGGCATTTCACTCAAACACATTTTGCCCATTATAGCCCACTGTGTGAGTTGCGCCAAAAATCGGAAAGTGAGTTAAGATAGCGGATCCAATGGGTTATCACGTGTCATATTCAGTTTGATCAAAAATAGTTTTTGGTCCATACAATCCATTCAAAGGGAGATTACTAAGGCATTTCACTCAAACACATTTTGCCCATTATAGCCCACTGTGTGAGTTGTGCCAAAAATCGGAAAATGATGGAAGATAGCGGACCTAATGGACTATCACGTGTCATACTCAGTTTGTTCAAAAATAGTTTTTGGTCCATACAATCCATTCAAAGGAAATTACTAAGGCATTTCACTCAAACACATTTTGCCCGTTATAGCCCACTGTGTGAGTTGTGCCAAAAATCGGAAAGTGGTTTAAGATAGCGGATCCAATGGACTATCACGTGTCATACTCAGTTTGTTCAAAAATAGTTTTTGGTCCATACAATCCATTCAAAGGGAGATTACTAAGGCATTACACTCAAACACATTTTGCCCATTATAGTGCACTGTGTGAGACGTGCCAAAAATCGGAAATTGACTTAGAATAGCGGACCTAATGGACTATCACGTGTCATACTCAGTTTATTCAGAAATAGTTTTTGGTCTATACAATCCATTCAAAGGAAGATTACTAAGGCATTTCACTCAAACACATTTTGCCCATTATAGCCCACTGTGTGAATTGTGCCAAAAGTCGGAAAGTGATGAAAGATAGTGGACCTAATGGACTATCACGTGTTATACTCAGTTTATTCAGAAATAGTTTTTGGTCTATACAATCCATACAAAGGAAGATTACTAAGGCATTTCACTCAAACACATTTTGCTCATTATAGTCCACTGTGTGAGTTGCGCCAAAAATCGGAAAGTGATGGAAGATAGTGGACCTAATGGACTATCACGTGTCATACTCAGTTTGTTCAGAAATAGTTTTTGGTCCATACAATCCATTCAAAGGAAAATTACTAAGGCATTTCACTCAAACACATTTTGCCCATTATAGCCCACTGTGTGAGTTGTGCCAAAAATCGGAAAGTGAGTTAAGATAGCGGATCCAATGGGTTATCACGTGTCATATTCAGTTTGTTCAAATATAGTTTTTGGTCCATACAATCCATTCAAAGGGAGATTACTAAGGCATTACACTCAAACACATTTTGCCCATTATAGTGCACTGTGTGAGACGTGCCAAAAATCGGAAATTGACTTAGAATAGCGGACCTAATGGACTATCACGTGTCATACTCAGTTTGTTCAAAAATAGTTTTTGGTCCATACAATCCATTCAAAGGGAGATTACTAAGGCATTTCACTCAAACACATTTTGCCCGTTATAGCCCACTGTGTGAGATGTGCCAAAAATCGGAAAGTGGTTTAAGATAGCGGATCCAATGGACTATCACGTGTCATACTCAGTTTGTTCAAAAATAGTTTTTGGTCCATACAATCCATTCAAAGGGAGATTACTAAGGCATTTCACTCAAACACATTTTGCCCATTATAGCCCACTGTGTGAGTTGTGCCAAAAATCGGAAAATGATGGAAGATAGCGGATCCAATGGGTTATCACGTGTCATATTCAGTTTGTTCAAATATAGTTTTTGGTCCATACAATCCATTCAAAGGGAGATTACTAAGGCATTTCACTCAAACACATTTTGCCCATTATAGCCCACTGTGTGAGTTGTGCCAAAAATCGGAAAATGATGGAAGATAGCGGACCTAATGGACTATCACGTGTCATACTCAGTTTGTTCAAAAATAGTTTTTGGTCCATACAATCCATTCAAAGGAAATTACTAAGGCATTTCACTCAAACACATTTTGCCCGTTATAGCCCACTGTGTGAGTTGTGCCAAAAATCGGAAAGTGGTTTAAGATAGCGGATCCAATGGACTATCACGTGTCATACTCAGTTTGTTCAAAAATAGTTTTTGGTCCATACAATCCATTCAAAGGGAGATTACTAAGGCATTACACTCAAACACATTTTGCCCATTATAGTGCACTGTGTGAGACGTGCCAAAAATCGGAAATTGACTTAGAATAGCGGACCTAATGGACTATCACGTGTCATACTCAGTTTGTTCAGAAATAGTTTTTGGTCTATACAATCCATTCAAAGGAAGATTACTAAGGCATTTCACTCAAACACATTTTGCCCATTATAGCCCACTGTGTGAATTGTGCCAAAAGTCGGAAAGTGATGAAAGATAGTGGACCTAATGGACTATCACGTGTTATACTCAGTTTATTCAGAAATAGTTTTTGGTCTATACAATCCATTCAAAGGAAGATTACTAAGGCATTTCACTCAAACACATTTTGCCCATTATAGCCCACTGTGTGAGTTGTGCCAAAAATCGGAAAGTGATTGAAGATAGCGGATCTAATGGACTATCAAGTGTCATACTCAGTTTAGTCAGAAATAGTTTTTGGTCCATACAATCCATACAAAGGAATATTACTAAGGCATTTCACTCAAACACATTTTGCTCATTATAGTCCACTGTGTGAGTTGCGCCAAAAATCGGAAAGTGATGGAAGATAGTGGACCTAATGGACTATCACGTGTCATACTCAGTTTGTTCAGAAATAGTTTTTGGTCCATACAATCCATTCAAAGGAAAATTACTAAGGCATTTCACTCAAACACATTTTGCCCATTATAGCCCACTGTGTGAGTTGTGCCAAAAATCGGAAAGTGAGTTAAGATAGCGGATCCAATGGGTTATCACGTGTCATATTCAGTTTGTTCAAAAATAGTTTTTGGTCCATACAATCCATTCAAAGGGAGATTACTAAGGCATTCCACTGAAACACATTTTGCCCATTATAGCCCACTGTGTGAGTTGTGCCAAAAGTCGGAAAATGACGAAAGATAGCGGACCTAATGGACTATCACGTGTTATACTCAGTTTGTTCAGAAATAGTTTTTGGTCCATACAATCCATTCAAAGGAAAATTACTAAGGCATTTCACTCAAACACATTTTGCCCCTTATAGCCCACTGTGTGAGTTGTGCCAAAAATCGGAAAGTGGTTTAAGATAGCGGATCCAATGGACTATCACGTGTCATACTCAGTTTGTTCAAAAATAGTTTTTGGTCCATACAATCCATTCAAAGGGAGATTACTAAGGCATTTCACTCAAACACATTTTGCCCATTATAGCCCACTGTGTGAGTTGTGCCAAAAATCGGAAAATGATGGAAGATAGCGGACCTAATGGACTATCACGTGTCATACCCAGTTTGTTCAGAAATAGTTTTTGGTCCATACAATCCATTCAAAGGGAAATTACTAAGGCATTTCACTCAAACACATTTTGCCCGTTATAGCCCACTGTGTGAGATGTGCCAAAAATCGGAAAGTGGTTTAAGATAGCGGATCCAATGGACTATCACGTGTCATACTCAGTTTGTTCAAAAATAGTTTTTGGTCCATACAATCCATTCAAAGGGAGATTACTAAGGCATTTCACTCAAACACATTTTGCCCATTATAGCCCACTGTGTGAGTTGTGCCAAAAATCGGAAAATGATGGAAGATAGCGGACCTAATGGACTATCACGTGTCATACCCAGTTTGTTCAGAAATAGTTTTTGGTCTATACAATCCATTCAAAGGAAGATTACTAAGGCATTTCACTGAAACACATTTTGCCCATTATAGCCCACTGTGTGAGTTGTGCCAAAAGTCGGAAAATGACGAAAGATAGCGGACCTAATGGACTATCACGTGTTATACTCAGTTTATTCAGAAATAGTTTTTGGTCTATACAATCCATTCAAAGGGAGATTACTAAAGCATTTCACTCAAACACATTTTGCCCATTATAGCCCACTGTGTGAATTGTGCCAAAAGTCGGAAAGTGATGAAAGATAGCGGATCCAATGGACTATCACGTGTCATACTCAGTTTGTTCAAAAATAGTTTTTGGTCCATACAATCTATACAAAGGAAGATTACTAAGGCATTTCACTCAAACACATTTTGCCCATTATAGTCCACTGTGTGAGTTGCGCCAAAAATCGGAAAGTGATGAAAGATAGTGGACCTAATGGACTATCACGTGTTATACTCAGTTTATTCAGAAATAGTTTTTGGTCTATACAATCCATTTAAAGGAAGATTACTAAGGCATTTCACTGAAACACATTTTGCCCATTATAGTCCACTGTGTGAGTTGCGCCAAAAATCAGGAAGTGATTTAAGATAGCAGACCTAATGGACTATCACGTGTCATACTCAGTTTGTTCAGAAATAGTTTTTGGTCCATACAATCCATTCAAAGGAAAATTACTAAGGCATTTCACTCAAACACATTTTGCCCATTATAGCCCACTGTGTGAGTTGTGCCAAAAATCGGAAAGTGAGTTAAGATAGCGGATCCATTGGATTATCACGTGCCATATTCAGTTTGTTCAAAAATAGTTTTTGGTCCATACAATCCATTCAAAGGGAGATTACTAAGGCATTTCACTCAAACACATTTTGCCCATTATAGCCCACTGTGTGAGTTGTGCCAAAAATCGGAAAATGATGGAAGATAGCGGACCTAATGGACTATCACGTGTTATACTCAGTTTATTCAGAAATAGTTTTTGGTCTATACAATCCATTCAAAGGAAGATTACTAAGGCATTCCACTGAAACACATTTTGCCCATTATAGCCCACTGTGTGAGTTGTGCCAAAAGTCGGAAAGTGATGGAAGATAGCGGATCTAATGGACTATCACGTGTTATACTCAGTTTATTCAGAAATAGTTTTTGGTCTATACAATCCATTCAAAGGAAGATTACTAAAGCATTTCACTCAAACACATTTTGCCCATTATAGCCCACTGTGTGAATTGTGCCAAAAATTGGAAAATGATTTAAGATAGCGGACCTAATGGACTATCACGTGTTATACTCAGTTTATTCAGAAATAGTTTTTGGTCCATACAATCCATTCAAAGGAAAATTACTAAGGCATTTCACTCAAAAACATTTTGCCCATTATAGCCCACTGTGTGAGTTGTGCCAAAAGTCGGAAAGTGATGAAAGATAGCGGACCTAATGAACTATCACGTGTCATACTCAGTTTGTTCAGAAATAGTTTTTCGTCCATACAATCCATTCAAAGGAACATTACTAAGGCATTTCACTCAAACACATTTTGCCCATTATAGCCCACTGTGTGAGTTGTGCCAAAAATCGGAAAGTGATTCAGGATAGCGGATCTAATGGACTATCACGTGTCATACTCAGTTTAGTCAGAAATAGTTTTTGGTCCATACAATCCATAAAAAGGAAGATTACTAAGGCATTTCACTCAAACACATTTTGCTCATTATAGTCCACTGTGTGAGTTGCGCCAAAAATCGAAAAGTGATTTAGGATAGCGAACCTAATGGACTATCACGTGTCATACTCACTTTGTTCAGAAATAGTTTTTGGTCCATACAATCCATTCAAAGGAAGATTACTAAGGCATTTCACTCAAACACATTTTGCCCATTATAGTCCACTGTGTGAGTTGTGCCAAAAATCGGAAAAGGATGGAAGATAGCGGACCTAATGAACTATCACGTGTCATACTCAGTTTGTTCAGAAATAGTTTTTCGTCCATACAATCCATTCAAAGGAACATTACTAAGGCATTTCACTCAAACACATTTTGCCCATTATAGCCCACTGTGTGAGTTGTGCCAAAAATCGGAAAGTGAGTTAAGATAGCGGATCCAATGGACTATCACGTGTCATACTCAGTTTGTTCAAAAATAGTTTTTGGTCCATGCAATCTATACAAAGGAAGATTACTAAGGCATTTCACTCAAACACATTTTGCCCATTATAGTCCACTGTGTGAGTTGTGCCAAAAATCGGAAAAGGATGGAAGATAGCGGACCTAATGAACTATCACGTGTCATACTCAGTTTGTTCAGAAATAGTTTTTCGTCCATACAATCCATTCAAAGGAACATTACTAAGGCATTTCACTCAAACACATTTTGCCCATTATAGCCCACTGTGTGAGTTGTGCCAAAAGTCGGAAAGTGATGGAAGATAGCGGACCTAATGGACTATCACGTGTTATACTCAGTTTATTCAGAAATAGTTTTTGGTCCATACAATCCATTCAAAGGAAAATTACTAAGGCATTTCACTCAAACACATTTTGCCCATTATAGTCCACTGTGTGAGTTGTGCCAAAAATCGGAAAAGGATGGAAGATAGCGGATCTAATGGACTATCAAGTGTCATACTCAGTTTAGTCAGAAATAGTTTTTGGTCCATACAATCCATTCAAAGGAAGATTACTAAGGCATTTCACTCAAACACATTTTGCCCATTATAGCCCACTGTGTGAGTTGTGCCAAAAGTCGGAAAGTGATGGAAGATAGCGGACCTAATGGACTATCACGTGTTATACTCAGTTTATTCAGAAATAGTTTTTGGTCTATACAATCCATTCAAAGGAAGATTACTAAGGCATTTCACTCAAACACATTTTGCCCATTATAGCCCACTGTGTGAGTTGTGCCAAAAATCGGAAAGTGATTGAAGATAGCGGATCTAATGGACTATCACGTGTCATACTCAGTTTGTTCAAAAATAGTTTTTGGTCCATACAATCCATTCAAAGGGAGATTACTAAGGCATTTCACTCAAACACATTTTGCCCATTATAGCCCACTGTGTGAGTTGTGCCAAAAATCGGAAAGTGATTGAAGATAGCGGATCTAATGGACTATCACGTGTTATACTCAGTTTATTCAGAAATAGTTTTTGGTCTATACAATCCATTCAAAGGAAGATTACTAAGGCATTTCACTCAAACACATTTTGCCCATTATAGCCCACTGTGTGAGTTGTGCCAAAAATCGGAAAGTGAGTTAAGATAGCGGATCCAATGGGTTATCACGTGTCATATTCAGTTTGTTCAAAAATAGTTTTTGGTCCATACAATCCATTCAAAGGGAGATTACTAAGGCATTTCACTCAAACACATTTTGGCCATTATAGCCCACTGTGTGAGTTGTGCCAAAAATCGGAAAGTGATTGAAGATAGCGGATCTAATGGACTATCACGTGTCATACTCAGTTTGTTCAAAAATAGTTTTTGGTCCATACAATCCATTCAAAGGGAGATTACTAAGGCATTTCCCTCAAACACATTTTGCCCATTATAGCCCACTGTGTGAGTTGTGCCAAAAATCGGAAAGTGATTGAAGATAGCGGATCTAATGGACTATCACGTGTCATACTCAGTTTATTCAGAAATAGTTTTTGGTCTATACAATCCATACAAAGGAAGATTACTAAGGCATTTCACTCAAACACATTTTGCTCATTATAGTCCACTGTGTGAGTTGCGCCAAAAATCGGAAAGTGATGGAAGATAGTGGACCTAATGGACTATCACGTGTCATACTCAGTTTGTTCAGAAATAGTTTTTGGTCCATACAATCCATTCAAAGGAAAATTACTAAGGCATTTCACTCAAACACATTTTGCCCATTATAGCCCACTGTGTGAGTTGTGCCAAAAATCGGAAAGTGAGTTAAGATAGCGGATCCAATGGGTTATCACGTGTCATATTCAGTTTGTTCAAATATAGTTTTTGGTCCATACAATCCATTCAAAGGGAGATTACTAAGGCATTCCACTGAAACACATTTTGCCCATTATAGCCCACTGTGTGAGTTGTGCCAAAAGTCGGAAAATGACGAAAGATAGCGGACCTAATGGACTATCACGTGTCATACTCAGTTTGTTCAGAAATAGTTTTTGGTCCATACAATCCATTCAAAGGGAGATTACTAAGGCATTTCACTCAAACACATTTTGCCCATTATAGCCCACTGTGTGAGTTGTGCCAAAAATCGGAAAATGATGGAAGATAGCGGACCTAATGGACTATCACGTGTTATACTCAGTTTATTCAGAAATAGTTTTTGGTCTATACAATCCATTCAAAGGAAGATTACTAAGGCATTCCACTGAAACACATTTTGCCCATTATAGCCCACTGTGTGAGTTGTGCCAAAAGTCGGAAAGTGATGGAAGATAGCGGATCTAATGGACTATCACGTGTTATACTCAGTTTATTCAGAAATAGTTTTTGGTCTATACAATCCATTCAAAGGAAGATTACTAAAGCATTTCACTCAAACACATTTTGCCCATTATAGCCCACTGTGTGAATTGTGCCAAAAATTGGAAAATGATTTAAGATAGCGGACCTAATGGACTATCACGTGTTATACTCAGTTTATTCAGAAATAGTTTTTGGTCCATACAATCCATTCAAAGGAAAATTACTAAGGCATTTCACTCAAAAACATTTTGCCCATTATAGCCCACTGTGTGAGTTGTGCCAAAAGTCGGAAAGTGATGAAAGATAGCGGACCTAATGAACTATCACGTGTCATACTCAGTTTGTTCAGAAATAGTTTTTCGTCCATACAATCCATTCAAAGGAACATTACTAAGGCATTTCACTCAAACACATTTTGCCCATTATAGCCCACTGTGTGAGTTGTGCCAAAAATCGGAAAGTGATTCAGGATAGCGGATCTAATGGACTATCACGTGTCATACTCAGTTTAGTCAGAAATAGTTTTTGGTCCATACAATCCATAAAAAGGAAGATTACTAAGGCATTTCACTCAAACACATTTTGCTCATTATAGTCCACTGTGTGAGTTGCGCCAAAAATCGAAAAGTGATTTAGGATAGCGAACCTAATGGACTATCACGTGTCATACTCACTTTGTTCAGAAATAGTTTTTGGTCCATACAATCCATTCAAAGGAAGATTACTAAGGCATTTCACTCAAACACATTTTGCCCATTATAGTCCACTGTGTGAGTTGTGCCAAAAATCGGAAAAGGATGGAAGATAGCGGACCTAATGAACTATCACGTGTCATACTCAGTTTGTTCAGAAATAGTTTTTCGTCCATACAATCCATTCAAAGGAACATTACTAAGGCATTTCACTCAAACACATTTTGCCCATTATAGCCCACTGTGTGAGTTGTGCCAAAAATCGGAAAGTGAGTTAAGATAGCGGATCCAATGGACTATCACGTGTCATACTCAGTTTGTTCAAAAATAGTTTTTGGTCCATGCAATCTATACAAAGGAAGATTACTAAGGCATTTCACTCAAACACATTTTGCCCATTATAGTCCACTGTGTGAGTTGTGCCAAAAATCGGAAAAGGATGGAAGATAGCGGACCTAATGAACTATCACGTGTCATACTCAGTTTGTTCAGAAATAGTTTTTCGTCCATACAATCCATTCAAAGGAACATTACTAAGGCATTTCACTCAAACACATTTTGCCCATTATAGCCCACTGTGTGAGTTGTGCCAAAAGTCGGAAAGTGATGGAAGATAGCGGACCTAATGGACTATCACGTGTTATACTCAGTTTATTCAGAAATAGTTTTTGGTCCATACAATCCATTCAAAGGAAAATTACTAAGGCATTTCACTCAAACACATTTTGCCCATTATAGTCCACTGTGTGAGTTGTGCCAAAAATCGGAAAAGGATGGAAGATAGCGGATCTAATGGACTATCAAGTGTCATACTCAGTTTAGTCAGAAATAGTTTTTGGTCCATACAATCCATTCAAAGGAAGATTACTAAGGCATTTCACTCAAACACATTTTGCCCATTATAGCCCACTGTGTGAGTTGTGCCAAAAGTCGGAAAGTGATGGAAGATAGCGGACCTAATGGACTATCACGTGTTATACTCAGTTTATTCAGAAATAGTTTTTGGTCTATACAATCCATTCAAAGGAAGATTACTAAGGCATTTCACTCAAACACATTTTGCCCATTATAGCCCACTGTGTGAGTTGTGCCAAAAATCGGAAAGTGATTGAAGATAGCGGATCTAATGGACTATCACGTGTCATACTCAGTTTGTTCAAAAATAGTTTTTGGTCCATACAATCCATTCAAAGGGAGATTACTAAGGCATTTCACTCAAACACATTTTGCCCATTATAGCCCACTGTGTGAGTTGTGCCAAAAATCGGAAAGTGATTGAAGATAGCGGATCTAATGGACTATCACGTGTTATACTCAGTTTATTCAGAAATAGTTTTTGGTCTATACAATCCATTCAAAGGAAGATTACTAAGGCATTTCACTCAAACACATTTTGCCCATTATAGCCCACTGTGTGAGTTGTGCCAAAAATCGGAAAGTGAGTTAAGATAGCGGATCCAATGGGTTATCACGTGTCATATTCAGTTTGTTCAAAAATAGTTTTTGGTCCATACAATCCATTCAAAGGGAGATTACTAAGGCATTTCACTCAAACACATTTTGCCCATTATAGCCCACTGTGTGAGTTGTGCCAAAAATCGGAAAGTGATTGAAGATAGCGGATCTAATGGACTATCACGTGTCATACTCAGTTTGTTCAAAAATAGTTTTTGGTCCATACAATCCATTCAAAGGGAGATTACTAAGGCATTTCACTCAAACACATTTTGCCCATTATAGCCCACTGTGTGAGTTGTGCCAAAAATCGGAAAGTGATTGAAGATAGCGGATCTAATGGACTATCACGTGTCATACTCAGTTTATTCAGAAATAGATTTTGGTCTATACAATCCATACAAAGGAAGATTACTAAGGCATTTCACTCAAACACATTTTGCTCATTATAGTCCACTGTGTGAGTTGCGCCAAAAATCGGAAAGTGATGGAAGATAGTGGACCTAATGGACTATCACGTGTCATACTCAGTTTGTTCAGAAATAGTTTTTGGTCCATACAATCCATTCAAAGGAAAATTACTAAGGCATTTCACTCAAACACATTTTGCCCATTATAGCCCACTGTGTGAGTTGTGCCAAAAATCGGAAAGTGAGTTAAGATAGCGGATCCAATGGGTTATCACGTGTCATATTCAGTTTGTTCAAAAATAGTTTTTGGTCCATACAATCCATTCAAAGGGAGATTACTAAGGCATTCCACTGAAACACATTTTGCCCATTATAGCCCACTGTGTGAGTTGTGCCAAAAGTCGGAAAATGACGAAAGATAGCGGACCTAATGGACTATCACGTGTCATACTCAGTTTGTTCAGAAATAGTTTTTGGTCCATACAATCCATTCAAAGGAAAATTACTAAGGCATTTCACTCAAACACATTTTGCCCATTATAGCCCACTGTGTGAATTGTGCCAAAAGTCGGAAAGTGATGAAAGATAGCGGATCCAATGGACTATCACGTGTCATACTCAGTTTGTTCAAAAATAGTTTTTGGTCCATACAATCTATACAAAGGAAGATTACTAAGGCATTTCACTCAAACACATTTTGCCCATTATAGCCCACTGTGTGAATTGTGCCAAAAGTCGGAAAGTGATGAAAGATAGCGGATCCAATGGACTATCACGTGTCATACTCAGTTTGTTCAAAAATAGTTTTTGGTCCATACAATCTATACAAAGGAAGATTACTAAGGCATTTCACTCAAACACATTTTGCCCATTATAGCCCACTGTGTGAGTTGTGCCAAAAATCGGAAAGTGAGTTAAGATAGCGGATCCAATGGGTTATCACGTGTCATATTCAGTTTGTTCAAAAATAGTTTTTGGTCCATACAATCCATTCAAAGGGAGATTACTAAGGCATTTCACTCAAACACATTTTGCCCATTATAGCCCACTGTGTGAGTTGTGCCAAAAATCGGAAAGTGATTGAAGATAGCGGATCTAATGGACTATCACGTGTTATACTCAGTTTATTCAGAAATAGTTTTTGGTCTATACAATCCATACAAAGGAAGATTACTAAGGCATTTCACTCAAACACATTTTGCTCATTATAGTCCACTGTGTGAGTTGCGCCAAAAATCGGAAAGTGATGGAAGATAGTGGACCTAATGGACTATCACGTGTCATACTCAGTTTGTTCAGAAATAGTTTTTGGTCCATACAATCCATTCAAAGGAAAATTACTAAGGCATTTCACTCAAACACATTTTGCCCATTATAGCCCACTGTGTGAGTTGTGCCAAAAATCGGAAAGTGAGTTAAGATAGCGGATCCAATGGGTTATCACGTGTCATATTCAGTTTGTTCAAAAATAGTTTTTGGTCTATACAATCCATACAAAGGAAGATTACTAAGGCATTTCACTCAAACACATTTTGCTCATTATAGTCCACTGTGTGAGTTGCGCCAAAAATCGGAAAGTGATGGAAGATAGTGGACCTAATGGACTATCACGTGTCATACTCAGTTTGTTCAGAAATAGTTTTTGGTCCATACAATCCATTCAAAGGAAAATTACTAAGGCATTTCACTCAAACACATTTTGCCCCTTATAGCCCACTGTGTGAGTTGTGCCAAAAATCGGAAAGTGATTGAAGATAGCGGATCTAATGGACTATCACGTGTTATACTCAGTTTATTCAGAAATAGTTTTTGGTCTATACAATCCATACAAAGGAAGATTACTAAGGCATTTCACTCAAACACATTTTGCTCATTATAGTCCACTGTGTGAGTTGCGCCAAAAATCGGAAAGTGATGGAAGATAGTGGACCTAATGGACTATCACGTGTCATACTCAGTTTGTTCAAAAATAGTTTTTGGTCCATACAATCTATACAAAGGAAGATTACTAAGGCATTTCACTCAAACACATTTTGCCCATTATAGTCCACTGTGTGAGTTGCGCCAAAAATC
Source organism: Metopia argyrocephala (assembly GCA_963576795.1). Classification (NCBI taxonomy): domain Eukaryota; kingdom Metazoa; phylum Arthropoda; class Insecta; order Diptera; family Sarcophagidae; genus Metopia; species Metopia argyrocephala. The sequence continues at coordinate 87,529,965 of OY756210.1, forward strand.
GGAAAGTGATGAAAGATAGTGGACCTAATGGACTATCACGTGTTATACTCAGTTTATTCAGAAATAGTTTTTGGTCTATACAATCCATTTAAAGGAAGATTACTAAGGCATTTCACTGAAACACATTTTGCCCATTATAGTCCACTGTGTGAGTTGCGCCAAAAATCAGGAAGTGATTTAAGATAGCAGACCTAATGGACTATCACGTGTCATACTCAGTTTGTTCAGAAATAGTTTTTAGTCCATACAATCCATTCAAAGGAAAATTACTAAGGCATTTCACTCAAACACATTTTGCCCATTATAGCCCACTGTGTGAGTTGTGCCAAAAATCGGAAAGTGAGTTAAGATAGCGGATCCATTGGATTATCACGTGCCATATTCAGTTTGTTCAAAAATAGTTTTTGGTCCATACAATCCATTCAAAGGGAGATTACTAAGGCATTTCACTCAAACACATTTTGCCCATTATAGCCCACTGTGTGAGTTGTGCCAAAAATCGGAAAATGATGGAAGATAGCGGACCTAATGGACTATCACGTGTTATACTCAGTTTATTCAGAAATAGTTTTTGGTCTATACAATCCATTCAAAGGAAGATTACTAAAGCATTTCACTCAAACACATTTTGCCCATTATAGCCCACTGTGTGAATTGTGCCAAAAGTTGGAAAGTGATGAAAGATAGTGGACCTAATGGACTATCACGTGTTATACTCAGTTTATTCAGAAATAGTTTTTGGTCTATACAATCCATTCAAAGGAAGATTACTAAGGCATTTCACTCAAACACATTTTGCCCATTATAGCCCACTGTGTGAATTGTGCCAAAAGTCGGAAAGTGATGAAAGATAGTGGACCTAATGGACTATCACGTGTTATACTCAGTTTATTCAGAAATAGTTTTTGGTCTATACAATCCATTCAAAGGGAGATTACTAAGGCATTTCACTCAAACACATTTTGCCCATTATAGCCCACTGTGTGAGTTGTGCCAAAAATTGGAAAATGATTTAAGATAGCGGACCTAATGGACTATCACGTGTTATACTCAGTTTATTCAGAAATAGTTTTTGGTCCATACAATCCATTCAAAGGAAAATTACTAAGGCATTTCACTCAAAAACATTTTGCCCATTATAGCCCACTGTGTGAGTTGTGCCAAAAGTCGGAAAGTGATGAAAGATAGCGGACCTAATGAACTATCACGTGTCATACTCAGTTTGTTCAGAAATAGTTTTTCGTCCATACAATCCATTCAAAGGAACATTACTAAGGCATTTCACTCAAACACATTTTGCCCATTATAGCCCACTGTGTGAGTTGTGCCAAAAATCGGAAAGTGATTCAGGATAGCGGATCTAATGGACTATCACGTGTCATACTCAGTTTAGTCAGAAATAGTTTTTGGTCCATACAATCCATAAAAAGGAAGATTACTAAGGCATTTCACTCAAACACATTTTGCTCATTATAGTCCACTGTGTGAGTTGCGCCAAAAATCGAAAAGTGATTTAGGATAGCGAACCTAATGGACTATCACGTGTCATACTCACTTTGTTCAGAAATAGTTTTTGGTCCATACAATCCATTCAAAGGAAGATTACTAAGGCATTTCACTCAAACACATTTTGCCCATTATAGTCCACTGTGTGAGTTGTGCCAAAAATCGGAAAAGGATGGAAGATAGCGGACCTAATGAACTATCACGTGTCATACTCAGTTTGTTCAGAAATAGTTTTTCGTCCATACAATCCATTCAAAGGAACATTACTAAGGCATTTCACTCAAACACATTTTGCCCATTATAGCCCACTGTGTGAGTTGTGCCAAAAATCGGAAAGTGAGTTAAGATAGCGGATCCAATGGACTATCACGTGTCATACTCAGTTTGTTCAAAAATAGTTTTTGGTCCATGCAATCTATACAAAGGAAGATTACTAAGGCATTTCACTCAAACACATTTTGCCCATTATAGTCCACTGTGTGAGTTGTGCCAAAAATCGGAAAAGGATGGAAGATAGCGGACCTAATGAACTATCACGTGTCATACTCAGTTTGTTCAGAAATAGTTTTTCGTCCATACAATCCATTCAAAGGAACATTACTAAGGCATTTCACTCAAACACATTTTGCCCATTATAGCCCACTGTGTGAGTTGTGCCAAAAGTCGGAAAGTGATGGAAGATAGCGGACCTAATGGACTATCACGTGTTATACTCAGTTTATTCAGAAATAGTTTTTGGTCCATACAATCCATTCAAAGGAAAATTACTAAGGCATTTCACTCAAACACATTTTGCCCATTATAGTCCACTGTGTGAGTTGTGCCAAAAATCGGAAAAGGATGGAAGATAGCGGATCTAATGGACTATCAAGTGTCATACTCAGTTTAGTCAGAAATAGTTTTTGGTCCATACAATCCATTCAAAGGAAGATTACTAAGGCATTTCACTCAAACACATTTTGCCCATTATAGCCCACTGTGTGAGTTGTGCCAAAAGTCGGAAAGTGATGGAAGATAGCGGACCTAATGGACTATCACGTGTTATACTCAGTTTATTCAGAAATAGTTTTTGGTCTATACAATCCATTCAAAGGAAGATTACTAAGGCATTTCACTCAAACACATTTTGCCCATTATAGCCCACTGTGTGAGTTGTGCCAAAAATCGGAAAGTGATTGAAGATAGCGGATCTAATGGACTATCACGTGTCATACTCAGTTTGTTCAAAAATAGTTTTTGGTCCATACAATCCATTCAAAGGGAGATTACTAAGGCATTTCACTCAAACACATTTTGCCCATTATAGCCCACTGTGTGAGTTGTGCCAAAAATCGGAAAGTGATTGAAGATAGCGGATCTAATGGACTATCACGTGTTATACTCAGTTTATTCAGAAATAGTTTTTGGTCTATACAATCCATTCAAAGGAAGATTACTAAGGCATTTCACTCAAACACATTTTGCCCATTATAGCCCACTGTGTGAGTTGTGCCAAAAATCGGAAAGTGAGTTAAGATAGCGGATCCAATGGGTTATCACGTGTCATATTCAGTTTGTTCAAAAATAGTTTTTGGTCCATACAATCCATTCAAAGGGAGATTACTAAGGCATTTCACTCAAACACATTTTGCCCATTATAGCCCACTGTGTGAGTTGTGCCAAAAATCGGAAAGTGATTGAAGATAGCGGATCTAATGGACTATCACGTGTCATACTCAGTTTGTTCAAAAATAGTTTTTGGTCCATACAATCCATTCAAAGGGAGATTACTAAGGCATTTCACTCAAACACATTTTGCCCATTATAGCCCACTGTGTGAGTTGTGCCAAAAATCGGAAAGTGATTGAAGATAGCGGATCTAATGGACTATCACGTGTCATACTCAGTTTATTCAGAAATAGTTTTTGGTCTATACAATCCATACAAAGGAAGATTACTAAGGCATTTCACTCAAACACATTTTGCTCATTATAGTCCACTGTGTGAGTTGCGCCAAAAATCGGAAAGTGATGGAAGATAGTGGACCTAATGGACTATCACGTGTCATACTCAGTTTGTTCAGAAATAGTTTTTGGTCCATACAATCCATTCAAAGGAAAATTACTAAGGCATTTCACTCAAACACATTTTGCCCATTATAGCCCACTGTGTGAGTTGTGCCAAAAATCGGAAAGTGAGTTAAGATAGCGGATCCAATGGGTTATCACGTGTCATATTCAGTTTGTTCAAAAGTAGTTTTTGGTCCATACAATCCATTCAAAGGGAGATTACTAAGGCATTCCACTGAAACACATTTTGCCCATTATAGCCCACTGTGTGAGTTGTGCCAAAAGTCGGAAAATGACGAAAGATAGCGGACCTAATGGACTATCACGTGTCATACTCAGTTTGTTCATAAATAGTTTTTGGTCCATACAATCCATTCAAAGGAAAATTACTAAGGCATTTCACTCAAACACATTTTGCCCATTATAGCCCACTGTGTGAATTGTGCCAAAAGTCGGAAAGTGATGAAAGATAGCGGATCCAATGGACTATCACGTGTCATACTCAGTTTGTTCAAAAATAGTTTTTGGTCCATACAATCTATACAAAGGAAGATTACTAAGGCATTTCACTCAAACACATTTTGCCCATTATAGCCCACTGTGTGAATTGTGCCAAAAGTCGGAAAGTGATGAAAGATAGCGGATCCAATGGACTATCACGTGTCATACTCAGTTTGTTCAAAAATAGTTTTTGGTCCATACAATCTATACAAAGGAAGATTACTAAGGCATTTCACTCAAACACATTTTGCCCATTATAGCCCACTGTGTGAGTTGTGCCAAAAATCGGAAAGTGAGTTAAGATAGCGGATCCAATGGGTTATCACGTGTCATATTCAGTTTGTTCAAAAATAGTTTTTGGTCCATACAATCCATTCAAAGGGAGATTACTAAGGCATTTCACTCAAACACATTTTGCCCATTATAGCCCACTGTGTGAGTTGTGCCAAAAATCGGAAAGTGATTGAAGATAGCGGATCTAATGGACTATCACGTGTTATACTCAGTTTATTCAGAAATAGTTTTTGGTCTATACAATCCATACAAAGGAAGATTACTAAGGCATTTCACTCAAACACATTTTGCTCATTATAGTCCACTGTGTGAGTTGCGCCAAAAATCGGAAAGTGATGGAAGATAGTGGACCTAATGGACTATCACGTGTCATACTCAGTTTGTTCAGAAATAGTTTTTGGTCCATACAATCCATTCAAAGGAAAATTACTAAGGCATTTCACTCAAACACATTTTGCCCATTATAGCCCACTGTGTGAGTTGTGCCAAAAATCGGAAAGTGAGTTAAGATAGCGGATCCAATGGGTTATCACGTGTCATATTCAGTTTGTTCAAAAATAGTTTTTGGTCTATACAATCCATACAAAGGAAGATTACTAAGGCATTTCACTCAAACACATTTTGCTCATTATAGTCCACTGTGTGAGTTGCGCCAAAAATCGGAAAGTGATGGAAGATAGTGGACCTAATGGACTATCACGTGTCATACTCAGTTTGTTCAGAAATAGTTTTTGGTCCATACAATCCATTCAAAGGAAAATTACTAAGGCATTTCACTCAAACACATTTTGCCCCTTATAGCCCACTGTGTGAGTTGTGCCAAAAATCGGAAAGTGGTTTAAGATAGCGGATCCAATGGACTATCACGTGTCATACTCAGTTTGTTCAAAAATAGTTTTTGGTCCATACAATCCATTCAAAGGGAGATTACTAAGGCATTTCACTCAAACACATTTTGCCCATTATAGTCCACTGTGTGAGTTGTGCCAAAAATCGGAAAATGATGGAAGATAGCGGATCCAATGGATTATCACGTGTCATACCCAGTTTGTTCAGAAATAGTTTTTGGTCCATACAATCCATTCAAAGGGAAATTACTAAGGCATTTCACTCAAACACATTTTGCCCGTTATAGCCCACTGTGTGAGATGTGCCAAAAATCGGAAAGTGGTTTAAGATAGCGGATCCAATGGACTATCACGTGTCATACTCAGTTTGTTCAAAAATAGTTTTTGGTCCATACAATCCATTCAAAGGGAGATTACTAAGGCATTTCACTCAAACACATTTTGCCCATTATAGCCCACTGTGTGAGTTGTGCCAAAAATCGGAAAATGATGGAAGATAGCGGACCTAATGGACTATCACGTGTCATACCCAGTTTGTTCAGAAATAGTTTTTGGTCTATACAATCCATTCAAAGGAAGATTACTAAGGCATTTCACTGAAACACATTTTGCCCATTATAGCCCACTGTGTGAGTTGTGCCAAAAGTCGGAAAATGACGAAAGATAGCGGACCTAATGGACTATCACGTGTTATACTCAGTTTATTCAGAAATAGTTTTTGGTCTATACAATCCATTCAAAGGGAGATTACTAAAGCATTTCACTCAAACACATTTTGCCCATTATAGCCCACTGTGTGAATTGTGCCAAAAATCGGAAAGTGAGTTAAGATAGCGGATCCAATGGGTTATCACGTGTCATATTCAGTTTGTTCAAAAATAGTTTTTGGTCCATACAATCCATTCAAAGGGAGATTACTAAGGCATTTCACTGAAACACATTTTGCCCATTATAGCCCACTGTGTGAGTTGTGCCAAAAGTCGGAAAATGACGAAAGATAGCGGACCTAATGGACTATCACGTGTCATACTCAGTTTGTTCAGAAATAGTTTTTCGTCCATACAATCCATTCAAAGGAACATTACTAAGGCATTTCACTCAAACACATTTTGCCCATTATAGCCCACTGTGTGAGTTGTGCCAAAAGTCGGAAAGTGATGGAAGATAGCGGACCTAATGGACTATCAAGTGTCATACTCAGTTTAGTCAGAAATAGTTTTTGGTCTATACAATCCATTCAAAGGAAGATTACTAAGGCATTTCACTCAAACACATTTTGCCCATTATAGCCCACTGTGTGAGTTGTGCCAAAAATCGGAAAGTGATGAAAGATAGCGGATCCAATGGACTATCACGTGTCATACTCAGTTTGTTCAAAAATAGTTTTTGGTCCATGCAATCTATACAAAGGAAGATTACTAAGGCATTTCACTCAAACACATTTTGCCCATTATAGTCCACTGTGTGAGTTGCGCCAAAAATCGGAAAGTGATGAAAGATAGTGGACCTAATGGACTATCACGTGTTATACTCAGTTTATTCAGAAATAGTTTTTGGTCTATACAATCCATTTAAAGGAAGATTACTAAGGCATTTCACTGAAACACATTTTGCCCATTATAGTCCACTGTGTGAGTTGCGCCAAAAATCAGGAAGTGATTTAAGATAGCAGACCTAATGGACTATCACGTGTAATACTCAGTTTGTTCAGAAATAGTTTTTGGTCCATACAATCCATTCAAAGGAAAATTACTAAGGCATTTCACTCAAACACATTTTGCCCATTATAGCCCACTGTGTGAGTTGTGCCAAAAATCGGAAAGTGAGTTAAGATAGCGGATCCAATGGATTATCACGTGTCATATTCAGTTTGTTCAAAAATAGTTTTTGGTCCATACAATCCATTCAAAGGAAGATTACTAAGGCATTTCACTCAAACACATTTTGCCCATTATAGTCCACTGTGTGAGTTGTGCCAAAAATCGGAAAAGGATGGAAGATAGCGGACCTAATGAACTATCACGTGTCATACTCAGTTTGTTCAGAAATAGTTTTTCGTCCATACAATCCATTCAAAGGAACATTACTAAGGCATTTCACTCAAACACATTTTGCCCATTATAGCCCACTGTGTGAGTTGTGCCAAAAGTCGGAAAGTGATGGAAGATAGCGGACCTAATGGACTATCACGTGTTATACTCAGTTTATTCAGAAATAGTTTTTGGTCCATACAATCCATTCAAAGGAAAATTACTAAGGCATTTCACTCAAACACATTTTGCCCATTATAGTCCACTGTGTGAGTTGTGCCAAAAATCGGAAAAGGATGGAAGATAGCGGATCTAATGGACTATCAAGTGTCATACTCAGTTTAGTCAGAAATAGTTTTTGGTCCATACAATCCATTCAAAGGAAGATTACTAAGGCATTTCACTCAAACACATTTTGCCCATTATAGCCCACTGTGTGAGTTGTGCCAAAAGTCGGAAAGTGATGGAAGATAGCGGACCTAATGGACTATCACGTGTTATACTCAGTTTATTCAGAAATAGTTTTTGGTCTATACAATCCATTCAAAGGAAGATTACTAAGGCATTTCACTCAAACACATTTTGCCCATTATAGCCCACTGTGTGAGTTGTGCCAAAAATCGGAAAGTGATTGAAGATAGCGGATCTAATGGACTATCAAGTGTCATACTCAGTTTAGTCAGAAATAGTTTTTGGTCCATACAATCCATACAAAGGAAGATTACTAAGGCATTTCACTCAAACACATTTTGCTCATTATAGTCCACTGTGTGAGTTGCGCCAAAAATCGGAAAGTGATTTAGGATAGCGAACCTAATGGACTATCACGTGTCATACTCAGTTTGTTCAGAAATAGTTTTTGGTCCATACAATCCATTCAAAGGAAGATTAATAAGGCATTTCACTCAAACACATTTTGCCCATTATAGCCCACTGTGTGAGTTGTGCCAAAAGTCGGAAAGCGATGGAAGATAGCGGACCTGATGGACTATCACGTGTTATACTCAGTTTATTCAGAAATAGTTTTTGGTCTATACAATCCATTCAAAGGAAGATTACTAAGGCATTTCACTCAAACACATTTTGCCCATTATAGTCCACTGTGTGAGCTGCGCCAAAAATCGGAAAGTGATTTAAGATAGCGGACCTAATGCACTATCACGTGTTATACTCAAACACATTTTGCCCATTATAGCCCACTGTGTAAGTTGTGCCAAAAACCGGAAAGTGATGGAAGATAGTGGACCTAATGAACTATCACGTGTCTTACTCAGTTTGTTCAGATATAGTTTTTGGTCTATACAATCCATTTAAAGGAAGATTACTAAGGCATTTCACTGAAACACATTTTGCCCATTATAGCCCACTGTGTGAGTTGTGCCAAAAATCGGAAAGTGAGTTAAGATAGCGGATCCAATGGATTATCACGTGTCATATTCAGTTTGTTCAAAAATAGTTTTTGGTCCATACAATCCATTCAAAGGGAGATTACTAAGGCATTTCACTCAAACACATTTTGCCCATTATAGCCCACTGTGTGAGTTGTGCCAAAAATCGGAAAGTGATTGAAGATAGCGGATCTAATGGACTATCACGTGTCATACTCAGTTTGTTCAAAAATAGTTTTTGGTCCATACAATCCATTCAAAGGGAGATTACTAAGGCATTTCACTCAAACACATTTTGCCCATTATAGCCCACTGTGTGAGTTGTGCCAAAAATCGGAAAGTGATTGAAGATAGCGGATCTAATGGACTATCACGTGTCATACTCAGTTTGTTCAAAAATAGTTTTTGGTCCATACAATCCATTCAAAGGGAGATTACTAAGGCATTTCACTCAAACACATTTTGCCCATTATAGCCCACTGTGTGAGTTGTGCCAAAAATCGGAAAGTGATTGAAGATAGCGGATCTAATGGACTATCACGTGTTATACTCAGTTTATTCAGAAATAGTTTTTGGTCTATACAATCCATTCAAAGGAAGATTACTAAGGCATTTCACTCAAACACATTTTGCCCATTATAGCCCACTGTGTGAGTTGTGCCAAAAATCGGAAAGTGAGTTAGGATAGCGGATCCAATGGGTTATCACGTGTCATATTCAGTTTGTTCAAAAATAGTTTTTGGTCCATACAATCCATTCAAAGGGAGATTACTAAGGCATTTCACTCAAACACATTTTGCCCATTATAGCCCACTGTGTGAGTTGTGCCAAAAATCGGAAAGTGATTGAAGATAGCGGATCTAATGGACTATCACGTGTCATACTCAGTTTGTTCAAAAATAGTTTTTGGTCCATACAATCCATTCAAAGGGAGATTACTAAGGCATTTCACTCAAACACATTTTGCCCATTATAGCCCACTGTGTGAGTTGTGCCAAAAATCGGAAAGTGATTGAAGATAGCGGATCTAATGGACTATCACGTGTTGTACTCAGTTTATTCAGAAATAGTTTTTGGTCTATACAATCCATACAAAGGAAGATTACTAAGGCATTTCACTCAAACACATTTTGCTCATTATAGTCCACTGTGTGAGTTGCGCCAAAAATCGGAAAGTGATGGAAGATAGTGGACCTAATGGACTATCACGTGTCATACTCAGTTTGTTCAGAAATAGTTTTTGGTCCATACAATCCATTCAAAGGAAAATTACTAAGGCATTTCACTCAAACACATTTTGCCCATTATAGCCCACTGTGTGAGTTGTGCCAAAAATCGGAAAGTGAGTTAAGATAGCGGATCCAATGGGTTATCCCGTGTCATATTCAGTTTGTTCAAAAATAGTTTTTGGTCCATACAATCCATTCAAAGGGAGATTACTAAGGCATTCCACTGAAACACATTTTGCCCATTATAGCCCACTGTGTGAGTTGTGCCAAAAGTCGGAAAATGACGAAAGATAGCGGACCTAATGGACTATCACGTGTCATACTCAGTTTGTTCAGAAATAGTTTTTGGTCCATACAATCCATTCAAAGGAAAATTACTAAGGCATTTCACTCAAACACATTTTGCCCATTATAGCCCACTGTGTGAATTGTGCCAAAAGTCGGAAAGTGATGAAAGATAGCGGATCCAATGGACTATCACGTGTCATACTCAGTTTGTTCAAAAATAGTTTTTGGTCCATACAATCTATACAAAGGAAGATTACTAAGGCATTTCACTCAAACACATTTTGCCCATTATAGCCCACTGTGTGAATTGTGCCAAAAGTCGGAAAGTGATGAAAGATAGCGGATCCAATGGACTATCACGTGTCATACTCAGTTTGTTCAAAAATAGTTTTTGGTCCATACAATCTATACAAAGGAAGATTACTAAGGCATTTCACTCAAACACATTTTGCCCATTATAGCCCACTGTGTGAGTTGTGCCAAAAATCGGAAAGTGAGTTAAGATAGCGGATCCAATGGGTTATCACGTGTCATATTCAGTTTGTTCAAAAATAGTTTTTGGTCCATACAATCCATTCAAAGGGAGATTACTAAGGCATTTCACTCAAACACATTTTGCCCATTATAGCCCACTGTGTGAGTTGTGCCAAAAATCGGAAAGTGAGTTAAGATAGCGGATCCAATGGGTTATCACGTGTCATATTCAGTTTGTTCAAAAATAGTTTTTGGTCTATACAATCCATACAAAGGAAGATTACTAAGGCATTTCACTCAAACACATTTTGCTCATTATAGTCCACTGTGTGAGTTGCGCCAAAAATCGGAAAGTGATGGAAGATAGTGGATCTAATGGACTATCACGTGTCATACTCAGTTTGTTCAGAAATAGTTTTTGGTCCATACAATCCATTCAAAGGAAAATTACTAAGGCATTTCACTCAAACACATTTTGCCCCTTATAGCCCACTGTGTGAGTTGTGCCAAAAATCGGAAAGTGGTTTAAGATAGCGGATCCAATGGACTATCACGTGTCATACTCAGTTTGTTCAAAAATAGTTTTTGGTCCATACAATCCATTCAAAGGGAGATTACTAAGGCATTTCACTCAAACACATTTTGCCCATTATAGCCCACTGTGTGAGTTGTGCCAAAAATCGGAAAATGATGGAAGATAGCGGACCTAATGGACTATCACGTGTCATACCCAGTTTGTTCAGAAATAGTTTTTGGTCTATACAATCCATTCAAAGGAAGATTACTAAGGCATTTCACTGAAACACATTTTGCCCATTATAGCCCACTGTGTGAGTTGTGCCAAAAGTCGGAAAATGACGAAAGATAGCGGACCTAAGGGACTATCACGTGTTATACTCAGTTTATTCAGAAATAGTTTTTGGTCTATACAATCCATTCAAAGGGAGATTACTAAAGCATTTCACTCAAACACATTTTGCCCATTATAGCCCACTGTGTGAATTGTGCCAAAAGTCGGAAAGTGATGAAAGATAGCGGATCCAATGGACTATCACGTGTCATACTCAGTTTGTTCAAAAATAGTTTTTGGTCCATACAATCTATACAAAGGAAGATTACTAAGGCATTTCACTCAAACACATTTTGCCCATTATAGTCCACTGTGTGAGTTGCGCCAAAAATCGGAAAGTGATGAAAGATAGTGGACCTAATGGACTATCACGTGTTATACTCAGTTTATTCAGAAATAGTTTTTGGTCTATACAATCCCTTTAAAGGAAGATTACTAAGGCATTTCACTGAAACACATTTTGCCCATTATAGTCCACTGTGTGAGTTGCGCTAAAAATCAGGAAGTGATTTAAGATAGCAGACCTAATGGACTATCACGTGTCATACTCAGTTTGTTCAGAAATAGTTTTTGGTCCATACAATCCACTCAAAGGAAAATTACTAAGGCATTTCACTCAAACACATTTTGCCCATTATAGCCCACTGTGTGAGTTGTGCCAAAAATTGGAAAGTGAGTTAAGATAGCGGATCCAATGGATTATCACGTGTCATATTCAGTTTGTTCAAAAATAGTTTTTGGTCCATACAATCCATTCAAAGGGAGATTACTAAGGCATTTCACTCAAACACATTTTGCCCATTATAGCCCACTGTGTGAGTTGTGCCAAAAATCGGAAAATGATGGAAGATAGCGGACCTAATGGACTATCACGTGTTATACTCAGTTTATTCAGAAATAGTTTTTGGTCTATACAATCCAATCAAAGGAAGATTACTAAGGCATTCCACTGAAACACATTTTGCCCATTATAGCCCACTGTGTGAGTTGTGCCAAAAATCGGAAAGTGATGGAAGATAGCGGACCTAATGGACTATCACGTGTTATACTCAGTTTATTCAGAAATAGTTTTTGGTCTATACAATCCATTCAAAGGAAGATTACTAAAGCATTTCACTCAAACACATTTTGCCTATTATAGCCCACTGTGTGAATTGTGCCAAAAGTCGAAAAGTGATTAAAGATAGTGGACCTAATGGACTATCACGTGTTATACTCAGTTTATTCAGAAATAGTTTTTGGTCTATACAATCCATTCAAAGGAAGATTACTAAGGCATTTCACTCAAACACATTTTGCCCATTATAGCCCACTGTGTGAATTGTGCCAAAAGTCGGAAAGTGATGAAAGATAGTGGACCTAATGGACTATCACGTGTTATACTCAGTTTATTCAGAAATAGTTTTTGGTCTATACAATCCATTCAAAGGGAGATTACTAAGGCATTTCACTCAAACACATTTTGCCCATTATAGCCCACTGTGTGAGTTGTACCAAAAATCGGAAAATGATTTAAGATAGCGGACCTAATGGACTATCACGTGTTATACTCAGTTTATTCAGAAATAGTTTTTGGTCCATACAATCCATTCAAAGGAAAATTACTAAGGCATTTCACTCAAATACATTTTGCCCATTATAGCCCACTGTGTGAGTTGTGCCAAAAGTCGGAAAGTGATGAAAGATAGCGGACCTAATGAACTATCACGTGTCATACTCAGTTTGTTCAGAAATAGTTTTTCGTCCATACAATCCATTCAAAGGAACATTACTAAGGCATTTCACTCAAACACATTTTGCCCATTATAGCCCACTGTGTGAGTTGTGCCAAAAATCGGAAAGTGATTCAGGATAGCGGATCTAATGGACTATCACGTGTCATACTCAGTTTAGTCAGAAATAGTTTTTGGTCCATACAATCCATACAAAGGAAGATTACTAAGGCATTTCACTCAAACACATTTTGCTCATTATAGTCCACTGTGTGAGTTGCGCCAAAAATCGAAAAGTGATTTAGGATAGCGAACCTAATGGACTATCACGTGTCATACTCAGTTTGTTCAGAAATAGTTTTTGGTCCATACAATCCATTCAAAGGAAGATTACTAAGGCATTTCACTCAAACACATTTTGCCCATTATAGTCCACTGTGTGAGTTGTGCCAAAAATCGGAAAAGGATGGAAGATAGCGGACCTAATAAACTATCACGTGTCATACTCAGTTTGTTCAGAAATAGTTTTTCGTCCATACAATCCATTCAAAGGAACATTACTAAGGCATTTCACTCAAACACATTTTGCCCATTATAGCCCACTGTGTGAGTTGTGCCAAAAGTCGGAAAGTGATGGAAGATAGCGGACCTAATGGACTATCACGTGTTATACTCAGTTTATTCAGAAATAGTTTTTGGTCCATACAATCCATTCAAAGGAAAATTACTAAGGCATTTCACTCAAACACATTTTGCCCATTATAGTCCACTGTGTGAGTTGTGCCAAAAATCGGAAAAGGATGGAAGATAGCGGATCTAATGGACTATCAAGTGTCATACTCAGTTTAGTCAGAAATAGTTTTTGGTCCATACAATCCATTCAAAGGAAGATTACTAAGGCATTTCACTCAAACACATTTTGCCCATTATAGCCCACTGTGTGAGTTGTGCCAAAAGTCGGAAAGTGATGGAAGATAGCGGACCTAATGGACTATCACGTGTTATACTCAGTTTATTCAGAAATAGTTTTTGGTCTATACAATCCATTCAAAGGAAGATTACTAAGGCATTTCACTCAAACACATTTTGCCCATTATAGCCCACTGTGTGAGTTGTGCCAAAAATCGGAAAGTGATTGAAGATAGCGGATCTAATGGACTATCAAGTGTCATACTCAGTTTAGTCAGAAATAGTTTTTGGTCCATACAATCCATACAAAGGAAGATTACTAAGGCATTTCACTCAAACACATTTTGCTCATTATAGTCCACTGTGTGAGTTGCGCCAAAAATCGGAAAGTGATTTAGGATAGCGAACCTAATGGACTATCACGTGTCATACTCAGTTTGTTCAGAAATAGTTTTTGGTCCATACAATCCATTCAAAGGAAGATTAATAAGGCATTTCACTCAAACACATTTTGCCCATTATAGCCCACTGTGTGAGTTGTGCCAAAAGTCGGAAAGCGATGGAAGATAGCGGACCTGATGGACTATCACGTGTTATACTCAGTTTATTCAGAAATAGTTTTTGGTCTATACAATCCATTCAAAGGAAGATTACTAAGGCATTTCACTCAAACACATTTTGCCCATTATAGTCCACTGTGTGAGCTGCGCCAAAAATCGGAAAGTGATTTAAGATAGCGGACCTAATGCACTATCACGTGTTATACTCAAACACATTTTGCCCATTATAGCCCACTGTGTAAGTTGTGCCAAAAACCGGAAAGTGATGGAAGATAGTGGACCTAATGAACTATCACGTGTCTTACTCAGTTTGTTCAGATATAGTTTTTGGTCTATACAATCCATTTAAAGGAAGATTACTAAGGCATTTCACTGAAACACATTTTGCCCATTATAGTCCACTGTGTGAGTTGCGCCAAAAATCAGGAAGTGATTTAAGATAGCAGACCTAATGGACTATCACGTGTCATACTCAGTTTGTTCAGAAATAGTTTTTGGTCCATACAATCCATTCAAAGGAAAATTACTAAGGCATTTCACTCAAACACATTTTGCCCATTATAGCCCACTGTGTGAGTTGTGCCAAAAATCGGAAAGTGAGTTAAGATAGCGGATCCAATGGATTATCACGTGTCATATTCAGTTTGTTCAAAAATAGTTTTTGGTCCATACAATCCATTCAAAGGGAGATTACTAAGGCATTTCACTCAAACACATTTTGCCCATTATAGCCCACTGTGTGAGTTGTGCCAAAAATCGGAAAGTGATTGAAGATAGCGGATCTAATGGACTATCACGTGTCATACTCAGTTTGTTCAAAAATAGTTTTTGGTCCATACAATCCATTCAAAGGGAGATTACTAAGGCATTTCACTCAAACACATTTTGCCCATTATAGCCCACTGTGTGAGTTGTGCCAAAAATCGGAAAGTGATTGAAGATAGCGGATCTAATGGACTATCACGTGTTATACTCAGTTTATTCAGAAATAATTTTTGGTCCATACAATCCATTCAAAGGGAGATTACTAAGGCATTTCACTCAAACACATTTTGCCCATTATAGCCCACTGTGTGAGTTGTGCCAAAAATCGGAAAGTGATGAAAGATAGCGGATCCAATGGACTATCACGTGTCATACTCAGTTTGTTCAAAAATAGTTTTTGGTCCATGCAATCTATACAAAGGAAGATTACTAAGGCATTTCACTCAAACACATTTTGCCCATTATAGTCCACTGTGTGAGTTGCGCCAAAAATCGGAAAGTGATGAAAGATAGTGGACCTAATGGACTATCACGTGTTATACTCAGTTTATTCAGAAATAGTTTTTGGTCTATACAATCCATTTAAAGGAAGATTACTAAGGCATTTCACTGAAACACATTTTGCCCATTATAGTCCACTGTGTGAGTTGCGCCAAAAATCAGGAAGTGATTTAAGATAGCAGACCTAATGGACTATCACGTGTCATACTCAGTTTGTTCAGAAATAGTTTTTGGTCCATACAATCCATTCAAAGGAAAATTACTAAGGCATTTCACTCAAACACATTTTGCCCATTATAGCCCACTGTGTGAGTTGTGCCAAAAATCGGAAAGTGAGTTAAGATAGCGGATCCAATGGATTATCACGTGTCATATTCAGTTTGTTCAAAAATAGTTTTTGGTCCATACAATCCATTCAAAGGGAGATTACTAAGGCATTTCACTCAAACACATTTTGCCCATTATAGCCCACTGTGTGAGTTGTGCCAAAAATCGGAAAGTGATTGAAGATAGCGGATCTAATGGACTATCACGTGTCATACTCAGTTTGTTCAAAAATAGTTTTTGGTCCATACAATCCATTCAAAGGGAGATTACTAAGGCATTTCACTCAAACACATTTTGCCCATTATAGCCCACTGTGTGAGTTGTGCCAAAAATCGGAAAGTGATTGAAGATAGCGGATCTAATGGACTATCACGTGTTATACTCAGTTTATTCAGAAATAGTTTTTGGTCTATACAATCCATACAAAGGAAGATTACTAAGGCATTTCACTCAAACACATTTTGCTCATTATAGTCCACTGTGTGAGTTGCGCCAAAAATCGGAAAGTGATGGAAGATAGTGGACCTAATGGACTATCACGTGTCATACTCAGTTTGTTCAGAAATAGTTTTTGGTCCATACAATCCATTCAAAGGAAAATTACTAAGGCATTTCACTCAAACACATTTTGCCCATTATAGCCCACTGTGTGAGTTGTGCCAAAAATCGGAAAGTAATTGAAGATAGCGGATCTAATGGACTATCACGTGTCATATTCAGTTTGTTCAAAAATAGTTTTTGGTCCATACAATCCATTCAAAGGGAGATTACTAAGGCATTTCACTCAAACACATTTTGCCCCTTATAGCCCACTGTGTGAGTTGTGCCAAAAATCGGAAAGTGGTTTAAGATAGCGGATCCAATGGACTATCACGTGTCATACTCAGTTTGTTCAAAAATAGTTTTTGGTCCATACAATCCATTCAAAGGGAGATTACTAAGGCATTTCACTCAAACACATTTTGCCCATTATAGCCCACTGTGTGAGTTGTGCCAAAAATCGGAAAATGATGGAAGATAGCGGACCTAATGGACTATCACGTGTCATACCCAGTTTGTTCAGAAATAGTTTTTGGTCTATACAATCCATTCAAAGGAAGATTACTAAGGCATTTCACTGAAACACATTTTGCCCATTATAGCCCACTGTGTGAGTTGTGCCAAAAGTCGGAAAATGACGAAAGATAGCGGACCTAATGGACTATCACGTGTCATACTCAGTTTGTTCAGAAATAGTTTTTGGTCCATACAATCCATTCAAAGGAAAATTACTAAGGCATTTCACTCAAACACATTTTGCCCATTATAGTCCACTGTGTGAGTTGTGCCAAAAATCGGAAAATGATGGAAGATAGCGGATCCAATGGATTATCACGTGTCATACCCAGTTTGTTCAGAAATAGTTTTTGGTCCATACAATCCATTCAAAGGGAAATTACTAAGGCATTTCACTCAAACACATTTTGCCCGTTATAGCCCACTGTGTGAGATGTGCCAAAAATCGGAAAGTGGTTTAAGATAGCGGATCCAATGGACTATCACGTGTCATACTCAGTTTGTTCAAAACTACTTTTTGGTCCATACAATCCATTCAAAGGGAGATTACTAAGGCATTTCACTCAAACACATTTTGCCCATTATAGCCCACTGTGTGAGTTGTGCCAAAAATCGGAAAATGATGGAAGATAGCGGACCTAATGGACTATCACGTGTCATACCCAGTTTGTTCAGAAATAGTTTTTGGTCTATACAATCCATTCAAAGGAAGATTACTAAGGCATTTCACTGAAACACATTTTGCCCATTATAGCCCACTGTGTGAGTTGTGCCAAAAGTCGGAAAATGACGAAAGATAGCGGACCTAATGGACTATCACGTGTTATACTCAGTTTATTCAGAAATAGTTTTTGGTCTATACAATCCATTCAAAGGGAGATTACTAAAGCATTTCACTCAAACACATTTTGCCCATTATACCCCACTGTGTGAATTGTGCCAAAAGTCGGAAAGTGATGAAAGATAGCGGATCCAATGGACTATCACGTGTCATACTCAGTTTGTTCAAAAATAGTTTTTGGTCCATACAATCTATACAAAGGAAGATTACTAAGGCATTTCACTCAAACACATTTTGCCCATTATAGTCCACTGTGTGAGTTGCGCCAAAAATCGGAAAGTGATGAAAGATAGTGGACCTAATGGACTATCACGTGTTATACTCAGTTTATTCAGAAATAGTTTTTGGTCTATACAATCCCTTTAAAGGAAGATTACTAAGGCATTTCACTGAAACACATTTTGCCCATTATAGTCCACTGTGTGAGTTGCGCCAAAAATCAGGAAGTGATTTAAGATAGCAGACCTAATGGACTATCACGTGTCATACTCAGTTTGTTCAGAAATAGTTTTTGGTCCATACAATCCACTCAAAGGAAAATTACTAAGGCATTTCACTCAAACACATTTTGCCCATTATAGCCCACTGTGTGAGTTGTGCCAAAAATCGGAAAGTGAGTTAAGATAGCGGATCCAATGGATTATCACGTGTCATATTCAGTTTGTTCAAAAATAGTTTTTGGTCCATACAATCCATTCAAAGGGAGATTACTAAGGCATTTCACTCAAACACATTTTGCCCATTATAGCCCACTGTGTGAGTTGTGCCAAAAATCGGAAAATGATGGAAGATAGCGGACCTAATGGACTATCACGTGTTATACTCAGTTTATTCAGAAATAGTTTCTGGTCTATACAATCCAATCAAAGGAAGATTACTAAGGCATTCCACTGAAACACATTTTGCCCATTATAGCCCACTGTGTGAGTTGTGCCAAAAGTCGGAAAGTGATGGAAGATAGCGGACCTAATGGACTATCACGTGTTATACTCAGTTTATTCAGAAATAGTTTTTGGTCTATACAATCCATTCAAAGGAAGATTACTAAAGCATTTCACTCAAACACATTTTGCCCATTATAGCCCACTGTGTGAATTGTGCCAAAAGTCGGAAAGTGATTAAAGATAGTGGACCTAATGGACTATCACGTGTTATACTCAGTTTATTCAGAAATAGTTTTTGGTCTATACAATCCATTCAAAGGAAGATTACTAAGGCATTTCACTCAAACACATTTTGCCCATTATAGCCCACTGTGTGAATTGTGCCAAAAGTCGGAAAGTGATTAAAGATAGTGGACCTAATGGACTATCACGTGTTATACTCAGTTTATTCAGAAATAGTTTTTGGTCTATACAATCCATTCAAAGGGAGATTACTAAGGCATTTCACTCAAACACATTTTGCCCATTATAGCCCACTGTGTGAGTTGTACCAAAAATCGGAAAATGATTTAAGATAGCGGACCTAATGGACTATCACGTGTTATACTCAGTTTATTCAGAAATAGTTTTTGGTCCATACAATCCATTCAAAGGAAAATTACTAAGGCATTTCACTCAAATACATTTTGCCCATTATAGCCCACTGTGTGAGTTGTGCCAAAAGTCGGAAAGTGATGAAAGATAGCGGACCTAATGAACTATCACGTGTCATACTCAGTTTGTTCAGAAATAGTTTTTCGTCCATACAATCCATTCAAAGGAACATTACTAAGGCATTTCACTCAAACACATTTTGCCCATTATAGCCCACTGTGTGAGTTGTGCCAAAAATCGGAAAGTGATTCAGGATAGCGGATCTAATGGACTATCACGTGTCATACTCAGTTTAGTCAGAAATAGTTTTTGGTCCATACAATCCATACAAAGGAAGATTACTAAGGCATTTCACTCAAACACATTTTGCTCATTATAGTCCACTGTGTGAGTTGCGCCAAAAATCGAAAAGTGATTTAGGATAGCGAACCTAATGGACTATCACGTGTCATACTCAGTTTGTTCAGAAATAGTTTTTGGTCCATACAATCCATTCAAAGGAAGATTACTAAGGCATTTCACTCAAACACATTTTGCCCATTATAGTCCACTGTGTGAGTTGTGCCAAAAATCGGAAAAGGATGGAAGATAGCGGACCTAATGAACTATCACGTGTCATACTCAGTTTGTTCAGAAATAGTTTTTCGTCCATACAATCCATTCAAAGGAAAATTACTAAGGCATTTCACTCAAACACATTTTGCCCATTATAGCCCACTGTGTGAGTTGTGCCAAAAATCGGAAAGTGATTCAGGATAGCGGATCTAATGGACTATCACGTGTCATACTCAGTTTAGTCAGAAATAGTTTTTGGTCCATACAATCCATACAAAGGAAGATTACTAAGGCATTTCACTCAAACACATTTTGCTCATTATAGTCCACTGTGTGAGTTGCGCCAAAAATCGAAAAGTGATTTAGGATAGCGAACCTAATGGACTATCACGTGTCATACTCAGTTTATTCAGAAATAGTTTTTGGTCTATACAATCCATTCAAAGGAAGATTACTAAGGCATTTCACTCAAACACATTTTGCTCATTATAGTCCACTGTGTGAGTTGCGCCAAAAATCGAAAAGTGATTTAGGATAGCGAACCTAATGGACTATCACGTGTCATACTCAGTTTGTTCAGAAATAGTTTTTGGTCCATACAATCCATTCAAAGGAAGATTACTAAGGCATTTCACTCAAACACATTTTGCCCATTATAGCCCACTGTGTGAGTTGTGCCAAAAATCGGAAAGTGATTGAAGATAGCGGATCTAATGGACTATCACGTGTTATACTCAGTTTATTCAGAAATAGTTTTTGGTCTATACAATCCATACAAAGGAAGATTACTAAGGCATTTCACTCAAACACATTTTGCTCATTATAGTCCACTGTGTGAGTTGCGCCAAAAATCGGAAAGTGATGGAAGATAGTGGACCTAATGGACTATCACGTGTCATACTCAGTTTGTTCAGAAATAGTTTTTGGTCCATACAATCCATTCAAAGGAAAATTACTAAGGCATTTCACTCAAACACATTTTGCCCATTATAGCCCACTGTGTGAGTTGTGCCAAAAATCGGAAAGTGATTGAAGATAGCGGATCTAATGGACTATCACGTGTCATATTCAGTTTGTTCAAAAATAGTTTTTGGTCCATACAATCCATTCAAAGGGAGATTACTAAGGCATTTCACTCAAACACATTTTGCCCCTTATAGCCCACTGTGTGAGTTGTGCCAAAAATCGGAAAGTGGTTTAAGATAGCGGATCCAATGGACTATCACGTGTCATACTCTGTTTGTTCAAAAATAGTTTTTGGTCCATACAATCCATTCAAAGGGAGATTACTAAGGCATTTCACTCAAACACATTTTGCCCATTATAGCCCACTGTGTGAGTTGTGCCAAAAATCGGAAAATGATGGAAGATAGCGGACCTAATGGACTATCACGTGTCATACCCAATTTGTTCAGAAATAGTTTTTGGTCTATACAATCCATTCAAAGGAAGATTACTAAGGCATTTCACTGAAACACATTTTGCCCATTATAGCCCACTGTGTGAGTTGTGCCAAAAGTCGGAAAATGACGAAAGATAGCGGACCTAATGGACTATCACGTGTCATACTCAGTTTGTTCAGAAATAGTTTTTGGTCCATACAATCCATTCAAAGGAAAATTACTAAGGCATTTCACTCAAACACATTTTGCCCATTATAGTCCACTGTGTGAGTTGTGCCAAAAATCGGAAAATGATGGAAGATAGCGGATCCAATGGATTATCACGTGTCATACCCAGTTTGTTCAGAAATAGTTTTTGGTCCATACAATCCATTCAAAGGGAAATTACTAAGGCATTTCACTCAAACACATTTTGCCCGTTATAGCCCACTGTGTGAGATGTGCCAAAAATCGGAAAGTGGTTTAAGATAGCGGATCCAATGGACTATCACGTGTCATACTCAGTTTGTTCAAAAATACTTTTTGGTCCATACAATCCATTCAAAGGGAGATTACTAAGGCATTTCACTCAAACACATTTTGCCCATTATAGCCCACTGTGTGAGTTGTGCCAAAAATCGGAAAATGATGAAAGATAGCGGACCTAATGGACTATCACGTGTCATACCCAGTTTGTTCAGAAATAGTTTTTGGTCTATACAATCCATTCAAAGGAAGATTACTAAGGCATTTCACTGAAACACATTTTGCCCATTATAGCCCACTGTGTGAGTTGTGCCAAAAGTCGGAAAATGACGAAAGATAGCGGACCTAATGGACTATCACGTGTTATACTCAGTTTATTCAGAAATAGTTTTTGGTCTATACAATTCATTCAAAGGGAGATTACTAAAGCATTTCACTCAAACACATTTTGCCCATTATACCCCACTGTGTGAGTTGTGCCAAAAGTCGGAAAATGATGGAAGATAGCGAACCTAATGGACTATCACGTGTCATACTCAGTTTGTTCAAAAATAGTTTTTGGTCCATACAATCTATACAAAGGAAGATTACTAAGGCATTTCACTCAAACACATTTTGCCCATTATAGTCCACTGTGTGAGTTGCGCCAAAAATCAGGAAGTGATTTAAGATAGCAGACCTAATGGACTATCACGTGTCATACTCAGTTTGTTCAGAAATAGTTTTTGGTCCATACAATCCACTCAAAGGAAAATTACTAAGGCATTTCACTCAAACACATTTTGCCCATTATAGCCCACTGTGTGAGTTGTGCCAAAAATCGGAAAGTGAGTTAAGATAGCGGATCCAATGGATTATCACGTGTCATATTCAGTTTGTTCAAAAATAGTTTTTGGTCCATACAATCCATTCAAAGGGAGATTACTAAGGCATTTCACTCAAACACATTTTGCCCATTATAGCCCACTGTGTGAGTTGTGCCAAAAATCGGAAAATGATGGAAGATAGCGGACCTAATGGACTATCACGTGTTATACTCAGTTTATTCAGAAATAGTTTTTGGTCTATACAATCCAATCAAAGGAAGTTTACTAAGGCATTCCACTGAAACACATTTTGCCCATTATAGCCCACTGTGTGAGTTGTGCCAAAAGTCGGAAAGTGATGGAAGATAGCGGACCTAATGTACTATCACGTGTTATACTCAGTTTATTCAGAAATAGTTTTTGGTCTATACAATCCATTCAAAGGAAGATTACTAAAGCATTTCACTCAAACACATTTTGCCCATTATAGCCCACTGTGTGAATTGTGCCAAAAGTCGGAAAGTGATTAAAGATAGTGGACCTAATGGACTATCACGTGTTATACTCAGTTTATTCAGAAATAGTTTTTGGTCTATACAATCCATTCAAAGGAAGATTACTAAGGCATTTCACTCAAACACATTTTGCCCATTATAGCCCACTGTGTGAATTGTGCCAAAAGTCGGAAAGTGATGAAAGATAGTGGACCTAATGGACTATCACGTGTTATACTCAGTTTATTCAGAAATAGTTTTTGGTCTATACAATCCATTCAAAGGGAGATTACTAAGGCATTTCACTCAAACACATTTTGCCCATTATAGCCCACTGTGTGAGTTGTACCAAAAATCGGAAAATGATTTAAGATAGCGGACCTAATGGACTATCACGTGTTATACTCAGTTTATTCAGAAATAGTTTTTGGTCCATACAATCCATTCAAAGGAAAATTACTAAGGCATTTCACTCAAATACATTTTGCCCATTATAGCCCACTGTGTGAGTTGTGCCAAAAGTCGGAAAGTGATGAAAGATAGCGGACCTAATGAACTATCACGTGTCATACTCAGTTTGTTCAGAAATAGTTTTTCGTCCATACAATCCATTCAAAGGAACATTACTAAGGCATTTCACTCAAACACATTTTGCCCATTATAGCCCACTGTGTGAGTTGTGCCAAAAATCGGAAAGTGATTCAGGATAGCGGATCTAATGGACTATCACGTGTCATACTCAGTTTAGTCAGAAATAGTTTTTGGTCCATACAATCCATACAAAGGAAGATTACTAAGGCATTTCACTCAAACACATTTTGCTCATTATAGTCCACTGTGTGAGTTGCGCCAAAAATCGAAAAGTGATTTAGGATAGCGAACCTAATGGACTATCACGTGTCATACTCAGTTTGTTCAGAAATAGTTTTTGGTCCATACAATCCATTCAAAGGAAGATTACTAAGGCATTTCACTCAAACACATTTTGCCCATTATAGTCCACTGTGTGAGTTGTGCCAAAAATCGGAAAAGGATGGAAGATAGCGGACCTAATGAACTATCACGTGTCATACTCAGTTTGTTCAGAAATAGTTTTTCGTCCATACAATCCATTCAAAGGAACATTACTAAGGCATTTCACTCAAACACATTTTGCCCATTATAGCCCACTGTGTGAGTTGTGCCAAAAGTCGGAAAGTGATGGAAGATAGCGGACCTAATGGACTATCACGTGTTATACTCAGTTTATTCAGAAATAGTTTTTGGTCCATACAATCCATTCAAAGGAAAATTACTAAGGCATTTCACTCAAACACATTTTGCCCATTATAGTCCACTGTGTGAGTTGTGCCAAAAATCGGAAAAGGATGGAAGATAGCGGATCTAATGGACTATCAAGTGTCATACTCAGTTTAGTCAGAAATAGTTTTTGGTCCATACAATCCATTCAAAGGAAGATTACTAAGGCATTTCACTCAAACACATTTTGCCCATTATAGCCCACTGTGTGAGTCGTGCCAAAAGTCGGAAAGTGATGGAAGATAGCGGACCTAATGGACTATCACGTGTTATACTCAGTTTATTCAGAAATAGTTTTTGGTCTATACAATCCATTCAAAGGAAGATTACTAAGGCATTTCACTCAAACACATTTTGCCCATTATAGCCCACTGTGTGAGTTGTGCCAAAAATCGGAAAGTGATTGAAGATAGCGGATCTAATGGACTATCAAGTGTCATACTCAGTTTAGTCAGAAATAGTTTTTGGTCCATACAATCCATACAAAGGAAGATTACTAAGGCATTTCACTCAAACACATTTTGCTCATTATAGTCCACTGTGTGAGTTGCGCCAAAAATCGGAAAGTGATTTAGGATAGCGAACCTAATGGACTATCACGTGTCATACTCAGTTTGTTCAGAAATAGTTTTTGGTCCATACAATCCATTCAAAGGAAGATTAATAAGGCATTTCACTCAAACACATTTTGCCCATTATAGCCCACTGTGTGAGTTGTGCCAAAAGTCGGAAAGCGATGGAAGATAGCGGACCTGATGGACTATCACGTGTTATACTCAGTTTATTCAGAAATAGTTTTTGGTCTATACAATCCATTCAAAGGAAGATTACTAAGGCATTTCACTCAAACACATTTTGCCCATTATAGTCCACTGTGTGAGCTGCGCCAAAAATCGGAAAGTGATTTAAGATAGCGGACCTAATGCACTATCACGTGTTATACTCAAACACATTTTGCCCATTATAGCCCACTGTGTAAGTTGTGCCAAAAACCGGAAAGTGATGGAAGATAGTGGACCTAATGAACTATCACGTGTCTTACTCAGTTTGTTCAGATATAGTTTTTGGTCCATACAATCCATTCAAAGGAGATTACCAAGGCATTTCACTCAAACACATTTTGCCCATTATAGCCCACTGTGTGAGTTGTGCCAAAAATCGTAAAATGGTGGACGATAGCGGACCTAATGGACTATCACATGTCATACTCAGTTTGTTCAGATATAGTTTTTGGTCCATACAATCCATTCAAAGGAAGATTACTAAGGCATTTCACTCAAACACATTTTGCCCATTATAGCCCACTGTGTGCGTTCTGCCAAAAATCGGAAAGTGATTCAGGATAGCGGATCTAATGGACTATCACGTGTCATACTCAGTTTATTCAGAAATAGTTTTTGGTCCATACAATCCATTCAAAGGAAGATTACTAAGGCATTTCACTCAAACACATTTTGCCAATTATAGCCCACTGTGTGAGTTGTGCAAAAAGTCGGAAAGTGATGGAAGATAGTGGACCTAATGAACTATCACGTGTCATACTCAGTTTGTTCAGATATAGTTTTTGGTCCATACAATCCATTCAAAGGAAGATTACTAAGGCATTTCACTCAAACACATTTTGCCCATTATAGCCCACTGTGAGAGTTGTGCCAAAAGTCGGAAAGTGATGGAAGATAGCAGGCCTAATGGACTATCACGTGTTATACTCAGTTTATTCAAAAATAGTTTTTGGTCCATACAATCCATTCAAAGGGAGATTACTAAGGCATTTCACTCAAACACATTTTGCCCATTATAGCCCACTGTGTGAGTTGTGCCAAAAATCGGAAAATGATGGAAGATAGCGGACCTAATGGACTATCACGTGTTATACTCAGTTTATTCAGAAATAGTTTTTGGTCTATACAATCCATTCAAAGGAAGATTACTAAGTCATTCCACTGAAACACATTTTGCCCATTATAGCCCACTGTGTGAGTTCTGCCAAAACTCGGAAAATGACGAAAGATAGCGGACCTAATGGACTATCACGTGTTATACTCAGTTTATTCAGAAATAGTTTTTGGTCTATACAATCCATTCAAAGGAAGATTACTAAGGCATTTCACTGAAACACATTTTGCTCATTATAGCCCACTGTGTGAGTTGTGCCAAAAGTCGGAAAGTGATGGAAGATAGCAGACCTAATGGACTATCACGTGTTATACTCAGTTTATTCAGAAATAGTTTTTGGTCTATACAATCCATTCAAAGGAAGATTACTAAGGCATTCCACTGAAACACATTTTGCCCATTATAGCCCACTGTGTGAGTTGTGCCAAAAGTCGGAAAATGACGAAAGATAGCGGACCTAATGGACTATCACGTGTTATACTCAGTTTGTTCAGAAATAGTTTTTGGTCCATACAATCCATTCAAAGGAAAATTACTAAGGCAATTTACTGAAACACATTTTGCCCATTATAGCCCACTGTGTGAGTTGTGCCAAAAGTCGGAAAATGACGAAAGATAGCGGACCTAATGGACTATCACGTGTTATACTCAGTTTATTCAGAAATAGTTTTTGGTCTATACAATCCATTCAAAGGGAGATTACTAAGGCATTTCACTCAAATACATTTTGCCCATTATAGCCCACTGTGTGAGATGTGCCAAAAATCGGAAAAGGATGGAAGATAGCGGACCTAATGGACTATCACGTGTTATACTCAGTTTATTCAAAAATAGTTTTTGGTCCATACAATCCATTCAAAGGGAGATTACTAAGGCATTTCACTCAAACACATTTTGCCCATTATAGCCCACTGTGTGAGTTGTGCCAAAAATCGGAAAATGATGGAAGATAGCGGACCTAATGGACTATCACGTGTTATACTCAGTTTATTCAGAAATAGTTTTTGGTCTATACAATCCATTCAAAGGAAGATTACTAAGGCATTCCACTGAAACACATTTTGCCCATTATAGCCCACTGTGTGAGTTGTGCCAAAAGTCGGAAAATGACGAAAGATAGCGGACCTAATGGACTATCACGTGTTATACTCAGTTTATTCAAAAATAGTTTTTGGTCCATACAATCCATTCAAAGGGAGATTACTAAGGCATTTCACTCAAACACATTTTGCCCATTATAGCCCACTGTGTGAGTTGTGCCAAAAATCGGAAAATGATGGAAGATAGCGGACCTAATGGACTATCACGTGTTATACTCAGTTTATTCAGAAATAGTTTTTGGTCTATACAATCCATTCAAAGGAAGATTACTAAGGCATTCCACTGAAACACATTTTGCCCATTATAGCCCACTGTGTGAGTTGTGCCAAAAGTCGGAAAATGACGAAAGATAGCGGACCTAATGGACTATCACGTGTTATACTCAGTTTATTCAGAAATAGTTTTTGGTCTATACAATCCATTCAAAGGAAGATTACTAAGGCATTTCACTGAAACACATTTTGCCCATTATAGCCCACTGTGTGAGTTGTGCCAAAAGTCGGAAAGTGATGGAAGATAGCAGACCTAATGGACTATCACGTGTTATACTCAGTTTATTCAGAAATAGTTTTTGGTCTATACAATCCATTCAAAGGAAGATTACTAAGGCATTTCACTCAAACACATTTTGCCCATTATAGCCCACTGTGTGAATTGTGCCAAAAGTCGGAAAGTGATGAAAGATAGTGGACCTAATGGACTATCACGTGTTATACTCAGTTTATTCAGAAATAGTTTTTGGTCTATACAATCCATTCAAAGGAAGATTACTAAGGCATTTCACTGAAACACATTTTGCCCATTATAGTCCACTGTGTGAGTTGCGCCAAAAATCGGAAAGTGATTTAAGATAGCAGACCTAATGGACTATCACGTGTCATACTCAGTTTGTTCAGAAATAGTTTTTTGTCCATACAATCCATTCAAAGGAAAATTACTAAGGCATTTCACTCAAACACATTTTGCCCATTATAGCCCACTGTGTGAGTTGTGCCAAAAATCGGAAAGTGATTGAAGATAGCGGATCTAATGGACTATCAAGTGTCATACTCAGTTTAGTCAGAAATAGTTTTTGGTCCATACAATCCATACAAAGGAAGATTACTAAGGCATTTCACTCAAACACATTTTGCTCATTATAGTCCACTGTGTGAGTTGCGCCAAAAATCGGAAAGTGATTTAGGATAGCGAACCTAATGGACTATCACGTGTCATACTCAGTTTGTTCAGAAATAGTTTTTGGTCCATACAATCCATTCAAAGGAAGATTAATAAGGCATTTCACTCAAACACATTTTGCCCATTATAGCCCACTGTGTGAGTTGTGCCAAAAGTCGGAAAGCGATGGAAGATAGCGGACCTGATGGACTATCACGTGTTATACTCAGTTTATTCAGAAATAGTTTTTGGTCTATACAATCCATTCAAAGGAAGATTACTAAGGCATTTCACTCAAACACATTTTGCCCATTATAGTCCACTGTGTGAGCTGCGCCAAAAATCGGAAAGTGATTTAAGATAGCGGACCTAATGCACTATCACGTGTTATACTCAAACACATTTTGCCCATTATAGCCCACTGTGTAAGTTGTGCCAAAAACCGGAAAGTGATGGAAGATAGTGGACCTAATGAACTATCACGTGTCTTACTCAGTTTGTTCAGATATAGTTTTTGGTCCATACAATCCATTCAAAGGAGATTACCAAGGCATTTCACTCAAACACATTTTGCCCATTATAGCCCACTGTGTGAGTTGTGCCAAAAATCGTAAAATGGTGGACGATAGCGGACCTAATGGACTATCACATGTCATACTCAGTTTGTTCAGATATAGTTTTTGGTCCATACAATCCATTCAAAGGAAGATTACTAAGGCATTTCACTCAAACACATTTTGCCCATTATAGCCCACTGTGTGCGTTCTGCCAAAAATCGGAAAGTGATTCAGGATAGCGGATCTAATGGACTATCACGTGTCATACTCAGTTTATTCAGAAATAGTTTTTGGTCCATACAATCCATTCAAAGGAAGATTACTAAGGCATTTCACTCAAACACATTTTGCCAATTATAGCCCACTGTGTGAGTTGTGCAAAAAGTCGGAAAGTGATGGAAGATAGTGGACCTAATGAACTATCACGTGTCATACTCAGTTTGTTCAGATATAGTTTTTGGTCCATACAATCCATTCAAAGGAAGATTACTAAGGCATTTCACTCAAACACATTTTGCCCATTATAGCCCACTGTGAGAGTTGTGCCAAAAGTCGGAAAGTGATGGAAGATAGCAGGCCTAATGGACTATCACGTGTTATACTCAGTTTATTCAAAAATAGTTTTTGGTCCATACAATCCATTCAAAGGGAGATTACTAAGGCATTTCACTCAAACACATTTTGCCCATTATAGCCCACTGTGTGAGTTGTGCCAAAAATCGGAAAATGATGGAAGATAGCGGACCTAATGGACTATCACGTGTTATACTCAGTTTATTCAGAAATAGTTTTTGGTCTATACAATCCATTCAAAGGAAGATTACTAAGTCATTCCACTGAAACACATTTTGCCCATTATAGCCCACTGTGTGAGTTCTGCCAAAACTCGGAAAATGACGAAAGATAGCGGACCTAATGGACTATCACGTGTTATACTCAGTTTATTCAGAAATAGTTTTTGGTCTATACAATCCATTCAAAGGAAGATTACTAAGGCATTTCACTGAAACACATTTTGCTCATTATAGCCCACTGTGTGAGTTGTGCCAAAAGTCGGAAAGTGATGGAAGATAGCAGACCTAATGGACTATCACGTGTTATACTCAGTTTATTCAGAAATAGTTTTTGGTCTATACAATCCATTCAAAGGAAGATTACTAAGGCATTCCACTGAAACACATTTTGCCCATTATAGCCCACTGTGTGAGTTGTGCCAAAAGTCGGAAAATGACGAAAGATAGCGGACCTAATGGACTATCACGTGTTATACTCAGTTTGTTCAGAAATAGTTTTTGGTCCATACAATCCATTCAAAGGAAAATTACTAAGGCATTTCACTGAAACACATTTTGCCCATTATAGCCCACTGTGTGAGTTGTGCCAAAAGTCGGAAAATGACGAAAGATAGCGGACCTAATGGACTATCACGTGTTATACTCAGTTTATTCAGAAATAGTTTTTGGTCTATACAATCCATTCAAAGGGAGATTACTAAGGCATTTCACTCAAACACATTTTGCCCATTATAGCCCACTGTGTGAGATGTGCCAAAAATCGGAAAAGGATGGAAGATAGCGGACCTAATGGACTATCACGTGTTATACTCAGTTTATTCAAAAATAGTTTTTGGTCCATACAATCCATTCAAAGGGAGATTACTAAGGCATTTCACTCAAACACATTTTGCCCATTATAGCCCACTGTGTGAGTTGTGCCAAAAATCGGAAAATGATGGAAGATAGCGGACCTAATGGACTATCACGTGTTATACTCAGTTTATTCAGAAATAGTTTTTGGTCTATACAATCCATTCAAAGGAAGATTACTAAGGCATTCCACTGAAACACATTTTGCCCATTATAGCCCACTGTGTGAGTTGTGCCAAAAGTCGGAAAATGACGAAAGATAGCGGACCTAATGGACTATCACGTGTTATACTCAGTTTATTCAAAAATAGTTTTTGGTCCATACAATCCATTCAAAGGGAGATTACTAAGGCATTTCACTCAAACACATTTTGCCCATTATAGCCCACTGTGTGAGTTGTGCCAAAAATCGGAAAATGATGGAAGATAGCGGACCTAATGGACTATCACGTGTTATACTCAGTTTATTCAGAAATAGTTTTTGGTCTATACAATCCATTCAAAGGAAGATTACTAAGGCATTCCACTGAAACACATTTTGCCCATTATAGCCCACTGTGTGAGTTGTGCCAAAAGTCGGAAAATGACGAAAGATAGCGGACCTAATGGACTATCACGTGTTATACTCAGTTTATTCAGAAATAGTTTTTGGTCTATACAATCCATTCAAAGGAAGATTACTAAGGCATTTCACTGAAACACATTTTGCCCATTATAGCCCACTGTGTGAGTTGTGCCAAAAGTCGGAAAGTGATGGAAGATAGCAGACCTAATGGACTATCACGTGTTATACTCAGTTTATTCAGAAATAGTTTTTGGTCTATACAATCCATTCAAAGGAAGATTACTAAGGCATTTCACTCAAACACATTTTGCCCATTATAGCCCACTGTGTGAATTGTGCCAAAAGTCGGAAAGTGATGAAAGATAGTGGACCTAATGGACTATCACGTGTTATACTCAGTTTATTCAGAAATAGTTTTTGGTCTATACAATCCATTCAAAGGAAGATTACTAAGGCATTTCACTGAAACACATTTTGCCCATTATAGTCCACTGTGTGAGTTGCGCCAAAAATCGGAAAGTGATTTAAGATAGCAGACCTAATGGACTATCACGTGTCATACTCAGTTTGTTCAGAAATAGTTTTTTGTCCATACAATCCATTCAAAGGAAAATTACTAAGGCATTTCACTCAAACACATTTTGCCCATTATAGCCCACTGTGTGAGTTGTGCCAAAAATCGGAAAGTGATTGAAGATAGCGGATCTAATGGACTATCAAGTGTCATACTCAGTTTAGTCAGAAATAGTTTTTGGTCCATACAATCCATACAAAGGAAGATTACTAAGGCATTTCACTCAAACACATTTTGCTCATTATAGTCCACTGTGTGAGTTGCGCCAAAAATCGGAAAGTGATTTAGGATAGCGAACCTAATGGACTATCACGTGTCATACTCAGTTTGTTCAGAAATAGTTTTTGGTCCATACAATCCATTCAAAGGAAGATTAATAAGGCATTTCACTCAAACACATTTTGCCCATTATAGCCCACTGTGTGAGTTGTGCCAAAAGTCGGAAAGCGATGGAAGATAGCGGACCTGATGGACTATCACGTGTTATACTCAGTTTATTCAGAAATAGTTTTTGGTCTATACAATCCATTCAAAGGAAGATTACTAAGGCATTTCACTCAAACACATTTTGCCCATTATAGTCCACTGTGTGAGCTGCGCCAAAAATCGGAAAGTGATTTAAGATAGCGGACCTAATGCACTATCACGTGTTATACTCAAACACATTTTGCCCATTATAGCCCACTGTGTAAGTTGTGCCAAAAACCGGAAAGTGATGGAAGATAGTGGACCTAATGAACTATCACGTGTCTTACTCAGTTTGTTCAGATATAGTTTTTGGTCCATACAATCCATTCAAAGGAGATTACCAAGGCATTTCACTCAAACACATTTTGCCCATTATAGCCCACTGTGTGAGTTGTGCCAAAAATCGTAAAATGGTGGACGATAGCGGACCTAATGGACTATCACATGTCATACTCAGTTTGTTCAGATATAGTTTTTGGTCCATACAATCCATTCAAAGGAAGATTACTAAGGCATTTCACTCAAACACATTTTGCCCATTATAGCCCACTGTGTGCGTTCTGCCAAAAATCGGAAAGTGATTCAGGATAGCGGATCTAATGGACTATCACGTGTCATACTCAGTTTATTCAGAAATAGTTTTTGGTCCATACAATCCATTCAAAGGAAGATTACTAAGGCATTTCACTCAAACACATTTTGCCAATTATAGCCCACTGTGTGAGTTGTGCAAAAAGTCGGAAAGTGATGGAAGATAGTGGACCTAATGAACTATCACGTGTCATACTCAGTTTGTTCAGATATAGTTTTTGGTCCATACAATCCATTCAAAGGAAGATTACTAAGGCATTTCACTCAAACACATTTTGCCCATTATAGCCCACTGTGAGAGTTGTGCCAAAAGTCGGAAAGTGATGGAAGATAGCAGGCCTAATGGACTATCACGTGTTATACTCAGTTTATTCAAAAATAGTTTTTGGTCCATACAATCCATTCAAAGGGAGATTACTAAGGCATTTCACTCAAACACATTTTGCCCATTATAGCCCACTGTGTGAGTTGTGCCAAAAATCGGAAAATGATGGAAGATAGCGGACCTAATGGACTATCACGTGTTATACTCAGTTTATTCAGAAATAGTTTTTGGTCTATACAATCCATTCAAAGGAAGATTACTAAGTCATTCCACTGAAACACATTTTGCCCATTATAGCCCACTGTGTGAGTTCTGCCAAAACTCGGAAAATGACGAAAGATAGCGGACCTAATGGACTATCACGTGTTATACTCAGTTTATTCAGAAATAGTTTTTGGTCTATACAATCCATTCAAAGGAAGATTACTAAGGCATTTCACTGAAACACATTTTGCTCATTATAGCCCACTGTGTGAGTTGTGCCAAAAGTCGGAAAGTGATGGAAGATAGCAGACCTAATGGACTATCACGTGTTATACTCAGTTTATTCAGAAATAGTTTTTGGTCTATACAATCCATTCAAAGGAAGATTACTAAGGCATTCCACTGAAACACATTTTGCCCATTATAGCCCACTGTGTGAGTTGTGCCAAAAGTCGGAAAATGACGAAAGATAGCGGACCTAATGGACTATCACGTGTTATACTCAGTTTGTTCAGAAATAGTTTTTGGTCCATACAATCCATTCAAAGGAAAATTACTAAGGCATTTCACTGAAACACATTTTGCCCATTATAGCCCACTGTGTGAGTTGTGCCAAAAGTCGGAAAATGACGAAAGATAGCGGACCTAATGGACTATCACGTGTTATACTCAGTTTATTCAGAAATAGTTTTTGGTCTATACAATCCATTCAAAGGGAGATTACTAAGGCATTTCACTCAAACACATTTTGCCCATTATAGCCCACTGTGTGAGATGTGCCAAAAATCGGAAAAGGATGGAAGATAGCGGACCTAATGGACTATCACGTGTTATACTCAGTTTATTCAAAAATAGTTTTTGGTCCATACAATCCATTCAAAGGGAGATTACTAAGGCATTTCACTCAAACACATTTTGCCCATTATAGCCCACTGTGTGAGTTGTGCCAAAAATCGGAAAATGATGGAAGATAGCGGACCTAATGGACTATCACGTGTTATACTCAGTTTATTCAGAAATAGTTTTTGGTCTATACAATCCATTCAAAGGAAGATTACTAAGGCATTCCACTGAAACACATTTTGCCCATTATAGCCCACTGTGTGAGTTGTGCCAAAAGTCGGAAAATGACGAAAGATAGCGGACCTAATGGACTATCACGTGTTATACTCAGTTTATTCAAAAATAGTTTTTGGTCCATACAATCCATTCAAAGGGAGATTACTAAGGCATTTCACTCAAACACATTTTGCCCATTATAGCCCACTGTGTGAGTTGTGCCAAAAATCGGAAAATGATGGAAGATAGCGGACCTAATGGACTATCACGTGTTATACTCAGTTTATTCAGAAATAGTTTTTGGTCTATACAATCCATTCAAAGGAAGATTACTAAGGCATTCCACTGAAACACATTTTGCCCATTATAGCCCACTGTGTGAGTTGTGCCAAAAGTCGGAAAATGACGAAAGATAGCGGACCTAATGGACTATCACGTGTTATACTCAGTTTATTCAGAAATAGTTTTTGGTCTATACAATCCATTCAAAGGAAGATTACTAAGGCATTTCACTGAAACACATTTTGCCCATTATAGCCC
This sequence comes from Metopia argyrocephala, assembly GCA_963576795.1. Taxonomy (NCBI): domain Eukaryota; kingdom Metazoa; phylum Arthropoda; class Insecta; order Diptera; family Sarcophagidae; genus Metopia; species Metopia argyrocephala. Next base: position 87,565,336 of record OY756210.1, read on the forward strand.
ACTGTGTGAGTTGTGCCAAAAGTCGGAAAGTGATGGAAGATAGCAGACCTAATGGACTATCACGTGTTATACTCAGTTTATTCAGAAATAGTTTTTGGTCTATACAATCCATTCAAAGGAAGATTACTAAGGCATTTCACTCAAACACATTTTGCCCATTATAGCCCACTGTGTGAATTGTGCCAAAAGTCGGAAAGTGATGAAAGATAGTGGACCTAATGGACTATCACGTGTTATACTCAGTTTATTCAGAAATAGTTTTTGGTCTATACAATCCATTCAAAGGAAGATTACTAAGGCATTTCACTGAAACACATTTTGCCCATTATAGTCCACTGTGTGAGTTGCGCCAAAAATCGGAAAGTGATTTAAGATAGCAGACCTAATGGACTATCACGTGTCATACTCAGTTTGTTCAGAAATAGTTTTTGGTCCATACAATCCATTCAAAGGAAAATTACTAAGGCATTTCACTCAAACACATTTTGCCCACTATAGCCCACTGTGTGAGTTGTGCCAAAAATCGGAAAGCGAGTTAAGATAGCGGATCCAATGGATTATCACGTGTCATATTCAGTTTGTTCAAAAATAGTTTTTGGTCCATACAATCCATTCAAAGGGAGATTACTAAGGCATTTCACTCAAACACATTTTGCCCATTATAGCCCACTGTGTGAGTTGTGCCAAAAATCGGAAAATGATGGAAGATAGCGGACCTAATGGACTATCACGTGTTATACTCAGTTTGTTCAAAAATAGTTTTTGGTCCATACAATCCATTCAAAGGGAGATTACTAAGGCATTTCACTCAAACACATTTTGCCCATTATAGCCCACTGTGTGAGTTGTGCCAAAAATCGGAAAGTGAGTTAAGATAGCGGATCCAATGGGTTATCACGTGTCATATTCAGTTTGTTCAAAAATAGTTTTTGGTCCATACAATCCATTCAAAGGAAAATTACTAAGGCATTTCACTCAAACACATTTTGCCCATTATAGCCCACTGTGTGAGTTGTGCCAAAAATCGGAAAGTGAGTTAAGATAGCGGATCCAATGGGTTATCACGTGTCATATTCAGTTTGTTCAAAAATAGTTTTTGGTCCATACAATCCATTCAAAGGGAGATTACTAAGGCATTTCACTCAAACACATTTTGCCCATTATAGCCCACTGTGTGAGTTGTGCCAAAAATCGGAAAATGATGGAAGATAGCGGACCTAATGGACTATCACGTGTTATACTCAGTTTGTTCAAAAATAGTTTTTGGTCCATACAATCCATTCAAAGGGAGATTACTAAGGCATTTCACTCAAACACATTTTGCCCATTATAGCCCACTGTGTGAGTTGTGCCAAAAATCGGAAAATGATGGAAGATAGCGGACCTAATGGACTATCACGTGTCATACTCAGTTTGTTCAAAAATAGTTTTTGGTCCATACAATCCATTCAAAGGAAAATTACTAAGGCATTTCACTCAAACACATTTTGCCCATTATAGCCCACTGTGTGAGTTGCGCCAAAAATCGGAAAGTGAGTTAAGATAGCGGATCCAATGGGTTATCACGTGTCATATTCAGTTTGTTCAAAAATAGTTTTTGGTCCATACAATCCATTCAAAGGGAGATTACTAAGGCATTTCACTCAAACACATTTTGCCCATTATAGCCCACTGTGTGAGTTGTGCCAAAAATCGGAAAATGATGGAAGATAGCGGACCTAATGGACTATCACGTGTCATACTCAGTTTGTTCAAAAATAGTTTTTGGTCCATACAATCCATTCAAAGGGAGATTACTAAGGCATTTCACTCAAACACATTTTGCCCATTATAGCCCACTGTGTGAGTTGTGCCAAAAATCGGAAAATGATGGAAGATAGCGGACCTAATGGACTATCACGTGTCATACTCAGTTTGTTCAAAAATAGTTTTTGGTCCATACAATCCATTCAAAGGAAAATTACTAAGGCATTACACTCAAACACATTTTGCCCATTATTGTGCACTGTGTGAGACGTGCCAAAAATCGGAAATTGACTTAGAATAGCGGACCTAATGGACTATCACGTGTCATACTCAGTTTGTTCAGAAATAGTTTTTGGTCTATACAATCCATTCAAAGGAAGATTACTAAGGCATTTCACTCAAACACATTTTGCCCATTATAGCCCACTGTGTGAATTGTGCCAAAAGTCGGAAAGTGATGAAAGATAGTGGACCTAATGGACTATCACGTGTTATACTCAGTTTATTCAGAAATAGTTTTTGGTCTATACAATCCATTCAAAGGAAGATTACTAAGGCATTTCACTCAAACACATTTTGCCCATTATAGCCCACTGTGTGAGTTGTGCCAAAAATCGGAAAGTGATTGAAGATAGCGGATCTAATGGACTATCAAGCGTCATACTCAGTTTAGTCAGAAATAGTTTTTGGTCCATACAATCCATACAAAGGAAGATTACTAAGGCATTTCACTCAAACACATTTTGCTCATTATAGTCCACTGTGTGAGTTGCGCCAAAAATCGGAAAGTGATGGAAGATAGTGGACCTAATGGACTATCACGTGTCATACTCAGTTTGTTCAGTAATAGTTTTTGGTCCATACAATCCATTCAAAAGAAAATTACTAAGGCATTTCACTCAAACACATTTTGCCCATTATAGCCCACTGTGTGAGTTGTGCCAAAAATCGGAAAGTGAGTTAAGATAGCGGATCCAATGGGTTATCACGTGTCATACTCAGTTTGTTCAGAAATAGTTTTTGGTCCATACAATCCATTCAAAGGGAGATTACTAAGGCATTTCACTCAAACACATTTTGCCCATTATAGTCCACTGTGTGAGTTGCGCCAAAAATCGGAAAAAGATTTAGGATAGCGGACCTAACGGACTATCACGTGTCATACTCAGTTTGTTGAGAAATAGTTTTTGGTCCATACAATCCATTCAAAGGAAGATTACTAAGTCATTGCACTCAAACACATTTTGCACATTATAGCCCACTGTGTGAGTTGTGCCAAAAGTCGGAAAGCGATGGAAGATAGCGGACCTGATGGACTATCACGTGTTATACTCAGTTTATTCAGAAATAGTTTTTGGTCTATACAATCCATTCAAAGGAAGATTACTAAGGCATTTCACTCAAACACATTTTGCCCATTATAATCCACTGTGTGAGCTGCGCCAAAAATCGGAAAGTGATTTAAGATAGCGGACCTAATGCACTATCACGTGTTATACTCAAACACATTTTGCCCATTATAGTCCACTGTGTGAGTTGTGCCAAAAATCGGAAAGTGATTTAAGATAGCGGACCTAACGAACTATCACGTGTCATACTCAGTTTGTTCAGATATAGTTTTTGGTCCATACAATCCATTCAAAGGAAGTTTACTAAAGCATTTCACTCAAACACATTTTGCCCATTATAGCCCACTGTGTGAGTTGCGCCAAAAATCGGAAAAAGATTTAGGATAGCGGACCTAATGGACTATCACATGTCATACTCAGTTTGTTGAGAAATAGTTTTTGGTCCATACAATCCATTCAAAGGAAGATTACTAAGTCATTGCACTCAAACACATTTTGCACATTATAGTCCACTGTGTGAGTTGCGCCAAAAGTCGGAAAGTGATGGAAGATAGCGGACCTAATGAACTATCACGTGTCATACTCAGTTTGTTCAGAAATAGTTTTTCGTCCATACAATCCATTCAAAGGAAGATTACTAAGGCATTTTACTCAAACACATTTTGCCCATTATAGTCCACTGTGTGAGTTGTGCCAAAAATCGGAAAGTGATTTAAGATAGCGGACCTAATGAACTATCACGTGTCATACTCAGTTTGTTCAGAAATAGTTTTTCGTCCATACAATCCATTCAAAGGAAGATTACTAAGGCATTTCACTCAAACACATTTTGCCCATTATAGTCCACTGTGTGAGTTGTGCCAAAAATCGGAAAAGGATGGAAGATAGCGGATCTAATGGACTATCAAGTGTCATACTCAGTTTAGTCAGAAATAGTTTTTTATTCATACAATCCATACAAAGGAAAATTACTAAGGCATTTCACTTAAACACATTTTGCCCATTATAGTCCACTGTGTGAGTTGTGCCAAAAATCGGAAAGTGATTTAAGATAGCGGACCTAATGGACTATAACGTGTTATACTCAGTTTATTCAGAAATAGTTTTTGGTCCATACAATCCATTCAAAGGAAGATTACTAAGGCATTGCACTCAAACACATTTTGCCCATTATAGCCTACTGTGTGAGTTCTGCCAAAAATCGGAAAGTGATTTAAGATAGCGGACCTAATGAACTATCACGTGTCATACTCAGTTTGTTCAGATATAGTTTTTGGTCCATACAATCCATTCAAAGGAAGTTTACTAAAGCATTTCACTCAAACACATTTTGCCCATTATAGCCCACTGTGTGAGTTGCGCCAAAAATCGGAAAAAGATTTAGGATAGCGGACCTAATGAACTATCACGTGTCGTACTCAGTTTGTTCAGATATAGTTTTTGGTCCATACAATCCATTCAAAGGAAGATTACTAAGGCATTTCACTCAAACACATTTTGCCCATTATAGCCCACTGTGTGAGTTGTGCCAAAAGTCGGAAAGTGATGGAAGATAGCGGACCTAATGAACTATCACGTGTCATACTCAGTTTGTTCAGAAATAGTTTTTCGTCCATACAATCCATTCAAAGGAAGATTACTAAGGCATTTCACTCAAACACATTTTGCACATTATAGTCCACTGTGTGAGTTGCGCCAAAAATCGGAAAGTGATTTAAGATAGCGGACCTAATGAACTATCACGTGTCGTACTCAGTTTGTTCAGATATAGTTTTTGGTCCATACAATCCATTCAAAGGAAGATTACTAAGGCATTTCACTCAAACACATTTTGCCCATTATAGCCCACTGTGTGAGTTCTGCCAAAAATCGGAAAGTGATTCAGGATAGCGGATCTAATGGACTATCACGTGTCATACCCAGTTTATTCAGAAATAGTTTTTGGTCCATACAATCCATTCAAAGGAAGATTACTAAGGCATTTCACTCAAACACATTTTGCCCATTATAGCCCACTGTGTGAGTTGTGCAAAAAGTCGGAAAGTGACGGAAGATAGTGGCCCTAATGAACTATCACGTGTCATACTCAGTTTGTTCAGATATAGTTTTTGGTCCATACAATCCATTCAAAGGAAAATTACTAAGGCATTTCACTTAAAAACATTTTGCCCATTATAGCCCACTGTGTGAGTTGTGCCAAAAGTCGGAAAGTGATGAAAGATAGCGGACCTAATGAACTATCACGCGTCATACTCAGTTTGTTCAGAAATAGTTTTTCGTCCATACAATCCATTCAAAGGAAGATTACTAAGGCATTTCACTCAAACACATTTTGCCCATTATAGTCCACTGTGTGAGTTGTGCCAAAAATCGGAAAAGGATGGAAGATAGCGGATCTAATGGACTATCAAGTGTCATACTCAGTTTAGTCAGAAATAGTTTTTGGTCCATACAATCCATACAAAGGAAGATTACTAAGGCATTTCACTCAAACACATTTTGCCCATTATAGTCCACTGTGTGAGTTGCGCCAAAAATCGGAAAGTGATTTAAGATAGCGGACCTAATGGACTATCACGTGTTATACTCAGTTTATTCAGAAATAGTTTTTGGTCCATACAATCCATTCAAAGGAAGATTACTAAGGCATTTCACTCAAACACATTTTGCCCATTATAGCCCACTGTGTGAGTTGTGCCAAAAATCGGAAAATGATGGAAGATAGCGGACCTAATGGACTATCACGTGTTATACTCAGTTTATTCAGAAATAGTTTTTGGTCCATACAATCCATTCAAAGGAAGATTACTAAGGCATTTCACTGAAACACATTTTGCCCATTATAGCCCACTGTGTGAGTTGTGCCAAAAGTCGGAAAATGACGAAAGATAGCGGACCTAATGGACTATCACGTGTTATACTCAGTTTATTCAGAAATAGTTTTTGGTCTATACAATCCATTCAAAGGAAGATTACTAAGGCATTTCACTGAAACACATTTTGCCCATTATAGCCCACTGTGTGAATTGTGCCAAAAGTCGGAAAGTGATGAAAGATAGTGGACCTAATGGACTATCACGTGTTATACTCAGTTTATTCAGAAATAGTTTTTGGTCTATACAATCCATTCAAAGGAAGATTACTAAGGCATTTCACTCAAACACATTTTGCCCATTATAGCCCACTGTGTGAGTTGTGCCAAAAATCGGAAAGTGACTTAAGATAGCGGATTTAATGGACTATCACGTGTCATACTCAGTTTGTTCAAAAATAGTTTTTGGTCCATACAATCCATTCAAAGGGAAATTACTAAGTCATTTCACACAAACACATTTTGCCCATTATAGCCCACTGTGTGAGTTGTGCCAAAAATCGGAAAGTGATTGAAGATAGCGGATCTAATGGACTATCAAGTGTCATACTCAGTTTAGTCAGAAATAGTTTTTGGTCCATACAATCCATACAAAGGAAGATTACTAAGGCATTTCACTCAAACACATTTTGCCCATTATAGTCCACTGTGTGAGTTGCGCCAAAAATCGGAAAGTGATGGAAGATAACAGACCTAATGGACTATCACGTGTTATACTCAGTTTATTCAGAAATAGTTTATGGTCTATACAATCCATTCAAAGGAAGATTACTAAGGCATTTCACACAAACACATTTTGCCCATTATAGCCCACTGTGTGAATTGTGCCAAAAGTCGGAAAGTGATGAAAGATAGTGGACCCAATGGACTATCACGTGTTATACTCAGTTTATTCAGAAATAGTTTTTGGTCTATACAATCCATTTAAAGGAAGATTACTAAGGCATTTCACTGAAACACATTTTGCCCATTATAGTCCACTGTGTGAGTTGCGCCAAAAATCGGAAAGTGATTTAAGATAGCAGACCTAATGGACTATCACGTGTCATACTCAGTTTGTTCAGAAATAGTTTTTGGTCCATACAATCCATTCAAAGGAAAATTACTAAGGCATTTCACTCAAACACATTTTGCCCATTATAGCCCACTGTGTGAGTTGTGCCAAAAATCGGAAAGTGAGTTAAGATAGCGGATCCAATGGACTATCACGTGTCATACTCAGTTTGTTCAAAAATAGTTTTTGGTCCATACAATCCATTCAAAGGGAGATTACTAAGGCATTTCACTCAAACACATTTTGCCCATTATAGCCCACTGTGTGAGTTGTGCCAAAAATCGGAAAATGATGGAAGATAGCGGACCTAATGGAATATCACGTGTTATACTCAGTTTATTCAGAAATAGTTTTTGGTCTATACAATCCATTCAAAGGAAGATTACTAAGGCATTCCACTGAAACACATTTTGCCCATTATAGCCCACTGTGTGAGTTGTGCCAAAAGTCGGAAAGTGACGGAAGATAGCGGACCTAATGGACTATCACGTGCTATACTCAGTTTATTCACAAATAGTTTTTGGTCTATACAATCCATTCAAAGGAAAATTACTAAAGCATTTCACTCAAACACATTTTGCCCATTATAGCCCACTGTGTGAATTGTGCCAAAAGTCGGAAAGTGATGAAAGATAGTGGACCTAATGGACTATCACGTGTTTTACTCAGTTTATTCAGAAATAGTTTTTGGTCTATACAATCCATTCAAAGGAAGATTACTAAGGCATTTCACTCAAACACATTTTGCCCATTATAGCCCACTGTGTGAGTTGTGCCAAAAATCGGAAAGCGACTTAAGATAGCGGATTTAATGGACTATCACGTGTCATACTCAGTTTAGTCAGAAATAGTTTTTGGTCCATACAATCCATTCAAAGGAAGATTACTAAGGCATTTCACTCAAACACATTTTGCCCATTATAGCCCACTGTGTGAGTTGTGCCAAAAGTCGGAAAGTGATGGAAGATAGCGGACCTAATGGACTATCAAGTGTCATACTCAGTTTAGTCAGAAATAGTTTTTGGTCCATACAATCCATACAAAGGAAGATTACTAAGGCATTGCACTCAAACACATTTTGCCCATTATAGCCCACTGTGTGAGTTGCGCCAAAAGTCGGAAAGTGATGGAAGATAGCGGACCTAATGAACTATCACGTGTTATACTCAGTTTGTTCAGAAATAGTTTTTCGTCCATACAATCCATTCAAAGGAAGATTACTAAGGCATTTCACTGAAACACATTTTGCCCATTATAGTCCACTGTGTGAGTTGCGCCAAAAATCGGAAAAAGATTTAGGATAGCGGACCTAATGGACTATCACGTGTCGTACTCAGTTTGTTCAGAAATAGTTTTTGGTCCATACAATCCATTCAAAGGAAGATTACTAAGGCATTTCACTCAAACACATTTTGCCCATTATAGCCCACTGTGTGAGTTGTGCCAAAAGTCGGAAAGTGATGGAAGATAGCGGACCTAATGGACTATCAAGTGTCATACTCAGTTTAGTCAGAAATAGTTTTTGGTCCATACAATCCATACAAAGGAAGATTACTAAGGCATTGCACTCAAACACATTTTGCCCATTATAGCCCACTGTGTGAGTTGCGCCAAAAGTCGGAAAGTGATGGTAGATAGCGGACCTAATGAACTATCACGTGTTATACTCAGTTTGTTCAGAAATAGTTTTTCGTCCATACAATCCATTCAAAGGAAGATTACTAAGGCATTTCACTGAAACACATTTTGCCCATTATAGTCCACTGTGTGAGTTGCGCCAAAAATCGGAAAAAGATTTAGGATAGCGGACCTAACGGACTATCACGTGTCATACTCAGTTTGTTGAGAAATAGTTTTTGGTCCATACAATCCATTCAAAGGAAGATTACTAAGTCATTGCACTCAAACACATTTTGCACATTATAGTCCACTGTGTGAGTTGCGCCAAAAGTCGGAAAGTGATGGAAGATAGCGGACCTAATGAACTATCACGTGTCATACTCAGTTTGTTCAGAAATAGTTTTTCGTCCATACAATCCATTCAAAGGAAGATTACTAAGGCATTTTACTCAAACACATTTTGCCCATTATAGTCCACTGTGTGAGTTGTGCCAAAAATCGGAAAGTGATTTAAGATAGCGGACCTAATGAACTATCACGTGTCATACTCAGTTTGTTGAGAAATAGTTTTTGGTCCATACAATCCATTCAAAGGAAGATTACTAAGTCATTGCACTCAAACACATTTTGCACATTATAGTCCACTGTGTGAGTTGCGCCAAAAGTCGGAAAGTGATGGAAGATAGCGGACCTAATGAACTATCACGCGTCATACTCAGTTTGTTCAGAAATAGTTTTTCGTCCATACAATCCATTCAAAGGAAGATTACTAAGGCATTTCACTCAAACACATTTTGCCCATTATAGTCCACTGTGTGAGTTGTGCCAAAAATCGGAAAAGGATGGAAGATAGCGGATCTAATGGACTATCAAGTGTCATACTCAGTTTAGTCAGAAATAGTTTTTGGTCCATACAATCCATACAAAGGAAGATTACTAAGGCATTTCACTCAAACACATTTTGCCCATTATAGTCCACTGTGTGAGTTGCGCCAAAAATCGGAAAGTGATTTAGGATAGCGGACCTAATGGACTATCACGTGTCATACTCAGTTTGTTCAGAAATAGTTTTTGGTCCATACAATCCATTCAAAGGAAGATTACTAAGGCATTTCACTCAAACACATTTTGCCCATTATAGCCCACTGTGGGAGTTGTGCCAAAAATCGGAAAGTGGTTTAAGATAGCGGACCTAATGGACTATCACGTGTTATACTCAGTTTATTCAGAAATAGTTTTTGGTCCATACAATCCATTCAAAGGAAGATTACTAAGGCATTGCACTCAAACACATTTTGCCCATTATAGCCCACTGTGTGAGTTGCGCCAAAAATCGGAAAGTTATTCAGGATAGCGGACCTAATTGACTATCACGTGTCATACTCAGTTTGTTCAGATATAGTTTTTGGTCCATACAATCCATTCAAAGGAAGATTACTAAGGCATTTCACTCAAACACATTTTGCCCATTATAGCCCACTGTGTGAGTTGTGCCAAAAATCGGAAAGTGATGGAAGATAGTGGACCTAATGAACTATCACGTGTCTTACTCAGTTTGTTCAGATATAGTTTTTGGTCCATACAATCCATTCAAAGGAAGATTACCAAGGCATTTCACTCAAACACATTTTGCCCATTATAGCCCACTGCGTGAGTTGTGCCAAAAGTCGGAAAGTGATGGAAGATAGCGGACCTAATGGACTATTGCGTGTTATACTCAGTTTATTCAGAAATAGTTTTTGGTCTATACAATCCATTCAAAGGAAGATTACTAAGGCATTTCACTCAAACACATTTTGCCCATTATAGCCCACTGTGTGAGTTGTGCCAAAAATCGGAAAGTGGTTTAAGATAGCGGATCCAATGGACTATCACGTGTCGTACTCAGTTTGTTCTAAAATAGTTTTTGGTCCATACAATCCATTCAAAGGGAGATTACTAAGGCATTTCACTCAAACACATTTTGCCCATTATAGCCCACTGTGTGAGTTGTGCCAAAAATCGGAAAATGATGGAAGATAGCGGACCTAATGGACTATCACGTGTTATACTCAGTTTATTCAGAAATAGTTTTTGGTCTATACAATCCATTCAAAGGAAGATTACTAAGGCATTTCACTGAAACACATTTTGCCCATTATAGCCCACTGTGTGAGTTGTGCCAAAAGTCGGAAAATGACGAAAGATAGCGGACCTAATGGACTATCACGTGTTATACTCAGTTTATTCAGAAATAGTTTTTGGTCTATACAATCCATTCAAAGGAAGATTACTAAGGCATTTCACTGAAACACATTTTGCCCATTATAGCCCACTGTGTGAATTGTGCCAAAAGTCGGAAAGTGATGAAAGATAGTGGACCTAATGGACTATCACGTGTTATACTCAGTTTATTCAGAAATAGTTTTTGGTCTATACAATCCATTCAAAGGAAGATTACTAAGGCATTTCACTCAAACACATTTTGCCCATTATAGCCCACTGTGTGAGTTGTGCCAAAAATCGGAAAGTGACTTAAGATAGCGGATTTAATGGACTATCACGTGTTATACTCAGTTTGTTCAAAAATAGTTTTTGGTCCATACAATCCATTCAAAGGGAAATTACTAAGTCATTTCACACAAACACATTTTGCCCATTATAGCCCACTGTGTGAGTTGTGCCAAAAATCGGAAAGTGATTGAAGATAGCGGATCTAATGGACTATCAAGTGTCATACTCAGTTTAGTCAGAAATAGTTTTTGGTCCATACAATCCATACAAAGGAAGATTACTAAGGCATTTCACTCAAACACATTTTGCCCATTATAGCCCACTGTGTGAGTTCTGCCAAAAATCGGAAAGTGATTCAGGATAGCGGATCTAATGGACTATCACGTGTCATACCCAGTTTATTCAGAAATAGTTTTTGGTCCATACAATCCATTCAAAGGAAGTTTACTAAAGCATTTCACTCAAACACATTTTGCCCATTATAGCCCACTGTGTGAGTTGCGCCAAAAATCGGAAAAAGATTTAGGATAGCGGACCTAATGGACTATCACGTGTCATACTCAGTTTGTTCAGATATAGTTTTTGGTCCATACAATCCATTCAAAGGAAGATTACTAAGGCATTTCACTCAAACACATTTTGCCCATTATAGCCCACTGTGTGAGTTGTGCCAAAAGTCGGAAAGTGATAGAAGATAGCGGACCTAATGAACTATCACGTGTCATACTCAGTTTGTTCAGAAATAGTTTTTCGTCCATACAATCCATTCAAAGGAAGATTACTAAGGCATTTCACTCAAACACATTTTGCACATTATAGTCCACTGTGTGAGTTGCGCCAAAAATCGGAAAGTGATTTAAGATAGCGGACCTAATGAACTATCACGTGTCGTACTCAGTTTGTTCAGATATAGTTTTTGGTCCATACAATCCATTCAAAGGAAGATTACTAAGGCATTTCACTCAAACACATTTTGCCCATTATAGCCCACTGTGTGAGTTCTGCCAAAAATCGGAAAGTGATTCAGGATAGCGGATCTAATGGACTATCACGTGTCATACCCAGTTTATTCAGAAATAGTTTTTGGTCCATACAATCCATTCAAAGGAAGATTACTAAGGCATTTCACTCAAACACATTTTGCCCATTATAGCCCACTGTGTGAGTTGTGCAAAAAGTCGGAAAGTGACGGAAGATAGTGGACCTACTGAACTATCACGTGTCATACTCAGTTTGTTCAGATATAGTTTTTGGTCCATACAATCCATTCAAAGGAAAATTACTAAGGCATTTCACTTAAAAACATTTTGCCCATTATAGCCCACTGTGTGAGCTGTGCCAAAAGTCGGAAAGTGATGAAAGATAGCGGACCTAATGAACTATCACGCGTCATACTCAGTTTGTTCAGAAATAGTTTTTCGTCCATACAATCCATTCAAAGGAAGATTACTAAGGCATTTCACTCAAACACATTTTGCCCATTATAGTCCACTGTGTGAGTTGTGCCAAAAATCGGAAAAGGATGGAAGATAGCGGATCTAATGGACTATCAAGTGTCATACTCAGTTTAGTCAGAAATAGTTTTTGGTCCATACAATCCATACAAATGAAGATTACTAAGGCATTTCACTCAAACACATTTTGCCCATTATAGTCCACTGTGTGAGTTGCGCCAAAAATCGGAAAGTGATTTAGGATAGCGGACCTAATGGACTATCACGTGTCATACTCAGTTTGTTCAGAAATAGTTTTTGGTCCATACAATCCATTCAAAGGAAGATTACTAAGGCATTTCACTCAAACACATTTTGCCCATTATAGCCCACTGTGGGAGTTGTGCCAAAAATCGGAAAGTGGTTTAAGATAGCGGACCTAATGGACTATCACGTGTTATACTCAGTTTATTCAGAAATAGTTTTTGGTCCATACAATCCATTCAAAGGAAGATTACTAAGGCATTGCACTCAAACACATTTTGCCCATTATAGCCCACTGTGTGAGTTGCGCCAAAAATCGGAAAGTGATTCAGGATAGCGGACCTAATTGACTATCACGTGTCATACTCAGTTTGTTCAGATATAGTTTTTGGTCCATACAATCCATTCAAAGGAAGATTACTAAGGCATTTCACTCAAACACATTTTGCCCATTATAGCCCACTGTGTGAGTTGTGCCAAAAATCGGAAAGTGATGGAAGATAGTGGACCTAATGAACTATCACGTGTCTTACTCAGTTTGTTCAGATATAGTTTTTGGTCCATACAATCCATTCAAAGGAAGATTACCAAGGCATTTCACTCAAACACATTTTGCCCATTATAGCCCACTGTGTGAATTGTGCCAAAAGTCGGAAAGTGGTGAAAGATAGTGGACCTAATGGACTATCACGTGTTATACTCAGTTTATTCAGAAATAGTTTTTGGTCTATACAATCCATTCAAAGGAAGATTACTAAGGCATTTCACTCAAACACATTTTGCCCATTATAGCCCACTGTGTGAGTTGTGCCAAAAATCGGAAAGTGACTTAAGATAGCGGATTTAATGGACTATCACGTGTCATACTCAGTTTGTTCAAAAATAGTTTTTGGTCCATACAATCCATTCAAAGGGAAATTACTAAGTCATTTCACACAAACACATTTTGCCCATTATAGCCCACTGTGTGAGTTCTGCCAAAAATCGGAAAGTGATTGAAAATAGCGGATCTAATGGACTATCAAGTGTCATACTCAGTTTAGTCAGAAATAGTTTTTGGTCCATACAATCCATACAAAGGAAGATTACTAAGGCATTTCACTCAAACACATTTTGCCCATTATAGTCCACTGTGTGAGTTGCGCCAAAAATCGGAAAGTGATGGAAGATAGCAGACCTAATGGACTATCACGTGCTATACTCAGTTTATTCAGAAATAGTTTATGGTCTATACAATCCATTCAAAGGAAGATTACTAAGGCATTTCACACAAACACATTTTGCCCATTATAGCCCACTGTGTGAATTGTGCCAAAAGTCGGAAAGTGATGAAAGATAGTGGACCCAATGGACTATCACGTGTTATACTCAGTTTATTCAGAAATAGTTTTTGGTCTATACAATCCATTCAAAGGACGATTACTAAGGCATTTCACTGAAACACATTTTGCCCATTATAGTCCACTGTGTGAATTGTGCCAAAAATCGGAAAGTGATTTAAGATAGCAGACCTAATGGACTATCACGTGTTATACTCAGTTTATTCAGAAATAGTTTATGGTCTATACAATCCATTCAAAGGAAGATTACTAAGGCATTTCACACAAACACATTTTGCCCATTATAGCCCACTGTGTGAATTGTGCCAAAAATCGGAAAGTGATTTAAGATAGCAGACCTAATGGACTATCACGTGTTATACTCAGTTTATTCAGAAATAGTTTTTGGTCTATACAATCCATTCAAAGGAAGATTACTAAGGCATTTCACTCAAACACATTTTGCCCATTATAGCCCACTGTGTGAGTTGTGCCAAAAATCGGAAAGTGACTTAAGATAGCGGATTTAATGGACTATCACGTGTCATACTCAGTTTGTTCAAAAATAGTTTTTGGTCCATACAATTCATTCAAAGGGAAATTACTAAGTCATTTCACACAAACACATTTTGCCCATTATAGCCCACTGTGTGAGTTGTGCCAAAAATCGGAAAGTGATTGAAGATAGCGGATCTAATGGACTATCAAGTGTCATACTCAGTTTAGTCAGAAATAGTTTTTGGTCCATACAATCCATACAAAGGAAGATTACTAAGGCATTTCACTCAAACACATTTTGCCCATTATAGTCCACTGTGTGAGTTGCGCCAAAAATCGGAAAGTGATTTAGGATAGCGGACCTAATGGACTATCACGTGTCATACTCAGTTTGTTCAGAAATAGTTTTTGGTCCATACAATCCATTCAAAGGAAGATTACTAAGGCATTTCACTCAAACACATTTTGCCCATTATAGCCCACTGTGTGAGTTGTGCCAAAAGTCGGAAAGTGATGGAAGATAGCGGACCTAATGGACTATCAAGTGTCATACTCAGTTTAGTCAGAAATAGTTTTTGGTCCATACAATCCATACAAAGGAAGATTACTAAGGCATTGCACTCAAACACATTTTGCCCATTATAGCCCACTGTGTGAGTTGCGCCAAAAGTCGGAAAGTGATGGAAGATAGCGGACCTAATGAACTATCACGTGTTATACTCAGTTTGTTCAGAAATAGTTTTTCGTCCATACAATCCATTCAAAGGAAGATTACTAAGGCATTTCACTGAAACACATTTTGCCCATTATAGTCCACTGTGTGAGTTGCGCCAAAAATCGGAAAAAGATTTAGGATAGCGGACCTAACGGACTATCACGTGTCATACTCAGTTTGTTGAGAAATAGTTTTTGGTCCATACAATCCATTCAAAGGAAGATTACTAAGTCATTGCACTCAAACACATTTTGCACATTATAGTCCACTGTGTGAGTTGCGCCAAAAGTCGGAAAGTGATGGAAGATAGCGGACCTAATGAACTATCACGTGTCATACTCAGTTTGTTCAGAAATAGTTTTTCGTCCATACAATCCATTCAAAGGAAGATTACTAAGGCATTTCACTGAAACACATTTTGCCCATTATAGTCCACTGTGTGAGTTGCGCCAAAAATCGGAAAAAGATTTAGGATAGCGGACCTAACGGACTATCACGTGTCATACTCAGTTTGTTGAGAAATAGTTTTTGGTCCATACAATCCATTCAAAGGAAGATTACTAAGTCATTGCACTCAAACACATTTTGCACATTATAGTCCACTGTGTGAGTTGCGCCAAAAGTCGGAAAGTGATGGAAGATAGCGGACCTAATGAACTATCACGTGTCATACTCAGTTTGTTCAGAAATAGTTTTTCGTCCATACAATCCATTCAAAGGAAGATTACTAAGGCATTTTACTCAAACACATTTTGCCCATTATAGTCCACTGTGTGAGTTGTGCCAAAAATCGGAAAGTGATTTAAGATAGCGGACCTAATGAACTATCACGTGTCGTACTCAGTTTGTTCAGATATAGTTTTTGGTCCATACAATCCATTCAAAGGAAGATTACTAAGGCATTTCACTCAAACACATTTTGCCCATTATAGCCCACTGTGTGAGTTCTGCCAAAAATCGGAAAGTGATTCAGGATAGCGGATCTAATGGACTATCACGTGTCATACCCAGTTTATTCAGAAATAGTTTTTGGTCCATACAATCCATTCAAAGGAAGATTACTAAGGCATTTCACTCAAACACATTTTGCACATTATAGTCCACTGTGTGAGTTGCGCCAAAAATCGGAAAGTGATTTAAGATAGCGGACCTAATGAACTATCACGTGTCGTACTCAGTTTGTTCAGATATAGTTTTTGGTCCATACAATCCATTCAAAGGAAGATTACTAAGGCATTTCACTCAAACACATTTTGCCCATTATAGCCCACTGTGTGAGTTCTGCCAAAAATCGGAAAGTGATTCAGGATAGCGGATCTAATGGACTATCACGTGTCATACCCAGTTTATTCAGAAATAGTTTTTGGTCCATACAATCCATTCAAAGGAAGATTACTAAGGCATTTCACTCAAACACATTTTGCCCATTATAGCCCACTGTGTGAGTTGTGCAAAAAGTCGGAAAGTGACGGAAGATAGTGGACCTAATGAACTATCACGTGTCATACTCAGTTTGTTCAGATATAGTTTTTGGTCCATACAATCCATTCAAAGGAAAATTACTAAGGCATTTCACTTAAAAACATTTTGCCCATTATAGCCCACTGTGTGAGTTGTGCCAAAAGTCGGAAAGTGATGAAAGATAGCGGACCTAATGAACTATCACGCGTCATACTCAGTTTGTTCAAAAATAGTTTTTGGTCCATACAATCCATTCAAAGGGAGATTACTAAGGCATTTCACTCAAACACACTTTGCCCATTATAGTCCACTGTGTGAGTTGTGCCAAAAATCGGAAAAGGATGGAAGATAGCGGATCTAATGGACTATCAAGTGTCATACTCAGTTTAGTCAGAAATAGTTTTTGGTCCATACAATCCATACAAAGGAAGATTACTAAGGCATTTCACTCAAACACATTTTGCCCATTATAGTCCACTGTGTGAGTTGCGCCAAAAATCGGAAAGTGATTTAGGATAGCGGACCTAATGGACTATCACGTGTCATACTCAGTTTGTTCAGAAATAGTTTTTGGTCCATACAATCCATTCAAAGGAAGATTACTAAGGCATTTCACTCAAACACATTTTGCCCATTATAGCCCACTGTGGGAGTTGTGCCAAAAATCGGAAAGTGGTTTAAGATAGCGGACCTAATGGACTATCACGTGTTATACTCAGTTTATTCAGAAATAGTTTTTGGTCCATACAATCCATTCAAAGGAAGATTACTAAGTCATTGCACTCAAACACATTTTGCACATTATAGTCCACTGTGTGAGTTGCGCCAAAAGTCGGAAAGTGATTTAAGATAGCGGACCTAATGAACTATCACGTGTCATACTCAGTTTGTTCAGAAATAGTTTTTCGTCCATACAATCCATTCAAAGGAAGATTACTAAGGCATTTCACTCAAACACATTTTGCACATTATAGTCCACTGTGTGAGTTGCGCCAAAAATCGGAAAGTGATTTAAGATAGCGGACCTAATGAGCTATCACGTGTCGTACTCAGTTTGTTCAGATATAGTGTTTGGTCCATACAATCCATTCAAAGGAAGATTACTAAGGCATTTCACTCAAACACATTTTGCCCATTATAGCCCACTGTGTGAGTTCTGCCAAAAATCGGAAAGTGATTCAGGATAGCGGATCTAATGGACTATCACGTGTCATACCCAGTTTATTCAGAAATAGTTTTTGGTCCATACAATCCATTCAAAGGAAGATTACTAAGGCATTTCACTCAAACACATTTTGCCCATTATAGCCCACTGTGTGAGTTGTGCAAAAAGTCGGAAAGTGACGGAAGATAGTGGACCTAATGGACTATCACGTGTCATACTCAGTTTGTTCAGATATAGTTTTTGGTCCATACAATCCATTCAAAGGACAATTACTAAGGCATTTCACTTAAAAACATTTTGCCCATTATAGCCCACTGTGTGAGTTGTGCCAAAAGTCGGAAAGTGATGAAAGATAGCGGACCTAATGAACTATCACGCGTCATACTCAGTTTGTTCAGAAATAGTTTTTCGTCCATACAATCCATTCAAAGGAAGATTACTAAGGCATTTCACTCAAACACATTTTGCCCATTATAGTCCACTGTGTGAGTTGCGCCAAAAATCGGAAAGTGATGGAAGATAGCAGACCTAATGGACTATCACGTGTTATACTCAGTTTATTCAGAAATAGTTTATGGTCTATACAATCCATTCAAAGGAAGATTACTAAGGCATTTCACACAAACACATTTTGCCCATTATAGCCCACTGTGTGAATTGTGCCAAAAGTTGGAAAGTGATGAAAGATAGTGGACCCAATGGACTATCACGTGTTATACTCAGTTTATTCAGAAATAGTTTTTGGTCTATACAATCCATTCAAAGGACGATTACTAAGGCATTTCACTGAAACACATTTTGCCCATTATAGTCCACTGTGTGAGTTGCGCCAAAAATCGGAAAGTGATTTAAGATAGCAGACCTAATGGACTATCACGTGTCATACTCAGTTTGTTCAGAAATAGTTTTTGGTCCATACAATCCATTCAAAGGAAAATTACTAAGGCATTTCACTCAAACACATTTTGCCCATTATAGCCCACTGTGTGAGTTGTGCCAAAAATCGGAAAGTGAGTTGAGATAGCGGATCCAATGGACTATCACGTGTCATACTCAGTTTGTTCAAAAATAGTTTTTGGTCCATACAATCCATTCAAAGGGAGATTACTAAGGCATTTCACTCAAACACATTTTGCCCATTATAGCCCACTGTGTGAGTTGTGCCAAAAATCGGAAAATGATGGAAGATAGCGGACCTAATGGACTATCACGTGTTATACTCAGTTTATTCAGAAATAGTTTTTGGTCTATACAATCCATTCAAAGGAAGATTACTAAGGCATTCCACTGAAACACATTTTGCCCATTATAGCCCACTGTGTGAGTTGTGCCAAAAGTCGGAAAGTGATGGAAGATAGCGGACCTAATGGACTATCACGTGTTATACTCAGTTTATTCACAAATAGTTTTTGGTCTATACAATCCATTCAAAGGAAAATTACTAAAGCATTTCACTCAAACACATTTTGCCCATTATAGCCCACTGTGTGAATTGTGCCAAAAGTCGGAAAGTGATGAAAGATAGTGGACCTAATGGACTATCACGTGTTATACTCAGTTTATTCAGAAATAGTTTTTGGTCCATACAATCCATTCAAAGGGAGATTACTAAGGCATTTCACTCAAACACACTTTGCCCATTATAGTCCACTGTGTGAGTTGTGCCAAAAATCGGAAAAGGATGGAAGATAGCGGATCTAATGGACTATCAAGTGTCATACTCAGTTTAGTCAGAAATAGTTTTTGGTCCATACAATCCATACAAAGGAAGATTACTAAGGCATTTCACTCAAACACATTTTGCCCATTATAGTCCACTGTGTGAGTTGCGCCAAAAATCGGAAAGTGATTTAGGATAGCGGACCTAATGGACTATCACGTGTCATACTCAGTTTGTTCAGAAATAGTTTTTGGTCCATACAATCCATTCAAAGGAAGATTACTAAGGCATTTCACTCAAACACATTTTGCCCATTATAGCCCACTGTGGGAATTGTGCCAAAAATCGGAAAGTGGTTTAAGATAGCGGACCTAATGAACTATCACGTGTTATACTCAGTTTATTCAGAAATAGTTTTTGGTCCATACAATCCATTCAAAGGAAGATTACTAAGTCATTGCACTCAAACACATTTTGCACATTATAGTCCACTGTGTGAGTTGCGCCAAAAGTCGGAAAGTGATGGAAGATAGCGGACCTAATGAACTATCACGTGTCATACTCAGTTTGTTCAGAAATAGTTTTTCATCCATACAATCCATTCAAAGGAAGATTACTAAGGCATTTCACTCAAACACATTTTGCACATTATAGTCCACTGTGTGAGTTGCGCCAAAAATCGGAAAGTGATTTAAGATAGCGGACCTAATGAACTATCACGTGTCGTACTCAGTTTGTTCAGATATAGTTTTTGGTCCATACAATCCATTCAAAGGAAGATTACTAAGGCATTTCACTCAAACACATTTTGCCCATTATAGCCCACTGTGTGAGTTCTGCCAAAAATCGGAAAGTGATTCAGGATAGCGGATCTAATGGACTATCACGTGTCATACCCAGTTTATTCAGAAAAAGTTTTTGGTCCATACAATCCATTCAAAGGAAGATTACTAAGGCATTTCACTCAAACACATTTTGCCCATTATAGCCCACTGTGTGAGTTGTGCAAAAAGTCGGAAAGTGACGGAAGATAGTGGACCTAATGAACTATCACGTGTCATACTCAGTTTGTTCAGATATAGTTTTTGGTCCATACAATCCATTCAAAGGAAAATTACTAAGGCATTTCACTTAAAAACATTTTGCCCATTATAGCCCACTGTGTGAGTTGAGCCAAAAGTCGGAAAGTGAAAAAAGATAGCGGACCTAATGAACTATCACGCGTCATACTCAGTTTGTTCAGAAATAGTTTTTCGTCCATATAATCCATTCAAAGGAAGATTACTAAGGCATTTCACTCAAACACATTTTGCCCATTATAGTCCACTGTGTGAGTTGCGCCAAAAATCGGAAAGTGATGGAAGATAGCAGACCTAATGGACTATCACGTGTTATACTCAGTTTATTCAGAAATAGTTTATGGTCTATACAATCCATTCAAAGGAAGATTACTAAGGCATTTCACACAAACACATTTTGCCCATTATAGCCCACTGTGTGAATTGTGCCAAAAGTCGGAAAGTGATGAAAGATAGTGGACCCAATGGACTATCACGTGTTATACTCAGTTTATTCAGAAATAGTTTTTGGTCTATACAATCCATTCAAAGGACGATTACTAAGGCATTTCACTGAAACACATTTTGCCCATTATAGTCCACTGTGTGAGTTGCGCCAAAAATCGGAAAGTGATTTAAGATAGCAGACCTAATGGACTATCACGTGTCATACTCAGTTTGTTCAGAAATAGTTTTTGGTCCATACAATCCATTCAAAGGAAAATTACTAAGGCATTTCACTCAAACACATTTTGCCCATTATAGCCCACTGTGTGAGTTGTGCCAAAAATCGGAAAGTGAGTTGAGATAGCGGATCCAATGGACTATCACGTGTCATACTCAGTTTGTTCAAAAATAGTTTTTGGTCCATACAATCCATTCAAAGGGAGATTACTAAGGCATTTCACTCAAACACATTTTGCCCATTATAGCCCACTGTGTGAGTTGTGCCAAAAATCGGAAAATGATGGAAGATAGCGGACCTAATGGACTATCACGTGTTATACTCAGTTTATTCAGAAATAGTTTTTGGTCTATACAATCCATTCAAAGGAAGATTACTAAGGCATTCCACTGAAACACATTTTGCCCATTATAGCCCACTGTGTGAGTTGTGCCAAAAGTCGGAAAGTGATGGAAGATAG
This sequence comes from Metopia argyrocephala, assembly GCA_963576795.1. Lineage (NCBI taxonomy): Eukaryota > Metazoa > Arthropoda > Insecta > Diptera > Sarcophagidae > Metopia > Metopia argyrocephala. The sequence goes on from OY756210.1 coordinate 87,587,188, forward strand.
CGGACCTAATGGACTATCACGTGTTATACTCAGTTTATTCACAAATAGTTTTTGGTCTATACAATCCATTCAAAGGAAAATTACTAAAGCATTTCACTCAAACACATTTTGCCCATTATAGCCCACTGTGTGAATTGTGCCAAAAGTCGGAAAGTGATGAAAGATAGTGGACCTAATGGACTATCACGTGTTATACTCAGTTTATTCAGAAATAGTTTTTGGTCTATACAATCCATTCAAAGGAAGATTACTAAGGCATTTCACTCAAACACATTTTGCCCATTATAGCCCACTGTGTGAGTTGTGCCAAAAATCGGAAAGTGACTTAAGATAGCGGATTTAATGGACTATCACGTGTCATACTCAGTTTGTTCAAAAATAGTTTTTGGTCCATACAATTCATTCAAAGGGAAATTACTAAGTCATTTCACACAAACACATTTTGCCCATTATAGCCCACTGTGTGAGTTGTGCCAAAAATCGGAAAGTGATTGAAGATAGCGGATCTAATGGACTATCAAGTGTCATACTCAGTTTAGTCAGAAATAGTTTTTGGTCCATACAATCCATACAAAGGAAGATTACTAAGGCATTTCACTCAAACACATTTTGCCCATTATAGTCCACTGTGTGAGCTGCGCCAAAAATCGGAAAGTGATTTAGGATAGCGGACCTAATGGACTATCACGTGTCATACTCAGTTTGTTCAGAAATGGTTTTTGGTCCATACAATCCATTCAAAGGAAGATTACTAAGGCATTTCACTCAAACACATTTTGCCCATTATAGCCCACTGTGTGAGTTGTGCCAAAAGTCGGAAAGTGATGGAAGATAGCGGACCTAATGGACTATCAAGTGTCATACTCAGTTTAGTCAGAAATAGTTTTTGGTCCATACAATCCATACAAAGGAAGATTACTAAGGCATTGCACTCAAACACATTTTGCCCATTATAGCCCACTGTGTGAGTTGCGCCAAAAGTCGGAAAGTGATGGAAGATAGCGGACCTAATGAACTATCACGTGTTATACTCAGTTTGTTCAGAAATAGTTTTTCGTCCATACAATCCATTCAAAGGAAGATTACTAAGGCATTTCACTGAAACACATTTTGCCCATTATAGTCCACTGTGTGAGTTGCGCCAAAAATCGGAAAAAGATTTAGGATAGCGGACCTAACGGACTATCACGTGTCATACTCAGTTTGTTGAGAAATAGTTTTTGGTCCATACAATCCATTCAAAGGAAGATTACTAAGTCATTGCACTCAAACACATTTTGCACATTATAGTCCACTGTGTGAGTTGCGCCAAAAGTCGGAAAGTGATGGAAGATAGCGGACCTAATGAACTATCACGTGTCATACTCAGTTTGTTCAGAAATAGTTTTTCGTCCATACAATCCATTCAAAGGAAGATTACTAAGGCATTTTACTCAAACACATTTTGCCCATTATAGTCCACTGTGTGAGTTGTGCCAAAAATCGGAAAGTGATTTAAGATAGCGGACCTAATGAACTATCACGTGTCGTACTCAGTTTGTTCAGATATAGTTTTTGGTCCATACAATCCATTCAAAGGAAGATTACTAAGGCATTTCACTCAAACACATTTTGCCCATTATAGCCCACTGTGTGAGTTCTGCCAAAAATCGGAAAGTGATTCAGGATAGCGGATCTAATGGACTATCACGTGTCATACCCAGTTTATTCAGAAATAGTTTTTGGTCCATACAATCCATTCAAAGGAAGATTACTAAGGCATTTCACTCAAACACATTTTCCCCATTATAGCCCACTGTGTGAGTTGTGCAAAAAGTCGGAAAGTGACGGAAGATAGTGGACCTAATGAACTATCACGTGTCATACTCAGTTTGTTCAGATATAGTTTTTGGTCCATACAATCCATTCAAAGGAAAATTACTAAGGCATTTCACTTAAAAACATTTTGCCCATTATAGCCCACTGTGTGAGTTGTGCCAAAAGTCGGAAAGTGATGAAAGATAGCGGACCTAATGAACTATCACGCGTCATACTCAGTTTGTTCAAAAATAGTTTTTGGTCCATACAATCCATTCAAAGGGAGATTACTAAGGCATTTCACTCAAACACACTTTGCCCATTATAGTCCACTGTGTGAGTTGTGCCAAAAATCGGAAAAGGATGGAAGATAGCGGATCTAATGGACTATCAAGTGTCATACTCAGTTTAGTCAGAAATAGTTTTTGGTCCATACAATCCATACAAAGGAAGATTACTAAGGCATTTCACTCAAACACATTTTGCCCATTATAGTCCACTGTGTGAGTTGCGCCAAAAATCGGAAAGTGATTTAGGATAGCGGACCTAATGGACTATCACGTGTCATACTCAGTTTGTTCAGAAATAGTTTTTGGTCCATACAATCCATTCAAAGGAAGATTACTAAGGCATTTCACTCAAACACATTTTGCCCATTATAGCCCACTGTGGGAGTTGTGCCAAAAATCGGAAAGTGGTTTAAGATAGCGGACCTAATGGACTATCACGTGTTATACTCAGTTTATTCAGAAATAGTTTTTGGTCCATACAATCCATTCAAAGGAAGATTACTAAGTCATTGCACTCAAACACATTTTGCACATTATAGTCCACTGTGTGAGTTGCGCCAAAAGTCGGAAAGTGATGGAAGATAGCGGACCTAATGAACTATCACGTGTCATACTCAGTTTGTTCAGAAATAGTTTTTCGTCCATACAATCCATTCAAAGGAAGATTACTAAGGCATTTCACTCAAACACATTTTGCACATTATAGTCCACTGTGTGAGTTGCGCCAAAAATCGGAAAGTGATTTAAGATAGCGGACCTAATGAACTATCACGTGTCGTACTCAGTTTGTTCAGATATAGTTTTTGGTCCATACAATCCATTCAAAGGAAGATTACTAAGGCATTTCACTCAAACACATTTTGCCCATTATAGCCCACTGTGTGAGTTCTGCCAAAAATCGGAAAGTGATTCAGGATAGCGGATCTAATGGACTATCACGTGTCATACCCAGTTTATTCAGAAATAGTTTTTGGTCCATACAATCCATTCAAAGGAAGATTACTAAGGCATTTCACTCAAACACATTTTGCCCATTATAGCCCACTGTGTGAGTTGTGCAAAAAGTCGGAAAGTGACGGAAGATAGTGGACCTAATGAACTATCACGTGTCATACTCAGTTTGTTCAGATATAGTTTTTGGTCCATACAATCCATTCAAAGGAAAATTACTAAGGCATTTCACTTAAAAACATTTTGCCCATTATAGCCCACTGTGTGAGTTGTGCCAAAAGTCGGAAAGTGATGAAAGATAGCGGACCTAATGAACTATCACGCGTCATACTCAGTTTGTTCAGAAATAGTTTTTCGTCCATACAATCCATTCAAAGGAAGATTACTAAGGCATTTCACTCAAACACATTTTGCCCATTATAGTCCACTGTGTGAGTTGTGCCAAAAATCGGAAAAGGATGGAAGATAGCGGATCTAATGGACTATCAAGTGTCATACTCAGTTTAGTCAGAAATAGTTTTTGGTCCATACAATCCATACAAATGAAGATTACTAAGGCATTTCACTCAAACACATTTTGCCCATTATAGTCCACTGTGTGAGTTGTGCCAAAAATCGGAAAGTGATTTAGGATAGCGGACCTAATGGACTATCACGTGTCATACTCAGTTTGTTCAGAAATAGTTTTTGGTCCATACAATCCATTCAAAGGAAGATTACTAAGGCATTTCACTCAAACACATTTTGCCCATTATAGCCCACTGTGGGAGTTGTGCCAAAAATCGGAAAGTAGTTTAAGATAGCGGACCTAATGGACTATCACGTGTTATACTCAGTTTATTCAGAAATAGTTTTTGGTCCATACAATCCATTCAAAGGAAGATTACTAAGGCATTGCACTCAAACACATTTTGCCCATTATAGCCCACTGTGTGAGTTGCGCCAAAAATCGGAAAGTGATTCAGGATAGCGGACCTAATTGACTATCACGTGTCATACTCAGTTTGTTCAGATATAGTTTTTGGTCCATACAATCCATTCAAAGGAAGATTACTAAGGCATTTCACCCAAACACATTTTGCCCATTATAGCCCACTGTGTGAGTTGTGCCAAAAATCGGAAAGTGATGGAAGATAGTGGACCTAATGAACTATCACGTGTCTTACTCAGTTTGTTCAGATATAGTTTTTGGTCCATACAATCCATTCAAAGGAAAATTACCAAGGCATTTCACTCAAACACATTTTGCCCATTATAGCCCACTGTGTGAGTTGTGCCAAAAGTCGGAAAGTGATGGAAGATAGCGGACCTAATGGACTATTACGTGTTATACTCAGTTTATTCAGAAATAGTTTTTGGTCTATACAATCCATTTAAAGGAAGATTACTAAGGCATTTCACTCAAACACATTTTGCCCATTATAGCCCACTGTGTGAGTTGTGCCAAAAATCGGAAAGTGGTTTAAGATAGCGGATCCAATGGACTATCACGTGTCATACTCAGTTTGTTCTAAAATAGTTTTTGGTCCATACAATCCATTCAAAGGGAGATTACTAAGGCATTTCACTCAAACACATTTTGCCCATTATAGCCCACTGTGTGAGTTGTGCCAAAAATCGGAAAATGATGGAAGATAGCGGACCTAATGGACTATCACGTGTTATACTCAGTTTATTCAGAAATAGTTTTTGGTCTATACAATCCATTCAAAGGAAGATTACTAAGGCATTTCACTGAAACACATTTTGCCCATTATAGCCCACTGTGTGAGTTGTGCCAAAAGTCGGAAAATGACGAAAGATAGCGGACCTAATGGACTATCACGTGTTATACTCAGTTTATTCAGAAATAGTTTTTGGTCTATACAATCCATTCAAAGGAAGATTACTAAGGCATTTCACTGAAACACATTTTGCCCATTATAGCCCACTGTGTGAATTGTGCCAAAAGTCGGAAAGTGATGAAAGATAGTGGACCTAATGGACTATCACGTGTTATACTCAGTTTATTCAGAAATAGTTTTTGGTCTATACAATCCATTCAAAGGAAGATTACTAAGGCATTTCACTCAAACACATTTTGCCCATTATAGCCCACTGTGTGAGTTGTGCCAAAAATCGGAAAGTGACTTAAGATAGCGGATTTAATGGAATATCACGTGTCATACTCAGTTTGTTCAAAAATAGTTTTTGGTCCATACAATCCATTCAAAGGGAAATTACTAAGTCATTTCACACAAACACATTTTGCCCATTATAGCCCACTGTGTGAGTTGTGCCAAAAATCGGAAAGTGATTGAAGATAGCGGATCTAATGGACTATCAAGTGTCATACTCAGTTTAGTCAGAAATAGTTTTTGGTCCATACAATCCATACAAAGGAAGATTACTAAGGCATTTCACTCAAACACATTTTGCCCATTATAGTCCACTGTGTGAGTTGCGCCAAAAATCGGACTAATGGACTATCACGTGTTATACTCAGTTTATTCAGAAATAGTTTATGGTCTATACAATCCATTCAAAGGAAGATTACTAAGGCATTTCACTCAAACACATTTTGCCCATTATAGTCCACTGTGTGAGTTGCGCCAAAAATCGGAAAGTGATTTAAGATAGCAGACCTAATGGACTATCACGTGTCATACTCAGTTTGTTCAGAAATAGTTTTTGGTCCATACAATCCATTCAAAGGAAAATTACTAAGGCATTTCACTCAAACACATTTTGCCCATTATAGCCCACTGTGTGAGTTGTGCCAAAAATCGGAAAGTGAGTTAAGATAGCGGATCCAATGGACTATCACGTGTCATACTCAGTTTGTTCAAAAATAGTTTTTGGTCCATACAATCCATTCAAAGGGAGATTACTAAGGCATTTCACTCAAACACATTTTGCCCATTATAGCCCACTGTGTGAGTTGTGCCAAAAATCGGAAAATGATGGAAGATAGCGGACCTAATGGACTATCACGTGTTATACTCAGTTTATTCAGAAATAGTTTTTGGTCTATACAATCCATTCAAAGGAAGATTACTAAGGCATTCCACTGAAACACATTTTGCCCATTATAGCCCACTGTGTGAGTTGTGCCAAAAGTCGGAAAGTGATGGAAGATAGCGGACCTAATGGACTATCACGTGTTATACTCAGTTTATTCAGAAATAGTTTTTGGTCTATACAATCCATTCAAAGGAAGATTACTAAGGCATTCCACTGAAACACATTTTGCCCATTATAGCCCACTGTGTGAGTTGTGCCAAAAGTCGGAAAGTGATTGAAAATAGCGGATCTAATGGACTATCAAGTGTCATACTCAGTTTAGTCAGAAATAGTTTTTGGTCCATACAATCCATACAAAGGAAAATTACTAAGGCATTTCACTCAAACACATTTTGCCCATTATAGTCCACTGTGTGAGTTGCGCCAAAAATCGGAAAGTGATTTAAGATAGCAGACCTAATGGACTATCACGTGTCATACTCAGTTTGTTCAGAAATAGTTTTTGGTCCATACAATCCATTCAAAGGAAAATTACTAAGGCATTTCACTCAAACACATTTTGCCCATTATAGCCCACTGTGTGAGTTGTGCCAAAAATCGGAAAGTGAGTTAAGATAGCGGATCCAATGGACTATCACGTGTCATACTCAGTTTGTTCAAAAATAGTTTTTGGTCTATACAATCCATTCAAAGGAAGATTACTAAGGCATTCCACTGAAACACATTTTGCCCATTATAGCCCACTGTGTGAGTTGTGCCAAAAGTCGGAAAGTGATGGAAGATAGCGGACCTAATGGACTATCACGTGTTATACTCAGTTTGTTCAAAAATAGTTTTTGGTCCATACAATCCATTCAAAGGAAAATTACTAAGGCATTTCACTCAAACACATTTTGCCCATTATAGCCCACTGTGTGAATTGTGCCAAAAGTCGGAAAGTGATGAAAGATAGTGGACCTAATGGACTATCACGTGTTATACTCAGTTTAGTCAGAAATAGTTTTTGGTCCATACAATCCATACAAAGGAAGATTACTAAGGCATTTCACTCAAACACATTTTGCCCATTATAGTCCACTGTGTGAGTTGCGCCAAAAATCGGACTAATGGACTATCACGTGTTATACTCAGTTTATTCAGAAATAGTTTATGGTCTATACAATCCATTCAAAGGAAGATTACTAAGGCATTTCACTCAAACACATTTTGCCCATTATAGTCCACTGTGTGAGTTGCGCCAAAAATCGGAAAGTGATTTAAGATAGCAGACCTAATGGACTATCACGTGTCATACTCAGTTTGTTCAGAAATAGTTTTTGGTCCATACAATCCATTCAAAGGAAAATTACTAAGGCATTTCACTCAAACACATTTTGCCCATTATAGCCCACTGTGTGAGTTGTGCCAAAAATCGGAAAGTGAGTTAAGATAGCGGATCCAATGGACTATCACGTGTCATACTCAGTTTGTTCAAAAATAGTTTTTGGTCTATACAATCCATTCAAAGGAAGATTACTAAGGCATTCCACTGAAACACATTTTGCCCATTATAGCCCACTGTGTGAGTTGTGCCAAAAGTCGGAAAGTGATGGAAGATAGCGGACCTAATGGACTATCACGTGTTATACTCAGTTTGTTCAAAAATAGTTTTTGGTCCATACAATCCATTCAAAGGGAGATTACTAAGGCATTTCACTCAAACACATTTTGCCCATTATAGCCCACTGTGTGAGTTGTGCCAAAAATCGGAAAATGATGGAAGATAGCGGACCTAATGGACTATCACGTGTTATACTCAGTTTATTCAGAAATAGTTTTTGGTCTATACAATCCATTCAAAGGAAGATTACTAAGGCATTCCACTGAAACACATTTTGCCCATTATAGCCCACTGTGTGAGTTGTGCCAAAAGTCGGAAAGTGATGGAAGATAGCGGACCTAATGGACTATCACGTGTTATACTCAGTTTAGTCACAAATAGTTTTTGGTCTATACAATCCATTCAAAGGAAGATTACTAAGGCATTTCACTCAAACACATTTTGCCCATTATAGCCCACTGTGTGAGTTGTGCCAAAAATCGGAAAGTGAGTTAAGATAGCGGATTTAATGGACTATCACGTGTCATACTCAGTTTGTTCAAAAATAGTTTTTGGTCCATACAATTCATTCAAAGGGAAATTACTAAGTCATTTCACACAAACACATTTTGCCCATTATAGCCCACTGTGTGAGTTGTGCCAAAAATTGGAAAGTGATTGAAAATAGCGGATCTAATGGACTATCAAGTGTCATACTCAGTTTAGTCAGAAATAGTTTTTGGTCCATACAATCCATACAAAGGAAGATTACTAAGGCATTTCACTCAAACACATTTTGCCCATTATAGTCCACTGTCTGAGTTGCGCCAAAAATCGGAAAGTGATTTAGGATAGCGGACCTAATGGACTATCACGTGTCATACTCAGTTTGTTCAGAAATAGTTTTTGGTCCATACAATCCATTCAAAGGAAGATTACTAAGGCATTTCACTCAAACACATTTTGCCCATTATAGCCCACTGTGTGAGTTGTGCCAAAAGTCGGAAAGTGATGGAAGATAGCGGACCTAATGGACTATCAAGTGTCATACTCAGTTTAGTCAGAAATAGTTTTTGGTCCATACAATCCATACAAAGGAAGATTACTAAGGCATTGCACTCAAACACATTTTGCCCATTATAGCCCACTGTGTGAGTTGCGCCAAAAGTCGGAAAGTGATGGAAGATAGCGGACCTAATGAACTATCACGTGTTATACTCAGTTTGTTCAGAAATAGTTTTTCGTCCATACAATCCATTCAAAGGAAGATTACTAAGGCATTTCACTGAAACACATTTTGCCCATTATAGTCCACTGTGTGAGTTGCGCCAAAAATCGGAAAAAGATTTAGGATAGCGGACCTAACGGACTATCACGTGTCATACTCAGTTTGTTGAGAAATAGTTTTTGGTCCATACAATCCATTCAAAGGAAGATTACTAAGTCATTGCACTCAAACACATTTTGCACATTATAGTCCACTGTGTGAGTTGCGCCAAAAGTCTTAAAGTGACGGAAGATAGCGGACCTAATGAACTATCACGTGTCATACTCAGTTTGTTCAGAAATAGTTTTTCGTCCATACAATCCATTCAAAGGAAGATTACTAAGGCATTTTACTCAAACACATTTTGCCCATTATAGTCCACTGTGTGAGTTGTGCCAAAAATCGGAAAGTGATTTAAGATAGCGGACCTAATGAAATATCACGCGTCATACTCAGTTTGTTCAAAAATAGTTTTTGGTCCATACAATCCATTCAAAGGGAGATTACTAAGGCATTTCACTCAAACACACTTTGCCCATTATAGTCCACTGTGTGAGTTGTGCCAAAAATCGGAAAAGGATGGAAGATAGCGGATCTAATGGACTATCAAGTGTCATACTCAGTTTAGTCAGAAATAGTTTTTGGTCCATACAATCCATACAAAGGAAGATTACTAAGGCATTTCACTCAAACACATTTTGCCCATTATAGTCCACTGTGTGAGTTGCGCCAAAAATCGGAAAGTGATTTAGGATAGCGGACCTAATGGACTATCACGTGTCATACTCAGTTTGTTCAGAAATAGTTTTTGGTCCATACAATCCATTCAAAGGAAGATTACTAAGGCATTTCACTCAAACACATTTTGCCCATTATAGCCCACTGTGGGAGTTGTGCCAAAAATCGGAAAGTGGTTTAAGATAGCGGACCTAATGGACTATCACGTGTTATACTCAGTTTATTCAGAAATAGTTTTTGGTCCATACAATCCATTCAAAGGAAGATTACTAAGTCATTGCACTCAAACACATTTTGCACATTATAGTCCACTGTGTGAGTTGCGCCAAAAGTCGGAAAGTGATGGAAGATAGCGGACCTAATGAACTATCACGTGTCATACTCAGTTTGTTCAGAAATAGTTTTTCGTCCATACAATCCATTCAAAGGAAGATTACTAAGGCATTTCACTCAAACACATTTTGCACATTATAGTCCACTGTGTGAGTTGCGCCAAAAATCGGAAAGTGATTTAAGATAGCGGACCTAATGAACTATCACGTGTCGTACTCAGTTTGTTCAGATATAGTTTTTGGTCCATACAATCCATTCAAAGGAAGATTACTAAGGCATTTCACTCAAACACATTTTGCCCATTATAGCCCACTGTGTGAGTTCTGCCAAAAATCGGAAAGTGATTCAGGATAGCGGATCTAATGGACTATCACGTGTCATACCCAGTTTATTCAGAAATAGTTTTTGGTCCATACAATCCATTCAAAGGAAGATTACTAAGGCATTTCACTGAAACACATTTTGCCCATTATAGCCCACTGTGTGAGTTGTGCAAAAAGTCGGAAAGTGACGGAAGATAGTGGACCTAATGAACTATCACGTGTCATACTCAGTTTGTTCAGATATAGTTTTTGGTCCATACAATCCATTCAAAGCAAAATTACTAAGGCATTTCACTTAAAAACATTTTGCCCATTATAGCCCACTGTGTGAGTTGTGCCAAAAGTCGGAAAGTGATGAAAGATAGCGGACCTAATGAACTATCACGCGTCATACTCAGTTTGTTCAGAAATAGTTTTTCGTCCATTCAAAGGAAGATTACTAAGGCATTTCACTCAAACACATTTTGCCCATTATAGTCCACTGTGTGAGTTGTGCCAAAAATCGGAAAAGGATGGAAGATAGCGGATCTAATGGACTATCAAGTGTCATACTCAGTTTAGTCAGAAATAGTTTTTGGTCCATACAATCCATACAAATGAAGATTACTAAGGCATTTCACTCAAACACATTTTGCCCATTATAGTCCACTGTGTGAGTTGCGCCAAAAATCGGAAAGTGATTTAGGATAGCGGACCTAATGGACTATCACGTGTCATACTCAGTTTGTTCAGAAATAGTTTTTGGTCCATACAATCCATTCAAAGGAAGATTACTAAGGCATTTCACTCAAACACATTTTGCCCATTATAGCCCACTGTGGGAGTTGTGCCAAAAATCGGAAAGTGGTTTAAGATAGCGGACCTAATGGACTATCACGTGTTATACTCAGTTTATTCAGAAATAGTTTTTGGTCCATACAATCCATTCAAAGGAAGATTACTAAGGCATTGCACTCAAACACATTTTGCCCATTATAGCCCACTGTGTGAGTTGCGCCAAAAATCGGAAAGTGATTCAGGATAGCGGACCTAATTGACTATCACGTGTCATACTCAGTTTGTTCAGATATAGTTTTTGGTCCATACAATCCATTCAAAGGAAGATTACTAAGGCATTTCACCCAAACACATTTTGCCCATTATAGCCCACTGTGTGAGTTGTGCCAAAAATCGGAAAGTGATGGAAGATAGTGGACCTAATGAACTATCACGTGTCTTACTCAGTTTGTTCAGATATAGTTTTTGGTCCATACAATCCATTCAAAGGAAGATTACCAAGGCATTTCACTCAAACACATTTTGCCCATTATAGCCCACTGTGTGAGTTGTGCCAAAAGTCGGAAAGTGATGGAAGATAGCGGACCTAATGGACTATTACGTGTTATACTCAGTTTATTCAGAAATAGTTTTTGGTCTATACAATCCATTCAAAGGAAGATTACTAAGGCATTTCACTCAAACACATTTTGCCCATTATAGCCCACTGTGTGAGTTGTGCCAAAAATCGGAAAGTGGTTTAAGATAGCGGATCCAATGGACTATCACGTGTCATACTCAGTTTGTTCTAAAATAGTTTTTGGTCCATACAATCCATTCAAAGGAAGATTACTAAGGCATTTCACTCAAACACATTTTGCCCATTATAGCCCACTGTGTGAGTTGTGCCAAAAATCGGAAAATGATGGAAGATAGCGGACCTAATGGACTATCACGTGTTATACTCAGTTTATTCAGAAATAGTTTTTGGTCTATACAATCCATTCAAAGGAAGATTACTAAGGCATTTCACTGAAACACATTTTGCCCATTATAGCCCACTGTGTGAGTTGTGCCAAAAGTCGGAAAATGACGAAAGATAGCGGACCTAATGGACTATCACGTGTTATACTCAGTTTATTCAGAAATAGTTTTTGGTCTATACAATCCATTCAAAGGAAGATTACTAAGGCATTTCACTGAAACACATTTTGCCCATTATAGCCCACTGTGTGAATTGTGCCAAAAGTCGGAAAGTGATGAAAGATAGTGGACCTAATGGACTATCACGTGTTATACTCAGTTTATTCAGAAATAGTTTTTGGTCTATACAATCCATTCAAAGGAAGATTACTAAGGCATTTCACTCAAACACATTTTGCCCATTATAGCCCACTGTGTGAGTTGTGCCAAAAATCGGAAAGTGACTTAAGATAGCGGATTTAATGGACTATCACGTGTCATACTCAGTTTGTTCAAAAATAGTTTTTGGTCCATACAATCCATTCAAAGGGAAATTACTAAGTCATTTCACACAAACACATTTTGCCCATTATAGCCCACTGTGTGAGTTGTGCCAAAAATCGGAAAGTGATTGAAGATAGCGGATCTAATGGACTATCAAGTGTCATACTCAGTTTAGTCAGAAATAGTTTTTGGTCCATACAATCCATACAAAGGAAGATTACTAAGGCATTTCACTCAAACACATTTTGCCCATTATAGTCCACTGTGTGAGTTGCGCCAAAAATCGGACTAATGGACTATCACGTGTTATACTCAGTTTATTCAGAAATAGTTTATGGTCTATACAATCCATTCAAAGGAAGATTACTAAGGCATTTCACACAAACACATTTTGCCCATTATAGCCCACTGTGTGAGTTGCGCCAAAAATCGGAAAGTGATTTAAGATAGCAGACCTAATGGACTATCACGTGTCATACTCAGTTTGTTCAGAAATAGTTTTTGGTCCATACAATCCATTCAAAGGAAAATTACTAAGGCATTTCACTCAAACACATTTTGCCCATTATAGCCCACTGTGTGAGTTGTGCCAAAAATCGGAAAGTGAGTTAAGATAGCGGATCCAATGGACTATCACGTGTCATACTCAGTTTGTTCAAAAATAGTTTTTGGTCCAAACAATCCATTCAAAGGGAGATTACTAAGGCATTTCACTCAAACACATTTTGCCCATTATAGCCCACTGTGTGAGTTGTGCCAAAAATCGGAAAATGATGGAAGATAGCGGACCTAATGGACTATCACGTGTTATACTCAGTTTATTCAGAAATAGTTTTTGGTCTATACAATCCATTCAAAGGAAGATTACTAAGGCATTCCACTGAAACACATTTTGCCCATTATAGCCCACTGTGTGAGTTGTGCCAAAAGTCGGAAAGTGATGGAAGATAGCGGACCTAATGGACTATCACGTGTTATACTCAGTTTAGTCACAAATAGTTTTTGGTCTATACAATCCATTCAAAGGAAAATTACTAAAGCATTTCACTCAAACACATTTTGCCCATTATAGCCCACTGTGTGAATTGTGCCAAAAGTCGGAAAGTGATGAAAGATAGTGGACCTAATGGACTATCACGTGTTATACTCAGTTTATTCAGAAATAGTTTTTGGTCTATACAATCCATTCAAAGGAAGATTACTAAGGCATTTCACTCAAACACATTTTGCCCATTATAGCCCACTGTGTGAGTTGTGCCAAAAATCGGAAAGTGAGTTAAGATAGCGGATTTAATGGACTATCACGTGTCATACTCAGTTTGTTCAAAAATAGTTTTTGGTCCATACAATTCATTCAAAGGGAAATTACTAAGTCATATCACACAAACACATTTTGCCCATTATAGCCCACTGTGTGAGTTGTGCCAAAAATTGGAAAGTGATTGAAGATAGCGGATCTAATGGACTATCAAGTGTCATACTCAGTTTAGTCAGAAATAGTTTTTGGTCCATACAATCCATACAAAGGAAGATTACTAAGGCATTTCACTCAAACACATTTTGCCCATTATAGTCCACTGTCTGAGTTGCGCCAAAAATCGGAAAGTGATTTAGGATAGCGGACCTAATGGACTATCACGTGTCATACTCAGTTTGTTCAGAAATAGTTTTTGGTCCATACAATCCATTCAAAGGAAGATTACTAAGGCATTTCACTCAAACACATTTTGCCCATTATAGCCCACTGTGTGAGTTGTGCCAAAAGTCGGAAAGTGATGGAAGATAGCGGACCTAATGGACTATCAAGTGTCATACTCAGTTTAGTCAGAAATAGTTTTTGGTCCATACAATCCATACAAAGGAAGATTACTAAGGCATTGCACTCAAACACATTTTGCCCATTATAGCCCACTGTGTGAGTTGCGCCAAAAGTCGGAAAGTGATGGAAGATAGCGGACCTAATGAACTATCACGTGTTATACTCAGTTTGTTCAGAAATAGTTTTTCGTCCATACAATCCATTCAAAGGAAGATTACTAAGGCATTTCACTGAAACACATTTTGCCCATTATAGTCCACTGTGTGAGTTGCGCCAAAAATCGGAAAAAGATTTAGGATAGCGGACCTAACGGACTATCACGTGTCATACTCAGTTTGTTGAGAAATAGTTTTTGGTCCATACAATCCATTCAAAGGAAGATTACTAAGTCATTGCACTCAAACACATTTTGCACATTATAGTCCACTGTGTGAGTTGCGCCAAAAGTCGGAAAGTGACGGAAGATAGCGGACCTAATGAACTATCACGTGTCATACTCAGTTTGTTCAGAAATAGTTTTTCGTCCATACAATCCATTCAAAGGAAGATTACTAAGGCATTTTACTCAAACACATTTTGCCCATTATAGTCCACTGTGTGAGTTTTGCCAAAAATCGGAAAGTGATTTAAGATAGCGGACCTAATGAACTATCACGTGTCATACTCAGTTTGTTGAGAAATAGTTTTTGGTCCATACAATCCATTCAAAGGAAGATTACTAAGTCATTGCACTCAAACACATTTTGCACATTATAGTCCACTGTGTGAGTTGCGCCAAAAGTCGGAAAATGATGGAAGATAGCGGACCTAATGAACTATCACGCGTCATACTCAGTTTGTTCAGAAATAGTTTTTCGTCCATACAATCCATTCAAAGGAAGATTACTAAGTCATTGCACTCAAACACATTTTGCACATTATAGTCCACTGTGTGAGTTGCGCCAAAAATCGGAAAGTGATTTAAGATAGCAGACCTAATGGACTATCACGTGTCATACTCAGTTTGTTCAGAAATAGTTTTTGGTCCATACAATCCATTCAAAGGAAAATTACTAAGGCATTTCACTCAAACACATTTTGCCCATTATAGCCCACTGTGTGAGTTGTGCCAAAAATCGGAAAGTGAGTTAAGATAGCGGATCCAATGGACTATCACGTGTCATACTCAGTTTGTTCAAAAATAGTTTTTGGTCCAAACAATCCATTCAAAGGGAGATTACTAAGGCATTTCACTCAAACACATTTTGCCCATTATAGCCCACTGTGTGAGTTGTGCCAAAAATCGGAAAATGATGGAAGATAGCGGACCTAATGGACTATCACGTGTTATACTCAGTTTATTCAGAAATAGTTTTTGGTCTATACAATCCATTCAAAGGAAGATTACTAAGGCATTCCACTGAAACACATTTTGCCCATTATAGCCCACTGTGTGAGTTGTGCCAAAAGTCGGAAAGTGATGGAAGATAGCGGACCTAATGGACTATCACGTGTTATACTCAGTTTAGTCACAAATAGTTTTTGGTCTATACAATCCATTCAAAGGAAAATTACTAAAGCATTTCACTCAAACACATTTTGCCCATTATAGCCCACTGTGTGAATTGTGCCAAAAGTCGGAAAGTGATGAAAGATAGTGGACCTAATGGACTATCACGTGTTATACTCAGTTTATTCAGAAATAGTTTTTGGTCTATACAATCCATTCAAAGGAAGATTACTAAGGCATTTCACTCAAACACATTTTGCCCATTATAGCCCACTGTGTGAGTTGTGCCAAAAATCGGAAAGTGAGTTAAGATAGCGGATTTAATGGACTATCACGTGTCATACTCAGTTTGTTCAAAAATAGTTTTTGGTCCATACAATTCATTCAAAGGGAAATTACTAAGTCATATCACACAAACACATTTTGCCCATTATAGCCCACTGTGTGAGTTGTGCCAAAAATTGGAAAGTGATTGAAGATAGCGGATCTAATGGACTATCAAGTGTCATACTCAGTTTAGTCAGAAATAGTTTTTGGTCCATACAATCCATACAAAGGAAGATTACTAAGGCATTTCACTCAAACACATTTTGCCCATTATAGTCCACTGTCTGAGTTGCGCCAAAAATCGGAAAGTGATTTAGGATAGCGGACCTAATGGACTATCACGTGTCATACTCAGTTTGTTCAGAAATAGTTTTTGGTCCATACAATCCATTCAAAGGAAGATTACTAAGGCATTTCACTCAAACACATTTTGCCCATTATAGCCCACTGTGTGAGTTGTGCCAAAAGTCGGAAAGTGATGGAAGATAGCGGACCTAATGGACTATCAAGTGTCATACTCAGTTTAGTCAGAAATAGTTTTTGGTCCATACAATCCATACAAAGGAAGATTACTAAGGCATTGCACTCAAACACATTTTGCCCATTATAGCCCACTGTGTGAGTTGCGCCAAAAGTCGGAAAGTGATGGAAGATAGCGGACCTAATGAACTATCACGTGTTATACTCAGTTTGTTCAGAAATAGTTTTTCGTCCATACAATCCATTCAAAGGAAGATTACTAAGGCATTTCACTGAAACACATTTTGCCCATTATAGTCCACTGTGTGAGTTGCGCCAAAAATCGGAAAAAGATTTAGGATAGCGGACCTAACGGACTATCACGTGTCATACTCAGTTTGTTGAGAAATAGTTTTTGGTCCATACAATCCATTCAAAGGAAGATTACTAAGTCATTGCACTCAAACACATTTTGCACATTATAGTCCACTGTGTGAGTTGCGCCAAAAGTCGGAAAGTGACGGAAGATAGCGGACCTAATGAACTATCACGTGTCATACTCAGTTTGTTCAGAAATAGTTTTTCGTCCATACAATCCATTCAAAGGAAGATTACTAAGGCATTTTACTCAAACACATTTTGCCCATTATAGTCCACTGTGTGAGTTTTGCCAAAAATCGGAAAGTGATTTAAGATAGCGGACCTAATGAACTATCACGTGTCATACTCAGTTTGTTGAGAAATAGTTTTTGGTCCATACAATCCATTCAAAGGAAGATTACTAAGTCATTGCACTCAAACACATTTTGCACATTATAGTCCACTGTGTGAGTTGCGCCAAAAGTCGGAAAGTGATGGAAGATAGCGGACCTAATGAACTATCACGCGTCATACTCAGTTTGTTCAGAAATAGTTTTTCGTCCATACAATCCATTCAAAGGAAGATTACTAAGGCATTTCACTCAAACACACTTTGCCCATTATAGTCCACTGTGTGAGTTGTGCCAAAAATCGGAAAAGGATGGAAGATAGCGGATCTAATGGACTATCAAGTGTCATACTCAGTTTAGTCAGAAATAGTTTTTGGTCCATACAATCCATACAAAGGAAGATTACTAAGGCATTTCACTCAAACACATTTTGCCCATTATAGTCCACTGTGTGAGTTGCGCCAAAAATCGGAAAGTGATTTAGGATAGCGGACCTAATGGACTATCACGTGTCATACTCAGTTTGTTCAGAAATAGTTTTTGGTCCATACAATCCATTCAAAGGAAGATTACTAAGGCATTTCACTCAAACACATTTTGCCCATTATAGCCCACTGTGGGAGTTGTGCCAAAAATCGGAAAGTGGTTTAAGATAGCGGACCTAATGGACTATCACGTGTTATACTCAGTTTATTCAGAAATAGTTTTTGGTCCATACAATCCATTCAAAGGAAGATTACTAAGGCATTGCACTCAAACACATTTTGCCCATTATAGCCCACTGTGTGAGTTGCGCCAAAAATCGGAAAGTGATTCAGGATAGCGGACCTAATTGACTATCACGTGTCATACTCAGTTTGTTCAGATATAGTTTTTGGTCCATACAATCCATTCAAAGGAAGATTACTAAGGCATTTCACTCAAACACATTTTGCCCATTATAGCCCACTGTGTGAGTTGTGCCAAAAATCGGAAAGTGATGGAAGATAGTGGACCTAATGAACTATCACGTGTCTTACTCAGTTTGTTCAGATATAGTTTTTGGTCCATACAATCCATTCAAAGGAAGATTACCAAGGCATTTCACTCAAACACATTTTGCCCATTATAGCCCACTGTGTGAGTTGTGCCAAAAGTCGGAAAGTGATGGAAGATAGCGGACCTAATGGACTATTACGTGTTATACTCAGTTTATTCAGAAATAGTTTTTGGTCTATACAATCCATTCAAAGGAAGATTACTAAGGCATTTCACTCAAACACATTTTGCCCATTATAGCCCACTGTGTGAGTTGTGCCAAAAATCGGAAAGTGGTTTAAGATAGCGGATCCAATGGACTATCACGTGTCATACTCAGTTTGTTCTAAAATAGTTTTTGGTCCATACAATCCATTCAAAGGGAGATTACTAAGGCATTTCACTCAAACACATTTTGCCCATTATAGCCCACTGTGTGAGTTGTGCCAAAAATCGGAAAATGATGGAAGATAGCGGACCTAATGGACTATCACGTGTTATACTCAGTTTATTCAGAAATAGTTTTTGGTCTATACAATCCATTCAAAGGAAGATTACTAAGGCATTTCACTGAAACACATTTTGCCCATTATAGCCCACTGTGTGAGTTGTGCCAAAAGTCGGAAAACGACGAAAGATAGCGGACCTAATGGACTATCACGTGTTATACTCAGTTTATTCAGAAATAGTTTTTGGTCTATACAATCCATTCAAAGGAAGATTACTAAGGCATTTCACTGAAACACATTATGCCCATTATAGCCCACTGTGTGAATTGTGCCAAAAGTCGGAAAGTGATGAAAGATAGTGGACCTAATGGACTATCACGTGTTATACCCAGTTTATTCAGAAATAGTTTTTGGTCTATACAATCCATTCAAAGGAAGATTACTAAGGCATTTCACTCAAACACATTTTGCCCATTATAGCCCACTGTGTGAGTTGTGCCAAAAATCGGAAAGTGACTTAAGATAGCGGATTTAATGGACTATCACGTGTCATACTCAGTTTGTTCAAAAATAGTTTTTGGTCTATACAATCCATTCAAAGGAAGATTACTAAGGCATTTCACTGAAACACATTTTGCCCATTATAGCCCACTGTGTGAATTGTGCCAAAAGTCGGAAAGTGATGAAAGATAGTGGACCTAATGGACTATCAAGTGTCATACTCAGTTTAGTCAGAAATAGTTTTTGGTCCATACAATCCATACAAAGGAAGGTTACTAAGGCATTTCACTCAAACACATTTTGCCCATTATAGTCCACTGTGTGAGTTGCGCCAAAAATCGGAAAGTGATGGAAGATAGCAGACCTAATGGACTATCACGTGTTATACTCAGTTTATTCAGAAATAATTTTTGGTCTATACAATCCATTCAAAGGAAGATTACTAAGGCATTTCACTGAAACACATTTTGCCCATTATAGCCCACTGTGTGAATTGTGCCAAAAGTCGGAAAGTCATGAAAGATAGTGGACCTAATGGACTATCAAGTGTCATACTCAGTTTAGTCAGAAATAGTTTTTGGTCCATACAATCCATACAAAGGAAGATTACTAAGGCATTTCACTCAAACACATTTTGCCCATTATAGTCCACTGTGTGAGTTGCGCCAAAAATCGGAAAGTGATGGAATATAGCAGACCTAATGGACTATCACGTGTTATACTCAGTTTATTCAGAAATAGTTTATGGTCTATACAATCCATTCAAAGGAAGATTACTAAGGCATTTCACACAAACACATTTTGCCCATTATAGCCCACTGTGTGAATTGTGCCAAAAGTCGGAAAGTGATGAAAGATAGTGGACCCAATGGACTATCACGTGTTATACTCAGTTTATTCAGAAATAGTTTTTGGTCTATACAATCCATTCAAAGGAAGATTACTAAGGCATTTCACTGAAACACATTTTGCCCATTATAGTCCACTGTGTGAGTTGCGCCAAAAATCGGAAAGTGATTTAAGATAGCAGACCTAATGGACTATCACGTGTCATACTCAGTTTGTTCAGAAATAGTTTTTGGTCCATACAATCCATTCAAAGGAAAATTACTAAGGCATTTCACTCAAACACATTTTGCCCATTATAGCCCACTGTGTGAGTTGTGCCAAAAATCGGAAAATGATGGAAGATAGCGGACCTAATGGACTATCACGTGTTATACTCAGTTTATTCAGAAATAGTTTTTGGTCTATACAATCCATTCAAAGGAAGATTACTAAGGCATTCCACTGAAACACATTTTGCCCATTATAGCCCACTGTGTGAGTTGTGCCAAAAGTCGGAAAGTGATGGAAGATAGCGGACCTAATGGACTATCACGTGTTATACTCAGTTTATTCACAAATAGTTTTTGGTCTATACAATCCATTCAAAGGAAAATTACTAAAGCATTTCACTCAAACACATTTTGCCCATTATAGCCCACTGTGTGAATTGTGCCAAAAGTCGGAAAGTGATGAAAGATAGTGGACCTAATGGACTATCACGTGTTATACTCAGTTTATTCAGAAATAGTTTTTGGTCTATACAATCCATTCAAAGGAAGATTACTAAGGCATTTCACTCAAACACATTTTGCCCATTATAGCCCACTGTGTGAGTTGTGCCAAAAATCGGAAAGTGACTTAAGATAGCGGATTTAATGGACTATCACGTGTCATACTCAGTTTGTTCAAAAATAGTTTTTGGTCCATACAATCCATTCAAAGGGAAATTACTAAGTCATTTCACACAAACACATTTTGCCCATTATAGCCCACTGTGTGAGTTGTGCCAAAAATCGGAAAGTGATTGAAGATAGCGGATCTAATGGACTATCAAGTGTCATACTCAGTTTAGTCAGAAATAGTTTTTGGTCCATACAATCCATACAAAGGAAGATTACTAAGGCATTTCACTCAAACACATTTTGCCCATTATAGTCCACTGTGTGAGTTGCGCCAAAAATCGGAAAGTGATTTAGGATAGCGGACCTAATGGACTATCACGTGTCATACTCAGTTTGTTCAGAAATAGTTTTTGGTCCATACAATCCATTCAAAGGAAGATTACTAAGGCATTTCACTCAAACACATTTTGCCCATTATAGCCCACTGTGTGAGTTGTGCCAAAAGTCGGAAAGTGATGGAAGATAGCGGACCTAATGGACTATCAAGTGTCATACTCAGTTTAGTCAGAAATAGTTTTTGGTCCATACAATCCATACAAAGGAAGATTACTAAGGCATTGCACTCAAACACATTTTGCCCATTATAGCCCACTGTATGAGTTGCGCCAAAAGTCGGAAAGTGATGGAAGATAGCGGACCTAATGAACTATCACGTGTTATACTCAGTTTGTTCAGAAATAGTTTTTCGTCCATACAATCCATTCAAAGGAAAATTACTAAGGCATTTCACTGAAACACATTTTGCCCATTATAGTCCACTGTGTGAGTTGCGCCAAAAATCGGAAAAAGATTTAGGATAGCGGACCTAACGGACTATCACGTGTCATACTCAGTTTGTTGAGAAATAGTTTTTGGTCCATACAATCCATTCAAAGGAAGATTACTAAGTCATTGCACTCAAACACATTTTGCACATTATAGTCCACTGTGTGAGTTGCGCCAAAAGTCGGAAAGTGATGGAAGATAGCGGACCTAATGAACTATCACGTGTCATACTCAGTTTGTTCAGAAATAGTTTTTCGTCCATACAATCCATTCAAAGGAAGATTACTAAGGCATTTTACTCAAACACATTTTGCCCATTATAGTCCACTGTGTGAGTTGTGCCAAAAATCGGAAAGTGATTTAAGATAGCGGACCTAATGAACTATCACGTGTCATACTCAGTTTGTTCAGAAATAGTTTTTCGTCCATACAATCCATTCAAAGGAAGATTACTAAGGCATTTCACTCAAACACATTTTGCCCATTATAGTCCACTGTGTGAGTTGTGCCAAAAATCGGAAAAGGATGGAAGATAGCGGATCTAATGGACTATCAAGCGTCATACTCAGTTTAGTCAGAAATAGTTTTTGGTCCATACAATCCATACAAAGGAAGATTACTAAGGCATTTCACTCAAACACATTTTGCCCATTATAGTCCACTGTGTGAGTTGTGCCAAAAATCGGAAAGTGATTTAAGATAGCGGACCTAATGGACTATCACGTGTTATACTCAGTTTATTCAGAAATAGTTTTTGGTCCATACAATCCATTCAAAGGAAGATTACTAAGGCATTGCACTCAAACACATTTTGCCCATTATAGCCCACTGTGTGAGTTCTGCCAAAAATCGGAAAGTGATTTAAGATAGCGGACCTAATGAACTATCACGTGTCATACTCAGTTTGTTCAGATATAGTTTTTGGTCCATACAATCCATTCAAAGGAAGTTTACTAAAGCATTTCACTCAAACACATTTTGCCCATTATAGCCCACTGTGTGAGTTGCGCCAAAAATCGGAAAAAGATTTAGGATAGCGGACCTAATGGACTATCACGTGTCATACTCAGTTTGTTCAGATATAGTTTTTGGTCCATACAATCCATTCAAAGGAAGATTACTAAGGCATTTCACTCAAACACATTTTGCCCATTATAGCCCACTGTGTGAGTTGTGCCAAAAGTCGGAAAGTGATGGAAGATAGCGGACCTAATGAACTATCACGTGTCATACTCAGTTTGTTCAGAAATAGTTTTTCGTCCATACAATCCATTCAAAGGAAGATTACTAAGGCATTTCACTCAAACACATTTTGCACATTATAGTCCACTGTGTGAGTTGCGCCAAAAATCGGAAAGTGATTTAAGATAGCGGACCTAATGAACTATCACGTGTCGTACTCAGTTTGTTCAGATATAGTTTTTGGTCCATACAATCCATTCAAAGGAAGATTACTAAGGCATTTCACTCAAACACATTTTGCCCATTATAGCCCACTGTGTGAGTTCTGCCAAAAATCGGAAAGTGATTCAGGATAGCGGACCTAATGAACTATCACGTGTCATACTCAGTTTGTTCAGATATAATTTTTGGTCCATACAATCCATTCAAAGGAAGATTACTAAGGCATTTCACTCAAACACATTTTGCCCATTATAGCCCACTGTGGGAGTTGTGCCAAAAATCGGAAAGTGGTTTAAGATAGCGGACCTATTGGACTATCACGTGTTATACTCAGTTTATTCAGAAATAGTTTTTGGTCCATACAATCCATTCAAAGGAAGATTACTAAGGCATTGCACTCAAACACATTTTGCCCATTATAGCCCACTGTGTGAGTTGCGCCAAAAATCGGAAAGTGATTCAGGATAGCGGACCTAATTGACTATCACGTGTCATACTCAGTTTGTTCAGATATAGTTTTTGGTCCATACAATCCATTTAAAGGAAGATTACTAAGGCATTTCACTCAAACACATTTTGCCCATTATAGCCCACTGTGTGAGTTGTGCCAAAAATCGGAAAGTGATGGAAGATAGTGGACCTAATGAACTATCACGTGTCTTACTCAGTTTGTTCAGATATAGTTTTTGGTCCATACAATCCATTCAAAGGAAGATTACCAAGGCATTTCACTCAAACACATTTTGCCCATTATAGCCCACTGTGTGAGTTGTGCCAAAAGTCGGAAAGTGATGGAAGATAGCGGACCTAATGGACTATTACGTGTTATACTCAGTTTATTCAGAAATAGTTTTTGGTCTATACAATCCATTCAAAGGAAGATTACTAAGGCATTTCACTCAAACACATTTTGCCCATTATAGCCCACTGTGTGAGTTGTGCCAAAAATCGGAAAGTGGTTTAAGATAGCGGATCCAATGGACTATCACGTGTCATACTCAGTTTGTTCTAAAATAGTTTTTGGTCCATACAATCCATTCAAAGGGAGATTACTAAGGCATTTCACTCAAACACATTTTGCCCATTATAGCCCACTGTGTGAGTTGTGCCAAAAATCGGAAAATGATGGAAGATAGCGGACCTAATGGACTATCACGTGTTTTTGGTCTATACAATCCATTCAAAGGAAGATTACTAAGGCATTTCACTGAAACACATTTTGCCCATTATAGCCCACTGTGTGAGTTGTGCCAAAAGTCGGAAAATGACGAAAGATAGCGGACCTAATGGACTATCACGTGTTATACTCAGTTTATTCAGAAATAGTTTTTGGTCTATACAATCCATTCAAAGGAAGATTACTAAGGCATTTCACTGAAACACATTTTGCCCATTAGAGCCCACTGTGTGAGTTGTGCTAAAAGTCGGAAAGTGATGGAAGATAGCAGACCTAATGGACTATCACGTGTTATACTCAGTTTATTCAGAAATAGTTTTTGGTCTATACAATCCATTCAAAGGAAGATTACTAAAGCATTTCACTCAAACACATTTTGCCCATTATAGCCCACTGTGTGAATTGTGCCAAAAGTCGGAAAGTGATGAAAGATAGTGGACCTAATGGACTATCACGTGTTATACTCAGTTTATTCAGAAATAGTTTTTGGTCTATACAATCCATTCAAAGGAAGATTACTAAGGCATTT
Source organism: Metopia argyrocephala (assembly GCA_963576795.1). NCBI lineage: Eukaryota > Metazoa > Arthropoda > Insecta > Diptera > Sarcophagidae > Metopia > Metopia argyrocephala. The sequence goes on from OY756210.1 coordinate 87,612,068, forward strand.
CACTGAAACACATTTTGCCCATTATAGTCCACTGTGTGAGTTGCGCCAAAAATCGGAAAGTGATTTAAGATAGCAGACCTAATGGACTATTACGTGTCATACTCAGTTTGTTCAGAAATAGTTTTTGGTCCATACAATCCATTCAAAGGAAAATTACTAAGGCATTTCACTCAAACACATTTTGCCCATTATAGCCCACTGTGTGAGTTGTGCCAAAAATCGGAAAGTGAGTTAAGATAGCGGATCCAATGGACTATCACGTGTCATACTCAGTTTGTTCAAAAATAGTTTTTGGTCCATACAATCCATTCAAAGGGAGATTACTAAGGCATTTCACTCAAACACATTTTGCCCATTATAGCCCACTGTGTGAGTTGTGCCAAAAATCGGAAAATGATTGAAGATAGCGGACCTAATGGACTATCACGTGTTATACTCAGTTTATTCAGAAATAGTTTTTGGTCTATACAATCCATTCAAAGGAAGATTACTAAGGCATTCCACTGAAACACATTTTGCCCATTATAGCCCACTGTGTGAGTTGTGCCAAAAGTCGGAAAGTGATGGAAGATAGCGGACCTAATGGACTATCACGTGTTATACTCAGTTTATTCACAAATAGTTTTTGGTCTATACAATCCATTCAAAGGAAGATTACTAAAGCATTTCACTCAAACACATTTTGCCCATTATAGCCCACTGTGTGAATTGTGCCAAAAGTCGGAAAGTGATGAAAGATAGTGGACCTAATGGACTATCACGTGTTATACTCAGTTTATTCAGAAATAGTTTTTGGTCTATACAATCCATTCAAAGGAAGATTACTAAGGCATTTCACTCAAACACATTTTGCCCATTATAGCCCACTGTGTGAGTTGTGCCAAAAATCGGAAAGTGACTTAAGATAGCGGATCTAATGGACTATCACGTGTCATACTCAGTTTGTTCAAAAATAGTTTTTGGCCCATACAATCCATTCAAAGGGAAATTACTAAGTCATTTCACACAAACACATTTTGCCCATTATAGCCCACTGTGTGAGTTGTGCCAAAAATCGGAAAGAGATTGAAGATAGCGGATCTAATGGACTATCAAGTGTCATACTCAGTTTAGTCAGAAATAGTTTTTGGTCCATACAATCCATACAAAGGAAGATTACTAAGGCATTTCACTCAAACACATTTTGCCCATTATAGTCCACTGTGTGAGTTGCGCCAAAAATCGGAAAGTGATTTAGGATAGCGGACCTAATGGACTATCACGTGTCATACTCAGTTTGTTCAGAAATAGTTTTTGGTCCATACAATCCATTCAAAGGAAGATTACTAAGGCATTTCACTCAAACATATTTTGCCCATTATAGCCCACTGTGTGAGTTGTGCCAAAAGTCGGAAAGTGATGGAAGATAGCGGACCTAATGGACTATCACGTGTTGTACACAGTTTATTCAGAAATAGTTTTTGGTCTATACAATCCATTCAAAGGAAAATTACTAAGGCATTTCACTCAAACACATTTTGCCCATTATAGTCCACTGTGAGAGTTGCGCCAAAAATCGGAAAGTGATTTAAGATAGCGGACCTAATGGACTATCACGTGTCATACCCAGTTTGTTCAGAAATAGTTTTTGGTCCATACAATCCATTCAAAGGAAGATTACTAAAGCATTTCACTCAAACACATTTTGCCCATTATAGCCCACTGTGTGAATTGTGCCAAAAGTCGGAAAGTGATGAAAGATAGTGGACCTAATGGACTATCACGTGCCATACTCAGTTTATTCAGAAATAGTTTTTGGTCCATACAATCCATTCAAAGGAAGATTACTAAGGCATTGCACTCAAACACATTTTGCCCATTATAGCCCACTGCGTGAGTTGTGCCAAAAATCGGAAAGTGATTTAAGATAGCGGACCTAATGAACTATCACGTGTCATACTCAGTTTGTTCAGATATAGTTTTTGGTCCATACAATCCATTTAAAGGAAGATTACTAAGGCATTTCACTCAAACACATTTTGCCCATTATAGCCCACTGTGTGAGTTGCGCCAAAAATCGGAAAAAGATTTAGGATAGCGGACCTAATGGACTATCGCGTGTCGTACTCAGTTTGTTGAGAAATAGTTTTTGGTCCATACAATCCATTCAAAGGAATATTACTAAGTCATTGCACTCAAACACATTTTGCCCATTATAGCCCACTGTGTGAGTTGTGCGAAAAGTCGGAAAGTGATGGAAGATAGTGGACCTAATGAGCTATCACGTGTCATACTCAGTTTGTTCAGATATAGTTTTTGGTCCATACAATCCATTCAAAGGAAGATTACTAAGGCATTTCACTCAAACACATTTTGCCCATTATAGCCCACTGTGTGAGTTGTGCCAAAAGTCGGAAAGCGATGGAAGATAGCGGACCTAATGAACTATCACGTGTCATACTCAGTTTGTTCAGAAATAGTTTTTCGTCCATACAATCCATTCAAAGGAAGATTACTAAGGCATTTCACTCAAACACATTTTGCACATTATAGTCCACTGTGTGAGTTGCGCCAAAAATCGGAAAGTGATTTAAGATAGCGGACCTAATGAACTATCACGTGTCGTACTCAGTTTGTTCAGATATAGTTTTTGGTCCATACAATCCATTCAAAGGAAGATTACTAAGGCATTTCACTCAAACACATTTTGCCCATTATAGCCCACTGTGTGAGTTGTGCCAAAAGTCGGAAAGTGATGGAAGATAGCGGACCTAATGAACTATCACGTGTCATACTCAGTTTGTTCAGAAATAGTTTTTCGTCCATACAATCCATTCAAAGGAAGATTACTAAGGCATTTCACTCAAACACATTTTGCACATTATAGTCCACTGTGTGAGCTGTGCCAAAAATCGGAAAGTGATTTAAGATAGCGGACCCAATGAACTATCACGTGTCGTACTCAGTTTGTTCAGATATAGTTTTTGGTCCATACAATCCATTCAAAGGAAGATTACTAAGGCATTTCACTCAAACACATTTTGCCCATTATAGCCCACTGTGTGAGTTCTGCCAAAAATCGGAAAGTTATTCAGGATAGCGGATCTAATGGACTATCACGTGTCATACTCAGTTTAGTCAGAAATAGTTTTTGGTCCATACAATCCATTCAAAGGAAGATTACTAAGGCATTTCACTCAAACACATTTTGCCGATTATAGCCCACTGTGTGACTTGTGCAAAAAGTCGGAAAGTGACGGAAGATAGTGGACCTAATGAACTATCACGTGTCATACTCAGTTTGTTCAGATATAGTTTTTGGTCCATACAATCCATTCAAAGGAAGATTACTAAGGCATTTCACTCAAAAACATTTTGCCCATTATAGCCCACTGTGTCAGTTGTGCCAAAAATCGGAAAGTTATTCAGGATAGCGGATCTAATGGACTATCACGTGTCATACTCAGTTTAGTCAGAAATAGTTTTTGGTCCATACAATCCATTCAAAGGAAGATTACTAAGGCATTTCACTCAAACACATTTTGCCCATTATAGCCCACTGTGTGAGTTGTGTCAAAAGTCGGAAAGTGATGGAAGATAGCGGACCTAATGGACTGTCACGTGTTATACTCAGTTTATTCAGAAATAGTTTTTGGTCTATACAATCCATTCAAAGGAAGATTACTAAGGCATTTCACTCAAACACATTTTGCCCATTATAGCCCACTGTGTGAATTGTGCCAAAAGTCGGAAAGTGATGAAAGATAGTGGACCTAATGGACTATCACGTGTTATACTCAGTTTATTCAGAAATAGTTTTTGGTCTATACAACCCATTCAAAGGAAGATTACTAAGGCATTTCACTCAAACACATTTTGCCCATTATAGCCCACTGTGTGAGTTGTGCCAAAAATCGGAAAGTGACTTAAGATAGCGGATCTAATGGACTATCACGTGTCATACTCAGTTTGTTCAAAAATAGTTTTTGGCCCATACAATCCATTCAAAGGGAAATTACTAAGTCATTTCACACAAACACATTTTGCCCATTATAGCCCACTGTGTGAGTTGTGCCAAAAATCGGAAAGTGATTGAAGATAGCGGATCTAATGGACTATCAAGTGTCATACTCAGTTTAGTCAGAAATAGTTTTTGGTCCATACAATCCATACAAAGGAAGATTACTAAGGCATTTCACTCAAACACATTTTGCCCATTATAGTCCACTGTGTGAGTTGCGCCAAAAATCGGAAAGTGATTTAGGATAGCGGACCTAATGGACTATCACGTGTCATACTCAGTTTGTTCAGAAATAGTTTTTGGTCCATACAATCCATTCAAAGGAAGATTACTAAGGCATTTCACTCAAACATATTTTGCCCATTATAGCCCACTGTGTGAGTTGTGCCAAAAGTCGGAAAGTGATGGAAGATAGCGGACCTAATGGACTATCACGTGTTGTACACAGTTTATTCAGAAATAGTTTTTGGTCTATACAATCCATACAAAGGAAGATTACTAAGGCATTTCACTCAAACACATTTTGCCCATTATAGTCCACTGTGTGAGTTGCGCCAAAAATCGGAAAGTGATTTAGGATAGCGGACCTAATGGACTATCACGTGTCATACTCAGTTTGTTCAGAAATAGTTTTTGGTCCATACAATCCATTCAAAGGAAGATTACTAAGGCATTTCACTCAAACATATTTTGCCCATTATAGCCCACTGTGTGAGTTGCGCCAAAAATCGGAAAAAGATTTAGGATAGCGGACCTAATGGACTATCGCGTGTCGTACTCAGTTTGTTGAGAAATAGTTTTTGGTCCATACAATCCATTCAAAGGAAGATTACTAAGTCATTGCACTCAAACACATTTTGCCCATTATAGCCCACTGTGTGAGTTGTGCAAAAAGTCGGAAAGTGATGAAAGATAGTGGACCTAATGGACTATCACGTGCCATACTCAGTTTATTCAGAAATAGTTTTTGGTCCATACAATCCATTCAAAGGAAGATTACTAAGGCATTGCACTCAAACACATTTTGCCCATTATAGCCCACTGCGTGAGTTGTGCCAAAAATCGGAAAGTGATTTAAGATAGCGGACCTAATGAACTATCACGTGTCATACTCAGTTTGTTCAGATATAGTTTTTGGTCCATACAATCCATTTAAAGGAAGATTACTAAGGCATTTCACTCAAACACATTTTGCCCATTATAGCCCACTGTGTGAGTTGCGCCAAAAATCGGAAAAAGATTTAGGATAGCGGACCTAATGGACTATCGCGTGTCGTACTCAGTTTGTTGAGAAATAGTTTTTGGTCCATACAATCCATTCAAAGGAAGATTACTAAGTCATTGCACTCAAACACATTTTGCCCATTATAGCCCACTGTGTGAGTTGTGCAAAAAGTCGGAAAGTGATGGAAGATAGTGGACCTAATGAGCTATCACGTGTCATACTCAGTTTGTTCAGATATAGTTTTTGGTCCATACAATCCATTCAAAGGAAGATTACTAAGGCATTTCACTCAAACACATTTTGCCCATTATAGCCCACTGTGTGAGTTGTGCCAAAAATCGGAAAGTGATTTAGGATAGCGGACCTAATGGACTATCACGTGTCATACTCAGTTTGTTCAGAAATAGTTTTTGGTCCATACAATCCATTCAAAGGAAGATTACTAAGGCATTTCACTCAAACATATTTTGCCCATTATAGCCCACTGTGTGAGTTGTGCCAAAAGTCGGAAAGTGATGGAAGATAGCGGACCTAATGGACTATCACGTGTTGTACACAGTTTGTTGAGAAATAGTTTTTGGTCCATACAATCCATTCAAAGGAAGATTACTAAGTCATTGCACTCAAACACATTTTGCCCATTATAGCCCACTGTGTGAGTTGTGCCAAAAATCGGAAAGTGATTGAAGATAGCGGACCTAATGGACTATCAAGTGTCATACTCAGTTTAGTCAGAAATAGTTTTTGGTCCATACAATCCATACAAAGGAAGATTACTAAGGCATTTCACTCAAACACATTTTGCCCATTATAGTCCACTGTGTGAGTTGCGCCAAAAATCGGAAAGTGATTTAGGATAGCGGACCTAATGGACTATCACGTGTCATACTCAGTTTGTTCAGAAATAGTTTTTGGTCCATACAATCCATTCAAAGGAAGATTACTAAGGCATTTCACTCAAACATATTTTGCCCATTATAGCCCACTGTGTGAGTTGTGCCAAAAGTCGGAAAGTGATGGAAGATAGCGGACCTAATGGACTATCACGTGTTGTACACAGTTTATTCAGAAATAGTTTTTGGTCTATACAATCCATTCAAAGGAAAATTACTAAGGCATTTCACTCAAACACATTTTGCCCATTATAGTCCACTGTGAGAGTTGCGCCAAAAATCGGAAAGTGATTTAAGATAGCGGACCTAATGGACTATCACGTGTCATACCCAGTTTGTTCAGAAATAGTTTTTGGTCCATACAATCCATTCAAAGGAAGGTTACTAAAGCATTTCACTCAAACACATTTTGCCCATTATAGCCCACTGTGTGAATTGTGCCAAAAGTCGGAAAGTGATGAAAGATAGTGGACCTAATGGACTATCACGTGCCATACTCAGTTTATTCAGAAATAGTTTTTGGTCCATACAATCCATTCAAAGGAAAATTACTAAGGCATTGCACTCAAACACATTTTGCCCATTATAGCCCACTGCGTGAGTTGTGCCAAAAATCGGAAAGTGATTTAAGATAGCGGACCTAATGAACTATCACGTGTCATACTCAGTTTGTTCAGATATAGTTTTTGGTCCATACAATCCATTTAAAGGAAGATTACTAAGGCATTTCACTCAAACACATTTTGCCCATTATAGCCCACTGTGTGAGTTGCGCCAAAAATCGGAAAAAGATTTAGGATAGCGGACCTAATGGACTATCGCGTGTCGTACTCAGTTTGTTGAGAAATAGTTTTTGGTCCATACAATCCATTCAAAGGAAGATTACTAAGTCATTGCACTCAAACACATTTTGCCCATTATAGCCCACTGTGTGAGTTGTGCATAAAGTCGGAAAGTGATTTAAGATAGCGGACCTAATGAACTATCACGTGTCATACTCAGTTTGTTCAGATATAGTTTTTGGTCCATACAATCCATTCAAAGGAAGATTACTAAGGCATTTCACTCAAACACATTTTGCCCATTATAGCCCACTGTGTGAGTTGTGCCAAAAGTCGGAAAGCGATGGAAGATAGCGGACCTAATGAACTATCACGTGTCATACTCAGTTTGTTCAGAAATAGTTTTTCGTCCATACAATCCATTCAAAGGAAGATTACTAAGGCATTTCACTCAAACACATTTTGCACATTATAGTCCACTGTGTGAGTTGCGCCAAAAATCGGAAAGTGATTTAAGATAGCGGACCTAATGAACTATCACGTGTCGTACTCAGTTTGTTCAGATATAGTTTTTGGTCCATACAATCCATTCAAAGGAAGATTACTAAGGCATTTCACTCAAACACATTTTGCCCATTATAGCCCACTGTGTGAGTTGTGCCAAAAGTCGGAAAGTGATGGAAGATAGCGGACCTAATGAACTATCACGTGTCATACTCAGTTTGTTCAGAAATAGTTTTTCGTCCATACAATCCATTCAAAGGAAGATTACTAAGGCATTTCACTCAAACACATTTTGCACATTATAGTCCACTGTGTGAGTTGTGCCAAAAATCGGAAAGTGATTTAAGATAGCGGACCTAATGAACTATCACGTGTCGTACTCAGTTTGTTCAGATATAGTTTTTGGTCCATACAATCCATTCAAAGGAAGATTACTAAGGCATTTCACTCAAACACATTTTGCCCATTATAGCCCACTGTGTGAGTTCTGCCAAAAATCGGAAAGTTGTTCAGGATAGCGGATCTAATGGACTATCACGTGTCATACTCAGTTTAGTCAGAAATAGTTTTTGGTCCATACAATCCATTCAAAGGAAGATTACTAAGGCATTTCACTCAAACACATTTTGCCCATTATAGCCCACTGTGTGACTTGTGCAAAAAGTCGGAAAGTGATGAAAGATAGTGGACCTAATGGACTATCACGTGCCATACTCAGTTTATTCAGAAATAGTTTTTGGTCCATACAATCCATTCAAAGGAAGATTACTAAGGCATTGCACTCAAACACATTTTGCCCATTATAGCCCACTGCGTGAGTTGTGCCAAAAATCGGAAAGTGATTTAAGATAGCGGACCTAATGAACTATCACGTGTCATACTCAGTTTGTTCAGATATAGTTTTTGGTCCATACAATCCATTTAAAGGAAGATTACTAAGTCATTTCACACAAACACATTTTGCCCATTATAGCCCACTGTGTGAGTTGTGCCAAAAATCGGAAAGTGATTGAAGATAGCGGATCTAATGGACTATCAAGTGTCATACTCAGTTTAGTCAGAAATAGTTTTTGGTCCATACAATCCATACAAAGGAAGATTACTAAGGCATTTCACTCAAACACATTTTGCCCATTATAGTCCACTGTGTGAGTTGCGCCAAAAATCGGAAAGTGATTTAGGATAGCGGACCTAATGGACTATCACGTGTCATACTCAGTTTGTTCAGAAATAGTTTTTGGTCCATACAATCCATTCAAAGGAAGATTACTAAGGCATTTCACTCAAACATATTTTGCCCATTATAGCCCACTGTGTGAGTTGTGCCAAAAGTCGGAAAGTGATGGAAGATAGCGGACCTAATGGACTATCACGTGTTGTACACAGTTTATTCAGAAATAGTTTTTGGTCTATACAATCCATTCAAAGGAAAATTACTAAGGCATTTCACTCAAACACATTTTGCCCATTATAGTCCACTGTGTGAGTTGCGCCAAAAATCGGAAAGTGATTTAAGATAGCGGACCTAATGGACTATCACGTGTCATACCCAGTTTGTTCAGAAATAGTTTTTGGTCCATACAATCCATTCAAAGGAAGATTACTAAAGCATTTCACTCAAACACATTTTGCCCATTATAGCCCACTGTGTGAATTGTGCCAAAAGTCGGAAAGTGATGAAAGATAGTGGACCTAATGGACTATCACGTGCCATACTCAGTTTATTCAGAAATAGTTTTTGGTCCATACAATCCATTCAAAGGAAGATTACTAAGGCATTGCACTCAAACACATTTTGCCCATTATAGCCCACTGTGTGAGTTGTGCCAAAAATCGGAAAATGATGGAAGATAGCGGACCTAATGGACTATCACGTGTTTTACTCAGTTTATTCAGAAATAGTTTTTGGTCTATACAATCCATTCAAAGGAAGATTACTAAGGCATTTCACTGAAACACATTTTGCCCATTATAGCCCACTGTGTGAGTTGTGCCAAAAGTCGGAAAGTGATGGAAGATAGCAGACCTAATGGACTATCACGTGTTATACTCAGTTTATTCAGAAATAGTTTTTGGTCTATACAATCCATTCAAAGGAAGATTACTAAGGCATTTCACTCAAACACATTTTGCCCATTATAGCCCACTGTGTGAATTGTGCCAAAAGTCGGAAAGTGATGGAAGATAGTGGACCTAATGGACTATCACGTGTTATACTCAGTTTATTCAGAAATAGTTTTTGGTCTATACAATCCATTCAAAGGAAGATTACTAAGGCATTTCACTGAAACACATTTTGCCCATTATAGTCCACTGTGTGAGTTGCGCCAAAAATCGGAAAGTGATTTAAGATAGTGGACCTAATGGACTATCACGTGTCATACTCAGTTTATTCAGAAATAGTTTTTGGTCCATACAATCCATTCAAAGGAAAATTACTAAGGCATTTCACTCAAACACATTTTGCCCATTATAGCCCACTGTGTGAGTTGTGCCAAAAATCGGAAAGAGAGTTAAGATAGCGGATCCAATGGACTATCACGTGTCATATTCAGTTTGTTCAAAAATAGTTTTTGGTCCATACAATCCATTCAAAGGGAGATTACTAAGGCATTTCACTCAAACACATTTTGCCCATTATAGCCCACTGTGTGAGTTGTGCCAAAAATCGGAAAATGATGGAAGATAGCGGACCTAATGGACTATCAAGTGTCATACTCAGTTTAGTCAGAAATAGTTTTTGGTCCATACAATCCATACAAAGGAAGATTACTAAGGCATTTCACTCAAACACATTTTGCCCATTATAGTCCACTGTGTGAGTTGCGCCAAAAATCGGAAAGTGATTTAGGATAGCGGACCTAATGGACTATCACGTGTCATACTCAGTTTGTTCAGAAATAGTTTTTGGTCCATACAATCCATTCAAAGGAAGATTACTAAGGCATTTCACTCAAACATATTTTGCCCATTATAGCCCACTGTGTGAGTTGTGCCAAAAGTCGGAAAGTGATGGAAGATAGCGGACCTAATGGACTATCACGTGTTGTACACAGTTTATTCAGAAATAGTTTTTGGTCTATACAATCCATTCAAAGGAAAATTACTAAGGCATTTCACTCAAACACATTTTGCCCATTATAGTCCACTGTGTGAGTTGCGCCAAAAATCGGAAAGTGATTTAAGATAGCGGACCTAATGGACTATCACGTGTCATACCCAGTTTGTTCAGAAATAGTTTTTGGTCCATACAATCCATTCAAAGGAAGATTACTAAAGCATTTCACTCAAACACATTTTGCCCATTATAGCCCACTGTGTGAATTGTGCCAAAAGTCGGAAAGTGATGAAAGATAGTGGACCTAATGGACTATCACGTGCCATACTCAGTTTATTCAGAAATAGTTTTTGGTCCATACAATCCATTCAAAGGAAGATTACTAAGGCATTGCACTCAAACACATTTTGCCCATTATAGCCCACTGTGTGAGTTGTGCCAAAAATCGGAAAATGATGGAAGATAGCGGACCTAATGGACTATCACGTGTTTTACTCAGTTTATTCAGAAATAGTTTTTGGTCTATACAATCCATTCAAAGGAAGATTACTAAGGCATTTCACTGAAACACATTTTGCCCATTATAGCCCACTGTGTGAGTTGTGCCAAAAGTCGGAAAGTGATGGAAGATAGCAGACCTAATGGACTATCACGTGTTATACTCAGTTTATTCAGAAATAGTTTTTGGTCTATACAATCCATTCAAAGGAAGATTACTAAGGCATTTCACTCAAACACATTTTGCCCATTATAGCCCACTGTGTGAATTGTGCCAAAAGTCGGAAAGTGATGGAAGATAGTGGACCTAATGGACTATCACGTGTTATACTCAGTTTATTCAGAAATAGTTTTTGGTCTATACAATCCATTCAAAGGAAGATTACTAAGGCATTTCACTGAAACACATTTTGCCCATTATAGTCCACTGTGTGAGTTGCGCCAAAAATCGGAAAGTGATTTAAGATAGTGGACCTAATGGACTATCACGTGTCATACTCAGTTTATTCAGAAATAGTTTTTGGTCCATACAATCCATTCAAAGGAAAATTACTAAGGCATTTCACTCAAACACATTTTGCCCATTATAGCCCACTGTGTGAGTTGTGCCAAAAATCGGAAAGAGAGTTAAGATAGCGGATCCAATGGACTATCACGTGTCATATTCAGTTTGTTCAAAAATAGTTTTTGGTCCATACAATCCATTCAAAGGGAGATTACTAAGGCATTTCACTCAAACACATTTTGCCCATTATAGCCCACTGTGTGAGTTGTGCCAAAAATCGGAAAATGATGGAAGATAGCGGACCTAATGGACTATCACGTGTTATACTCAGTTTATTCAGAAATAGTTTTTGGTCTATACAATCCATTCAAAGGAAGATTACTAAGGCATTCCACTGAAACACATTTTGCCCATTATAGCCCACTGTGTGAGTTGTGCCAAAAGTCGGAAAGTGATGGAAGATAGCGGACCTAATGGACTATCACGTGTTATACTCAGTTTATTCAGAAATAGTTTTTGGTCTATACAATCCATTCAAAGGAAGATTACTAAAGCATTTCACTCAAACACATTTTGCCCATTATAGCCCACTGTGTGAATTGTGCCAAAAGTCGGAAAGTGATGAAAGATAGTGGACCTAATGGACTATCACGTGTTATACTCAGTTTATTCAGAAATAGTTTTTAGTCTATACAATCAATTCAAAGGAAGATTACTAAGGCATTTCACTCAAACATATTTTGCCCATTATAGCCCACTGTGTGAGTTGTGCCAAAAATCGGAAAGTGATGGACGATAGCGGACCTAATGGACTATCACGTGTTATACTCAGTTTATTCAGAAATAGTTTTTGGTCTATACAGTCCATTCAAAGGAAGATTACTAAGGCATTTCACACAAAAACATTTGGCCCATTATAGCCCACTGTGTGAGTTGTGCCAAAAATCGGAAAAAGATTCAAGATAGCGGATCTAATGGACTATCACGTGTCATACTCAGTTTGTTCAGAAATAGTTTTTGGTCCATACAATCCATTCAAAGGGAAATTACTAAGTCATTTCACACAAACACATTTTGCCCATTATAGCCCACTGTGTGAGTTGTGCCAAAAATCGAAAAGTGATTGAAGATAGCGGATCTAATGGACTATCATGTGTTATACTCAGTTTATTCAGAAATAGTTTTTGGTCTATACAATCCATTCAAAGGAAGATTACTAAGGCATTTCACTCAAACACATTTTGCCCATTATAGTCCACTGTGTGAGTTGCGCCAAAAATCGGAAAGTGATTTAAGATAGCGGATCTAATGGACTATCACGTGTCATACCCAGTTTGTTCAGAAATAGTTTTTGGTCCATACAATCCATTCAAAGGAAAATTACTAAGGCATTTCACTCAAACATATTTTTCCCATTATTGCCCACTGTGTGAGTTGTGCGAAAAGTCGGAAAGTGGTGGAAGATAGCGGACCTAATGGACTATCACGTGTTATACTCAGTTTATTCAGAAATAGTTTTTGGTCTATACAATCCATTCAAAGGAAGATTACTAAGGCATTTCACTGAAACACATTTTGCCTATTATAGCCCACTGTGTGAGTTGCGCCAAAAATCGGAAAGTGATTTAGGATAGCGAACCTAATGGACTATCACGTGTCATACTCAGTTTGTTCAGAAATAGTTTTTGGTCCATACAATCCATTCAAAGGAAGATTACTAAGGCATTTCACTCAAACACATTTTGCCTATTATAGCCCACTGTGTGAGTTGCGCCAAAAATCGGAAAGTGATTTAGGATAGCGAACCTAATGGACTATCACGTGTCATACTCAGTTTGTTCAGAAATAGTTTTTGGTCCATACAATCCATTCAAAGGAAGATTACTAAGGCATTTCACTCAAACACATTTTGCCCATTATAGCCCACTGTGTGAGTTGTGCCAAAAGTCGGAAAGCGATGGAAGATAGCGGACCTAATGGACTATCACGTGTTATACTCAGTTTATTCAGAAATAGTTTTTGGTCTATACAATCCATTCAAAGGAAGATTACTAAGGCATTTCACTCAAACACATTTTGCCCATTATAGTCCACTGTGTGAGTTGCGCCAAAAATCGGAAAGTGATTTAAGATAGCGGACCTAATGGACTATCACGTGTTATACTCAGTTTATTCAGAAATAGTTTTTGGTCTATACAATCCATTCAAAGGAAGATTACTAAGGCATTTCACTCAAACACATTTTGCCCATTATAGCCCACTGTGTGAGTTGTGCCAAAAATCGGAAAGTGGTTTAAGATAGCGGATCCAATGGACTATCACGTGTCATACTCAGTTTGTTCAAAAATAGTTTTTGGTCAATACAATCCATTCAAAGGGAGATTACTAAGGCATTTCACTCAAACACATTTTGCCCATTATAGCCCACTGTGTGAGTTGTGCCAAAAATCGGAAAGTGGTTTAAGATAGCGGATCCAATGGACTATCACGTGTCATACTCAGTTTGTTCAAAAATAGTTTTTGGTCCATACAATCCATTCAAAGGGAAATTACTAAGGCATTTCACTCAAACACATTTTGCTCATTATAGTCCACTGTGTGAGTTGCGCCAAAAATCGGAAAGTGATTTAGGATAGCGGACCTAATGGACTGTCACGTGTTATACTCAGTTTATTCAGAAATAGTTTTTGGTCCATACAATCCATTCAAAGGAAGATTACTAAGGCATTTCACTGAAACACATTTTGCCCATTATAGCCCACTGTGTGAGTTGTGCCAAAAGTCGGAAAGTAATGGAAGATAGCGGACCTAATGGACTATCACGTGCCATACTCAGTTTATTCAGAAATAGTTTTTGGTCCATACAATCCATTCAAAGGAAGATTACTAAGGCATTGCACTCAAACACATTTTGCCCATTATAGTCCACTGTGTGAGTTGCGCCAAAAATCGGAAAGTGATTTAAGATAGCGGACCTAATGGACTATCACGTGTCATACCCAGTTTATTCAGAAATAGTTTTTGGTCCATACAATCCATTCAAAGGAAGATTACTAAGGCATTGCACTCAAACATATTTTGCCCATTATAGCCCACTGTGTGAGTTGTGCCAAAAGTCGGAAAGTGATGGAAGATAGCGGACCTAATGGACTATCACGTGTTGTACACAGTTTATTCAGAAATAGTTTTTGGTTTATACAATCCATTCAAAGGAAAATTACTAAGGCATTTCACTCAAACACATTTTGCCCATTATAGTCCACTGTGTGAGTTGCGCCAAAAATCGGAAAGTGATTTAAGATAGCGGACCTAATGGACTATCACGTGTCATACCCAGTTTGTTCAGAAATAGTTTTTGGTCCATACAATCCATTCAAAGGAAGATTACTAAAGCATTTCACTCAAACACATTTTGCCCATTATAGCCCACTGTGTGAATTGTGCCAAAAGTCGGAAAGTGATGGAAGATAGCAGACCTAATGGACTATCACGTGTTATACTCAGTTTATTCAGAAATAGTTTTTGGTCTATACAATCCATTCAAAGGAAGATTACTAAAGCATTTCACTCAAACACATTTTGCCCATTATAGCTCACTGTGTGAATTGTGCCAAAAGTCGGAAAGTGATGAAAGATAGTGGACCTAATGGACTATCACGTGTTATACTCAGTTTATTCAGAAATAGTTTTTAGTCTATACAATCAATTCAAAGGAAGATTACTAAGGCATTTCACTCAAACATATTTTGCCCATTATAGCCCACTGTGTGAGTTGTGCCAAAAATCGGAAAGTGATGGACGATAGCGGACCTAATGGACTATCACGTGTTATACTCAGTTTATTCAGAAATAGTTTTTGGTCTATACAGTCCATTCAAAGGAAGATTACTAAGGCATTTCACACAAAAACATTTGGCCCATTATAGCCCACTGTGTGAGTTGTGCCAAAAATCGGAAAAAGATTCAAGATAGCGGATCTAATGGACTATCACGTGTCATACTCAGTTTGTTCAGAAATAGTTTTTGGTCCATACAATCCATTCAAAGGGAAATTACTAAGTCATTTCACACAAACACATTTTGCCCATTATAGCCCACTGTGTGAGTTGTGCCAAAAATCGAAAAGTGATTGAAGATAGCGGATCTAATGGACTATCATGTGTTATACTCAGTTTATTCAGAAATAGTTTTTGGTCTATACAATCCATTCAAAGGAAGATTACTAAGGCATTTCACTCAAACACATTTTGCCCATTATAGTCCACTGTGTGAGTTGCGCCAAAAATCGGAAAGTGATTTAAGATAGCGGACCTAATGGACTATCACGTGTCATACCCAGTTTGTTCAGAAATAGTTTTTGGTCCATACAATCCATTCAAAGGAAAATTACTAAGGCATTTCACTCAAACATATTTTTCCCATTATTGCCCACTGTGTGAGTTGTGCGAAAAGTCGGAAAGTGGTGGAAGATAGCGGACCTAATGGACTATCACGTGTTATACTCAGTTTATTCAGAAATAGTTTTTGGTCTATACAATCCATTCAAAGGAAGATTACTAAGGCATTTCACTGAAACACATTTTGCCCATTATAGCCCACTGTGTGAGTTGTGCCAAAAGTCGGAAAGTGATGGAAGATAGCGGACCTAATGGACTATCACGTGTTATACTCAGTTTATTCAGAAATAGTTTTTGGTCTATACAATCCATTCAAAGGAAGATTACTAAGGCATTTCATTCAAACACATTTTGCCCATTATAGCCCACTGTGTGAATTGTGCCAAAAGTCGAAAAGTGATGAAAGATAGTGGACCTAATGGACTATCACGTGTTATACTCAGTTTATTCAGAAATAGTTTTTGGTCTATACAATCCATTCAAAGGAAGATTACTAAGGCATTTCACTCAAACACATTTTGCCCATTATAGCCCACTGTGTGAGTTGTGCCAAAAATCGGAAAGTGACTTAAGATAGCGGATCTAATGGACTATCACATGTCATACTCAGTTTGTTCAAAAATAGTTTTTGGTCCATACAATCCATTCAAAGGGAAATTACTAAGTCATTTCACACAAACACATTTTGCCCATTATAGCCCACTGTGTGAGTTGTGCCAAAAATCGGAAAGTGATTTAGGATAGCGAACCTAATGGACTATCACGTGTCATACTCAGTTTGTTCAGAAATAGTTTTTGGTCCATACAATCCATTCAAAGGAAGATTACTAAGGCATTTCACTCAAACACATTTTGCCTATTATAGCCCACTGTGTGAGTTGCGCCAAAAATCGGAAAGTGATTTAGGATAGCGAACCTAATGGACTATCACGTGTCATACTCAGTTTGTTCAGAAATAGTTTTTGGTCCATACAATCCATTCAAAGGAAGATTACTAAGGCATTTCACTCAAACACATTTTGCCCATTATAGCCCACTGTGTGAGTTGTGCCAAAAGTCGGAAAGCGATGGAAGATAGCGGACCTAATGGGCTATCACGTGTTATACTCAGTTTATTCAGAAATAGTTTTTGGTCTATACAATCCATTCAAAGGAAGATTACTAAGGCATTTCACTCAAACACATTTTGCCCATTATAGTCCACTGTGTGAGTTGCGCCAAAAATCGGAAAGTGATTTAAGATAGCGGACCTAATGGACTATCACGTGTTATACTCAGTTTATTCAGAAATAGTTTTTGGTCTATACAATCCATTCAAAGGAAGATTACTAAGGCATTTCACTCAAACACATTTTGCCCATTATAGCCCACTGTGTGAGTTGTGCCAAAAATCGGAAAGTGGTTTAAGATAGCGGATCCAATGGACTATCACGTGTCATACTCAGTTTGTTCAAAAATGGTTTTTGGTCAATACAATCCATTCAAAGGGAGATTACTAAGGCATTTCACTCAAACACATTTTGCCCATTATAGCCCACTGTGTGAGTTGTGCCAAAAATCGGAAAGTGGTTTAAGATAGCGGATCCAATGGACTATCACGTGTCATACTCAGTTTGTTCAAAAATAGTTTTTGGTCCATACAATCCATTCAAAGGGAAATTACTAAGGCATTTCACTGAAACACATTTTGCCCATTATAGCCCACTGTGTGAGTTGTGCCAAAAGTCGGAAAGTTATGGAGGATAGCGGACCTAATGGACTATCACGTGCCATACTCAGTTTATTCAGAAATAGTTTTTGGTCCATACAATCCATTCAAAGGAAGATTACTAAGGCATTGCACTCAAACACATTTTGCCCATTATAGTCCACTGTGTGAGTTGCGCCAAAAATCGGAAAGTGATTTAAGATAGCGGACCTAATGGACTATCACGTGTCATACCCAGTTTATTCAGAAATAGTTTTTGGTCCATACAATCCATTCAAAGGAAGATTACTAAGGCATTGCACTCAAACATATTTTGCCCATTATAGCCCACTGTGTGAGTTGTGCCAAAAGTCGGAAAGTGATGGAAGATAGCGGACCTAATGGACTATCACGTGTTGTACACAGTTTATTCAGAAATAGTTTTTGGTTTATACAATCCATTCAAAGGAAAATTACTAAGGCATTTCACTCAAACACATTTTGCCCATTATAGTCCACTGTGTGAGTTGCGCCAAAAATCGGAAAGTGATTTAAGATAGCGGACCTAATGGACTATCACGTGTCATACCCAGTTTGTTCAGAAATAGTTTTTGGTCCATACAATCCATTCAAAGGAAGATTACTAAAGCATTTCACTCAAACACATTTTGCCCATTATAGCCCACTGTGTGAATTGTGCCAAAAGTCGGAAAGTGATGGAAGATAGCAGACCTAATGGACTATCACGTGTTATACTCAGTTTATTCAGAAATATTTTTTGGTCTATACAATCCATTCAAAGGAAGATTACTAAAGCATTTCACTCAAACACATTTTGCCCATTATAGCCCACTGTGTGAATTGTGCCAAAAGTCGGAAAGTGATGAAAGATAGTGGACCTAATGGACTATCACGTGTTATACTCAGTTTATTCAGAAATAGTTTTTAGTCTATACAATCAATTCAAAGGAAGATTACTAAGGCATTTCACTCAAACATATTTTGCCCATTATAGCCCACTGTGTGAGTTGTGCCAAAAATCGGAAAGTGATGGACGATAGCGGACCTAATGGACTATCACGTGTTATACTCAGTTTATTCAGAAATAGTTTTTGGTCTATACAGTCCATTCAAAGGAAGATTACTAAGGCATTTCACACAAAACCATTTGGCCCATTATAGCCCACTGTGTGAGTTGTGCCAAAAATCGGAAAAAGATTCAAGATAGCGGATCTAATGGACTATCACGTGTCATACTCAGTTTGTTCAGAAATAGTTTTTGGTCCATACAATCCATTCAAAGGGAAATTACTAAGTCATTTCACACAAACACATTTTGCCCATTATAGCCCACTGTGTGAGTTGCGCCAAAAATCGGAAAGTGATTTAAGATAGCGGACCTAATGGACTATCACGTGTTATACTCAGTTTATTCAGAAATAGTTTTTGGTCTATACAATCCATTCAAAGGAAGATTACTAAGGCATTTCACTCAAACACATTTTGCCCATTATAGTCCACTGTGTGAGTTGCGCCAAAAATCGGAAAGTGATTTAAGATAGCGGACCTAATGGACTATCACGTGTTATACTCAGTTTATTCAGAAATAGTTTTTGGTCTATACAATCCATTCAAAGGAAGATTACTAAGGCATTTCACTCAAACACATTTTGCCCATTATAGCCCACTGTGTGAGTTGTGCCAAAAATCGGAAAGTGGTTTAAGATAGCGGATCCAATGGACTATCACGTGTCATACTCAGTGTGTTCAAAAATAGTTTTTGGTCAATACAATCCATTCAAAGGGAGATTACTAAGGCATTTCACTCAAACACATTTTGCCCATTATAGCCCACTGTGTGAATTGTGCCAAAAGTCGGAAAGTGATGAAAGATAGTGGACCTAATGGACTATCACGTGTTATACTCAGTTTATTCAGAAATAGTTTTTGGTCTATACAATCCATTCAAAGGAAGATTACTAAGGCATTTCACTCAAACACATTTTGCCCATTATAGCCCACTGTGTGAGTTGTGCCAAAAATCGGAAAGTGACTTAAGATAGCGGATCTAATGGACTATCACATGTCATACTCAGTTTGTTCAAAAATAGTTTTTGGTCCATACAATCCATTCAAAGGGAAATTACTAAGTCATTTCACACAAACACATTTTGCCCATTATAGCCCACTGTGTGAGTTGTGCCAAAAATCGGAAAGTGATTTAGGATAGCGAACCTAATGGACTATCACGTGTCATACTCAGTTTGTTCAGAAATAGTTTTTGGTCCATACAATCCATTCAAAGGAAGATTACTAAGGCATTTCACTCAAACACATTTTGCCTATTATAGCCCACTGTGTGAGTTGCGCCAAAAATCGGAAAGTGATTTAGGATAGCGAACCTAATGGACTATCACGTGTCATACTCAGTTTGTTCAGAAATAGTTTTTGGTCCATACAATCCATTCAAAGGAAGATTACTAAGGCATTTCACTCAAACACATTTTGCCCATTATAGCCCACTGTGTGAGTTGTGCCAAAAGTCGGAAAGCGATGGAAGATAGCGGACCTAATGGACTATCACGTGTTATACTCAGTTTATTCAGAAATAGTTTTTGGTCTATACAATCCATTCAAAGGAAGATTACTAAGGCATTTCACTCAAACACATTTTGCCCATTATAGCCCACTGTGTGAGTTGTGCCAAAAATCGGAAAGTGGTTTAAGATAGCGGATCCAATGGACTATCACGTGTCATACTCAGTTTGTTCAAAAATAGTTTTTGGTCAATACAATCCATTCAAAGGGAGATTACTAAGGCATTTCACTCAAACACATTTTGCCCATTATAGCCCACTGTGTGAGTTGTGCCAAAAATCGGAAAGTGGTTTAAGATAGCGGATCCAATGGACTATCACGTGTCATACTCAGTTTGTTCAGAAATAGTTTTTGGTCCATACAATCCATTCAAAGGAAGATTACTAAGGCATTTCACTCAAACACATTTTGCCCATTATAGCCCACTGTGTGAGTTGTGCCAAAAGTCGGAAAGTGATGGAAGATAGCAGACCTAATGGACTATCACGTGTTATACTCAGTTTATTCAGAAATAGTTTTTGGTCTATACAATCCATTCAAAGGAAGATTACTAAAGCATTTCACTCAAACACATTTTGCCCATTATAGCCCACTGTGTGAATTGTGCCAAAAGTCGGAAAGTGATGGAAGATAGCAGACCTAATGGACTATCACGTGTTATACTCAGTTTATTCAGAAATAGTTTTAGGTCTATACAATCAATTCAAAGGAAGATTACTAAGGCATTTCACTCAAACATATTTTGCCCATTATAGCCCACTGTGTGAGTTGTGCCAAAAGTCGGAAAGTGACGGAAGATAGCAGACCTAATGGACTATCACGTGTTATACTCAGTTTATTCAGAAATAGTTTTTGGTCTATACAATCCATTCAAAGGAAGATTACTAAAGCATTTCACTCAAACACATTTTGCCCATTATAGCCCACTGTGTGAATTGTGCCAAAAGTCGGAAAGTGATGGAAGATAGCAGACCTAATGGACTATCACGTGTTATACTCAGTTTATTCAGAAATAGTTTTTGGTCTATACAATCCATTCAAAGGAAGATTACTAAGGCATTTCACTCAAACACATTTTGCCCATTATAGCCCACTGTGTGAATTGTGCCAAAAGTCGGAAAGTGATGGAAGATAGTGGACCTAATGGACTATCACGTGTTATACTCAGTTTATTCAGAAATAGTTTTTGGTCTATACAATCCATTCAAAGGAAGATTACTAAGGCATTTCACTCAAACACATTTTGCCCATTATAGCCCACTGTGTGAATTGTGCCAAAAGTCGGAAAGTGATGGAAGATAGTGGACCTAATGGACTATCACGTGTTATACTCAGTTTATTCAGAAATAGTTTTTGGTCTATACAATCCATTCAAAGGAAGATTACTAAGGCATTTCACTCAAACACATTTTGCCCATTATAGCCCACTGTGTGAGTTGTGCCAAAAGTCGGAAAGTGATGGAAGATAGCGGACCTAATGGACTATCACGTGTTGTACACAGTTTATTCAGAAATAGTTTTTGGTTTATACAATCCATTCAAAGGAAAATTACTAAGGCATTTCACTCAAACACATTTTGCCCATTATAGTCCACTGTGTGAGTTGCGCCAAAAATCGGAAAGTGATTTAAGATAGCGGACCTAATGGACTATCACGTGTCATACCCAGTTTGTTCAGAAATAGTTTTTAGTCCATACAATCCATTCAAAGGAAGATTACTAAAGCATTTCACTCAAACACATTTTGCCCATTATAGCCCAGTGTGTGAATTGTGCCAAAAGTCGGAAAGTGATGGAAGATAGCAGACCTAATGAACTATCACGTGTTATACTCAGTTTATTCAGAAATAGTTTTTGGTCTATACAATCAATTCAAAGGAAGATTACTAAGGCATTTCACTCAAACACATTTTGCCCATTATAGCCCACTGTGTGAGTTGTGCCAAAAGTCGGAAAGTGATGGAAGATAGCAGACCTAATGGACTATCACGTGTTATACTCAGTTTATTCAGAAATAGTTTTTGGTCTATACAATCCATTCAAAGGAAGATTACTAAAGCATTTCACTCAAACACATTTTGCCCATTATAGCCCACTGTGTGAATTGTGCCAAAAGTCGGAAAGTGATGGAAGATAGCAGACCTAATGGACTATCACGTGTTATACTCAGTTTATTCAGAAATAGTTTTTGGTTTATACAATCCATTCAAAGGAAAATTACTAAGGCATTTCACTCAAACACATTTTGCCCATTATAGCCCACTGTGTGAGTTGTGCCAAAAGTCGGAAAGTGATGGAAGATAGCGGACCTAATGGACTATCACGTGTTGTACACAGTTTATTCAGAAATAGTTTTTGGTTTATACAATCCATTCAAAGGAAAATTACTAAGGCATTTCACTCAAACACATTTTGCCCATTATAGTCCACTGTGTGAGTTGCGCCAAAAATCGGAAAGTGATTTAAGATAGCGGACCTAATGGACTATCACGTGTCATACCCAGTTTGTTCAGAAATAGTTTTTAGTCCATACAATCCATTCAAAGGAAGATTACTAAAGCATTTCACTCAAACACATTTTGCCCATTATAGCCCACTGTGTGAATTGTGCCAAAAGTCGGAAAGTGATGGAAGATAGCAGACCTAATGGACTATCACGTGTTATACTCAGTTTATTCAGAAATAGTTTTTGGTCTATACAATCAATTCAAAGGAAGATTACTAAGGCATTTCACTCAAACACATTTTGCCCATTATAGCCCACTGTGTGAGTTGTGCCAAAAGTCGGAAAGTGATGGAAGATAGCAGACCTAATGGACTATCACGTGTTATACTCAGTTTATTCAGAAATAGTTTTTGGTCTATACAATCCATTCAAAGGAAGATTACTAAAGCATTTCACTCAAACACATTTTGCCCATTATAGCCCACTGTGTGAATTGTGCCAAAAGTCGGAAAGTGATGGAAGATAGCAGACCTAATGGACTATCACGTGTTATACTCAGTTTATTCAGAAATAGTTTTTGGTCTATACAATCCATTCAAAGGAAGATTACTAAGGCATTTCACTCAAACACATTTTGCCCATTATAGCCCACTGTGTGAATTGTGCCAAAAGTCGGAAAGTGATGGAAGATAGTGGACCTAATGGACTATCACGTGTTATACTCAGTTTATTCAGAAATAGTTTTTGGTCTATACAATCCATTCAAAGGAAGATTACTAAGGCATTTCACTCAAACACATTTTGCCCATTATAGCCCACTGTGTGAGTTGTGCCAAAAGTCGGAAAGTGATGGAAGATAGCGGACCTAATGGACTATCACGTGTTGTACACAGTTTATTCAGAAATAGTTTTTGGTTTATACAATCCATTCAAAGGAAAATTACTAAGGCATTTCACTCAAACACATTTTGCCCATTATAGTCCACTGTGTGAGTTGCGCCAAAAATCGGAAAGTGATTTAAGATAGCGGACGTAATGGACTATCACGTGTCATACCCAGTTTGTTCAGAAATAGTTTTTAGTCCATACAATCCATTCAAAGGAAGATTACTAAAGCATTTCACTCAAACACATTTTGCCCATTATAGCCCAGTGTGTGAATTGTGCCAAAAGTCGGAAAGTGATGGAAGATAGCAGACCTAATGGACTATCACGTGTTATACTCAGTTTATTCAGAAATAGTTTTTGGTCTATACAATCCATTCAAAGGAAGATTACTAAAGCATTTCACTCAAACACATTTTGCCCATTATAGCCCACTGTGTGAATTGTGCCAAAAGTCGGAAAGTGATGGAAGATAGCAGACCTAATGGACTATCACGTGTTATACTCAGTTTATTCAGAAATAGTTTTTGGTCTATACAATCCATTCAAAGGAAGATTACTAAGGCATTTCACTCAAACACATTTTGCCCATTATAGCCCACTGTGTGAATTGTGCCAAAAGTCGGAAAGTGATGGAAGATAGTGGACCTAATGGACTATCACGTGTTATACTCAGTTTATACAGAAATAGTTTTTGGTCTATACAATCCATTCAAAGGAAGATTACTAAGGCATTTCACTGAAACACATTTTGCCCATTATAGTCCACTGTGTGAGTTGCGCCAAAAATCGGAAAGTGATTTAAGATAGTGGACCTAATGGACTATCACGTGTCATACTCAGTTTATTCAGAAATAGTTTTTGGTCCATACAATCCATTCAAAGGAAAATTACTAAGGCATTTCACTCAAACACATTTTGCCCATTATAGCCCACTGTGTGAGTTGTGCCAAAAATCGGAAAGAGAGTTAAGATAGCGGATCCAATGGACTATCACGTGTCATATTCAGTTTGTTCAAAAATAGTTTTTGGTCCATACAATCCATTCAAAGGGAGATTACTAAGGCATTTCACTCAAACACATTTTGCCCATTATAGCCCACTGTGTGAGTTGTGCCAAAAATCGGAAAATGATGGAAGATAGCGGACCTAATGGACTATCACGTGTTATACTCAGTTTATTCAGAAATAGTTTTTGGTCTATACAATCCATTCAAAGGAAGATTACTAAGGCATTTCACTGAAACACATTTTGCCCATTATAGCCCACTGTGTGAGTTGTGCCAAAAGTCGGAAAGTGATGGAAGATAGCGGACCTAATGGACTATCACGTGTTATACTCAGTTTATTCAGAAATAGTTTTTGGTCTATACAATCCATTCAAAGGAAGATTACTAAAGCATTTCACTCAAACACATTTTGCCCATTATAGCCCACTGTGTGAATTGTGCCAAAAGTCGGAAAGTGATGAAAGATAGTGGACCTAATGGACTATCACGTGTTATACTCAGCTTATTCAGAAATAGTTTTTAGTCTATACAATCAATTCAAAGGAAGATTACTAAGGCATTTCACTCAAACATATTTTGCCCATTATAGCCCACTGTGTGAGTTGTGCCAAAAATCGGAAAGTGACGGACGATAGCGGACCTAATGGACTATCACGTGTTATACTCAGTTTATTCAGAAATAGTTTTTGGTCTATACAGTCCATTCAAAGGAAGATTACTAAGGCATTTCACTCAAACACATTTTGCCCATTATAGCCCACTGTGTGAGTTGTGCCAAAAATCGGAAAGTGATGGAAGATAGCAGACCTAATGGACTATCACGTGTTATACTCAGTTTATTCAGAAATAGTTTTTGGTCTATACAATCCATTCAAAGGAAGATTACTAAAGCATTTCACTCAAACACATTTTGCCCATTATAGCCCACTGTGTGAATTGTGCCAAAAGTCGGAAAGTGATGGAAGATAGCAGACCTAATGGACTATCACGTGTTATACTCAGTTTATTCAGAAATAGTTTTTGGTCTATACAATCCATTCAAAGGAAGATTACTAAGGCATTTCACTCAAACACATTTTGCCCATTATAGCCCACTGTGTGAGTTGTGCCAAAAATCGGAAAGTGACTTAAGATAGCGGATCTAATGGACTATCACATGTCATACTCAGTTTGTTCAAAAATAGTTTTTGGTCCATACAATCCATTCAAAGGGAAATTACTAAGTCATTTCACACAAACACATTTTGCCCATTATAGCCCACTGTGTGAGTTGTGCCAAAAATCGGAAAGTGATTTAGGATAGCGAACCTAATGGACTATCACGTGTCATACTCAGTTTGTTCAGAAATAGTTTTTGGTCCATACAATCCATTCAAAGGAAGATTACTAAGGCATTTCACTCAAACACATTTTGCCTATTATAGCCCACTGTGTGAGTTGCGCCAAAAATCGGAAAGTGATTTAGGATAGCGAACCTAATGGACTATCACGTGTCATACTCAGTTTGTTCAGAAATAGTTTTTGGTCCATACAATCCATTCAAAGGAAGATTACTAAGGCATTTCACTCAAACACATTTTGCCCATTATAGCCCACTGTGTGAGTTGTGCCAAAAGTCGGAAAGCGATGGAAGATAGCGGACCTAATGGACTATCACGTGTTATACTCAGTTTATTCAGAAATAGTTTTTGGTCTATACAATCCATTCAAAGGAAGATTACTAAGGCATTTCAATCAAAACACATTTTGCCCATTATAGCCCACTGTGTGAGTTGTGCCAAAAATCGGAAAGTGGTTTAAGATAGCGGATCCAGTGGACTATCACGTGTCATACTCAGTTTGTTCAAAAATAGTTTTTGGTCAATACAATCCATTCAAAGGGAGATTACTAAGGCATTTCACTCAAACACATTTTGCCCATTATAGCCCACTGTGTGAGTTGTGCCAAAAATCGGAAAGTGGTTTAAGATAGCGGATCCAATGGACTATCACGTGTCATACTCAGTTTGTTCAGAAATAGTTTTTGGTCCATACAATCCATTCAAAGGAAGATTACTAAGGCATTTCACTCAAACACATTTTGCCCATTATAGCCCACTGTGTGAGTTGTGCCAAAAGTCGGAAAGTGATGGAAGATAGCAGACCTAATGGACTATCACGTGTTATACTCAGTTTATTCAGAAATAGTTTTTGGTCTATACAATCCATTCAAAGGAAGATTACTAAAGCATTTCACTCAAACACATTTTGCCCATTATAGCCCACTGTGTGAATTGTGCCAAAAGTCGGAAAGTGATGGAAGATAGCAGACCTAATGGACTATCACGTGTTATACTCAGTTTATTCAGAAATAGTTTTTGGTCTATACAATCAATTCAAAGGAAGATTACTAAGGCATTTCACTCAAACATATTTTGCCCATTATAGCCCACTGTGTGAGTTGTGCCAAAAGTCGGAAAGTGATGGAAGATAGCAGACCTAATGGACTATCACGTGTTATACTCAGTTTATTCAGAAATAGTTTTTGGTCTATACAATCCATTCAAAGGAAGATTACTAAGGCATTTCACTCAAACACATTTTGCCCATTATAGCCCACTGTGTGAATTGTGCCAAAAGTCGGAAAGTGATGGAAGATAGTGGACCTAATGGACTATCACGTGTTATACTCAGTTTATTCAGAAATAGTTTTTGGTCTATACAATCCATTCAAAGGAAGATTACTAAGGCATTTCACTCAAACACATTTTGCCCATTATAGCCCACTGTGTGAGTTGTGCCAAAAGTCGGAAAGTGATGGAAGATAGCGGACCTAATGGACTATCACGTGTTGTACACAGTTTATTCAGAAATAGTTTTTGGTTTATACAATCCATTCAAAGGAAAATTACTAAGGCATTTCACTCAAACACATTTTGCCCATTATAGTCCACTGTGTGAGTTGCGCCAAAAATCGGAAAGTGATTTAAGATAGCGGACCTAATGGACTATCACGTGTCATACCCAGTTTGTTCAGAAATAGTTTTTGGTCCATACAATCCATTCAAAGGAAGATTACTAAAGCATTTCACTCAAACACATTTTGCCCATTATAGCCCACTGTGTGAATTGTGCCAAAAGTCGGAAAGTGATGGAAGATAGCAGACCTAATGGACTATCACGTGTTATACTCAGTTTATTCAGAAATAGTTTTTGGTCTATACAATCCATTCAAAGGAAGATTACTAAAGCATTTCACTCAAACACATTTTGCCCATTATAGCCCACTGTGTGAGTTGTGCCAAAAATCGGAAAGTGGTGGAAGATAGCGGACCGAATGGACTATCACGTGTCATACTCAGTTTATTCAGAAATAGTTTTTGGTCCATACAATCCATTCAAAGGAAGATTACTAAGGCATTTCACTCAAACACATTTTGCCCATTATAGCCCACTGTGTGAGTTGTGCCAAAAATCGGAAAGTGGTGGAAGATAGCGGACCGAATGGACTATCACGTGTCATACTCAGTTTGTTGAGATATAGTCTTTTGTCCATACAATCCATTAAAAGGAAGACTACTAAGGCATTTCACTCAAACACATTTTGCCCATTATAGCCCACTGTGTGAGTTGTGCCAAAAATCGGAAAATGATGGAAGATAGCAGACCTAATGGACTATCACATGTCATACTCAGTTTGTTCAGATATAGTCTTTTGGTCCATACAATCCATTCAAAGGAAAATTATTAAGTCATTTCACTCAAACACATTTTGCCCATTATAGCCCACTGTGTGAGTTGTGCCAAAAATTGGAAAGTGGTGGAAGATAGCGGACCGAATGGACTATCACGTGTCATACTCAGTTTGTTGAGATATAGTCTTTTGTCCATACAATCCATTCAAAGGGAGATTACTAAGGCATTTCACTCAAACACATTTTGCCCATTATAGCCCACTGTGTGAGTTGTGCCAAAAATCGGAAAGTGATTTCAGATAGCGGACCTAATGGACTATAACATGTCATACTCAGTTTGTTGAGATATAGTCTTTTGTCCATACAATCCATTCAAAGGAAGATTACTAAGGCATTTCACTCAAGCACATTTTGCCCATTATAGCCCACTGTGTGAGTTGTGCCAAAAATCGGAAAGTGATTTAAGATAGCGGACCTAATGGACTATCATGTGTTATTCTCAGTTTGTTCAGAAATAGTTTTTGGTCCATAGAATCCATTCAAAGGAAGATTACTAAGGCATTTCACTCAAACACATTTTGCCCATTATAGTGCACTGTGTGAGATGTGCCAAAAATCGAAAAGTGATTTAAGATAGCGGACCTTATGGACTATCACGTGTCATACTCTGTTTATTCAGAAATAGTTTTTGGTCCATACAATCCATTCGAAGGTAGATTACTAAGGCATTTCACTCAAACACATTTTGCCCATTATAGTGCACTGTGTGAGTTGTGCCAAAATGGACTATCACGTGTCATACTCAGTTTGTTCAGAAATAGTTTTTGGCCCATACAATCCATTCAAAGGTAGTTTACTAAGGCATTTCACTCAAAAACATTTTGCCCATTATAGCCCACTGTGTGAGTTGTGCCAAAAATCGGAAAATGATGGAGGATAGCGGACCTAATGGACTATAACGTGTTATACTCAGTTTATTCAGAAATAGTTTTTGGTCCATACAATCCATTCAAAGGAAGATTACTAAGGCATTGCACTCAAACACATTTTGCCCATTATAGCCCACTGTATGAGTTGTGCCAAAAATCGGAAAGTGATTTAAGATAGCGGACCTAATGAACTATCACGTGTCATACTCAGTTTGTTCAGATATAGTTTTTTGTCCATACAATCCATTCAAAGGAAGATTACTAAGGCATTTCACTCAAACACATTTTGCCCATTATAGCCCACTGTGTGAGTTGTGCCAAAAATCGGAAAATGATGGAGGACAGCGGACCTAATGGACTATCACGTGTCATACTCAGTTTGTTCAGAAATAGTTTTTGGTCCATACAATCCATTCGAAGGAAGATTACTAAGGCATTTCACTCAAACACATTTTGCCCATTATAGCCCACTGTGTGAGTTGTGCCAAAAATCGGAAAATGATGGAAGATAGCGGACCTAATGGACTATCATGTGTTATACTCAGTTTGTTCAGAAATAATTTTTGGTCCATAGAATCCATTCAAAGGAAGATTACTAAGGCATTTCACTCAAACACATTTTGCCCATTATAGTGCACTGTGTGAGTTGTGCCAAAAATCGAAAAGTGATTTCAGATAGCGGACCTTATGGACTATCACGTGTCATACTCTGTTTATTCAGAAATAGTTTTTGGTCCATACAATCCATTCGAAGGAAGATTACTAAGGCATTTCACTCAAACACATTTTGCCCATTATAGTGCACTGTGTGAGTTGTGCCAAAATGGACTATCACGTGTCATACTCAGTTTGTTCAGAAATAGTTTTTGGCCCATACAATCCATTCAAAGGTAGTTTACTAAGGCATTTCACTCAAAAACATTTTGCCCATTATAGCCCACTGTGTAAGTTGTGCCAAAAATTGGAAAGTGGTGGAAGATAGCGGACCTAATGGACTATCACGTGTCATACTCAGTTTGTTGAGATATAGTCTTTTGTCCATACAATCCATTAAAAGGTAGACTACTAAGGCATTTCACTCAAACACATTTTGCCCATTATAGCCCACTGTGTGAGTTGTGCCAAAAATCGGAAAATGATGGAAGATAGCAGACCTAATGGACTATCACATGTCATACTCAGTTTGTTCAGATATAGTCTTTTGGTCCATACAATCCATTCAAAGGAAAATTATTAAGTCATTTCACTCAAACACATTTTGCCCATTATAGCCCACTGTGTGAGTTGTGCCAAAAATCGGAAAGGGGTGGAAGATAGCGGACCGAATGGACTATCACGTGTCATACTCAGTTTGTTGAGATATAGTCTTTTGTCCATACAATCCATTCAAAGGAAGATTACTAAGGCATTTCACTCAAACACATTTTGCCCATTATAGCCCACTGTGTGAGTTGTGCCAAAAATTGGAAAGTGGTGGAAGATAGCGGACCGAATGGACTATCACGTGTCATACTCAGTTTGTTGAGATATAGTCTTTTGTCCATACAATCCATTCAAAGGAAGATTACAAAGGCATTTCACTCAAACACATTTTGCCCATTATAGCCCACTGTGTGAGTTGTGCCAAAAATTGGAAAGTGGTGGAAGATAGCGGACCGAATGGACTATCACGTGTCATACTCAGTTTGTTGAGATATAGTCTTTTGTCCATACAATCCATTCAAAGGAAGATTACTAAGGCATTTCACTCAAACACATTTTGCCCATTATAGCCCACTGTGTGAGTTGTGCCAAAAATCGGAAAGTGATTTCAGATAGCGGACCTAATGGACTATCACGTGTCATACTCAGTTTATTCAGAAATAGTTTTTGGTCCATACAATCCATTCAAAGGAAGATTACTAAGGCATTTCACTCAAACACATTTTGCCCATTATAGCCCACTGTGTGAGTTGTGCCAAAAATCGGAAAGTGGTGGAAGATAGCGGACCGAATGGACTATCACGTGTCATACTCAGTTTGTTGAGATATAGTCTTTTGTCCATACAATCCATTAAAAGGAAGACTACTAAGGCATTTCACTCAAACACATTTTGCCCATTATAGCCCACTGTGTGAGTTGTGCCAAAAATCGGAAAATGATGGAAGATAGCAGACCTAATGGACTATCACATGTCATACTCAGTTTGTTCAGATATAGTCTTTTGGTCCATACAATCCATTCAAAGGAAAATTATTAAGTCATTTCACTCAAACACATTTTGCCCATTATAGCCCACTGTGTGAGTTGTGCCAAAAATTGGAAAGTGGTGGAAGATAGCGGACCGAATGGACTATCACGTGTCATACTCAGTTTGTTGAGATATAGTCTTTTGTCCATACAATCCATTCAAAGGGAGATTACTAAGGCATTTCACTCAAACACATTTTGCCCATTATAGCCCACTGTGTGAGTTGTGCCAAAAATCGGAAAGTGATTTCAGATAGCGGACCTAATGGACTATAACATGTCATACTCAGTTTGTTGAGATATAGTCTTTTGTCCATACAATCCATTCAAAGGAAGATTACTAAGGCATTTCACTCAAGCACATTTTGCCCATTATAGCCCACTGTGTGAGTTGTGCCAAAAATCGGAAAGTGATTTAAGATAGCGGACCTAATGGACTATCATGTGTTATACTCAGTTTGTTCAGAAATAGTTTTTGGTCCATAGAATCCATTCAAAGGAAGATTACTAAGGCATTTCACTCAAACACATTTTGCCCATTATAGTGCACTGTGTGAGATGTGCCAAAAATCGAAAAGTGATTTAAGATAGCGGACCTTATGGACTATCACGTGTCATACTCTGTTTATTCAGAAATAGTTTTTGGTCCATACAATCCATTCGAAGGTAGATTACTAAGGCATTTCACTCAAACACATTTTGCCCATTATAGTGCACTGTGTGAGTTGTGCCAAAATGGACTATCACGTGTCATACTCAGTTTGTTCAGAAATAGTTTTTGGCCCATACAATCCATTCAAAGGTAGTTTACTAAGGCATTTCACTCAAAAACATTTTGCCCATTATAGCCCACTGTGTGAGTTGTGCCAAAAATCGGAAAATGATGGAGGATAGCGGACCTAATGGACTATAACGTGTTATACTCAGTTTATTCAGAAATAGTTTTTGGTCCATACAATCCATTCAAAGGAAGATTACTAAGGCATTGCACTCAAACACATTTTGCCCATTATAGCCCACTGTATGAGTTGTGCCAAAAATCGGAAAGTGATTTAAGATAGCGGACCTAATGAACTATCACGTGTCATACTCAGTTTGTTCAGATATAGTTTTTTGTCCATACAATCCATTCAAAGGAAGATTACTAAGGCATTTCACTCAAACACATTTTGCCCATTATAGCCCACTGTGTGAGGTGTGCCAAAAATCGAAAAAAGATGGAAGATAGCGGACCTTATGGACTATAACATGTCATACTCAGTTTGTTCAGATATAGTTTTTTGTCCATACAATCCATTCAAAGGAAGATTACTAATGCATTTCACTCAAACACATTTTGCCCATTATAGCCCACTGTGTGAGTTGTGCCAAAAATTGGAAAGTGGTGGAAGATAGCGGACCGAATGGACTATCACGTGTCATACTCAGTTTGTTGAGATATAGTCTTTTGTCCATACAATCCATTCAAAGGAAGATTACTAAGGCATTTCACTCAAACACATTTTGCCCATTATAGTCCACTGTGTGAGCTGTGCCAAAAATCGGAAAATGATGGAAGATAGCGGACCTAATGGACTATCACATGTCATACTCAGTTTGTTCAGATATAGTTTTTGGTTCATACAATACATTCAAAGGAAGATTACTAAGGCTTTTCACTCAAACACATTTTGCCCATTATAGCCCACTGTGTGAGTTGTGTCAAAAATTGGAAAGTGGTGGAAGATAGCGGACCTAATGGACTCTCACGTGTCATACTCAAATTGTTCAGATATAGTCTTTTGTCCATACAATCCATTCAAAGGGGGATTACTAAGGCATTTCACTGAAACACATTTTGCCCATTATAGCCCACTGTGTGAGTTGTGCCAAAAATCGGAAAGTGGTGGAAGATAGCGGACCGAATGGACTATCACGTGTCATACTCAGTTTGTTGAGATATAGTCTTTTGTCCATACAATCCATTCAAAGGAAGATTACTAAGGCATTTCACTCAAACACATTTTGCCCATTATAGCCCACTGTGTGAGTTGTGCCAAAAATCGGAAAGTGGTGGAAGATAGCGGACCGAATGTACTATCACGTGTCATACTCAGTTTGTTGAGATATAGTCTTTTGTCCATACAATCCATTCAAAGGAAGATTATTAAGGCATTTCACTGAAACACATTTTGCCCAATATAGCCCACTGTGCGAGTTGTGCCAAAAATTGGAAAGTGGTGGAAGATAGCGGACCGAATGGACTATCACGTGTCATACTCAGTTTATTCAGAAATAGTTTTTGGTCCGTACAATCCATTCAAAGGAAAATTACTAAGGCTTTTCACTCAAACACATTTTGCCCATTATAGCCCACTGTGTAAGTTGTGACAAAAATTGGAAAGTGGTGTAAGATAGCGGACCTAATGGACTATCACGTGTCATACTCAGTTTGTTGAGATATAGTCTTTTGTCCATACAATCCATTAAAAGGAAGACTACTAAGACATTTCACTCAAACACATTTTGCCCATTATAGCCCACTGTGTGAGTTGTGCCAAAAATCGGAAAATGATGGAAGATAGCAGACCTAATGGACTATCACATGTCATACTCAGTTTGTTCAGATATAGTCTTTTGGTCCATACAATCCATTCAAAGGAAAATTATTAAGTCATTTCACTCAAACACATTTTGCCCATTATAGCCCACTGTGTGAGTTGTGCCAAAAATCGGAAAATGATGGAAGATAGCAGACCTAATGGACTATCACGTGTCATACTCAGTTTGTTGAGATATAGTCTTTTGTCCATACAATCCATTCAAAGGGAAATTACTAAGGCATTTCACTCAAACACATTTTGCCCATTATAGCCCACTGTGTGAGTTGTGCCAAAAATCGGAAAGTGATGGATGATAGCGGACCTAATGGACTATCACGTGTCATACTCAGTTTATTCAGAAATAGTTTTTGGTCCGTACAATCCATTCAAAGGAAAATTACTAAGGCTTTTCACTCAAACACATTTTGCCCATTATAGCCCACTGTGTAAGTTGTGCCAAAAATTGGAAAGTGGTGGAAGATAGCGGACCTAATGGACTATCACGTGTCATACTCAGTTTGTTGAGATATAGTCTTTTGTCCATACAATCCATTCAAAGGAAGATTACTAAGGCATTTCACTCAAACACATTTTGCCCATTATAGCCCACTGTGTGAGTTGTGCCAGAAATCGGAAAGTGATTTCAGATAGCGGACCTAATGGACTATCACGTGTCATACTCAGTTTGTTGAGATATAGTCTTTTGTCCATACAATCCATTCAAAGGAAGATTACTAAGGCATTTCACTCAAACACATTTTGCCCATTATAGCCCACTGTGTAAGTTGTGCCAAAAATCGGAAAATGATGGAAGATAGCAGACCTAATGGACTATCACATGTCATACTCAGTTTGTTCAGATATAGTTTTTTGTCCATACAATCCATTCAAAGGAAGATTACTAAGGCATTTCACTCAAACACATTTTGCCCATTATAGCCCACTGTGTGAGTTGTGCCAAAAATCGGAAAATGATGGAAGATAGCAGACCTAATGGACTATCACATGTCATACTCAGTTTGTTCAGATATAGTCTTTTGGTCCATACAATCCATTCAAAGGAAAATTATTAAGTCATTTCACTCAAACACATTTTGCCCATTATAGCCCACTGTGTGAGTTGTGCCAAAAATCGGAAAGTGATTTCAGATAGCGGACCTAATGGACTATAACATGTCATACTCAGTTTGTTCAGATATAGTTTTTTGTCCACACAATCCATTCAAAGGAAGATTACTAAGGCATTTCACTCAAACACATTTTGCCCATTATAGCCCACTGTGTGAGTTGTGCCAAAAATCGGAAAATGACGGAAGATAGCAGACCTAATGGACTATCACATGTCATACTCAGTTTGTTCAGATATAGTCTTTTGTCCATACAATCCATTCAAAGGAAGATTACTAAGGCATTTCACTCAAACACATTTTGCCCATTATAGCCCACTGTGTGAGTTGTGCCAAAAATCGGAAAGTGATTTCAGATAGCGGACCTAATGGACTATCACGTGTCATACTCAGTTTGTTGAGATATAGTCTTTTGGTCCATACAATCCATTCAAAGGAAAATTATTAAGTCATTTCACTCAAACACATTTTGGCCATTATAGCCCACTGTGCGAGTTGTGCCAAAAATTGGAAAGTGGTGGAAGATAGCGGACCGAATGGGCTATCACGTGTCATACTCAGTTTATTCAGAAATAGTTTTTGGTCCGTACAATCCATTCAAAGGAAAATTACTAAGGCTTTTCACTCAAACACATTTTGCCCATTATAGCCCACTGTGTAAGTTGTGACAAAAATTGGAAAGTGGTGGAAGATAGCGGACCTAATGGACTATCAAGTGTCATACTCAGTTTGTTCAGATATAGTCTCTTGGTCCATACAATCCATTCAAAGGAAAATTATTAAGTCATTTCACTCAAACACATTTTGCCCATTATAGCCCACTGTGTGAGTTGTGCCAAAAATCGGAAAGGGGTGGAAGATAGCGGACCGAATGGACTATCACGTGTCATACTCAGTTTGTTGAGATATAGTCTTTTGTCCATACAATCCATTCAAAGAAAGATTACTAAGGCATTTCACTCAAACACATTTTGCCCATTATAGCCCACTGTGTGAGTTGTGCCAAAAATTGGAAAGTGGTGGAAGATAGCGGACCGAATGGACTATCACGTGTCATACTCAGTTTGTTGAGATATAGTCTTTTGTCCATACAATCCATTCAAAGGAAGATTACAAAGGCATTTCACTCAAACACATTTTGCCCATTATAGCCCACTGTGTGAGTTGTGCCAAAAATTGGAAAGTGGTGGAAGATAGCGGACCGAATGGACTATCACGTGTCATACTCAGTTTGTTGAGATATAGTCTTTTGTCCATACAATCCATTCAAAGGAAGATTACTAAGGCATTTCACTCAAACACATTTTGCCCATTATAGCCCACTGTGTGAGTTGTGCCAAAAATCGGAAAGTGATTTCAGATAGCGGACCTAATGGACTATCACGTGTCATACTCAGTTTATTCAGAAATAGTTTTTGGTCCATACAATCCATTCAAAGGAAGATTACTAAGGCATTTCACTCAAACACATTTTGCCCATTATAGCCCACTGTGTGAGTTGTGCCAAAAATCGGAAAGTGGTGGAAGATAGCGGACCGAATGGACTATCACGTGTCATACTCAGTTTGTTGAGATATAGTCTTTTGTCCATACAATCCATTAAAAGGAAGACTACTAAGGCATTTCACTCAAACACATTTTGCCCATTATAGCCCACTGTGTGAGTTGTGCCAAAAATCGGAAAATGATGGAAGATAGCAGACCTAATGGACTATCACATGTCATACTCAGTTTGTTCAGATATAGTCTTTTGGTCCATACAATCCATTCAAAGGAAAATTATTAAGTCATTTCACTCAAACACATTTTGCCCATTATAGCCCACTGTGTGAGTTGTGCCAAAAACTGGAAAGTGGTGGAAGATAGCGGACCGAATGGACTATCACGTGTCATACTCAGTTTGTTGAGATATAGTCTTTTGTCCATACAATCCATTCAAAGGGAGATTACTAAGGCATTTCACTCAAACACATTTTGCCCATTATAGCCCACTGTGTGAGTTGTGCCAAAAATCGGAAAGTGATTTCAGATAGCGGACCTAATGGACTATAACATGTCATACTCAGTTTGTTGAGATATAGTCTTTTGTCCATACAATCCATTCAAAGGAAGATTACTAAGGCATTTCACTCAAGCACATTTTGCCCATTATAGCCCACTGTGTGAGTTGTGCCAAAAATCGGAAAGTGATTTAAGATAGCGGACCTAATGGACTATCATGTGTTATACTCAGTTTGTTCAGAAATAGTTTTTGGTCCATAGAATCCATTCAAAGGAAGATTACTAAGGCATTTCACTCAAACACATTTTGCCCATTATAGTGCACTGTGTGAGATGTGCCAAAAATCGAAAAGTGATTTAAGATAGCGGACCTTATGGACTATCACGTGTCATACTCTGTTTATTCAGAAATAGTTTTTGGTCCATACAATCCATTCGAAGGTAGATTACTAAGGCATTTCACTCAAACACATTTTGCCCATTATAGTGCACTGTGTGAGTTGTGCCAAAATGGACTATCACGTGTCATACTCAGTTTGTTCAGAAATAGTTTTTGGCCCATACAATCCATTCAAAGGTAGTTTACTAAGGCATTTCACTCAAAAACATTTTGCCCATTATAGCCCACTGTGTGAGTTGTGCCAAAAATCGGAAAATGATGGAGGATAGCGGACCTAATGGACTATAACGTGTTATACTCAGTTTATTCAGAAATAGTTTTTGGTCCATACAATCCATTCAAAGGAAGATTACTAAGGCATTGCACTCAAACACATTTTGCCCATTATAGCCCACTGTATGAGTTGTGCCAAAAATCGGAAAGTGATTTAAGATAGCGGACCTAATGAACTATCACGTGTCATACTCAGTTTGTTCAGATATAGTTTTTTGTCCATACAATCCATTCAAAGGAAGATTACTAAGGCATTTCACTCAAACACATTTTGCTCATTATAGCCCACTGTGTGAGGTGTGCCAAAAATCGAAAAAAGATGGAAGATAGCGGACCTTATGGACTATAACATGTCATACTCAGTTTGTTCAGATATAGTTTTTTGTCCATACAATCCATTCAAAGGAAGATTACTAATGCATTTCACTCAAACACATTTTGCCCATTATAGCCCACTGTGTGAGTTGTGCCAAAAATTGGAAAGTGGTGGAAGATAGCGGACCGAATGGACTATCACGTGTCATACTCAGTTTGTTGAGATATAGTCTTTTGTCCATACAATCCATTCAAAGGAAGATTACTAAGGCATTTCACTCAAACACATTTTGCCCATTATAGTCCACTGTGTGAGCTGTGCCAAAAATCGGAAAATGATGGAAGATAGCGGACCTAATGGACTATCACATGTCATACTCAGTTTGTTCAGATATAGTTTTTGGTTCATACAATACATTCAAAGGAAGATTATTAAGGCATTTCACTGAAACACATTTTGCCCATTATAGCCCACTGTGTGAGTTGTGCCAAAAATCGGAAAGTGGTGGAAGATAGCGGACCGAATGGACTATCACGTGTCATACTCAGTTTGTTGAGATATAGTCTTTTGTCCATACAATCCATTCAAAGGAAGATTACTAAGGCATTTCACTCAAACACATTTTGCCCATTATAGCCCACTGTGTGAGTTGTGCCAAAAATCGGAAAGTGGTGGAAGATAGCGGACCGAATGTACTATCACGTGTCATACTCAGTTTGTTGAGATATAGTCTTTTGTCCATACAATCCATTCAAAGGAAGATTATTAAGGCATTTCACTGAAACACATTTTGCCCAATATAGCCCACTGTGCGAGTTGTGCCAAAAATTGGAAAGTGGTGGAAGATAGCGGACCAAATGGACTATCACGTGTCATACTCAGTTTATTCAGAAATAGTTTTTGGTCCGTACAATCCATTCAAAGGAAAATTACTAAGGCTTTTCACTCAAACACATTTTGCCCATTATAGCCCACTGTGTAAGTTGTGACAAAAATTGGAAAGTGGTGTAAGATAGCGGACCTAATGGACTATCACGTGTCATACTCAGTTTGTTGAGATATAGTCTTTTGTCCATACAATCCATTAAAAGGAAGACTACTAAGACATTTCACTCAAACACATTTTGCCCATTATAGCCCACTGTGTGAGTTGTGCCAAAAATCGGAAAATGATGGAAGATAGCAGACCTAATGGACTATCACATGTCATACTCAGTTTGTTCAGATATAGTCTTTTGGTCCATACAATCCATTCAAAGGAAAATTATTAAGTCATTTCACTCAAACACATTTTGCCCATTATAGCCCACTGTGTGAGTTGTGCCAAAAATCGGAAAATGATGGAAGATAGCAGACCTAATGGACTATCACGTGTCATACTCAGTTTGTTGAGATATAGTCTTTTGTCCATACAATCCATTCAAAGGGAAATTACTAAGGCATTTCACTCAAACACATTTTGCCCATTATAGCCCACTGTGTGAGTTGTGCCAAAAATCGGAAAGTGATGGATGATAGCGGACCTAATGGACTATCACGTGTCATACTCAGTTTATTCAGAAATAGTTTTTGGTCCGTACAATCCATTCAAAGGAAAATTACTAAGGCTTTTCACTCAAACACATTTTGCCCATTATAGCCCACTGTGTAAGTTGTGCCAAAAATTGGAAAGTGGTGGAAGATAGCGGACCTAATGGACTATCACGTGTCATACTCAGTTTGTTGAGATATAGTCTTTTGTCCATACAATCCATTCAAAGGAAGATTACTAAGGCATTTCACTCAAACACATTTTGCCCATTATAGCCCACTGTGTGAGTTGTGCCAGAAATCGGAAAGTGATTTC
The DNA here is from genome assembly GCA_963576795.1 of Metopia argyrocephala. Classification (NCBI taxonomy): domain Eukaryota; kingdom Metazoa; phylum Arthropoda; class Insecta; order Diptera; family Sarcophagidae; genus Metopia; species Metopia argyrocephala. Next base: position 87,651,934 of record OY756210.1, read on the forward strand.
AGATAGCGGACCTAATGGACTATCACGTGTCATACTCAGTTTGTTGAGATATAGTCTTTTGTCCATACAATCCATTCAAAGGAAGATTACTAAGGCATTTCACTCAAACACATTTTGCCCATTATAGCCCACTGTGTAAGTTGTGCCAAAAATCGGAAAATGATGGAAGATAGCAGACCTAATGGACTATCACATGTCATACTCAGTTTGTTCAGATATAGTTTTTTGTCCATACAATCCATTCAAAGGAAGATTACTAAGGCATTTCACTCAAACACATTTTGCCCATTATAGCCCACTGTGTGAGTTGTGCCAAAAATCGGAAAATGATGGAAGATAGCAGACCTAATGGACTATCACATGTCATACTCAGTTTGTTCAGATATAGTCTTTTGGTCCATACAATCCATTCAAAGGAAAATTATTAAGTCATTTCACTCAAACACATTTTGCCCATTATAGCCCACTGTGTGAGTTGTGCCAAAAATCGGAAAGTGATTTCAGATAGCGGACCTAATGGACTATAACATGTCATACTCAGTTTGTTCAGATATAGTTTTTTGTCCATACAATCCATTCAAAGGAAGATTACTAAGGCATTTCACTCAAACACATTTTGCCCATTATAGCCCACTGTGTGAGTTGTGCCAAAAATCGGAAAATGACGGAAGATAGCAGACCTAATGGACTATCACATGTCATACTCAGTTTGTTCAGATATAGTCTTTTGTCCATACAATCCATTCAAAGGAAGATTACTAAGGCATTTCACTCAAACACATTTTGCCCATTATAGCCCACTGTGTGAGTTGTGCCAAAAATCGGAAAGTGATTTCAGATAGCGGACCTAATGGACTATCACGTGTCATACTCAGTTTGTTGAGATATAGTCTTTTGGTCCATACAATCCATTCAAAGGAAAATTATTAAGTCATTTCACTCAAACACATTTTGCCCATTATAGCCCACTGTGCGAGTTGTGCCAAAAATTGGAAAGTGGTGGAAGATAGCGGACCGAATGGGCTATCACGTGTCATACTCAGTTTATTCAGAAATAGTTTTTGGTCCGTACAATCCATTCAAAGGAAAATTACTAAGGCTTTTCACTCAAACACATTTTGCCCATTATAGCCCACTGTGTAAGTTGTGACAAAAATTGGAAAGTGGTGGAAGATAGCGGACCTAATGGACTATCACGTGTCATACTCAGTTTGTTGAGATATAGTCTTTTGTCCATACAATCCATTAAAAGGAAGACTACTAAGGCATTTCACTCAAACACATTTTGCCCATTATAGCCCACTGTGTGAGTTGTGCCAAAAATCGGAAAATGATGGAAGATAGCAGACCTAATGGACTATCACATGTCATACTCAGTTTGTTCAGATATAGTCTTTTGGTCCATACAATCCATTCAAAGGAAAATTATTAAGTCATTTCACTCAAACACATTTTGCTCATTATAGCCCACTGTGTGAGTTGTGCCAAAAATCGGAAAATGATGGAAGATAGCAGACCTAATGGACTATCACGTGTCATACTCAGTTTGTTGAGATATAGTCTTTTGTCCATACAATCCATTCAAAGGGAAATTACTAAGGCATTTCACTCAAACACATTTTGCCCATTATAGCCCACTGTGTGAGTTGTGCCAAAAATCGGAAAGTGATGGAAGATAGCGGACCTAATGGACTATCACGTGTCATACTCAGTTTATTCAGAAATAGTTTTTGGTCCGTACAATCCATTCAAAGGAAAATTACTAAGGCTTTTCACTCAAACACATTTTGCCCATTATAGCCCACTGTGTAAGTTGTGCCAAAAATTGGAAAGTGGTGGAAGATAGCGGACCTAATGGACTATCACGTGTCATACTCAGTTTGTTGAGATATAGTCTTTTGTCCATACAATCCATTCAAAGGAAGATTACTAAGGCATTTCACTCAAACACATTTTGCCCATTATAGCCCACTGTGTGAGTTGTGCCAAAAATCGGAAAGTGATTTCAGATAGCGGACCTAATGGACTATCACGTGTCATACTCAGTTTGTTGAGATATAGTCTTTTGTCCATACAATCCATTCAAAGGAAGATTACTAAGGCATTTCACTCAAACACATTTTGCCCATTATAGCCCACTGTGTAAGTTGTGCCAAAAATCGGAAAATGACGGAAGATAGCAGACCTAATGGACTATCACATGTCATACTCAGTTTGTTCAGATATAGTTTTTTGTCCATACAATCCATTCAAAGGAAGATTACTAAGGCATTTCACTCAAACACATTTTGCCCATTATAGCCCACTGTGTGAGTTGTGCCAAAAATCGGAAAATGATGGAAGATAGCAGACCTAATGGACTATCACATGTCATACTCAGTTTGTTCAGATATAGTCTTTTGGTCCATACAATCCATTCAAAGGAAAATTATTAAGTCATTTCACTCAAACACATTTTGCCCATTATAGCCCACTGTGTGAGTTTTGCCAAAAATCGGAAAGTGATTTCAGATAGCGGACCTAATGGACTATAACATGTCATACTCAGTTTGTTCAGATATAGTTTTTTGTCCATACAATCCATTCAAAGGAAGATTACTAAGGCATTTCACTCAAACACATTTTGCCCATTATAGCCCACTGTGTGAGTTGTGCCAAAAATCGGAAAATGATGGAAGATGGCAGACCTAATGGACTATCACATGTCATACTCAGTTTGTTCAGATATAGTCTTTTGTCCATACAATCCATTCAAAGGAAGATTACTAAGGCATTTCACTCAAACACATTTTGCCCATTATAGCCCACTGTGTGAGTTGTGCCAAAAATCGGAAAGTGATTTCAGATAGCAGACCTAATGGACTATCACGTGTCATACTCAGTTTGTTCAGATATAGTTTTTTGTCCATACAATCCATTCAAAGGAAGATTACTAAGGCATTTCACTCAAACACATTTTGCCCATTATAGCCCACTGTGTGAGTTGTGCCAAAAATTGGAAGATGGTGGAAGATAGCGGACCGAATGGACTATCACGTGTCATACTCAGTTTGTTGAGATATAGTCTTTTGTCCATACAATCCATTCAAAGGAAGATTACTAAGGCATTTCACTCAAACACATTTTGCCCATTATAGCCCACTGTGTGAGTTGTGCCAAAAATCGGAAAGTGATTTCAGATAGCGGACCTAATGGACTATAACATGTCATACTCAGTTTGTTCAGATATAGTTTTTTGTCCATACAATCCATTCAAAGGAAGATTACTAAGACATTTCACTCAAACACATTTTGCCCATTATAGCCCACTGTGTGAGTTGTGCCAAAAATCGGAAAGTGGTGGAAGATAGCGGACCGAATGGACTATCACGTGTCATACTCAGTTTGTTGAGATATAGTCTTTTGTCCATACAATCCATTCAAAGGACAATTACTAAGGCATTTCACTCAAACACATTTTGCCCATTATAGCCCACTGTGTGAGTTGTGCCAAAAATTGGAAAGTGGTAGAAGATAGCGGACCGAATGTACTATCACGTGTCATACTCAGTTTGTTGAGATATAGTCTTTTGTCCATAGAATCCATTCAAAGGAAGATTATTAAGGCATTTCACTCAAACACATTTTGCCCATTATAGCCCACTGTGTGAGTTGTGCCAAAAATCGGAAAATGATGGAAGATAGCAGACCTAATGGACTATCACATGTCATACTCAGTTTGTTCAGATATAGTTTTTTGTCCATACAATCCATTCAAAGGAAGATTACTAAGGCATTTCACTCAAACACATTTTGCCCATTATAGCCCACTGTGTGAGTTGTGCCAAAAATCGGAAAATGATGGAAGATAGCAGACCTAATGGACTATCACATGTCATACTCAGTTTGTTGAGATATAGTCTTTTGTCCATACAATCCATTCAAAGGGAGATTACTAAGGCATTTCACTCAAACACATTTTGCCCATTATAGCCCACTGTGTGAGTTGTGCCAAAAATTGGAAAGTGATTTCAGATAGCGGACCTAATGGACTATCACGTGTCATACTCAGTTTATTCAGAAATAGTTTTTGGTCCATAGAATCCATTCAAAGGAAGATTACTAAGGCATTTCACTCAAACACATTTTGCCCATTATAGTGCACTGTGTGAGTTGTGCCAAAAATCGAAAAGTGATTTAAGATAGCGGAACTTATGGACTATCACGTGTCATACTCTGTTTATTCAGAAATAGTTTTTGGTCCATACAATCCATTCGAAGGAATATTACTAAGGCATTTCACTCAAACACATTTTGCCCATTATAGTGCACTGTGTGAGTTGTGCCAAAATGGACTATCACGTGTCATACTCAGTTTGTTCAGAAATAGTTTTTGGCCCATACAATCCATTCAAAGGTAGTTTACTAAGGCATTTCACTCAAAAACATTTTGCCCATTATAGCCCACTGTGTGAGTTGTGCCAAAAATCGGAAAATGATGGAGGATAGCGGACCTAATGGACTATCACGTGTCATACTCAGTTTGTTCAGAAATAGTTTTTGGTCCATACAATCCATTCGAAGGAAGATTACTAAGGCATTTCACTCAAACACATTTTGCCCATTATAGCCCACTGTGTGAGTTGTGCCAAAAATCGGAAAATGATGGAAGATAGCGGACCTAATGGACTATCATGTGTTATACTCAGTTTGTTCAGAAATAATTTTTGGTCCATAGAATCCATTCAAAGGAAGATTACTAAGGCATTTCACTCAAACACATTTTGCCCATTATAGTGCACTGTGTGAGTTGTGCCAAAAATCGAAAAGTGATTTAAGATAGCGGACCTTATGGACTATCACGTGTCATACTCTGTTTATTCAGAAATAGTTTTTGGTCCATACAATCCATTCGAAGGAAGATTACTAAGGCATTTCACTCAAACACATTTTGCCCATTATAGCCCACTGTGTGAGTTGTGCCAAAAATTGGAAAGTGGTAGAAGATAGCGGACCGAATGTACTATCACGTGTCATACTCAGTTTGTTGAGATATAGTCTTTTGTCCATACAATCCATTCAAAGGAAGATTATTAAGGCATTTCACTCAAACACATTTTGCCCATTATAGCCCACTGTGTGAGTTGTGCCAAAAATCGGAAAATGATGGAAGATAGCAGACCTAATGGACTATCACATGTCATACTCAGTTTGTTCAGATATAGTCTTTTGGTCCATACAATCCATTCAAAGGAAAATTATTAAGTCATTTCACTCAAACACATTTTGCCCATTATAGCCCACTGTGTGAGTTGTGCCAAAAATCGGAAAATGATGGAAGATAGCAGACCTAATGGACTATCACGTGTCATACTCAGTTTGTTGAGATATAGTCTTTTGTCCATACAATCCATTCAAAGGGAGATTACTAAGGCATTTCACTCAAACACATTTTGCCCATTATAGCCCACTGTGTGAGTTGTGCCAAAAATCGGAAAGTGATTTCAGATAGCGGACCTAATGGACTATCACGTGTCATACTGAGTTTATTCAGAAATAGTTTTTGGTCCATAGAATCCATTCAAAGGAAGATTACTAAGGCATTTCACTCAAACACATTTTGCCCATTATAGTGCACTGTGTGAGTTGTGCCAAAAATCGAAAAGTGATTTAAGATAGCGGAACTTATGGACTATCACGTGTCATACTCTGTTTATTCAGAAATAGTTTTTGGTCCATACAATCCATTCGAAGGAATATTACTAAGGCATTTCACTCAAACACATTTTGCCCATTATAGTGCACTGTGTGAGTTGTGCCAAAATGGACTATCACGTGTCATACTCAGTTTGTTCAGAAATAGTTTTTGGCCCATACAATCCATTCAAAGGTAGTTTACTAAGGCATTTCACTCAAAAACATTTTGCCCATTATAGCCCACTGTGTGAGTTGTGCCAAAAATCGGAAAATGATGGAAGATAGCGGACCTAATGGACTATCACGTGTCATACTCAGTTTGTTCAGAAATAGTTTTTGGTCCATACAATCCATTCGAAGGAAGATTACTAAGGCATTTCACTCAAACACATTTTGCCCATTATAGCCCACTGTGTGAGTTGTGCCAAAAATCGGAAAATGATGGAAGATAGCGGACCTAATGGACTATCATGTGTTATACTCAGTTTGTTCAGAAATAATTTTTGGTCCATAGAATCCATTCAAAGGAAGATTACTAAGGCATTTCACTCAAACACATTTTGCCCATTATAGTGCACTGTGTGAGTTGTGCCAAAAATCGAAAAGTGATTTAAGATAGCGGACCTTATGGACTATCACGTGTCATACTCAGTTTGTTCAGATATAGTTTTTTGTCCATACAATCCATTCAAAGGAAGATTACTAAGGCATTTCACTCAAACACATTTTGCCCATTATAGCCCACTGTGTGAGTTGTGCCAAAAATTGGAAGATGGTGGAATATAGCGGACCGAATGGACTATCACGTGTCATACTCAGTTTGTTGAGATATAGTCTTTTGTCCATACAATCCATTCAAAGGAAGATTACTAAGGCATTTCACTCAAACACATTTTGCCCATTATAGCCCACTGTGTGAGTTGTGCCAAAAATTGGAAAGCGGTGGAAGATAGCGGACCGAATGGACTATCACGTGTCATACTCAGTTTGTTGAGATATAGTCTTTTGTCCATACAATCCATTCAAAGGAAGATTACTAAGGCATTTCACTCAAACACATTTTGCCCATTATAGCCCACTGTGTGAGTTGTGCCAAAAATTGGAAAGTGGTGGAAGATAGCGGACCTAATGGACTATCACGTGTCATACTCAGTTTGTTCAGAAATAGTTTTTGGTCCATACAATCCATTCGAAGGAAGATTACTAAGGCATTTCACTCAAACACATTTTGCCCATTATAGCCCACTGTGTGAGTTGTGCCAAAAATCGGAAAATGATGGAAGATAGCGGACCTAATGGACTATCATGTGTTATACTCAGTTTGTTCAGAAATAATTTTTGGTCCATAGAATCCATTCAAAGGAAGATTACTAAGGCATTTCACTCAAACACATTTTGCCCATTATAGTGCACTGTGTGAGTTGTGCCAAAAATCGAAAAGTGATTTAAGATAGCGGACCTTATGGACTATCACGTGTCATACTCAGTTTGTTCAGATATAGTTTTTTGTCCATACAATCCATTCAAAGGAAGATTACTAAGGCATTTCACTCAAACACATTTTGCCCATTATAGCCCACTGTGTGAGTTGTGCCAAAAATTGGAAGATGGTGGAATATAGCGGACCGAATGGACTATCACGTGTCATACTCAGTTTGTTGAGATATAGTCTTTTGTCCATACAATCCATTCAAAGGAAGATTACTAAGGCATTTCACTCAAACACATTTTGCCCATTATAGCCCACTGTGTGAGTTGTGCCAAAAATTGGAAAGTGGTGGAAGATAGCGGACCGAATGGACTATCACGTGTCATACTCAGTTTGTTGAGATATAGTCTTTTGTCCATACAATCCATTCAAAGGAAGATTACTAAGGCATTTCACTCAAACACATTTTGCCCATTATAGCCCACTGTGTGAGTTGTGCCAAAAATTGGAAAGTGGTGGAAGATAGCGGACCGAATGGACTATCACGTGTCATACTCAGTTTGTTGAGATACAGTCTTTTGTCCATACAATCCATTCAAAGGAAGATTACTAAGGCATTTCACTCAAACACATTTTGCCCATTATAGCCCACTGTGTGAGTTGTGCCAAAAATCGGAAAATGATGGAAGATAGCAGACCTAATGGACTATCACGTGTCATACTCAGTTTGTTGAGATATAGTCTTTTGTCCATACAATCCATTCAAAGGGAGATTACTAAGGCATTTCACTCAAACACATTTTGCCCATTATAGCCCACTGTGTGAGTTGTGCCAAAAATCGGAAAGTTATTTCAGATAGCGGACCTAATGGACTATCACGTGTCATACTCAGTTTGTTGAGATATAGTCTTTTGTCCATACAATCCATTCAAAGGAAGATTACTAAGGCATTTCACTCAAACACATTTTGCCCATTATAGCCCACTGTGTGAGTTGTGCCAAAAATCGGAAAGTGATTTCAGATAGCGGACCTAATGGACTGTCACGTGTCATACTCAGTTTGTTCAGAAATAGTTTTTGGTCCATACAATCCATTCGAAGGAAGATTACTAAGTCATTTCACTCAAACACATTTTGCCCATTATAGCCCACTGTGTGAGTTGTGCCAAAAATCGGAAAATGATGGAAGATAGCGGACCTAATGGACTATCATGTGTTATACTCAGTTTGTTCAGAAATAGTTTTTGGTCCATAGAATCCATTCAAAGGAAGATTACTAAGGCATTTCACTCAAACACATTTTGCCCATTATAGTGCACTGTGTGAGATGTGCCAAAAATCGAAAAGTGATTTAAGATAGCGGACCTTATGGACTATCACGTGTCATACTCTGTTTATTCAGAAATAGTTTTTGGTCCATACAATCCATTCGAAGGTAGATTACTAAGGCATTTCACTCAAACACATTTTGCCCATTATAGTGCACTGTGTGAGTTGTGCCAAAATGGACTATCACGTGTCATACTCAGTTTGTTGAGATATAGTCTTTTGTCCATACAATCCATTCAAAGGAAGATTACTAAGGCATTTCACTCAAACACATTTTGCCCATTATAGTGCACTGTGTGAGTTGTGCCAAAAATCGAAAAGTGATTTAAGATAGCGGAACTTATGGACTATCACGTGTCATACTCTGTTTATTCAGAAATAGTTTTTGGTCCATACAATCCATTCGAAGGAATATTACTAAGGCATTTCACTCAAACACATTTTGCCCATTATAGTGCACTGTGTGAGTTGTGCCAAAATGGACTATCACGTGTCATACTCAGTTTGTTCAGAAATAGTTTTTGGCCCATACAATCCATTCAAAGGTAGTTTACTAAGGCATTTCACTCAAAAACATTTTGCCCATTATAGCCCACTGTGTGAGTTGTGCCAAAAATCGGAAAATGATGGAAGATAGCGGACCTAATGGACTATCACGTGTCATACTCAGTTTGTTCAGAAATAGTTTTTGGTCCATACAATCCATTCGAAGGAAGATTACTAAGGCATTTCACTCAAACACATTTTGCCCATTATAGCCCACTGTGTGAGTTGTGCCAAAAATCGGAAAATGATGGAAGATAGCGGACCTAATGGACTATCATGTGTTATACTCAGTTTGTTCAGAAATAATTTTTGGTCCATAGAATCCATTCAAAGGAAGATTACTAAGGCATTTCACTCAAACACATTTTGCCCATTATAGTGCACTGTGTGAGTTGTGCCAAAAATCGAAAAGTAATTTAAGATAGCGGACCTTATGGACTATCACGAGTCATACTCAGTTTGTTCAGATATAGTTTTTTGTCCATACAATCCATTCAAAGGAAGATTACTAAGGCATTTCACTCAAACACATTTTGACCATTATAGCCCACTGTGTGAGTTGTGCCAAAAATTGGAAGATGGTGGAATATAGCGGACCGAATGGACTATCACGTGTCATACTCAGTTTGTTGAGATATAGTCTTTTGTCCATACAATCCATTCAAAGGAAGATTACTAAGGCATTTCACTCAAACACATTTTGCCCATTATAGCCCACTGTGTGAGTTGTGCCAAAAATTGGAAAGTGGTGGAAGATAGCGGACCGAATGGACTATCACGTGTCATACTCAGTTTGTTGAGATATAGTCTTTTGTCCATACAATCCATTCAAAGGAAGATTACTAAGGCATTTCACTCAAACACATTTTGCCCATTATAGCCCACTGTGTGAGTTGTGCCAAAAATTGGAAAGTGGTGGAAGATAGCGGACCTAATGGACTATCACGTGTCATACTCAGTTTGTTCAGAAATAGTTTTTGGTCCATACAATCCATTCGAAGGAAGATTACTAAGGCATTTCACTCAAACACATTTTGCCCATTATAGCCCACTGTGTGAGTTGTGCCAAAAATCGGAAAATGATGGAAGATAGCGGACCTAATGGACTATCATGTGTTATACTCAGTTTGTTCAGAAATAATTTTTGGTCCATAGAATCCATTCAAAGGAAAATTACTAAGGCATTTCACTCAAACACATTTTGCCCATTATAGCCCACTGTGTGAGTTGTGCCAAAAATCGAAAAGTGATTTAAGATAGCGGACCTTATGGACTATCACGTGTCATACTCAGTTTGTTCAGATATAGTTTTTTGTCCATACAATCCATTCAAAGGAAGATTACTAAGGCATTTCACTCAAACACATTTTGCCCATTATAGCCCACTGTGTGAGTTGTGCCAAAAATTGGAAGATGGTGGAATATAGCGGACCGAATGGACTATCACGTGTCATACTCAGTTTGTTGAGATATAGTCTTTTGTCCATACAATCCATTCAAAGGAAGATTACTAAGGCATTTCACTCAAACACATTTTGCCCATTATAGCCCACTGTGTGAGTTGTGCCAAAAATTGGAAAGTGGTGGAAGATAGCGGACCGAATGGACTATCACGTGTCATACTCAGTTTGTTGAGATATAGTCTTTTGTCCATACAATCCATTCAAAGGAAGATTACTAAGGCATTTCACTCAAACACATTTTGCCCATTATAGCCCACTGTGTGAGTTGTGCCAAAAATTGGAAAGTGGTGGAAGATAGCGGACCGAATGGACTATCACGTGTCATACTCAGTTTGTTGAGATATAGTCTTTTGTCCATACAATCCATTCAAAGGAAGATTACTAAGGCATTTCACTCAAACACATTTTGCCCATTATAGCCCACTGTGTGAGTTGTGCCAAAAATCGGAAAATGATGGAAGATAGCAGACCTAATGGACTATCACGTGTCATACTCAGTTTGTTGAGATATAGTCTTTTGTCCATACAATCCATTCAAAGGGAGATTACTAAGGCATTTCACTCAAACACATTTTGCCCATTATAGCCCACTGTGTGAGTTGTGCCAAAAATCGGAAAGTGATTTCAGATAGCGGACCTAATGGACTATCACGTGTCATACTCAGTTTGTTGAGATATAGTCTTTTGTCCATACAATCCATTCAAAGGAAGATTACTAAGGCATTTCACTCAAACACATTTTGCCCATTATAGCCCACTGTGTGAGTTGTGCCAAAAATCGGAAAGTGATTTCAGATAGCGGACCTAATGGACTGTCACGTGTCATACTCAGTTTGTTCAGAAATAGTTTTTGGTCCATACAATTCGAAGGAAGATTACTAAGTCATTTCACTCAAACACATTTTGCCCATTATAGCCCACTGTGTGAGTTGTGCCAAAAATCGGAAAATGATGGAAGATAGCGGACCTAATGGACTATCATGTGTTATACTCAGTTTGTTCAGAAATAGTTTTTGGTCCATAGAATCCATTCAAAGGAAGATTACTAAGGCATTTCACTCAAACACATTTTGCCCATTATAGTGCACTGTGTGAGATGTGCCAAAAATCGAAAAGTGATTTAAGATAGCGGACCTTATGGACTATCACGTGTCATACTCAGTTTGTTCAGATATAGTTTTTTGTCCATACAATCCATTCAAAGGAAGATTACTAAGGCATTTCACTCAAACACATTTTGCCCATTATAGCCCACTGTGTGAGTTGTGCCAAAAATTGGAAGATGGTGGAATATAGCGGACCGAATGGACTATCACGTGTCATACTCAGTTTGTTGAGATATAGTCTTTTGTCCATACAATCCATTCAAAGGAAGATTACTAAGGCATTTCACTCAAACACATTTTGCCCATTATAGCCCACTGTGTGAGTTGTGCCAAAAATTGGAAAGTGGTGGAAGATAGCGGACCGAATGGACTATCACGTGTCATACTCAGTTTGTTGAGATATAGTCTTTTGTCCATACAATCCATTCAAAGGAAGATTACTAAGGCATTTCACTCAAACACATTTTGCCCATTATAGCCCACTGTGTGAGTTGTGCCAAAAATCGGAAAATGATGGAAGATAGCGGACCTAATGGACTATCATGTGTTATCAGTTTGTTCAGAAATAGTTTTTGGTCCATAGAATCCATTCAAAGGAAGATTACTAAGGCATTTCACTCAAACACATTTTGCCCATTATAGTGCACTGTGTGAGATGTGCCAAAAATCGAAAAGTGATTTAAGATAGCGGACCTTATGGACTATCACGTGTCATACTCTGTTTATTCAGAAATAGTTTTTGGTCCATACAATCCATTCGAAGGTAGATTACTAAGGCATTTCACTCAAACACATTTTGCCCATTATAGTGCACTGTGTGAGTTGTGCCAAAATGGACTATCACGTGTCATACTCAGTTTGTTGAGATATAGTCTTTTGTCCATACAATCCATTCAAAGGAAGATTACTAAGGCATTTCACTCAAACACATTTTGCCCATTATAGTGCACTGTGTGAGTTGTGCCAAAAATCGAAAAGTGATTTAAGATAGCGGAACTTATGGACTATCACGTGTCATACTCTGTTTATTCAGAAATAGTTTTTGGTCCATACAATCCATTCGAAGGAATATTACTAAGGCATTTCACTCAAACACATTTTGCCCATTATAGTGCACTGTGTGAGTTGTGCCAAAATGGACTATCACGTGTCATACTCAGTTTGTTCAGAAATAGTTTTTGGCCCATACAATCCATTCAAAGGTAGTTTACTAAGGCATTTCACTCAAAAACATTTTGCCCATTATAGCCCACTGTGTGAGTTGTGCCAAAAATCGGAAAATGATGGAAGATAGCGGACCTAATGGACTATCACGTGTCATACTCAGTTTGTTCAGAAATAGTTTTTGGTCCATACAATCCATTCGAAGGAAGATTACTAAGGCATTTCACTCAAACACATTTTGCCCATTATAGCCCACTGTGTGAGTTGTGCCAAAAATCGGAAAATGATGGAAGATAGCGGACCTAATGGACTATCATGTGTTATACTCAGTTTGTTCAGAAATAATTTTTGGTCCATAGAATCCATTCAAAGGAAGATTACTAAGGCATTTCACTCAAACACATTTTGCCCATTATAGTGCACTGTGTGAGTTGTGCCAAAAATCGAAAAGTAATTTAAGATAGCGGACCTTATGGACTATCACGAGTCATACTCAGTTTGTTCAGATATAGTTTTTTGTCCATACAATCCATTCAAAGGAAGATTACTAAGGCATTTCACTCAAACACATTTTGCCCATTATAGCCCACTGTGTGAGTTGTGCCAAAAATTGGAAGATGGTGGAATATAGCGGACCGAATGGACTATCACGTGTCATACTCAGTTTGTTGAGATATAGTCTTTTGTCCATACAATCCATTCAAAGGAAGATTACTAAGGCATTTCACTCAAACACATTTTGCCCATTATAGCCCACTGTGTGAGTTGTGCCAAAAATTGGAAAGTGGTGGAAGATAGCGGACCGAATGGACTATCACGTGTCATACTCAGTTTGTTGAGATATAGTCTTTTGTCCATACAATCCATTCAAAGGAAGATTACTAAGGCATTTCACTCAAACACATTTTGCCCATTATAGCCCACTGTGTGAGTTGTGCCAAAAATTGGAAAGTGGTGGAAGATAGCGGACCTAATGGACTATCACGTGTCATACTCAGTTTGTTCAGAAATAGTTTTTGGTCCATACAATCCATTCGAAGGAAGATTACTAAGGCATTTCACTCAAACACATTTTGCCCATTATAGCCCACTGTGTGAGTTGTGCCAAAAATCGGAAAATGATGGAAGATAGCGGACCTAATGGACTATCATGTGTTATACTCAGTTTGTTCAGAAATAATTTTTGGTCCATAGAATCCATTCAAAGGAAAATTACTAAGGCATTTCACTCAAACACATTTTGCCCATTATAGCCCACTGTGTGAGTTGTGCCAAAAATCGAAAAGTGATTTAAGATAGCGGACCTTATGGACTATCACGTGTCATACTCAGTTTGTTCAGATATAGTTTTTTGTCCATACAATCCATTCAAAGGAAGATTACTAAGGCATTTCACTCAAACACATTTTGCCCATTATAGCCCACTGTGTGAGTTGTGCCAAAAATTGGAAGATGGTGGAATATAGCGGACCGAATGGACTATCACGTGTCATACTCAGTTTGTTGAGATATAGTCTTTTGTCCATACAATCCATTCAAAGGAAGATTACTAAGGCATTTCACTCAAACACATTTTGCCCATTATAGCCCACTGTGTGAGTTGTGCCAAAAATTGGAAAGTGGTGGAAGATAGCGGACCGAATGGACTATCACGTGTCATACTCAGTTTGTTGAGATATAGTCTTTTGTCCATACAATCCATTCAAAGGAAGATTACTAAGGCATTTCACTCAAACACATTTTGCCCATTATAGCCCACTGTGTGAGTTGTGCCAAAAATTGGAAAGTGGTGGAAGATAGCGGACCGAATGGACTATCACGTGTCATACTCAGTTTGTTGAGATATAGTCTTTTGTCCATACAATCCATTCAAAGGAAGATTACTAAGGCATTTCACTCAAACACATTTTGCCCATTATAGCCCACTGTGTGAGTTGTGCCAAAAATCGGAAAATGATGGAAGATAGCAGACCTAATGGACTATCACGTGTCATACTCAGTTTGTTGAGATATAGTCTTTTGTCCATACAATCCATTCAAAGGGAGATTACTAAGGCATTTCACTCAAACACATTTTGCCCATTATAGCCCACTGTGTGAGTTGTGCCAAAAATCGGAAAGTGATTTCAGATAGCGGACCTAATGGACTATCACGTGTCATACTCAGTTTGTTGAGATATAGTCTTTTGTCCATACAATCCATTCAAAGGAAGATTACTAAGGCATTTCACTCAAACACATTTTGCCCATTATAGCCCACTGTGTGAGTTGTGCCAAAAATCGGAAAGTGATTTCAGATAGCGGACCTAATGGACTGTCACGTGTCATACTCAGTTTGTTCAGAAATAGTTTTTGGTCCATACAATTCGAAGGAAGATTACTAAGTCATTTCACTCAAACACATTTTGCCCATTATAGCCCACTGTGTGAGTTGTGCCAAAAATCGGAAAATGATGGAAGATAGCGGACCTAATGGACTATCATGTGTTATACTCAGTTTGTTCAGAAATAGTTTTTGGTCCATAGAATCCATTCAAAGGAAGATTACTAAGGCATTTCACTCAAACACATTTTGCCCATTATAGTGCACTGTGTGAGATGTGCCAAAAATCGAAAAGTGATTTAAGATAGCGGACCTTATGGACTATCACGTGTCATACTCTGTTTATTCAGAAATAGTTTTTGGTCCATACAATCCATTCGAAGGTAGATTACTAAGGCATTTCACTCAAACACATTTTGCCCATTATAGTGCACTGTGTGAGTTGTGCCAAAATGGACTATCACGTGTCATACTCAGTTTGTTCAGAAATAGTTTTTGGCCCATACAATCCATTCAAAGGTAGTTTACTAAGGCATTTCACTCAAAAACATTTTGCCCATTATAGCCCACTGTGTGAGTTGTGCCAAAAATCGGAAAATGATGGAGGATAGCGGACCTAATGGACTATAACGTGTTATACTCAGTTTATTCAGAAATAGTTTTTGGTCCATACAATCCATTCAAAGGAAGATTATTAAGGCATTGCACTCAAACACATTTTGCCCATTATAGCCCACTGTATGAGTTGTGCCAAAAATCGGAAAGTGATTTAAGATAGCGGACCTAATGAACTATCACGTGTCATACTCAGTTTGTTCAGATATAGTTTTTTGTCCATATAATCCATTCAAAGGAAGATTACTAAGGCATTTCACTCAAACACATTTTGCCCATTATAGCCCACTGTGTGAGGTGTGCCAAAAATCGAAAAAAGATGAAAGATAGCGGACCTTATGGACTATAACATGTCATACTCAGTTTGTTCAGATATAGTTTTTTGTCCATACAATTCATTCAAAGGAAGATTACTAAGGCATTTCACTCAAACACATTTTGCCCATTATAGCCCACTGTGTGAGTTGTACCAAAAATTGGAAAGTGGTGGAAGATAGCGGACCGAATGGACTATCACGTGTCATACTCAGTTTGTTGAGATATAGTCTTTTGTCCATACAATCCATTCAAAGGAAGATTACTAAGGCATTTCACTCAAACACATTTTGCCCATTATAGTCCACTGTGTGAGTTGTGCCAAAAATCGGAAAATGATGGAAGATAGCGGACCTAATGGACTATCACATGTCATACTCAGTTTGCTCAGATATAGTTTTTGGTTCATACAATCCATTCAAGGGAAGATTACTAAGGCTTTTCACTCAAACACATTTTGCCCATTATAGCCCACTGTGTGAGTTGTGCCAAAAATCGGAAAGTGGTGGAAGATAGCGGACCGAATGTACTATCACGTGTCATACTCAGTTTGTTGAGATATAGTCTTTTGTCCATACAATCCATTCAAAGGAAGATTATTAAGGCATTTCACTGAAACACATTTTGCCCATTATAGCCCACTGTGCGAGTTGTGCCAAAAATTGGAAAGTAGTGGAAGATAGCGGACCGAATGGACTATCACGTGTCATACTCAGTTTGTTGAGATATAGTCTTTTGTCCATACAATCCATTCAAAGGAAGATTACTAAGGCATTTCACTCAAACACATTTTGCCCATTATAGCCCACTGTGTGAGTTGTGCCAAAAATCGGAAAGTGGTGGAAGATAGCGGACCGAATGTACTATCACGTGTCATACTCAGTTTGTTGAGATATAGTCTTTTGTCCATACAATCCATTCAAAGGAAGATTATTAAGGCATTTCACTGAAACACATTTTGCCCAATATAGCCCACTGTGCGAGCTGTGCCAAAAATTGGAAAGTGGTGGAAGATAGCGGACCGAATGGACTATCACGTGTCATACTCAGTTTATTCAGAAATAGTTTTTGGTCCGTACAATCCATTCAAAGGAAAATTACTAAGGCTTTTCACTCAAACACATTTTGCCCATTATAGCCCACTGTGTAAGTTGTGACAAAAATTGGAAAGTGGTGGAAGATAGCCGACCTAATGGACTATCACGTGCCATACTCAGTTTGTTGAGATATAGTCTTTTGTCCATACAATCCATTAAAAGGAAGACTACTAAGGCATTTCACTCAAACACATTTTGCCCATTATAGCCCACTGTGTGAGTTGTGCCAAAAATCGGAAAATGATGGAAGATAGCAGACCTAATGGACTATCACATGTCATACTCAGTTTGTTCAGATATAGTCTTTTGGTCCATACAATCCATTCAAAGGAAAATTATTAAGTCATTTCACTCAAACACATTTTGCCCATTATAGCCCACTGTGTGAGTTGTGCCAAAAATCGGAAAATGATGGAAGATAGCAGACCTAATGGACTACCACGTGTCATACTCAGTTTGTTGAGATATAGTCTTTTGTCCATACAATCCATTCAAAGGGAAATTACTAAGGCATTTCACTCAAACACATTTTGCCCATTATAGCCCACTGTGTGAGTTGTGCCAAAAATCGGAAAGTGATTTCAGATAGCGGACCTAATGGACTATCACGTGTCATACTCAGTTTATTCAGAAATAGTTTTTGGTCCGTACAATCCATTCAAAGGAAAATTACTAAGGCTTTTCACTCAAACACATTTTGCCCATTATAGCCCACTGTGTAAGTTGTGCCAAAAATTGGAAAGTGGTGGAAGATAGCGGACCTAATGGACTATCACGTGTCATACTCAGTTTGTTGAGATATAGTCTTTTGTCCATACAATCCATTCAAAGGAAGATTACTAAGGCATTTCACTCAAACACATTTTGCCCATTATAGCCCACTGTGTGAGTTGTGCCAAAAATCGGAAAGTGATTTCAGATAGCGGACCTAATGGACTATCACGTGTCATACTCAGTTTGTTGAGATATAGTCTTTTGTCCATACAATCCATTCAAAGGAAGATTACTAAGGCATTTCACTCAAACACATTTTGCCCATTATGTGACAACCTTGTAGTGGACTGGTACGACTGGTCTTAGGCACGGCAATAGCTCGTCGGAATCGGGGTGGTTCTTGTCCACGGGTTGGCTACAATTTATTTTGATTCGTACCGTTTTTACATTTAACATTGGACAGACACATCAGAGAAGGATGACCATTATATAAACGGACAGACACATGCAACAAAATTGGGTATCTAAAGCGTGATGCCATGAATATTGGACATTATGGAGACTTTGGTGTAGTTGTCTCGCTGGGTGGCCCTCCCCATGTGGCGTAATTCGTGCCATCCATTGCTTCCGTAGACCCTATAAATAAAATATTTTTTGGAAGCCCCTATCTAATCACTCACTCACCAGTTTTTTGGATTCACATCTTACCTTATAACCAATTAGCTCGACATAGTTAAATAACTACCTAATTCATTTCAGAATTACCAAGAATTACTTTTTGTTTGTTTTATATCTATTGAACATACATGTAATTTTTACGTACAAATAAACAATTTTGATTTATTGAAAAAAATGCTTTTTTAATACATACATAGTATGTGTATACTAGAATGAATAAAGTGAGAACAATTAAACAATTTACTATAGGCTAAATTTTCTTAAATATAATTTACAGATAGTTAATAATTATTTTTTTTTTAAAATTTGAATTATAGGCTTACAAATATTTTTTGTCTTCAATGATTGGCTTATTTGACTTTTATCTTTTTTTTTTTTAGTTTCAAAATATTCGTTTTTTTTTTATTTTTTTCTTTTAACGTGGGATTATGAATTTATGATGTACACATATACAAAATTCAATTAATTTGAAAGTTTTATAATATTATGGATCTTATTAATATTATATGTATGTAAAATATTTTTTATATGTATACATATATTTTACCTGAATCAATCTATATACATACGAGTTTCCTTTGGGAAGCAGGAATATAAATATATTTTCCTCCGAAATAGCAATACTTTTAGTCTCTTCAATTTTTGCTTTTTAAAACAAATTGCAGGAAATCAATTGATTAAAAAATGGACACGTGTTTTCTTTGCTTAGTGGTTTAATGGGCTAAGTCGTGTAGCGGTTCCTATTTAGTCTACCTTCTCATAAATTTTCGGATCTGAATGTGTTTAGTCCCATCCACGTGCCAAAGGTTTCACGACCTTAAGTCTTCCCGTTTTAGCAATATGCCACTGTTCTCAAAATATTTACCTCAGCCCGAAACCACTAAGTCTACACTTAACCGTTTTGGCCGTGAACGAGTGTGTTTCCAACCACAGATGGCACCGTAAGTGTCCTTTATTTTTATATTTATGCCTAAATTGTTAGGAATAATTTTTCTTAATTTAGGGGTTCAAATTTTCACATCCTATGGTACAAAAAAAAAGAATATGTCCACCGGAATCAATATGACAACAACCCATTGGATATCAAAATACTATCCAAGGACAGGATATGACATTATTCTACAGATGGACATAATTCCCAATTGCACATACACAAGATGTAATGTAACAATCACGTTATACGTACCCAAAGAATTATAAAAATTAATATCCTCGTGTTGAATACTCTTCCCTCTTTTTCACTGACGCTTTAAATATTTTATTAGCACATACACAGAAACATACACTCGACTTTACAACTAGACTTCTTTCCTATTCACTTATCACTGCACGACTGATTCTATATTTCTAGCCTTGAACATTCACCGCTATTCAAGTTTTTTCTTTTTATTTTTCTTGTAAATTCCTCACCAAACTACACAATTAAACCTTGAATATTACAATTGTAGTACAATAACACAAAAAAAACGATATGATCAAGCTGAGAACATATTCATTCTCTGTACTCTTTAGTACTCCATCAGCGCCACCTACATTCTAATAGTAAAGTTTTGTATGTAATTTTCTATCTGGATATCATCTCCCTTTACCAAGTTTCATTACAATAATCATGAAGAAGATATAAACAAAAAACTAATACAATTTTGACAGTAACATTTAATTCAATTTGCATATGCAGTGTTCTCTCAATAAAAAAAAAACAATTAAATTAAATTAAAGAAAATTCGTACTGCCGGAGTGACCGTCACAAAGCCAATGTTTATTCCACAAATCTACTGAGGAATAAACTTTGGGACACAAAACGAAGTTCGGGCACGAATAAAAATTGGGTATGTAGGTCAAGCAAACCTTAAATTATCCCTGACCTAGTAAACTACATTTCTGTTCTCTTTCAAGGTCAATGTTGTTTATCTATTGGGTATGTGAAAAAGTTAAGTGTCAATATTATGCATACTTTATGATAACTATTAAAAAGTAGTATCATAAAAAATCCATATTTGGTCGTTGAAATTACAAATAAGGTGAAATGAAAAAAAGAAATATGTATATCTGTTTGAATAAACTATAAGAAGTAAACGGAAGGGGTGGAATTGGAGTACACAAAGTGTAGGCATATTCAACAATGTATAATGTGAGTATGGTTCCATTTGATATTTTATGCAATTATAGATATTAATATGTATTGTGTTACTTTTTATTTTTCAGATAATCCTCAGTGTTATGCTTATCATGAACCATTGCATGATGGGTATACTTATAATATATGTTGTAAAGAAAAGCGAAATTACATACTGCCGGTTAAAAAATATTTGGCTTATTTCCAGTTTATCAAAATATATACAAACAAACAAATTTGTTGTTGTGCTACTAAGAATTATAAAAATTAAATTTAAATAGAATTTCTTTTTCTTTTAATTTTGCCACTTTCCATTCCAAAAAGATTATCAATAAAATAAAATTTGAAACGAATTGGAATTGAAATATTTTCTTGTTTATACACCTATTTATTAAGCATAGTTGGGAGGTGTTATTGCAACCTTGCAATCCGCAATCATTACTGATTGCAATTTCAATATGTTTTCAAGCAGTTTTTGGAAAGTATTTACAGACTGCTGGTAACAATGTTTCAATTATTGCAACTTAAAGTGTTGCAATCAGTGAGTAATTGAAAGAAATCCAATCTTTTTCGATTTGAATTGTTCAAACTTGCCTAGATTGCAGTCATATTTACCATACTTTTAAGTTTTACACGAATAATACTTTCATGTAAATTCTTTGCAAAAGAAAGTTGTTTTAAAAATTTTTTGCTTGCAGGCCTATTTAGATAATAAGTACGTTCAAAAACGGAATTCAAATTAAGTTTTCGTTTTTCAAAAAAACGAATTAAAATCTTGTGTGCGTTCTAAATTTATTATTTCACCCGCTTAAACCCGGCGTGCTTCGCTACACCTACCACTATAATTTGTCCACATTTTTAGACTGCTGATGTAATTCAGACCAAATTCAAGATATGTATACTGAACTCAATAGTTAGTTTGTGTGGAAGCTACCACGTCTACTTGTCCGCCCTTTTTTCTTCTAGTAATTTTTAATGACTGGAATTTTAAGGCATAATGTGATGGTATGGTTTGAAAATCGTAAGTATGACCATCAAACTGCTGGTGTATTAAATTCATTTTCAGGTATTAATTCCCCTTTATTTAATAACTTTTTTTTTTTTTTTTATGTTTTCCCTTTTCAGCTATTTGTTATTGTCAGCTCTTCTCATTAATCTATTTAGATTAAGCATGGTGATGACTATTTCTTTGAATTCAGTGGTGAGTGTTATTAATAATTTTTTCTTTATATTTTTTTTTTTTTTTTTTTTTTTTTTTTTAAAGTTGTTCAGTGTTTAAGATGCTGCGCATGTACTATGCCAATACTCTGACCTTTTAGGTTTTCAACCTCGTATTGGTTCTGACCAATTTTTCTTTTTATTCGGCATTTAAGCCATGGTTTACAGAACTTGGCGTTTATGCCTTTAGAAAAATTGCTTTGAACGAAATTTTTTCTGAATACCTCTTGGCCTTCTTTGAATGTTGTGATTCTGCTTCTTTTATTGTAGGATTTTACATTTCGTTCATAGGCTTCGCGTAACTTGTGTTTTATCTTTTTATGAATTAATTGCATTTGTGCTGCTTTTGGTAATACTAGATTTTCACCGTCTTCTAGTGAGTTAAGTTTTCTAAGTATTTCATAGGCATCAGCGTGCGTTATCATGTTAAAACCTGTGAAAGCAAAGTATGGTGTAACTCCCGTTGAAGAGTGTACTGTTGATCTTAGTGTACATTCGATTTTGCTTAGATTTTCATCCCAAACGGCTTGGTCGCTCTGAAGACAACTTCTAATACCACTTAATATTGTTTGATTAACTCTTTCGCTGGCGTTGGCTTGCGGAGAATGTATTGCTGTTCTAACATGTTTTACTCCAAACGCATTTAAGAGGTCTTGGAACGTTGTAGACACAAATTGCTTGCCATTATCAGAGTGTATCTGTTCTGGAACACCGAATTTATAAAAAACTTCATTTAACAAGAATTTGCATAGTGCTTTTGAAGAAGCTTTAGGCATTGCCTTCAGTAAAACGAATTTAGTCAGATGATCTAATACTATAAAGATAAATGAATTACCGGATTTTGATCTGGGATAAGGTCCTAAAAAGTCAACGTATAGTTTCTGAAAAGGGCGCTGAGTTACCACTTGCTTTCCCATCGTCGGGCGTAAAATTTGTTTTGGATGTTTCGACTCTTTACAAACAACACAGTTATTGACGTAATTTCTTACGTCAGTAACCATTAAAGGCCAATAAAAAAGTTCGCGAATATTATACAATGTTCTTGCAATACCACCATGTGTGGTATTAGTTACATGATGTTTTTCTACGATTTCTTGCCTTAAGGCTTCTGGTACCCAAATCTTCCAACAGATATTTTCATCGCTTTCTCCTTGACTGAATTTTGTCTTTTTGAATACAATGTCATCTTTTATTTTTAGATCTGGTAATCTATCTTGGTTTTGTTTTATCGTCTCCATAAGCGTGATGTATTTTTCACTTTTAAACTCCTTTGAATTCAAGTCTATTAAACCTCTTGACTCAACTGAGATTTCTTCCATGCTTAGTCTAGAAAGCATGTCAGGTACAATATTTTTACTGCCTTTACGATGTTCGATGTTAAATTTGAATCCTTGTAGTTTTAAGCTCCATCTTGCTAGTCGTCCATTTAAATCTTGCTGTCTCATCAGCCATTTTAGACTTGAATGGTCGGTAATGACAGTGAAGTCCATTAGCTCGATGTATTGGCGAAATTTTTCGATAGCTAAAACTACAGCTAGGCATTCTTTTTCTGAAGTGGAATAATTTTTTTGTGCCGTATTTAATTTTTTTGAAAAATATTCAATAGGATGTTCTGAATCATCCTCACTCTTCTGAAATAAAACGGCCCCTACTCCTACATTTGATGCATCGCATTGTACATAAAAATGTTTGTCAAAATCTGGGCTGGACAGTATTGGACTGGATACTAATTTTTGCTTTAACTCTTCAAAGGATTTTAAAGCCTCCGGGGATAATACAAATTTTGAAGATTTTTTTAGGGTGTCGGTAAGAGGTGCAGTTACAGTTGAAAAATCGTGAATAAATCTTCTGTACCACCCTACTGTGCCTAAAAATTTCCTCACTTCTTTTGGAGTCTTAGGTGGATTTATGTTTAATATTGCCTCTATTTTGCTCTTATCAGGTTTGAGTTTGCCGCCACCTACAATATAGCCAAGGTATTTAAGTTCTTTATGACAAAATTTAGATTTCTCCATATTGATAGTTAGTCCTGCTGATGTCAACCTTTGTCCTACAATCTTAAGCATCTCTATATGTGTATTAAAATCTGGTGATACGATCAGCAAATCATCTAAATAAACAAATATTTTATCCTTCAGCACCGATGGTATGACCTTGTCCATGAGACGGCATAGGCGTTGAGCGGCATTGCATAATCCGAAAGGCATCACTTTAAATTGATAATGTGGTCGGCCTTGAACGGTGAATGCTGTTTTAGCTCTGCTCGTTTTCTCCAAAGGGATTTGCCAAAATGCGTCTTTCAAATCTATGGCTGAGATATAGTGCGTGTCGCCAAGTCTCGCTAATAATCCATCTATGTTTGGGAGCGGATATGCATCCTTCTTTGTCACCTTATTTAATTCTCTTGCATCCAAACATAAACGATTTTTATTAGGTTTGATCACTAGGGTTGTCCTATTATTCCACTCTGCTGCTTGAGCCTCTTCTATCACATCAAGTTCGAGCATTCGATCGAGCTCCTTGTATGTGAGTTTTTGCACTGCTGGACTGACTGGGTAAAATCTCATTTTCTTCGGCTCTGCATCTCCTGTATCGATAATATGTGTTTCGAGATGCGTTTTGCCAAGTCCATACTTGGTATAGCATTTAAAATATTGTTTTGCTTCATCTAATTTTTGCAGTTGTTGTGGGCTGAGTTTGTGTACTTTGTCATCCTCTAAGTGATCAGTGGTTATTTCGCCTATCATATTATCTATAGCACAAATTCGTATACCTATTTGTCTCCAAAAATCATATCCTAATATTAATTCCTGCTGTAGGTTAGGGACTAAGTATAAAATTATTTCTTTATTTTCAGAACCTTTAATAATTGTTGCCTTTATTTTACCTATAATATCATGACCTTTACCGTCAGCTGTTTTTATTGTAGATTTAAAGTCTAATATTGTGGCATTCATTTTCTTGGCATTTTCTATACAATTTTTTCCAAGGCAGCTAATTGAAGCTCCGCTATCCATTAAGCCCTTTAAAGATACTCCATTTATCGTTACATGCATGTATGGCCTAATATCACTATCGGATCTGAATAGTGTTGATGCGATTTCTTTTCGTTCAGTTTTTCGATGTACATGCCTCTCTCTAGTCTTGGTAATTTTCTCTGATATTTTCGGTTGATAATCTTTGAATATTTTATCTCTGATTTTCTTATAGTTAACCAAACGCTCTTCGTATGTAGCCAAGTGTCTGGATTTTATTTGATTTATGTTATTTTTATTAGTTTTGTCAATATTAAATGTTTGATTTAAATGATTTTCTGACCCCGTATATTCTTTTTCATGGTCTTCTTCATTTTCCTTCCTTTCGACTTTATTGAATAAGGATTCAGAATCAGGTGTAAATTCGGTTGTTGTTTTTGTAGATGCTGGTCTGTATACGAACATGGGGTTCCAGCTCACTCCATATTCACTTTTCTGTTTCCCGTGCATTTAGGACATTTGGGTGTAATAACGTTCTCGAACCCACATTTGTAGCAAAAAAGGTTTCTCTGCTCTAAAGTACACTCGACAAATGTATGTCCAGGTGATCTGCAGTTCCAGCAGATGAGCTGTTTTGCTGGTATAGTCGCTTTTAAGGCTTCAATCTCAAATCTGTTGTCCTCTTCGATAGGGTTGAAATCGATTTCGTTAACTCTTCTCATAGGAAATTGTCGCTGGTTGTTTCTTTTCGCCATATTGCGTTCTGCTCGTTTGCATTCATCCAGCAAATGATCGAAGGTTCTAATATTAATGGGATACATCAACTGGTATAATCCGTCCTTTAGATTGTCCTTGACTGTTCTGACAAGTTCTTCCTCTCTTATACTGCGACTAAGTTGGTTTTTCAGATTAATAATCTCACCTATAAAATTTTCTGAGGTCTCTGAGGGATGTTGTCGTCTTTCCATTATGCACCTTTGTATCTCGGTATCGCTCTCAAATCGCCTAAATTTCCGGATAAGATTATATTTTAACTGAGCCCATACACAATACGGATTTTCTCGTCTGAACGTCCAAAACCATTCATACGCTTGTCCGGCTAACAGGTGATGAAAACCTTTCATCAGTGTTGCCGTTGTGCAGTTATAATCTACCTTTAGGGATTCTACTCTAAATACAAAGTCTTCGACTGTAAATGATTTTCGACTACCATCAAATTTAATTCCCCATTTTTCTAAATCGCTTGGTATCTGGTGTTTTTGTTGTGGGTTTGATGCTGGCGTTTGAACATGTTGTTGAAAAGTATCATGCCTCATTTGTTGCATATTACCGAAATCACTAACTGGTTGTTGGTTAGGTATAGCTGAAGAAAAATTACGTTCAGTTCTAATTACTTCATGCACGATTTGTGGAATTAGTTGTTGCAATGACTCTTTCACTTGATTAAGTACTGCGGCTTGTGATGCACCTATTGACGCACTCACATATTCTCTAAGTGTTAAGCCATCGAGGTTAAGAGATTCGCTGCCACTACCTGCTGTTTGGTTTAGACGTAAAGAAAGCCGGTTGCTAATATCATGTGGCGTTTCACTCGAATGTTCTGGCGATGTCAATGAAACATTTGGTGTAACGGTCTGCTGTTCAATAGCCTGTTGAGACGTTGTTGGTTGTGTGGCCTGTTGCGCTATTGCTGTTTGTGTGGTTTGTGTCGGCACTGGTATCTGTGGAAATTCTAAAGACAACAATGAAGGGATTGCATTTGTAGCTGTTATTGTCTCATTTGTTCTAGTAGTTGTAGTATTATTGCCTTGACCAATACGGCTTTTTCCTTTTGATCTCAATACCCTACCCTCTTCCATTTTTCAAAGTTATTCTATTCACAGAAACTAGATTTATTTTTCTCCGAGATTTTATACTAGTAAGCGGAAAGTATACTCTACTCAAATCGAATACAATGAAAAGCAATGAAGAAAGTATTTCCTATAAAGCGATCGAAATTGATGAAAAACTTGAAAGTGAAATCCTATCTATATATAATAAAAAAATTCAAAAATGGTCTGCAATTCAACCCCAATACGTTTTAGTATTAAATTAATTATCATGGATACTCACGAGATAATGAAAAATAATTTCGAGCCCTGAACTACATAAACTATTAATAAATCTGCTAAAAATTAAATATATGAAAAAAAGAAATATATGTATGTATATAGGTATATATCAGTATAAAACAAAGCAAATTGCTGAGAGAGAAAAATGAATCAAATATTGGTATATATGTACATGCACAAAAACTGTTTAAGTATAAGTTACAATAGTAATCACTAAAGTTGATAAATATGCTTTTTTTGTTTGTATAAATTGTTAATGGTATATATATAAAGGTATATAGAAAAATAGTTAATAATAAATTATTTTATATATATAATTAAATTATATAATTAAGTATTGTTTATAAGTATAATTACCAAATTGTATAATAAATATAATTTCAATTCAATTATTTATTTTCAGGTTGATGTGAATCACAAGGTTACTACTGGCAGTTACATACATAGATGTCCAAAAATTCTCTTTTGACAATGTGGTATTTGCATTATAACTCTGATGAATTTAATCATAAGATTAAGCCTACAACTTGTCAAAATTTAAAAATGTATTTATCTTTCTCTTTTCTGTAGGAAAAGATCAATAAAATGTATATGTACACCCAAAGAAAATTTCAGTTGTTATTATTAAAAACATATTTATTTTTTTGATTTGTTGCTGTTAAACTTGGACAGGACACCGGACGATACAACATAAAATTGAGCTGATTCGGTGTACCTCTTTTCATCTCTAGGAGTCGCAAATAAACACTTGGCGCTTAAGACCTCGGATTATGACTTACTCCCACAAGAATCCATTCAGTTCGCCTGATCAGTTCATCAATAATTTCTTTATCTTTAAAGCTTACGTCGCAACACAGGCATGGTATTGAAATTACCTTCCGGGACTTACGCAACTTGAAAGACAAAAGAAATCTTGATAGGTATGGCATTTTAAAAAAAAACGCTCATACGTTGGGCGCCAAAATTGTGACAACCTTGTAGTGGACTGGTACGACTGGTCTTAGGCACGGCAATAGCTCGTCGGAATCGGGGTGGTTCTTGTCCACGGGTTGGCTACAATTTATTTTGATTCGTACCGTTTTTACATTTAACATTGGACAGACACATCAGAGAAGGATGACCATTATATAAACGGACAGACACATGCAACAAAATTGGGTATCTAAAGCGTGATGCCATGAATATTGGACATTATGGAGACTTTGGTGTAGTTGTCTCGCTGGGTGGCCCTCCCCATGTGGCGTAATTCGTGCCATCCATTGCTTCCGTAGACCCTATAAATAAAATATTTTTTGGAAGCCCCTATCTAATCACTCACTCACCAGTTTCTTGGATTCACATCTTACCTTATAACCAATTAGCTCGACATAGTTAAATAACTACCTAATTCATTTCAGAATTACCAAGAATTACTTTTTGTTTGTTTTATATCTATTGAACATACATGTAATTTTTACGTACAAATAAACAATTTTGATTTATTGAAAAAAATGCTTTTTTAATACATACATAGTATGTGTATACTAGAATGAATAAAGTGAGAACAATTAAACAATTTACTATAGGCTAAATTTTCTTAAATATAATTTACAGATAGTTAATAATTATTTTTTTTTTAAAATTTGAATTATAGGCTTACAAATATTTTTTGTCTTCAATGATTGGCTTATTTGACTTTTATCTTTTTTTTTTTTAGTTTCAAAATATTCGTTTTTTTTTTATTTTTTTCTTTTAACGTGGGATTATGAATTTATGATGTACACATATACAAAATTCAATTAATTTGAAAGTTTTATAATATTATGGATCTTATTAATATTATATGTATGTAAAATATTTTTTATATGTATACATATATTTTACCTGAATCAATCTATATACATACGAGTTTCCTTTGGGAAGCAGGAATATAAATATATTTTCCTCCGAAATAGCAATACTTTTAGTCTCTTCAATTTTTGCTTTTTAAAACAAATTGCAGGAAATCAATTGATTAAAAAATGGACACGTGTTTTCTTTGCTTAGTGGTTTAATGGGCTAAGTCGTGTAGCGGTTCCTATTTAGTCTACCTTCTCATAAATTTTCGGATCTGAATGTGTTTAGTCCCATCCACGTGCCAAAGGTTTCACGACCTTAAGTCTTCCCGTTTTAGCAATATGCCACTGTTCTCAAAATATTTACCTCAGCCCGAAACCACTAAGTCTACACTTAACCGTTTTGGCCGTGAACGAGTGTGTTTCCAACCACAGATGGCACCGTAAGTGTCCTTTATTTTTATATTTATGCCTAAATTGTTAGGAATAATTTTTCTTAATTTAGGGGTTCAAATTTTCACATCCTATGGTACAAAAAAAAAGAATATGTCCACCGGAATCAATATGACAACAACCCATTGGATATCAAAATACTATCCAAGGACAGGATATGACATTATTCTACAGATGGACATAATTCCCAATTGCACATACACAAGATGTAATGTAACAATCACGTTATACGTACCCAAAGAATTATAAAAATTAATATCCTCGTGTTGAATACTCTTCCCTCTTTTTCACTGACGCTTTAAATATTTTATTAGCACATACACAGAAACATACACTCGACTTTACAACTAGACTTCTTTCCTATTCACTTATCACTGCACGACTGATTCTATATTTCTAGCCTTGAACATTCACCGCTATTCAAGTTTTTTCTTTTTATTTTTCTTGTAAATTCCTCACCAAACTACACAATTAAACCTTGAATATTACAATTGTAGTACAATAACACAAAAAAAACGATATGATCAAGCTGAGAACATATTCATTCTCTGTACTCTTTAGTACTCCATCAGCGCCACCTACATTCTAATAGTAAAGTTTTGTATGTAATTTTCTATCTGGATATCATCTCCCTTTACCAAGTTTCATTACAATAATCATGAAGAAGATATAAACAAAAAACTAATACAATTTTGACAGTAACATTTAATTCAATTTGCATATGCAGTGTTCTCTCAATAAAAAAAAAACAATTAAATTAAATTAAAGAAAATTCGTACTGCCGGAGTGACCGTCACAATTATAGCCCACTGTGTAAGCTGTGCCAAAAATCGGAAAATGATGGAAGATAGCAGACCTAATGGACTATCACATGTCATACTCAGTTTGTTCAGATATAGTTTTTTGTCCATACAATCCATTCAAAGGAAGATTACTAAGGCATTTCACTCAAACACATTTTGCCCATTATAGCCCACTGTGTGAGTTGTGCCAAAAATCGGAAAATGATGGAAGATAGCAGACCTAATGGACTATCACATGTCATACTCAGTTTGTTCAGATATAGTCTTTTGGTCCATACAATCCATTCAAAGGAAAATTATTAAGTCATTTCACTCAAACACATTTTGCCCATTATAGCCCACTGTGTGAGTTGTGCCAAAAATCGGAAAGTGATTTCAGATAGCGGACCTAATGGACTATAACATGTCATACTCAGTTTGTTTAGATATAGTTTTTTGTCCATACAATCCATTCAAAGGAAGATTACTAAGGCATTTCACTCAAACACATTTTGCCCATTATAGCCCACTGTGTGAGTTGTGCCAAAAATCGGAAAATGATGGAAGATAGCAGACCTAATGGACTATCACATGTCATACTCAGTTTGTTCAGATATAGTCTTTTGTCCATACAATCCATTCAAAGGAAGATTACTAAGGCATTTCACTCAAACACATTTTGCCCATTATAGCCCACTGTGTGAGTTGTGCCAAAAATCGGAAAATGATGGAAGATAGCAGACCTAATGGACTATCACATGTCATACTCAGTTTGTTCAGATATAGTCTTTTGTCCATACAATCCATTCAAAGGAAGATTACTAAGGCATTTCACTCAAACACATTTTGCCCATTATAGCCCACTGTGTGAGTTGTGCCAAAAATTGGAAGATGGTGGAACATAGCGGACCGAATGGACTATCACGTGTCATACTCAGTTTGTTGAGATATAGTCTTTTGTCCATACAATCCATTCAAAGGAAGATTACTAAGGCATTTCACTCAAACACATTTTGCCCATTATAGCCCACTGTGTGAGTTGTGCCAAAAATCGGAAAGTGATTTCAGATAGCGGACCTAATGGACTATAACATGCCATACTCAGTTTGTTCAGATATAGTTTTTTGTCCATACAATCCATTCAAAGGAAGATTACTAAGGCATTTCACTCAAACACATTTTGCCCATTATAGCCCACTGTGTGAGTTGTGCCAAAAATCGGAAAGTGGTGGAAGATAGCGGACCGAATGGACTATCACGTGTCATACTCAGTATATTCAGAAATAGTTTTTGGTCTATACAATCCATTCAAAGGAAAATTACTAAGGCATTTCACTCAAACACATTTTGCCCATTATAGCCCACTGTGTGAGTTGTGCCAAAAATTGGAAAGTGGTAGAAGATAGCGGACCGAATGTACTATCACATGTCATACTCAGTTTGTTGAGATATAGTCTTTTGTCCATACAATCCATTCAAAGGAAGATTATTAAGGCATTTCACTCAAACACATTTTGCCCATTATAGCCCACTGTGTGAGTTGTGCCAAAAATCGGAAAATGATGGAAGATAGCAGACCTAATGGACTATCACATGTCATACTCAGTTTGTTCAGATATAGTCTTTTGGTCCATACAATCCATTCAAAGGAAAATTATTAAGTCATTTCACTCAAACACATTTTGCCCATTATAGCCCACTGTGTGAGTTGTGCCAAAAATCGGAAAATGATGGAAGATAGCAGACCTAATGGACTATCACGTGTCATACTCAGTTTGTTGAGATATAGTCTTTTGTCCATACAATCCATTCAAAGGGAGATTACTAAGGCATTTCACTCAAACACATTTTGCCCATTATAGCCCACTGTGTGAGTTGTGCCAAAAATCGGAAAGTGGTGGAAGATAGCGGACCGAATGTACTATCACGTGTCATACTCAGTTTGTTGAGATATAGTCTTTTGTCCATACAATCCATTCAAAGGAAGATTATTAAGGCATTTCACTGAAACACATTTTGCCCAATATAGCCCACTGTGCGAGTTGTGCCAAAAATTGGAAAGTGGTGGAAGATAGCGGACCGAATGGACTATCACGTGTCATACTCAGTTTATTCAGAAATAGTTTTTGGTCCGTACAATCCATTCAAAGGAAAATTACTAAGGCTTTTCACTCAAACACATTTTGCCCATTATAGCCCACTGTGTAAGTTGTGACAAAAATTGGAAAGTGGTGGAAGATAGCCGACCTAATGGACTATCACGTGCCATACTCAGTTTGTTGAGATATAGTCTTTTGTCCATACAATCCATTAAAAGGAAGACTACTAAGGCATTTCACTCAAACACATTTTGCCCATTATAGCCCACTGTGTGAGTTGTGCCAAAAATCGGAAAATGATGGAAGATAGCAGACCTAATGGACTATCACGTGTCATACTCAGTTTGTTGAGATATAGTCTTTTGTCCATACAATCCATTCAAAGGTAGATTACTAAGGCATTTCACTCAAACACATTTTGCCCATTATAGCCCACTGTGTGAGTTGTGCCAAAAATCGGAAAGTGATTTCAGATAGCGGACCTAATGGACTATCACGTGTCATACTCAGTTTATTCAGAAATAGTTTTTGGTCCATAGAATCCATTCAAAGGAATATTACTAAGGCATTTCACTCAAACACATTTTGCCCATTATAGTGCACTGTGTGAGTTGTGCCAAAAATCGAAAAGTGATTTAAGATAGCGGAACTTATGGACTATCACGTGTCATACTCTGTTTATTCAGAAATAGTTTTTGGTCCATACAATCCATTCGAAGGAATATTACTAAGGCATTTCACTCAAACACATTTTGCCCATTATAGTGCACTGTGTGAGTTGTGCCAAAATGGACTATCACGTGTCATACTCAGTTTGTTCAGAAATAGTTTTTGGTCCATACAATCCATTCAAAGGTAGTTTACTAAGGCATTTCACTCAAAAACATTTTGCCCATTATAGCCCACTGTGTGAGTTGTGCCAAAAATCGGAAAATGATGGAGGATAGCGGACCTAATGGACTATCACGTGTCATACTCAGTTTGTTCAGAAATAGTTTTTGGTCCATACAATCCATTCGAAGGAAGATTACTAAGGCATTTCACTCAAACACATTTTGCCCATTATAGCCCACTGTGTGAGTTGTGCCAAAAATCGGAAAATGATGGAAGATAGCGGACCTAATGGACTATCACGTGTCATACTCAGTTTGTTCAGATATAGTTTTTTGTCCATACAATCCATTCAAAGGAAGATTACTAAGGCATTTCACTCAAACACATTTTGCCCATTATAGCCCACTGTGTGAGTTGTGCCAAAAATTGGAAGATGGTGGAAGATAGCGGACCGAATGGACTATCACGTGTCATACTCAGTTTGTTGAGATATAGTCTTTTGTCCATACAATCCATTCAAAGGAAGATTACTAAGGCATTTCACTCAAACACATTTTGCCCATTATAGCCCACTGTGTGAGTTGTGCCAAAAATTGGAAAGTGGTGGAAGATAGCGGACCGAATGGACTATCACGTGTCATACTCAGTTTGTTGAGATATATTCTTTTGTCCATACAATCCATTCAAAGGAAGATTACTAAGGCATTTCACTCAAACACATTTTGCCCATTATAGCCCACTGTGTGAGTTGTGCCAAAAATTGGAAAGTGGTGGAAGATAGCGGACCGAATGGACTATCACGTGTCGTACTCAGTTTGTTGAGATATATTCTTTTGTCCATACAATCCATTCAAAGGAAGATTACTAAGGCATTTCACTCAAACACATTTTGCCCATTATAGCCCACTGTGTGAGTTGTGCCAAAAATTGGAAAGTGGTGGAAGATAGCGGACCGAATGGACTATCACGTGTCATACTCAGTTTGTTGAGATATAGTCTTTTGTCCATACAATCCATTCAAAGGAAGATTACTAAGGCATTTCACTCAAACACATTTTGCCCATTATAGCCCACTGTGTGAGTTGTGCCAAAAATCGGAAAGTGATTTCAGATAGCGGACCTAATGGACTATAACATGTCATACTCAGTTTGTTCAGATATAGTTTTTTGTCCATACAATCCATTCAAAGGAAGATTACTAAGGCATTTCACTCAAACACATTTTGCCCATTATAGCCCACTGTGTGAGTTGTGCCAAAAATCGGAAAGTGGTGGAAGATAGCGGACCTAATGGACTATCACGTGTCATACTCAGTTTGTTGAGATATAGTCTTTTGTCCATACAATCCATTCAAAGGAAGATTACATACATACATACATAACTGGCCTTTACAACCCTGTGTCAGGATTACGGCCTAACTTCTCGCAGCACTCATGTTGTGTGTGTCAATTTTTATCCATGAGTACCGGGACCTACAGTTTAATGTCGACTCCGAACGACAGACTTGAGAAGCTTGTTCATGGCAATTAGTTACTCTCAGAGCTTTTGCCAGAAGACTGCTGAGAGGTAGTCGCCGAAAGAAATATTTTTTTCATATTTCTTTTTTTGAAGATGTCAGAGCCTGGAGTCGAACCCAGGACCCATGTCTTAGTAAGCCAACACACTAACCACTAGACCACGGCGACTACGGAAGATTACTAAGGCATTTCACTCAAACACATTTTGCCCATTATAGCCCACTGTGTGAGTTGTGCCAAAAATCGGAAAATGGTGGAAGATAGCAGACCTAATGGACTATCACGTGTCATACTCAGTTTGTTGAGATATAGTCTTTTGTCCATACAATCCATTCAAAGGGAGATTACTAAGGCATTTCACTCAAACACATTTTGCCCATTATAGCCCACTGTGTGAGTTGTGCCAAAAATCGGAAAGTGATTTCAGATAGCGGACCTAATGGACTATCACGTGTCATACTCAGTTTGTTGAGATATAGTCTTTTGTCCATACAATCCATTCAAAGGAAGATTACTAAGGCATTTCACTCAAACACATTTTGCCCATTATAGCCCACTGTGTGAGTTGTGCCAAAAATCGGAAAGTGATTTCAGATAGCGGACCTAATGGACTGTCACGTGTCATACTCAGTTTGTTCAGAAATAGTTTTTGGTCCATACAATCCATTCGAAGGAAGATTACTAAGTCATTTCACTCAAACACATTTTGCCCATTATAGCCCACTGTGTGAGTTGTGCCAAAAATCGGAAAATGATGGAAGATAGCGGACCTAATGGACTATCATGTGTTATACTCAGTTTGTTCAGAAATAGTTTTTGGTCCATAGAATCCATTCAAAGGAAGATTACTAAGGCATTTCACTCAAACACATTTTGCCCATTATAGCCCACTGTGTAAGTTGTGACAAAAATTGGAAAATGATGGAAGATAGCAGACCTAATGGACTATCACGTGCCATACTCAGTTTGTTGAGATATAGTCTTTTGTCCATACAATCCATTAAAAGGAAGACTACTAAGGCATTTCACTCAAACACATTTTGCCCATTATAGCCCACTGTGTGAGTTGTGCCAAAAATCGGAAAATGATGGAAGATAGCAGACCTAATGGACTATCACGTGTCATACTCAGTTTGTTGAGATATAGTCTTTTGTCCATACAATCCATTCAAAGGGAGATTACTAAGGCATTTCACTCAAACACATTTTGCCCATTATAGCCCACTGTGTGAGATGTGCCAAAAATCGAAAAGTGATTTAAGATAGCGGACCTTATGGACTATCACGTGTCATACTCTGTTTATTCAGAAATAGTTTTTGGTCCATACAATCCATTCGAAGGTAGATTACTAAGGCATTTCACTCAAAAACATTTTGCCCATTATAGCCCACTGTGTGAGTTGTGCCAAAAATCGGAAAATGATGGAGGATAGCGGACCTAATGGACTATAACGTGTTA
This sequence comes from Metopia argyrocephala, assembly GCA_963576795.1. Taxonomy (NCBI): domain Eukaryota; kingdom Metazoa; phylum Arthropoda; class Insecta; order Diptera; family Sarcophagidae; genus Metopia; species Metopia argyrocephala. The sequence continues at coordinate 87,687,769 of OY756210.1, forward strand.
TACTCAGTTTATTCAGAAATAGTTTTTGGTCCATACAATCCATTCAAAGGAAGATTACTAAGGCATTGCACTCAAACACATTTTGCCCATTATAGCCCACTGTATGAGTTGTGCCAAAAATCGGAAAGTGATTTAAGATAGCGGACCTAATGAACTATCACGTGTCATACTCAGTTTGTTCAGATATAGTTTTTTGTCCATATAATCCATTCAAAGGAAGATTACTAAGGCATTTCACTCAAACACATTTTGCCCATTATAGCCCACTGTGTGAGGTGTGCCAAAAATCGAAAAAAGATGGAAGATAGCGAACCTTATGGACTATAACATGTCATACTCAGTTTGTTCAGATATAGTTTTTTGTCCATATAATCCATTCAAAGGAAGATTACTAAGTCATTTCACTCAAACACATTTTGCCCATTATAGTGCACTGTGTGAGTTGTGCCAAAATGGACTATCACGTGTCATACTCAGTTTGTTCAGAAATAGTTTTTGGCCCATACAATCCATTCAAAGGTAGTTTACTAAGGCATTTCACTCAAAAACATTTTGCCCATTATAGCCCACTGTGTGAGTTGTGCCAAAAATCGGAAAATGATGGAGGATAGCGGACCTAATGGACTATAACGTGTTATACTCAGTTTATTCAGAAATAGTTTTTGGTCCATACAATCCATTCAAAGGAAGATTACTAAGGCATTGCACTCAAACACATTTTGCCCATTATAGCCCACTGTATGAGTTGTGCCAAAAATCGGAAAGTGATTTAAGATAGCGGACCTAATGAACTATCACGTGTCATACTCAGTTTGTTCAGATATAGTTTTTTGTCCATATAATCCATTCAAAGGAAAATTACTAAGGCATTTCACTCAAACACATTTTGCCCATTATAGCCCACTGTGTGAGGTGTGCCAAAAATCGAAAAAAGATGGAAGATAGCGAACCTTATGGACTATAACATGTCATACTCAGTTTGTTCAGATATAGTTTTTTGTCCATACAATCCATTCAAAGGAAGATTACTAAGGCATTTCACTCAAACACATTTTGCCCATTATAGCCCACTGTGTGAGTTGTGCCAAAAATTGGAAAGTGTTGGAAGATAGCGGACCGAATGGACTATCACGTGTCATACTCAGTTTGTTGAGATATAGTCTTTTGTCCATACAATCCATTCAAAGGAAGATTACTAAGGCTTTTCACTCAAACACATTTTGCCCATTATAGTCCACTGTGTGAGTTGTTCCAAAAATCGGAAAATGATGGAAGATAGCGGACCTAATGGACTATCACATGTCATACTCAGTTTGTTCAGATATAGTTTTTGGTTCATACAATCCATTCAAAGGAAGATTACTAAGGCTTTTCACTCAAACACATTTTGCCCATTATAGCCCACTGTGTGAGTTGTGTCAAAAATTGGAAAGTGGTGGAAGATAGCGGACCTAATGGACTATCACGTGTCATACTCAAATTGTTCAGATATAGTCTTTTGTCCATACAATCCATTCAAAGGGGGATTACTAAGGCATTTCACTGAAACACATTTTGCCCATTATAGCCCACTGTGTGAGTTGTGCCAAAAATCGGAGAGTGGTGGAAGATAGCGGACCGAATGGACTATCACGTGTCATACTCAGTTTGTTGAGATATAGTCTTTTGTCCATACAATCCATTCAAAGGAAGATTACTAAGGCATTTCACTCAAACACATTTTGCCCATTATAGCCCACTGTGTGAGTTGTGCCAAAAATCGGAAAGTGGTGGAAGATAGCGGACCGAATGTACTATCACGTGTCATACTCAGTTTGTTGAGATATAGTCTTTTGTCCATACAATCCATTCAAAGGAAGATTATTAAGGCATTTCACTGAAACACATTTTGCCCATTATAGCCCACTGTGCGAGTTGTGCCAAAAATTGGAAAGTAGTGGAAGATAGCGGACCGAATGGACTATCACGTGTCATACTCAGTTTGTTGAGATATAGTCTTTTGTCCATACAATCCATTCAAAGGAAGATTACTAAGGCATTTCACTCAAACACATTTTGCCCATTATAGCCCACTGTGTGAGTTGTGCCAAAAATCGGAAAGTGGTGGAAGATAGCGGACCGAATGGACTATCACGTGTCATACTCAGTTTATTCAGAAATAGTTTTTGGTCCGTACAATCCATTCAAAGGAAAATTACTAAGGCTTTTCACTCAAACACATTTTGCCCATTATAGCCCACTGTGTAAGTTGTGACAAAAATTGGAAAATGATGGAAGATAGCAGACCTAATGGACTATCACGTGCCATACTCAGTTTGTTGAGATATAGTCTTTTGTCCATACAATCCATTAAAAGGAAGACTACTAAGGCATTTCACTCAAACACATTTTGCCCATTATAGCCCACTGTGTGAGTTGTGCCAAAAATCGGAAAATGATGGAAGATAGCAGACCTAATGGACTATCACATGTCATACTGAGTTTGTTCAGATATAGTCTTTTGGTCCATACAATCCATTCAAAGGAAAATTATTAAGTCATTTCACTCAAACACATTTTGCCCATTATAGCCCACTGTGTAAGTTGTGACAAAAATTGGAAAATGATGGAAGATAGCAGACCTAATGGACTATCACGTGCCATACTCAGTTTGTTGAGATATAGTCTTTTGTCCATACAATCCATTAAAAGGAAGACTACTAAGGCATTTCACTCAAACACATTTTGCCCATTATAGCCCACTGTGTGAGTTGTGCCAAAAATCGGAAAATGATGGAAGATAGCAGACCTAATGGACTATCACATGTCATACTGAGTTTGTTCAGATATAGTCTTTTGGTCCATACAATCCATTCAAAGGAAAATTATTAAGTCATTTCACTCAAACACATTTTGCCCATTATAGCCCACTGTGTGAGTTGTGCCAAAAATCGGAAAATGATGGAAGATAGCAGACCTAATGGACTATCACGTGCCATACTCAGTTTGTTGAGATATAGTCTTTTGTCCATACAATCCATTAAAAGGAAGACTACTAAGGCATTTCACTCAAACACATTTTGCCCATTATAGCCCACTGTGCGAGTTGTGCCAAAAATTGGAAAGTAGTGGAAGATAGCGGACCGAATGTACTATCACGTGTCATACTCAGTTTGTTGAGATATAGTCTTTTGTCCATACAATCCATTCAAAGGAAGATTATTAAGGCATTTCACTGAAACACATTTTGCCCAATATAGCCCACTGTGCGAGTTGTGCCAAAAATTGGAAAGTGGTGGAAGATAGCGGACCGAATGGACTATCACGTGTCATACTCAGTTTATTCAGAAATAGTTTTTGGTCCGTACAATCCATTCAAAGGAAAATTACTAAGGCTTTTCACTCAAACACATTTTGCCCATTATAGCCCACTGTGTAAGTTGTGACAAAAATTGGAAAATGATGGAAGATAGCAGACCTAATGGACTATCACGTGCCATACTCAGTTTGTTGAGATATAGTCTTTTGTCCATACAATCCATTAAAAGGAAGACTACTAAGGCATTTCACTCAAACACATTTTGCCCATTATAGCCCACTGTGTGAGTTGTGCCAAAAATCGGAAAATGATGGAAGATAGCAGACCTAATGGACTATCACATGTCATACTGAGTTTGTTCAGATATAGTCTTTTGGTCCATACAATCCATTCAAAGGAAAATTATTAAGTCATTTCACTCAAACACATTTTGCCCATTATAGCCCACTGTGTGAGTTGTGCCAAAAATCGGAAAATGATGGAAGATAGCAGACCTAATGGACTATCACGTGTCATACTCAGTTTGTTGAGATATAGTCTTTTGTCCATACAATCCATTCAAAGGGAAATTACTAAGGCATTTCACTCAAACACATTTTGCCCATTATAGCCCACTGTGTGAGTTGTGCCAAAAATCGGAAAGTGATTTCAGATAGCGGACCTAATGGACTATCACGTGTCATACTCAGTTTATTCAGAAATAGTTTTTGGTCCGTACAATCCATTCAAAGGAAAATTACTAAGGCTTTTCACTCAAACACATTTTGCCCATTATAGCCCACTGTGTAAGTTGTGCCAAAAATTGGAAAGTGGTGGAAGATAGCGGACCTAATGGACTATCACGTGTCATACTCAGTTTGTTGAGATATAGTCTTTTGTCCATACAATCCATTCAAAGGAAGATTACTAAGGCATTTCACTCAAACACATTTTGCCCATTATAGCCCACTGTGTGAGTTGTGCCAAAAATCGGAAAGTGATTTCAGATAGCGGACCTAATGGACTATCACGTGTCATACTCAGTTTGTTGAGATATAGTCTTTTGTCCATACAATCCATTCAAAGGAAGATTACTAAGGCATTTCACTCAAACACATTTTGCCCATTATAGCCCACTGTGTAAGTTGTGCCAAAAATCGGAAAATGATGGAAGATAGCAGACCTAATGGACTATCACATGTCATACTCAGTTTGTTCAGATATAGTTTTTTGTCCATACAATCCATTCAAAGGAAGATTACTAAGGCATTTCACTCAAACACATTTTGCCCATTATAGCCCACTGTGTGAGTTGTGCCAAAAATCGGAAAATGATGAAAGATAGCAGACCTAATGGACTACAACATGTCATACTCAGTTTGTTCAGATATAGTCTTTTGGTCCATACAATCCATTCAAAGGAAAATTATTAAGTCATTTCACTCAAACACATTTTGCCCATTATAGCCCACTGTGTGAGTTGTGCCAAAAATCGGAAAGTGATTTCAGATAGCGGACCTAATGGACTATAACATGTCATACTCAGTTTGTTCAGATATAGTTTTTTGTCCATACAATCCATTCAAAGGAAGATTACTAAGGCATTTCACTCAAACACATTTTGCCCATTATAGCCCACTGTGTGAGTTGTGCCAAAAATCGGAAAATGATGGAAGATAGCAGACCTAATGGACTATCACATGTCATACTCAGTTTGTTGAGATATAGTCTTTTGTCCATACAATCCATTCAAAGGAAGATTACTAAGGCATTTCACTCAAACACATTTTGCCCATTATAGCCCACTGTGTGAGTTGTGCCAAAAATCGGAAAGTGGTGGAAGATAGCGGACCGAATGTACTATCACGTGTCATACTCAGTTTGTTGAGATATAGTCTTTTGTCCATACAATCCATTCAAAGGAAAATTATTAAGGCATTTCACTGAAACACATTTTGCCCATTATAGCCCACTGTGCGAGTTGTGCCAAAAATTGGAAAGTAGTGGAAGATAGCGGACCGAATGGACTATCACGTGTCATACTCAGTTTGTTGAGATATAGTCTTTTGTCCATACAATCCATTCAAAGGAAGATTACTAAGGCATTTCACTCAAACACATTTTGCCCATTATAGCCCACTGTGTGAGTTGTGCCAAAAATCGGAAAGTGGTGGAAGATAGCGGACCGAATGTACTATCACGTGTCATACTCAGTTTGTTGAGATATAGTCTTTTGTCCATACAATCCATTCAAAGGAAGATTATTAAAGCATTTCACTGAAACACATTTTGCCCAATATAGCCCACTGTGCGAGTTGTGCCAAGAATTGGAAAGTGGTGGAAGATAGCGGACCGAATGGACTATCACGTGTCATACTCAGTTTATTCAGAAATAGTTTTGGTCCGTACAATCCATTCAAAGGAAAATTACTAAGGCTTTTCACTCAAACACATTTTGCCCATTATAGCCCACTGTGTAAGTTGTGACAAAAATTGGAAAGTGGTGAAAGATAGCCGACCTAATGGACTATCACGTGCCATACTCAGTTTGTTGAGATATAGTCTTTTGTCCATACAATCCATTAAAAGGAAGACTACTAAGGCATTTCACTCAAACACATTTTGCCCATTATAGCCCACTGTGTGAGTTGTGCCAAAAATCGGAAAATGATGGAAGATAGCAGACCTAATGGACTATCACATGTCATACTCAGTTTGTTCAGATATAGTCTTTTGGTCCATACAATCCATTCAAAGGAAAATTATTAAGTCATTTCACTCAAACACATTTTGCCCATTATAGCCCACTGTGTGAGTTGTGCCAAAAATCGGAAAATGATGGAAGATAGCAGACCTAATGGACTATCACGTGTCATACTCAGTTTGTTGAGATATAGTCTTTTGTCCATACAATCCATTCAAAGGGAAATTACTAAGGCATTTCACTCAAACACATTTTGCCCATTATAGCCCACTGTGTGAGTTGTGCCAAAAATCGGAAAGTTATTTCAGATAGCGGACCTAATGGACTATCACGTGTCATACTCAGTTTATTCAGAAATAGTTTTTGGTCCGTACAATCCATTCAAAGGAAAATTACTAAGGCTTTTCACTCAAACACATTTTGCCCATTATAGCCCACTGTGTAAGTTGTGCCAAAAATTGGAAAGTGGTGGAAGATAGCGGACCTAATGGACTATCACGTGTCATACTCAGTTTGTTGAGATACAGTCTTTTGTCCATACAATCCATTCAAAGGAAGATTACTAAGGCATTTCACTCAAACACATTTTGCCCATTATAGCCCACTGTGTGAGTTGTGCCAAAAATCGGAAAGTGATTTCAGATAGCGGACCTAATGGACTATCACGTGTCATACTCAGTTTGTTGAGATATAGTCTTTTGTCCATACAATCCATTCAAAGGAAGATTACTAAGGCATTTCACTCAAACACATTTTGCCCATTATAGCCCACTGTGTAAGTTGTGCCAAAAATCGGAAAATGATGGAAGATAGCAGACCTAATGGACTATCACATGTCATACTCAGTTTGTTCAGATATAGTTTTTTGTCCAAACAATCCATTCAAAGGAAGATTACTAAGGCATTTCACTCAAACACATTTTGCCCATTATAGCCCACTGTGTGAGTTGTGCCAAAAATCGGAAAATGATGGAAGATAGCAGACCTAATGGACTATCACATGTCATACTCAGTTTGTTCAGATATAGTCTTTTGGTCCATACAATCCATTCAAAGGAAAATTATTAAGTCATTTCACTCAAACACATTTTGCCCATTATAGCCCACTGTGTGAGTTGTGCCAAAAATCGGAAAGTGATTTCAGATAGCGGACCTAATGGACTATAACATGTCATACTCAGTTTGTTCAGATATAGTTTTTTGTCCATACAATCCATTCAAAGGAAGATTACTAAGGCATTTCACTCAAACACATTTTGCCCATTATAGCCCACTGTGTGAGTTGTGCCAAAAATCGGAAAATGATGGAAGATAGCAGACCTAATGGACTATCACATGTCATGCTCAGTTTGTTCAGATATAGTCTTTTGTCCATACAATCCATTCAAAGGAAGATTACTAAGGCATTTCACTCAAACACATTTTGCCCATTATAGCCCACTGTGTGAGTTGTGCCAAAAATCCGAAAGTGATTTCAGATAGCAGACCTAATGGACTATCACGTGTCATACTCAGTTTGTTCAGATATAGTTTTTTGTCCATACAATCCATTCAAAGGGAGATTACTAAGGCATTTCACTCAAACACATTTTGCCCATTATAGCCCACTGTGTGAGTTGTGCCAAAAATTGGAAGATGGTGGAAGATAGCGGACCGAATGGACTATCACGTGTCATACTCAGTTTGTTGAGATATAGTCTTTTGTCCATACAATCCATTCAAAGGAAGATTACTAAGGCATTTCACTCAAACACATTTTGCCCATTATAGCCCACTGTGTGAGTTGTGCCAAAAATTGGAAAGTGGTAGAAGATAGCGGACCGAATGTACTATCACGTGTCATACTCAGTTTGTTGAGATATAGTCTTTTGTCCATACAATCCATTCAAAGGAAGATTATTAAGGCATTTCACTCAAACACATTTTGCCCATTATAGCCCACTGTGTGAGTTGTGCCAAAAATCGGAAAATGATGGAAGATAGCAGACCTAATGGACTATCACATGTCATACTCAGTTTGTTCAGATATAGTCTTTTGGTCCATACAATCCATTCAAAGGAAAATTATTAAGTCATTTCACTCAAACACATTTTGCCCATTATAGCCCACTGTGTGAGTTGTGCCAAAAATCGGAAAATGACGGAAGATAGCAGACCTAATGGACTATCACGTGTCATACTCAGTTTGTTGAGATATAGTCTTTTGTCCATACAATCCATTCAAAGGGAGATTACTAAGGCATTTCACTCAAACACATTTTGCCCATTATAGCCCACTGTGTGAGTTGTGCCAAAAATCGGAAAATGATGGAAGATAGCAGACCTAATGGACTATCACATGTCATACTCAGTTTGTTCAGATATAGTCTTTTGTCCATACAATCCATTCAAAGGGAGATTACTAAGGCATTTCACTCAAACACATTTTGCCCATTATAGCCCACTGTGTGAGTTGTGCCAAAAATTGGAAGATGGTGGAAGATAGCGGACCGAATGGACTATCACGTGTCATACTCAGTTTGTTGAGATATAGTCTTTTGTCCATACAATCCATTCAAAGGAAGATTACTAAGGCATTTCACTCAAACACATTTTGCCCATTATAGCCCACTGTGTGAGTTGTGCCAAAAATCGGAAAGTGATTTCAGATAGCGGACCTAATGGACTATCACGTGTCATACTCAGTTTGTTCAGATATAGTTTTTTGTCCATACAATCCATTCAAAGGAAGATTACTAAGGCATTTCACTCAAACACATTTTGCCCATTATAGCCCACTGTGTGAGTTGTGCCAAAAATCGGAAAGTGGTGGAAGATAGCGGACCGAATGGACTATCACGTGTCATACTCAGTTTGTTGAGACATAGTCTTTTGTCCATACAATCCATTCAAAGGAAAATTACTAAGGCATTTCACTCAAACACATTTTGCCCATTATAGCCCACTGTGTGAGTTGTGCCAAAAATTGGAAAGTGGTAGAAGATAGCGGACCGAATGTACTATCACGTGTCATACTCAGTTTGTTGAGATATAGTCTTTTGTCCATACAATCCATTCAAAGGAAGATTATTAAGGCATTTCACTCAAACACATTTTGCCCATTATAGCCCACTGTGTGAGTTGTGCCAAAAATCGGAAAATGATGGAAGATAGCAGACCTAATGGACTATCACATGTCATACTCAGTTTGTTCAGATATAGTCTTTTGGTCCATACAATCCATTCAAAGGAAAATTATTAAGTCATTTCACTCAAACACATTTTGCCCATTATAGCCCACTGTGTGAGTTGTGCCAAAAATCGGAAAATGATGGAAGATAGCAGACCTAATGGGCTATCACGTGTCATACTCAGTTTGTTGAGATATAGTCTTTTGTCCATACAATCCATTCAAAGGGAGATTACTAAGGCATTTCACTCAAACACATTTTGCCCATTATAGCCCACTGTGTGAGTTGTGCCAAAAATCGGAAAATGATGGAAGATAGCAGACCTAATGGACTATCACATGTCATACTCAGTTTGTTCAGATATAGTCTTTTGTCCATACAATCCATTCAAAGGAAGATTACTAAGGCATTTCACTCAAACACATTTTGCCCATTATAGCCCACTGTGTGAGTTGTGCCAAAAATCGGAAAGTGATTTCAGATAGCAGACCTAATGGACTATCACGTGTCATACTCAGTTTGTTGAGATATAGTCTTTTGTCCATACAATCCATTCAAAGGAAGATTACTAAGGCATTTCACTCAAACACATTTTGCCCATTATAGCCCACTGTGTGAGTTGTGCCAAAAATCGGAAAGTGGTGGAAGATAGCGGACCGAATGTACTATCACGTGTCATACTCAGTTTGTTGAGATATAGTCTTTTGTCCATACAATCCATTCAAAGGAAGATTATTAAGGCATTTCACTGAAACACATTTTGCCCATTATAGCCCACTGTGCGAGTTGTGCCAAAAATTGGAAAGTAGCGGAAGATAGCGGACCGAATGGACTATCACGTGTCATACTCAGTTTGTTGAGATATAGTCTTTTGTCCATACAATCCATTCAAAGGAAGATTACTAAGGCATTTCACTCAAACACATTTTGCCCATTATAGCCCACTGTGTGAGTTGTGCCAAAAATCGGAAAGTGGTGGAAGATAGCGGACCGAATGTACTATCACGTGTCATACTCAGTTTGTTGAGATATAGTCTTTTGTCCATACAATCCATTCAAAGGAAGATTATTAAGGCATTTCACTGAAACACATTTTGCCCAATATAGCCCACTGTGCGAGTTGTGCCAAAAATTGGAAAGTGGTGGAAGATAGCGGACCGAATGGACTATCACGTGTCATACTCAGTTTATTCAGAAATAGTTTTTGGTCCGTACAATCCATTCAAAGGAAAATTACTAAGGCTTTTCACTCAAACACATTTTGCCCATTATAGCCCACTGTGTAAGTTGTGACAAAAATTGGAAAGTGGTGGAAGATAGCCGACCTAATGGACTATCACGTGCCATACTCAGTTTGTTGAGATATAGTCTTTTGTCCATACAATCCATTAAAAGGAAGACTACTAAGGCATTTCACTCAAACACATTTTGCCCATTATAGCCCACTGTGTGAGTTGTGCCAAAAATCGGAAAATGATGGAAGATAGCAGACCTAATGGACTATCACATGTCATACTCAGTTTGTTCAGATATAGTCTTTTGGTCCATACAATCCATTCAAAGGAAAATTATTAAGTCATTTCACTCAAACACATTTTGCCCATTATAGCCCACTGTGTGAGTTGCGCCAAAAATCGGAAAATGATGGAAGATAGCAGACCTAATGGACTATCACGTGTCATACTCAGTTTGTTGAGATATAGTCTTTTGTCCATACAATCCATTCAAAGGGAAATTACTAAGGCATTTCACTCAAACACATTTTGCCCATTATAGCCCACTGTGTGAGTTGTGCCAAAAATCGGAAAATGATGGAAGATAGCAGACCTAATGGACTATCACGTGTCATACTCAGTTTGTTGAGATATAGTCTTTTGTCCATACAATCCATTCAAAGGGAAATTACTAAGGCATTTCACTCAAACACATTTTGCCCATTATAGCCCACTGTGTGAGTTGTGCCAAAAATCGGAAAGTGATTTCAGATAGCGGACCTAATGGACTATCACGTGTCATTCTCAGTTTATTCAGAAATAGTTTTTGGTCCGTACAATCCATTCAAAGGAAAATTACTAAGGCTTTTCACTCAAACACATTTTGCCCATTATAGCCCACTGTGTAAGTTGTGCCAAAAATTGGAAAGTGGTGGAAGATAGCGGACCTAATGGACTATCACGTGTCATACTCAGTTTGTTGAGATATAGTCTTTTGTCCATACAATCCATTCAAAGGAAGATTACTAAGGCATTTCACTCAAACACATTTTGCCCATTATAGCCCACTGTGTGAGTTGTGCCAAAAATCGGAAAGTGATTTCAGATAGCGGACCTAATGGACTATCACGTGTCATACTCAGTTTGTTGAGATATAGTCTTTTGTCCATACAATCCATTCAAAGGAAGATTACTAAGGCATTTCACTCAAACACATTTTGCCCATTATAGCCCACTGTGTAAGTTGTGCCAAAAATCGGAAAATGATGGAAGATAGCAGACCTAATGGACTATCACATGTCATACTCAGTTTGTTCAGATATAGTTTTTTGTCCATACAATCCATTCAAAGGAAGATTACTAAGGCATTTCACTCAAACACATTTTGCCCATTATAGCCCACTGTGTGAGTTGTGCCAAAAATCGGAAAATGATGGAAGATAGCAGACCTAATGGACTATAACATGTCATACTCAGTTTGTTCAGATATAGTCTTTTGGTCCATACAATCCATTCAAAGGAAAATTACTAAGGCTTTTCACTCAAACACATTTTGCCCATTATAGCCCACTGTGTAAGTTGTGCCAAAAATTGGAAAGTGGTGGAAGATAGCGGACCTAATGGACTATCACGTGTCATACTCAGTTTGTTGAGATATAGTCTTTTGTCCATACAATCCATTCAAAGGAAGATTACTAAGGCATTTCACTCAAACACATTTTGCCCATTATAGCCCACTGTGTGAGTTGTGCCAAAAATCGGAAAGTGATTTCAGATAGCGGACCTAATGGACTATCACGTGTCATACTCAGTTTGTTGAGATATAGTCTTTTGTCCATACAATCCATTCAAAGGAAGATTACTAAGGCATTTCACTCAAACACATTTTGCCCATTATAGCCCACTGTGTAAGTTGTGCCAAAAATCGGAAAATGATGGAAGATAGCAGACCTAATGGACTATCACATGTCATACTCAGTTTGTTCAGATATAGTTTTTTGTCCATACAATCCATTCAAAGGAAGATTACTAAGGCATTTCACTCAAACACATTTTGCCCATTATAGCCCACTGTGTGAGTTGTGCCAAAAATCGGAAAATGATGGAAGATAGCAGACCTAATGGACTATAACATGTCATACTCAGTTTGTTCAGATATAGTCTTTTGGTCCATACAATCCATTCAAAGGAAAATTATTAAGTCATTTCACTCAAACACATTTTGCCCATTATAGCCCACTGTGTGAGTTGTGCCAAAAATCGGAAAGTGATTTCAGATAGCGGACCTAATGGACTATAACATGTCATACTCAGTTTGTTCAGATATAGTTTTTTGTCCATACAATCCATTCAAAGGAAGATTACTAAGGCATTTCACTCAAACACATTTTGCCCATTATAGCCCACTGTGTGAGTTGTGCCAAAAATCGGAAAATGATGGAAGATAGCAGACCTAATGGACTATCACATGTCATACTCAGTTTGTTGAGATATAGTCTTTTGTCCATACAATCCATTCAAAGGAAGATTACTAAGGCATTTCACTCAAACACATTTTGCCCATTATAGCCCACTGTGTGAGTTGTGCCAAAAATCGGAAAGTGGTGGAAGATAGCGGACCGAATGTACTATCACGTGTCATACTCAGTTTGTTGAGATATAGTCTTTTGTCCATACAATCCATTCAAAGGAAGATTATTAAGGCATTTCACTGAAACACATTTTGCCCATTATAGCCCACTGTGCGAGTTGTGCCAAAAATTGGAAAGTAGTGGAAGATAGCGGACCGAATGGACTATCACGTGTCATACTCAGTTTGTTGAGATATAGTCTTTTGTCCATACAATCCATTCAAAGGAAGATTACTAAGGCATTTCACTCAAACACATTTTGCCCATTATAGCCCACTGTGTGAGTTGTGCCAAAAATCGGAAAGTGGTGGAAGATAGCGGACCGAATGTACTATCACGTGTCGTACTCAGTTTGTTGAGATATAGTCTTTTGTCCATACAATCCATTCAAAGGAAGATTATTAAAGCATTTCACTGAAACACATTTTGCCCATTATAGCCCACTGTGTGAGTTGTGCCAAAAATCGGAAAATGATGGAAGATAGCAGACCTAATGGACTATCACATGTCATACTCAGTTTGTTCAGATATAGTCTTTTGGTCCATACAATCCATTCAAAGGAAAATTATTAAGTCATTTCACTCAAACACATTTTGCCCATTATAGCCCACTGTGTGAGTTGCGCCAAAAATCGGAAAATGATGGAAGATAGCAGACCTAATGGACTATCACGTGTCATACTCAGTTTGTTGAGATATAGTCTTTTGTCCATACAATCCATTCAAAGGGAAATTACTAAGGCATTTCACTCAAACACATTTTGCCCATTATAGCCCACTGTGTGAGTTGTGCCAAAAATCGGAAAATGATGGAAGATAGCAGACCTAATGGACTATCACGTGTCATACTCAGTTTGTTGAGATATAGTCTTTTGTCCATACAATCCATTCAAAGGGAAATTACTAAGGCATTTCACTCAAACACATTTTGCCCATTATAGCCCACTGTGTGAGTTGTGCCAAAAATCGGAAAGTGATTTCAGATAGCGGACCTAATGGACTATCACGTGTCATTCTCAGTTTATTCAGAAATAGTTTTTGGTCCGTACAATCCATTCAAAGGAAAATTACTAAGGCTTTTCACTCAAACACATTTTGCCCATTATAGCCCACTGTGTAAGTTGTGCCAAAAATTGGAAAGTGGTGGAAGATAGCGGACCTAATGGACTATCACGTGTCATACTCAGTTTGTTGAGATATAGTCTTTTGTCCATACAATCCATTCAAAGGAAGATTACTAAGGCATTTCACTCAAACACATTTTGCCCATTATAGCCCACTGTGTGAGTTGTGCCAAAAATCGGAAAGTGATTTCAGATAGCGGACCTAATGGACTATCACGTGTCATACTCAGTTTGTTGAGATATAGTCTTTTGTCCATACAATCCATTCAAAGGAAGATTACTAAGGCATTTCACTCAAACACATTTTGCCCATTATAGCCCACTGTGTAAGTTGTGCCAAAAATCGGAAAATGATGGAAGATAGCAGACCTAATGGACTATCACATGTCATACTCAGTTTGTTCAGATATAGTTTTTTGTCCATACAATCCATTCAAAGGAAGATTACTAAGGCATTTCACTCAAACACATTTTGCCCATTATAGCCCACTGTGTGAGTTGTGCCAAAAATCGGAAAATGATGGAAGATAGCAGACCTAATGGACTATAACATGTCATACTCAGTTTGTTCAGATATAGTCTTTTGGTCCATACAATCCATTCAAAGGAAAATTACTAAGGCTTTTCACTCAAACACATTTTGCCCATTATAGCCCACTGTGTAAGTTGTGCCAAAAATTGGAAAGTGGTGGAAGATAGCGGACCTAATGGACTATCACGTGTCATACTCAGTTTGTTGAGATATAGTCTTTTGTCCATACAATCCATTCAAAGGAAGACTACTAAGGCATTTCACTCAAACACATTTTGCCCATTATAGCCCACTGTGTGAGTTGTGCCAAAAATCGGAAAGTGATTTCAGATAGCGGACCTAATGGACTATCACGTGTCATACTCAGTTTGTTGAGATATAGTCTTTTGTCCATACAATCCATTCAAAGGAAGATTACTAAGGCATTTCACTCAAACACATTTTGCCCATTATAGCCCACTGTGTAAGTTGTGCCAAAAATCGGAAAATGATGGAAGATAGCAGACCTAATGGACTATCACATGTCATACTCAGTTTGTTCAGATATAGTTTTTTGTCCATACAATCCATTCAAAGGAAGATTACTAAGGCATTTCACTCAAACACATTTTGCCCATTATAGCCCACTGTGTGAGTTGTGCCAAAAATCGGAAAATGATGGAAGATAGCAGACCTAATGGACTATAACATGTCATACTCAGTTTGTTCAGATATAGTCTTTTGGTCCATACAATCCATTCAAAGGAAAATTATTAAGTCATTTCACTCAAACACATTTTGCCCATTATAGCCCACTGTGTGAGTTGTGCCAAAAATCGGAAAGTGATTTCAGATAGCGGACCTAATGGACTATAACATGTCATACTCAGTTTGTTCAGATATAGTTTTTTGTCCATACAATCCATTCAAAGGAAGATTACTAAGGCATTTCACTCAAACACATTTTGCCCATTATAGCCCACTGTGTGAGTTGTGCCAAAAATCGGAAAATGATGGAAGATAGCAGACCTAATGGACTATCACATGTCATACTCAGTTTGTTGAGATATAGTCTTTTGTCCATACAATCCATTCAAAGGAAGATTACTAAGGCATTTCACTCAAACACATTTTGCCCATTATAGCCCACTGTGTGAGTTGTGCCAAAAATCGGAAAGTGGTGGAAGATAGCGGACCGAATGTACTATCACGTGTCATACTCAGTTTGTTGAGATATAGTCTTTTGTCCATACAATCCATTCAAAGGAAGATTATTAAGGCATTTCACTGAAACACATTTTGCCCATTATAGCCCACTGTGCGAGTTGTGCCAAAAATTGGAAAGTAGTGGAAGATAGCGGACCGAATGGACTATCACGTGTCATACTCAGTTTGTTGAGATATAGTCTTTTGTCCATACAATCCATTCAAAGGAAGATTACTAAGGCATTTCACTCAAACACATTTTGCCCATTATAGCCCACTGTGTGAGTTGTGCCAAAAATCGGAAAGTGGTGGAAGATAGCGGACCGAATGTACTATCACGTGTCGTACTCAGTTTGTTGAGATATAGTCTTTTGTCCATACAATCCATTCAAAGGAAGATTATTAAAGCATTTCACTGAAACACATTTTGCCCATTATAGCCCACTGTGTGAGTTGTGCCAAAAATCGGAAAATGATGGAAGATAGCAGACCTAATGGACTATCACATGTCATACTCAGTTTGTTCAGATATAGTCTTTTGGTCCATACAATCCATTCAAAGGAAAATTATTAAGTCATTTCACTCAAACACATTTTGCCCATTATAGCCCACTGTGTGAGTTGCGCCAAAAATCGGAAAATGATGGAAGATAGCAGACCTAATGGACTATCACGTGTCATACTCAGTTTGTTGAGATATAGTCTTTTGTCCATACAATCCATTCAAAGGGAAATTACTAAGGCATTTCACTCAAACACATTTTGCCCATTATAGCCCACTGTGTGAGTTGTGCCAAAAATCGGAAAATGATGGAAGATAGCAGACCTAATGGACTATCACGTGTCATACTCAGTTTGTTGAGATATAGTCTTTTGTCCATACAATCCATTCAAAGGGAAATTACTAAGGCATTTCACTCAAACACATTTTGCCCATTATAGCCCACTGTGTGAGTTGTGCCAAAAATCGGAAAGTGATTTCAGATAGCGGACCTAATGGACTATCACGTGTCATTCTCAGTTTATTCAGAAATAGTTTTTGGTCCGTACAATCCATTCAAAGGAAAATTACTAAGGCTTTTCACTCAAACACATTTTGCCCATTATAGCCCACTGTGTAAGTTGTGCCAAAAATTGGAAAGTGGTGGAAGATAGCGGACCTAATGGACTATCACGTGTCATACTCAGTTTGTTGAGATATAGTCTTTTGTCCATACAATCCATTCAAAGGAAGATTACTAAGGCATTTCACTCAAACACATTTTGCCCATTATAGCCCACTGTGTGAGTTGTGCCAAAAATCGGAAAGTGATTTCAGATAGCGGACCTAATGGACTATCACGTGTCATACTCAGTTTGTTGAGATATAGTCTTTTGTCCATACAATCCATTCAAAGGAAGATTACTAAGGCATTTCACTCAAACACATTTTGCCCATTATAGCCCACTGTGTAAGTTGTGCCAAAAATCGGAAAATGATGGAAGATAGCAGACCTAATGGACTATCACATGTCATACTCAGTTTGTTCAGATATAGTTTTTTGTCCATACAATCCATTCAAAGGAAGATTACTAAGGCATTTCACTCAAACACATTTTGCCCATTATAGCCCACTGTGTGAGTTGTGCCAAAAATCGGAAAATGATGGAAGATAGCAGACCTAATGGACTATAACATGTCATACTCAGTTTGTTCAGATATAGTCTTTTGGTCCATACAATCCATTCAAAGGAAAATTACTAAGGCTTTTCACTCAAACACATTTTGCCCATTATAGCCCACTGTGTAAGTTGTGCCAAAAATTGGAAAGTGGTGGAAGATAGCGGACCTAATGGACTATCACGTGTCATACTCAGTTTGTTGAGATATAGTCTTTTGTCCATACAATCCATTCAAAGGAAGATTACTAAGGCATTTCACTCAAACACATTTTGCCCATTATAGCCCACTGTGTGAGTTGTGCCAAAAATCGGAAAGTGATTTCAGATAGCGGACCTAATGGACTATCACGTGTCATACTCAGTTTGTTGAGATATAGTCTTTTGTCCATACAATCCATTCAAAGGAAGATTACTAAGGCATTTCACTCAAACACATTTTGCCCATTATAGCCCACTGTGTAAGTTGTGCCAAAAATCGGAAAATGATGGAAGATAGCAGACCTAATGGACTATCACATGTCATACTCAGTTTGTTCAGATATAGTTTTTTGTCCATACAATCCATTCAAAGGAAGATTACTAAGGCATTTCACTCAAACACATTTTGCCCATTATAGCCCACTGTGTGAGTTGTGCCAAAAATCGGAAAATGATGGAAGATAGCAGACCTAATGGACTATAACATGTCATACTCAGTTTGTTCAGATATAGTCTTTTGGTCCATACAATCCATTCAAAGGAAAATTATTAAGTCATTTCACTCAAACACATTTTGCCCATTATAGCCCACTGTGTGAGTTGTGCCAAAAATCGGAAAGTGATTTCAGATAGCGGACCTAATGGACTATAACATGTCATACTCAGTTTGTTCAGATATAGTTTTTTGTCCATACAATCCATTCAAAGGAAGATTACTAAGGCATTTCACTCAAACACATTTTGCCCATTATAGCCCACTGTGTGAGTTGTGCCAAAAATCGGAAAATGATGGAAGATAGCAGACCTAATGGACTATCACATGTCATACTCAGTTTGT
The DNA here is from genome assembly GCA_963576795.1 of Metopia argyrocephala. Taxonomy (NCBI): domain Eukaryota; kingdom Metazoa; phylum Arthropoda; class Insecta; order Diptera; family Sarcophagidae; genus Metopia; species Metopia argyrocephala. The sequence continues at coordinate 87,706,303 of OY756210.1, forward strand.
TGAGATATAGTCTTTTGTCCATACAATCCATTCAAAGGAAGATTACTAAGGCATTTCAATCAAACACATTTTGCCCATTATAGCCCACTGTGTGAGTTGTGCCAAAAATCGGAAAGTGGTGGAAGATAGCGGACCGAATGTACTATCACGTGTCATACTCAGTTTGTTGAGATATAGTCTTTTGTCCATACAATCCATTCAAAGGAAGATTATTAAGGCATTTCACTGAAACACATTTTGCCCATTATAGCCCACTGTGCGAGTTGTGCCAAAAATTGGAAAGTAGTGGAAGATAGCGGACCGAATGGACTATCACGTGTCATACTCAGTTTGTTGAGATATAGTCTTTTGTCCATACAATCCATTCAAAGGAAGATTACTAAGGCATTTCACTCAAACACATTTTGCCCATTATAGCCCACTGTGTGAGTTGTGCCAAAAATCGGAAAGTGGTGGAAGATAGCGGACCGAATGTACTATCACGTGTCATACTCAGTTTGTTGAGATATAGTCTTTTGTCCATACAATCCATTCAAAGGAAGATTATTAAAGCATTTCACTGAAACACATTTTGCCCAATATAGCCCACTGTGCGAGTTGTGCCAAAAATTGGAAAGTGGTGGAAGATAGCGGACCGAATGGACTATCACGTGTCATACTCAGTTTATTCAGAAATAGTTTTTGGTCCGTACAATCCATTCAAAGGAAAATTACTAAGGCTTTTCACTCAAACACATTTTGCCCATTATAGCCCACTGTGTAAGTTGTGACAAAAATTGGAAAGTGGTGGAAGATAGCCGACCTAATGGACTATCACGTGCCATACTCAGTTTGTTGAGATATAGTCTTTTGTCCATACAATCCATTAAAAGGAAGACTACTAAGGCATTTCACTCAAACACATTTTGCCCATTATAGCCCACTGTGTGAGTTGTGCCAAAAATCGGAAAATGATGGAAGATAGCGGACCTAATGGACTATCACGTGTCATACTCAGTTTGTTGAGATATAGTCTTTTGTCCATACAATCCATTCAAAGGAAGATTACTAAGGCATTTCACTCAAACACATTTTGCCCATTATAGCCCACTGTGTGAGTTGTGCCAAAAATCGGAAAATGATGGAAGATAGCGGACCTAATGGACTATCACGTGTCATACTCAGTTTGTTGAGATATAGTCTTTTGTCCATACAATCCATTCAAAGGAAGATTATTAAAGCATTTCACTGAAACACATTTTGCCCATTATAGCCCACTGTGTAAGTTGTGCCAAAAATTGGAAAGTGGTGGAAGATAGCGGACCTAATGGACTATCACGTGTCATACTCAGTTTGTTGAGATATAGTCTTTTGTCCATACAATCCATTCAAAGGAAGATTACTAAGGCATTTCACTCAAACACATTTTGCCCATTATAGCCCACTGTGTGAGTTGTGCCAAAAATCGGAAAGTGATTTCAGATAGCGGACCTAATGGACTATCACGTGTCATACTCAGTTTGTTGAGATATAGTCTTTTGTCCATACAATCCATTCAAAGGAAAATTACTAAGGCATTTCACTCAAACACATTTTGCCCATTATAGCCCACTGTGTAAGTTGTGCCAAAAATCGGAAAATGATGGAAGATAGCAGACCTAATGGACTATCACATGTCATACTCAGTTTGTTCAGATATAGTTTTTTGTCCATACAATCCATTCAAAGGAAGATTACTAAGGCATTTCACTCAAACACATTTTGCCCATTATAGCCCACTGTGTGAGTTGTGCCAAAAATCGGAAAATGATGGAAGATAGCAGACCTAATGGACTATCACATGTCATACTCAGTTTGTTCAGATATAGTCTTTTGGTCCATACAATCCATTCAAAGGAAAATTATTAAGTCATTTCACTCAAACACATTTTGCCCATTATAGCCCACTGTGTGAGTTGTGCCAAAAATCGGAAAGTGATTTCAGATAGCGGACCTAATGGACTATAACATGTCATACTCAGTTTGTTCAGATATAGTTTTTTGTCCATACAATCCATTCAAAGGAAGATTACTAAGGCATTTCACTCAAACACATTTTGCCCATTATAGCCCACTGTGTGAGTTGTGCCAAAAATCGGAAAATGATGGAAGATAGCAGACCTAATGGACTATCACATGTCATACTCAGTTTGTTCAGATATAGTCTTTTGTCCATACAATCCATTCAAAGGAAGATTACTAAGGCATTTCACTCAAACACATTTTGCCCATTATAGCCCACTGTGTGAGTTGTGCCAAAAATCGGAAAGTGATTTCAGATAGCAGACCTAATGGACTATCACGTGTCATACTCAGTTTGTTCAGATATAGTTTTTTGTCCATACAATCCATTCAAAGGGAGATTACTAAGGCATTTCACTCAAACACATTTTGCCCATTATAGCCCACTGTGTGAGTTGTGCCAAAAATTGGAAGATGGTGGAAGATAGCGGACCGAATGGACTATCACGTGTCATACTCAGTTTGTTGAGATATAGTCTTTTGTCCATACAATCCATTCAAAGGAAGATTACTAAGGCATTTCACTCAAACACATTTTGCCCATTATAGCCCACTGTGTGAGTTGTGCCAAAAATCGGAAAGTGATTTCAGATAGCGGACCTAATGGACTATAACATGTCATACTCAGTTTGTTCAGATATAGTTTTTTGTCCATACAATCCATTCAAAGGAAGATTACTAAGGCATTTCACTCAAACACATTTTGCCCATTATAGCCCACTGTGTGAGTTGTGCCAAAAATCGGAAAGTGGTGGAAGATAGCGGACCGAATGGACTATCACGTGTCATACTCAGTTTGTTGAGACATAGTCTTTTGTCCATACAATCCATTCAAAGGAAAATTACTAAGGCATTTCACTCAAACACATTTTGCCCATTATAGCCCACTGTGTGAGTTGTGCCAAAAATTGGAAAGTGGTAGAAGATAGCGGACCGAATGTACTATCACGTGTCATACTCAGTTTGTTGAGATATAGTCTTTTGTCCATACAATCCATTCAAAGGAAGATTATTAAGGCATTTCACTCAAACACATTTTGCCCATTATAGCCCACTGTGTGAGTTGTGCCAAAAATCGGAAAATGATGGAAGATAGCAGACCTAATGGACTATCACATGTCATACTCAGTTTGTTCAGATATAGTCTTTTGGTCCATACAATCCATTCAAAGGAAAATTATTAAGTCATTTCACTCAAACACATTTTGCCCATTATAGCCCACTGTGTGAGTTGTGCCAAAAATCGGAAAATGATGGAAGATAGCAGACCTAATGGACTATCACGTGTCATACTCAGTTTGTTGAGATATAGTCTTTTGTCCATACAATCCATTCAAAGGGAGATTACTAAGGCATTTCACTCAAACACATTTTGCCCATTATAGCCCACTGTGTGAGTTGTGCCAAAAATCGGAAAATGATGGAAGATAGCAGACCTAATGGACTATCACATATCATACTCAGTTTGTTCAGATATAGTCTTTTGTCCATACAATCCATTCAAAGGAAGATTACTAAGGCATTTCACTCAAACACATTTTGCCCATTATAGCCCACTGTGTGAGTTGTGCCAAAAATCGGAAAGTGATTTCAGATAGCAGACCTAATGGACTATCACGTGTCATACTCAGTTTGTTGAGATATAGTCTTTTGTCCATACAATCCATTCAAAGGAAGATTACTAAGGCATTTCACTCAAACACATTTTGCCCATTATAGTCCACTGTGTGAGTTGTGCCAAAAATCGGAAAATGATGGAAGATAGCGGACCTAATGGACTATCACATGTCATACTCAGTTTGTTCAGATATAGTTTTTGGTTCATACAATCCATTCAAAGGAAGATTACTAAGGCTTTTCACTCAAACACATTTTGCCCATTATAGCCCACTGTGTGAGTTGTGTCAAAAATTGGAAAGTGGTGGAAGATAGAGGACCTAATGGACTATCACGTGTCATACTCAAATTGTTCAGATATAGTCTTTTGTCCATACAATCCATTCAAAGGGGGATTACTAAGGCATTTCACTGAAACACATTTTGCCCATTATAGCCCACTGTGTGAGTTGTGCCAAAAATCGGAAAGTGGTGGAAGATAGCGGACCGAATGGACTATCACGTGTCATACTCAGTTTGTTGAGATATAGTCTTTTGTCCATACAATCCATTCAAAGGAAGATTACTAAGGCATTTCACTCAAACACATTTTGCCCATTATAGCCCACTGTGTGAGTTGTGCCAAAAATCGGAAAGTGGTGGAAGATAGCGGACCGAATGTACTATCACGTGTCATACTCAGTTTGTTGAGATATAGTCTTTTGTCCATACAATCCATTCAAAGGAAGATTATTAAGGCATTTCACTGAAACACATTTTGCCCATTATAGCCCACTGTGCGAGTTGTGCCAAAAATTGGAAAGTAGTGGAAGATAGCGGACCGAATGGACTATCACGTGTCATACTCAGTTTGTTGAGATATAGTCTTTTGTCCATACAATCCATTCAAAGGAAGATTACTAAGGCATTTCACTCAAACACATTTTGCCCATTATAGCCCACTGTGTGAGTTGTGCCAAAAATCGGAAAGTGGTGGAAGATAGCGGAGCGAATGTACTATCACGTGTCATACTCAGTTTGTTGAGATATAGTCTTTTGTCCATACAATCCACTCAAAGGAAGATTATTAAGGCATTTCACTGAAACACATTTTGCCCAATATAGCCCACTGTGCGAGTTGTGCCAAAAATTGGAAAGTGGTGGAAGATAGCGGACCGAATGGACTATCACGTGTCATACTCAGTTTATTCAGAAATAGTTTTTGGTCCGTACAATCTATTCAAAGGAAAATTACTAAGGCTTTTCACTCAAACACATTTTGCCCATTATAACCCACTGTGTAAGTTGTGACAAAAATTGGAAAGTGGTGGAAGATAGCCGACCTAATGGACTATAACATGTCATACTCAGTTTGTTCAGATATAGTTTTTTGTCCATACAATCCATTCAAAGGAAGATTACTAAGGCATTTCACTCAAACACATTTTGCCCATTATAGCCCACTGTGTGAGTTGTGCCAAAAATCGGAAAATGATGTAAGATAGCAGACCTAATGGACTATCACATGTCATACTCAGTTTGTTCAGATATAGTCTTTTGTCCATACAATCCATTCAAAGGAAGATTACTAAGGCATTTCACTCAAACACATTTTGCCCATTATAGCCCACTGTGTGAGTTGTGCCAAAAATCGGAAAGTGATTTCAGATAGCAGACCTAATGGACTATCACGTGTCATACTCAGTTTGTTCAGATATAGTTTTTTGTCCATACAATCCATTCAAAGGAAGATTACTAAGGCATTTCACTCAAACACATTTTGCCCATTATAGCCCACTGTGTGAGTTGTGCCAAAAATCGGAAAATGATGGAAGATAACAGACCTAATGGACTATCACATGTCATACTCAGTTTGTTCAGATATAGTCTTTTGTCCATACAATCCATTCAAAGGAAGATTACTAAGGCATTTCACTCAAACACATTTTGCCCATTATAGCCCACTGTGTGAGTTGTGCCAAAAATCGGAAAGTGATTTCAGATAGCAGACCTAATGGACTATCACGTGTCATACTCAGTTTGTTCAGATATAGTTTTTTGTCCATACAATCCATTCAAAGGAAGATTACTAAGGCATTTCACTCAAACACATTTTGCCCATTATAGCCCACTGTGTGAGTTTTGCGAAAAATTGGAAGATGGTGGAAGATAGCGGACCGAATGGACTATCACGTGTCATACTCAGTTTGTTGAGATATAGTCTTTTGTCCATACAATCCATTCAAAGGAAGATTACTAAGGCATTTCACTCAAACACATTTTGCCCATTATAGCCCACTGTGTGAGTTGTGCCAAAAATCGGAAAGTGATTTCAGATAGCGGACCTAATGGACTATAACATGTCATACTCAGTTTGTTCAGATATAGTTTTTTGTCCATACAATCCATTCAAAGGAAGATTACTAAGGCATTTCACTCAAACACATTTTGCCCATTATAGCCCACTGTGTGAGTTGTGCCAAAAATCGGAAAGTGGTGGAAGATAGCGGACCGAATGGACTATCACGTGTCATACTCAGTTTGTTGAGATATAGTCTTTTGTCCATACAATCCATTCAAAGGAAGATTACTAAGGCATTTCACTCAAACACATTTTGCCCATTATAGCCCACTGTGTGAGTTGTGCCAAAAATCGGAAAGTGGTGGAAGATAGCGGACCGAATGTACTATCACGTGTCATACTCAGTTTGTTGAGATATAGTCTTTTGTCCATACAATCCATTCAAAGGAAGATTATTAAGGCATTTCACTGAAACACATTTTGCCCATTATAGCCCACTGTGCGAGTTGTGCCAAAAATTGGAAAGTAGTGGAAGATAGCGGACCGAATGGACTATCACGTGTCATACTCAGTTTGTTGAGATATAGTCTTTTGTCCATACAATCCATTCAAAGGAAGATTACTAAGGCATTTCACTCAAACACATTTTGCCCATTATAGCCCACTGTGTGAGTTGTGCCAAAAATCGGAAAGTGGTGGAAGATAGCGGACCGAATGTACTATCACGTGTCATACTCAGTTTGTTGAGATATAGTCTTTTGTCCATACAATCCACTCAAAGGAAGATTAATAAGGCATTTCACTGAAACACATTTTGCCCAATATAGCCCACTGTGCGAGTTGTGCCAAAAATTGGAAAGTGGTGGAAGATAGCGGACCGAATGGACTATCACGTGTCATACTCAGTTTATTCAGAAATAGTTTTTGGTCCGTACAATCTATTCAAAGGAAAATTACTAAGGCTTTTCACTCAAACACATTTTGCCCATTATAACCCACTGTGTAAGTTGTGACAAAAATTGGAAAGTGGTGGAAGATAGCCGACCTAATGGACTATCACGTGTCATACTCAGTTTGTTGAGATATAGTCTTTTGTCCATCCAATCCATTAAAAGGGAGACTACTAAGGCATTTCACTCAAACACATTTTGCCCATTATAGCCCACTGTGTGAGTTGTGCCAAAAATCGGAAAATGATGGAAGATAGCAGACCTAATGGACTATCACATGTCATACTCAGTTTGTTCAGATATAGTCTTTTGGTCCATACAATCCATTCAAAGGAAAATTATTAAGTCATTTCACTCAAACACATTTTGCCCATTATAGCCCACTGTGTGAGTTGTGCCAAAAATCGGAAAATGATGGAAGATAGCAGACCTAATGGACTATCACGTGTCATACTCAGTTTGTTGAGATATAGTCTTTTGTCCATACAATCCATTCAAAGGGAAATTACTAAGGCATTTCACTCAAACACATTTTGCCCATTATAGCCCACTGTGTGAGTTGTGCCAAAAATCGGAAAGTGATTTCAGATAGCGGACCTAATGGACTATCACGTGTCATACTCAGTTTATTCAGATATAGTTTTTGGTCCGTACAATCCATTCAAAGGAAAATTACTAAGGCTTTTCACTCAAACACATTTTGCCCATTATAGCCCACTGTGTAAGTTGTGCCAAAAATTGGAAAGTGGTGGAAGATAGCGGACCTAATGGACTATCACGTGTCATACTCAGTTTGTTGAGATATAGTCTTTTGTCCATACAATCCATTCAAAGGAAGATTACTAAGGCATTTCACTCAAACACATTTTGCCCATTATAGCCCACTGTGTGAGTTGTGCCAAAAATCGGAAAGTGATTTCAGATAGCGGACCTAATGGACTATCACGTGTCATACTCAGTTTGTTGAGATATAGTCTTTTGTCCATACAATCCATTCAAAGGAAGATTACTAAGGCATTTCACTCAAACACATTTTGCCCATTATAGCCCACTGTGTAAGTTGTGCCAAAAATCGGAAAATGATGGAAGATAGCAGACCTAATGGACTATCACATGTCATACTCAGTTTGTTCAGATATAGTGTTTTGTCCATACAATCCATTCAAAGGAAGATTACTAAGGCATTTCACTCAAACACATTTTGCCCATTATAGCCCACTGTGTGAGTTGTGCCAAAAATCGGAAAATGATGGAAGATAGCAGACCTAATGGACTATCACATGTCATACTCAGTTTGTTCAGATATAGTCTTTTGGTCCATACAATCCATTCAAAGGAAAATTATTAAGTCATTTCACTCAAACACATTTTGCCCATTATAGCCCACTGTGTGAGTTGTGCCAAAAATCGGAAAGTGATTTCAGATAGCGGACCTAATGGACTATAACATGTCATACTCAGTTTGTTCAGATATAGTTTTTTGTCCATACAATCCATTCAAAGGAAGATTACTAAGGCATTTCACTCAAACACATTTTGCCCATTATAGCCCACTGTGTGAGTTGTGCCAAAAATCGGAAAATGATGGAAGATAGCAGACCTAATGGACTATCACATGTCATACTCAGTTTGTTCAGATATAGTCTTTTGTCCATACAATCCATTCAAAGGAAGATTACTAAGGCATTTCACTCAAACACATTTTGCCCATTATAGCCCACTGTGTGAGTTGTGCCAAAAATCGGAAAGTGATTTCAGATAGCAGACCTAATGGACTATCACGTGTCATACTCAGTTTGTTCAGATATAGTTTTTTGTCCATACAATCCATTCAAAGGAAGATTACTAAGGCATTTCACTCAAACACATTTTGCTCATTATAGCCCACTGTGTGAGTTTTGCGAAAAATTGGAAGATGGTGGAAGATAGCGGACCTAATGGACTATAACATGTCATACTCAGTTTGTTGAGATATAGTCTTTTGTCCATACAATCCATTCAAAGGAAGATTACTAAGGCATTTCACTCAAACACATTTTGCCCATTATAGCCCACTGTGTGAGTTGTGCCAAAAATCGGAAAGTGATTTCAGATAGCGGACCTAATGGACTATAACATGTCATACTCAGTTTGTTCAGATATAGTTTTTTGTCCATACAATCCATTCAAAGGAAGATTACTAAGGCATTTCACTCAAACACATTTTGCCCATTATAGCCCACTGTGTGAGTTGTGCCAAAAATCGGAAAGTGGTGGAAGATAGCGGACCGAATGGACTATCACGTGTCATACTCAGTTTGTTGAGATATAGTCTTTTGTCCATACAATCCATTCAAAGGAAAATTACTAAGGCATTTCACTCAAACACATTTTGCCCATTATAGCCCACTGTGTGAGTTGTGCCAAAAATCGGAAAGTGGTGGAAGATAGCGGACCGAATGGACTATCACGTGTCATACTCAGTTTGTTGAGATATAGTCTTTTGTCCATACAATCCATTCAAAGGAAAATTACTAAGGCATTTCACTCAAACACATTTTGCCCATTATAGCCCACTGTGTGAGTTGTGCCAAAAATTGGAAAGTGGTGGAAGATAGCGGACCGAATGGACTATCACGTGTCATACTCAGTTTGTTGAGATACAGTCTTTTGTCCATACAATCCATTCGAAGGAATATTACTAAGGCATTTCACTCAAACACATTTTGCCCATTATAGTGCACTGTGTGAGTTGTGCCAAAATGGACTATCACGTGTCATACTCAGTTTGTTCAGAAATAGTTTTTGGCCCATACAATCCATTCAAAGGTAGTTTACTAAGGCATTTCACTCAAAAACATTTTGCCCATTATAGCCCACTGTGTGAGTTGTGCCAAAAATCGGAAAATGATTAAGGATAGCGGACCTAATGGACTATCACGTGTCATACTCAGTTTGTTGAGATATAGTCTTTTGTCCATACAATCCATTCAAAGGGGGATTACTAAGGCATTTCACTGAAACACATTTTGCCCATTATAGCCCACTGTGTGAGTTGTGCCAAAAATCGGAAAGTGGTGGAAGATAGCGGACCGAATGGACTATCACGTGTCATACTCAGTTTGTTGAGATACAGTCTTTTGTCCATACAATCCATTCAAAGGAAGATTACTAAGGCATTTCACTCAAACACATTTTGCCCATTATAGCCCACTGTGTGAGTTGTGCCAAAAATCGGAAAGTGGTGGAAGATAGCGGACCGAATGTACTATCACGTGTCATACTCAGTTTGTTGAGATATAGTCTTTTGTCCATACAATCCACTCAAAGGAAGATTATTAAGGCATTTCACTGAAACACATTTTGCCCAATATAGCCCACTGTGCGAGTTGTGCCAAAAATTGGAAAGTGGTGGAAGATAGCGGACCGAATGGACTATCACGTGTCATACTCAGTTTATTCAGAAATAGTTTTTGGTCCATACAATCCATTCAAAGGAAGATTACTAAGGCATTTCACTCAAACACATTTTGCCCATTATAGCCCACTGTGTGAGTTGTGCCAAAAATTGGAAGATGGTGGAAGATAGCGGACCGAATGGACTATCACGTGTCATACTCAGTTTGTTGAGATATAGTCTTTTGTCCATACAATCCATTCAAAGGAAGATTACTAAGGCATTTCACTCAAACACATTTTGCCCATTATAGCCCACTGTGTGAGTTGTGCCAAAAATCGGAAAGTGATTTCAGATAGCGGACCTAATGGACTATAACATGTCATACTCAGTTTGTTCAGATATAGTTTTTTGTCCATACAATCCATTCAAAGGAAGATTACTAAGGCATTTCACTCAAACACATTTTGCCCATTATAGCCCACTGTGTGAGTTGTGCCAAAAATCGGAAAGTGGTGGAAGATAGCGGACCGAATGGACTATCACGTGTCATACTCAGTTTGTTGAGACATAGTCTTTTGTCCATACAATCCATTCAAAGGAAAATTACTAAGGCATTTCACTCAAACACATTTTGCCCATTATAGCCCACTGTGTGAGTTGTGCCAAAAATTGGAAAGTGGTAGAAGATAGCGGACCGAATGTACTATCACGTGTCATACTCAGTTTGTTGAGATATAGTCTTTTGTCCATACAATCCATTCAAAGGAAGATTATTAAGGCATTTCACTCAAACACATTTTGCCCATTATAGCCCACTGTGTGAGTTGTGCCAAAAATCGGGTGGTGGAAGATAGCGGACCTAATGGACTATCACGTGTCATACTCAGTTTGTTGAGATAGAGTCTTTTGTCCATACAATCCATTAAAAGGAAGACTACTAAGGCATTTCACTCAAACACATTTTGCCTATTATAGCCCACTGTGTGAGTTGTGCCGAAAATCGGAAAATGATGGAAGATAGCAGACCTAATGGACTATCACATGTCATACTCAGTTTGTTCAGATATAGTCTTTTGGTCCATACAATCCATTCAAAGGAAAATTATTAAGTCATTTCACTCAAACACATTTTGCCCATTATAGCCCACTGTGTGAGTTGTGCCAAAAATCGGAAAGTGGTGGAAGATAGCGGACCGAATGGACTATCACGTGTCATACTCAGTTTGTTGAGATATAGTCTTTTGTCCATACAATCCATTCAAAGGAAGATTACTAAGGCATTTCACTCAAACACATTTTGCCCATTATAGCCCACTGTGTGAGTTGTGCCAAAAATCGGAAAGTGATTTCAGATAGCAGACCTAATGGACTATCACGTGTCATACTCAGTTTGTTCAGAAATAGTTTTTGGTCCATACAATCCATTCGAAGGAAGATTACTAAGGCATTTCACTCAAACACATTTTGCCCATTATAGCCCACTGTGTGAGTTGTGCCAAAAATCGAAAAAATGATGGAAGATAGCAGACCTAATGGACTATCACATGTCATACTCAGTTTGTTCAGATATAGTCTTTTGGTCCATACAATCCATTCAAAGGAAAATTATTAAGTCATTTCACTCAAACACATTTTGCCCATTATAGCCCACTGTGTGAGTTGTGCCAAAAATCGGAAAGTGATTTCAGATAGCGGACCTTATGGACTATCACGTGTCATACTCTGTTTATTCAGAAATAGTTTTTGGTCCATACAATCCATTCGAAGGAAGATTACTAAGGCATTTCACTCAAACACATTTTGCCCATTATAGCCCACTGTGTGAGTTGTGCCAAAAATCGGAAAGTGGTGGAAGATAGCGGACCGAATGTACTATCACGTGTCATACTCAGTTTGTTGAGATATAGTCTTTTGTCCATACAATCCACTCAAAGGAAGATTATTAAGGCATTTCACTGAAACACATTTTGCCCAATATAGCCCACTGTGTGAGTTGTGCCAAAAATCGGAAAGTGATTTCAGATAGCAGACCTAATGGACTATCACGTGTCATACTCAGTTTGTTCAGAAATAGTTTTTGGTCCATACAATCCATTCGAAGGAAGATTACTAAGGCATTTCACTCAAACACATTTTGCCCATTATAGCCCACTGTGTGAGTTGTGCCAAAAATCGGAAAATGATGGAAGATAGCAGACCTAATGGACTATCACATGTCATACTCAGTTTGTTCAGATATAGTCTTTTGTCCATACAATCCATTCAAAGGAAGATTATTAAGGCATTTCACTCAAACACATTTTGCCCATTATAGCCCACTGTGTGAGTTGTGCCAAAAATTGGAAAGTGGTGGAAGATAGCGGACCGAATGGACTATCACGTGTCATACTCAGTTTGTTGAGATATAGTCTTTTGTCCATACAATCCATTCAAAGGAAGATTACTAAGGCATTTCACTCAAACACATTTTGCCCATTATAGCCCACTGTGTGAGTTGTGCCAAAAATCGGAAAGTGGTGGAAGATAGCGGACCGAATGTACTATCACGTGTCATACTCAGTTTGTTGAGATATAGTCTTTTGTCCATACAATCCACTCAAAGGAAGATTATTAAGGCATTTCACTGAAACACATTTTGCCCAATATAGCCCACTGTGTGAGTTGTGCCAAAAATCGGAAAGTGATTTCAGATAGCAGACCTAATGGACTATCACGTGTCATACTCAGTTTGTTCAGAAATAGTTTTTGGTCCATACAATCCATTCGAAGGAAGATTACTAAGGCATTTCACTCAAACACATTTTGCCCATTATAGCCCACTGTGTGAGTTGTGCCAAAAATCGGAAAATGATGGAAGATAGCAGACCTAATGGACTATCACATGTCATACTCAGTTTGTTCAGATATAGTCTTTTGGTCCATACAATCCATTCAAAGGAAAATTATTAAGTCATTTCACTCAAACACATTTTGCCCATTATAGCCCACTGTGTGAGTTGTGCCAAAAATCGGAAAGTGATTTCAGATAGCGGACCTAATGGACTATAACATGTCATACTCAGTTTGTTCAGATATAGTTTTTTGTCCATACAATCCATTCAAAGGAAGATTACTAAGGCATTTCACTCAAACACATTTTGCCCATTATAGCCCACTGTGTGAGTTGTGCCAAAAATCGGAAAATGATGGAAGATAGCAGACCTAATGGACTATCACATGTCATACTCAGTTTGTTCAGATATAGTCTTTTGTCCATACAATCCATTCAAAGGAAGATTACTAAGGCATTTCACTCAAACACATTTTGCCCATTATAGCCCACTGTGTGAGTTGTGCCAAAAATCGGAAAGTGATTTCAGATAGCAGACCTAATGGACTATCACGTGTCATACTCAGTTTGTTCAGATATAGTTTTTTGTCCATACAATCCATTCAAAGGAAGATTACTAAGGCATTTCACTCAAACACATTTTGCCCATTATAGCCCACTGTGTGAGTTGTGCCAAAAATTGGAAGATGGTGGAAGATAGCAAACCGAATGGACTATCACGTGTCATACTCAGTTTGTTGAGATATAGTCTTTTGTCCATACAATCCATTCAAAGGAAGATTATTAAGGCATTTCACTCAAACACATTTTGCCCATTATAGCCCACTGTGTGAGTTGTGCCAAAAATCGGAAAATGATGGAAGATAGCAGACCTAATGGACTATCACATGTCATACTCAGTTTGTTCAGATATAGTCTTTTGGTCCATACAATCCATTCAAAGGAAAATTATTAAGTCATTTCACTCAAACACATTTTGCCCATTATAGCCCACTGTGTGAGTTGTGCCAAAAATCGGAAAATGATGGAAGATAGAAGACCTAATGGACTATCACATGTCATACTCAGTTTGTTCAGATATAGTCTTTTGGTCCATACAATCCATTCAAAGGAAAATTATTAAGTCATTTCACTCAAACACATTTTGCCCATTATAGCCCACTGTGTGAGTTGTGCCAAAAATCGGAAAGTGATTTCAGATAGCGGACCTAATGGACTATAACATGTCATACTCAGTTTGTTCAGATATAGTTTTTTGTCCATACAATCCATTCAAAGGAAGATTACTAAGGCATTTCACTCAAACACATTTTGCCCATTATAGCCCACTGTGTGAGTTGTGCCAAAAATCGGAAAATGATGGAAGATAGCAGACCTAATGGACTATCACATGTCATACTCAGTTTGTTCAGATATAGTCTTTTGTCCATACAATCCATTCAAAGGAAGATTACTAAGGCATTTCACTCAAACACATTTTGCCCATTATAGCCCACTGTGTGAGTTGTGCCAAAAATCGGAAAGTGATTTCAGATAGCAGACCTAATGGACTATCACGTGTCATACTCAGTTTGTTCAGATATAGTTTTTTGTCCATACAATCCATTCAAAGGAAGATTACTAAGGCATTTCACTCAAACACATTTTGCCCATTATAGCCCACTGTGTGAGTTGTGCCAAAAATTGGAAGATGGTGGAAGATAGCAAACCGAATGGACTATCACGTGTCATACTCAGTTTGTTGAGATATAGTCTTTTGTCCATACAATCCATTCAAAGGAAGATTACTAAGGCATTTCACTCAAACACATTTTGCCCATTATAGCCCACTGTGTGAGTTGTGCCAAAAATCGGAAAGTGATTTCAGATAGCGGACCTAATGGACTATAACATGTCATACTCAGTTTGTTCAGATATAGTTTTTTGTCCATACAATCCATTCAAAGGAAGATTACTAAGGCATTTCACTCAAACACATTTTGCCCATTATAGCCCACTGTGTGAGTTGTGCCAAAAATCGGAAAGTGGTGGAAGATAGCGGACCGAATGGACTATCACGTGTCATACCCAGTTTGTTGAGATATAGTCTTTTGTCCATACAATCCATTCAAAGGAAAATTACTAAGGCATTTCACTCAAACACATTTTGCCCATTATAGCCCACTGTGTGAGTTGTGCCAAAAATTGGAAAGTGGTAGAAGATAGCGGACCGAATGTACTATCACGTGTCATACTCAGTTTGTTGAGATATAGTCTTTTGTCCATACAATCCATTCAAAGGAAGATTATTAAGGCATTTCACTCAAACACATTTTGCCCATTATAGCCCACTGTGTGAGTTGTGCCAAAAATCGGAAAATGATGGAAGATAGCAGACCTAATGGACTATCACATGTCATACTCAGTTTGTTCAGATATAGTCTTTTGGTCCATACAATCCATTCAAAGGAAAATTATTAAGTCATTTCACTCAAACACATTTTGCCCATTATAGCCCACTGTGTGAGTTGTGCCAAAAATCGGAAAATGATGGAAGATAGAAGACCTAATGGACTATCACGTGTCATACTCAGTTTGTTGAGATATAGTCTTTTGTCCATACAATCCATTCAAAGGGAGATTACTAAGGCATTTCACTCAAACACATTTTGCCCATTATAGCCCACTGTGTGAGTTGTGCCAAAAATCGGAAAGTGATTTCAGATAGCGGACCTAATGGACTATCACGTGTCATACTCAGTTTATTCAGAAATAGTTTTTGGTCCATAGAATCCATTCAAAGGAAGATTACTAAGGCATTTCACTCAAACACATTTTGCCCATTATAGTGCACTGTGTGAGTTGTGCCAAAAATCGAAAAGTGATTTAAGATAGCGGAACTTATGGACTATCACGTGTCATACTCTGTTTATTCAGAAATAGTTTTTGGTCCATACAAT
Organism: Metopia argyrocephala; assembly: GCA_963576795.1. Taxonomy (NCBI): domain Eukaryota; kingdom Metazoa; phylum Arthropoda; class Insecta; order Diptera; family Sarcophagidae; genus Metopia; species Metopia argyrocephala. The sequence continues at coordinate 87,722,339 of OY756210.1, forward strand.
CCATTCGAAGGAATATTACTAAGGCATTTCACTCAAACACATTTTGCCCATTATAGTGCACTGTGTGAGTTGTGCCAAAATGGACTATCACGTGTCATACTCAGTTTGTTCAGAAATAGTTTTTGGCCCATACAATCCATTCAAAGGTAGTTTACTAAGGCATTTCACTAAAAACATTTTGCCCATTATAGCCCACTGTGTGAGTTGTGCCAAAAATCGGAAAATGATGGAGGATAGCGGACCTAATGGACTATCACGTGTCATACTCAGTTTGTTCAGAAATAGTTTTTGGTCCATACAATCCATTCGAAGGAAGATTACTAAGGCATTTCACTCAAACACATTTTGCCCATTATAGCCCACTGTGTGAGTTGTGCCAAAATTCGGAAAATGATGGAAGATAGCGGACCTAATGGACTATCATGTGTTATACTCAGTTTGTTCAGAAATAATTTTTGGTCCATAGAATCCATTCAAAGGAAGATTACTAAGGCATTTCACTCAAACACATTTTGCCCATTATAGTGCACTGTGTGAGTTGTGCCAAAAATCGAAAAGTGATTTAAGATAGCGGACCTTATGGACTATCACGTGTCATACTCTGTTTATTCAGAAATAGTTTTTGGTCCATACAATCCATTCGAAGGAAGATTACTAAGGCATTTCACTCAAACACATTTTGCCCATTATAGTGCACTGTGTGAGTTGTGCCAAAATGGACTATCACGTGTCATACTCAGTTTGTTCAGAAATAGTTTTTGGCCCATACAATCCATTCAAAGGTAGTTTACTAAGGCATTTCACTCAAAAACATTTTGCCCATTATAGCCCACTGTGTAAGTTGTGCCAAAAATTGGAAAGTGGTGGAAGATAGCGGACCTAATGGACTATCACGTGTCATACTCAGTTTGTTGAGATATAGTCTTTTGTCCATACAATCCATTAAAAGGAAGACTACTAAGGCATTTCACTCAAACACATTTTGCCCATTATAGCCCACTGTGTGAGTTGTGCCAAAAATCGGAAAATGATGGAAGATAGCAGACCTAATGGACTATCACATGTCATATTCAGTTTGTTCAGATATAGTCTTTTGGTCCATACAATCCATTCAAAGGAAAATTATTAAGTCATTTCACTCAAACACATTTTGCCCATTATAGCCCACTGTGTGAGTTGTGCCAAAAATCGGAAAGTGGTGGAAGATAGCGGACCTAATGGACTATCACGTGTCATACTCAGTTTGTTCAGAAATAGTTTTTGGCCCATACAATCCATTCAAAGGTAGTTTACTAAGGCATTTCACTCAAAAACATTTTGCCCATTATAGCCCACTGTGTAAGTTGTGCCAAAAATCGGAAAGTGATTTCAGATAGCGGACCTAATGGACTATAACATGTCATACTCAGTTTGTTCAGATATAGTTTTTTGTCCATACAATCCATTCAAAGGAAGACTACTAAGGCATTTCACTCAAACACATTTTGCCCATTATAGCCCACTGTGTAAGTTGTGCCAAAAATTGGAAAGTGGTGGAAGATAGCGGACCTAATGGACTATCACGTGTCATACTCAGTTTGTTCAGAAATAGTTTTTGGCCCATACAATCCATTCAAAGGTAGTTTACTAAGGCATTTCACTCAAAAACATTTTGCCCATTATAGCCCACTGTGTAAGTTGTGCCAAAAATTGGAAAGTGGTGGAAGATAGCGGACCTAATGGACTATCACGTGTCATACTCAGTTTGTTGAGATATAGTCTTTTGTCCATACAATCCATTAAAAGGAAGACTACTAAGGCATTTCACTCAAACACATTTTGCCTATTATAGCCCACTGTGTGAGTTGTGCCGAAAATCGGAAAATGATGGAAGATAGCAGACCTAATGGACTATCACATGTCATACTCAGTTTGTTCAGATATAGTCTTTTGGTCCATACAATCCATTCAAAGGAAAATTATTAAGTCATTTCACTCAAACACATTTTGCCCATTATAGCCCACTGTGTGAGTTGTGCCAAAAATCGGAAAGTGGTGGAAGATAGCGGACCGAATGGACTATCACGTGTCATACTCAGTTTGTTGAGATATAGTCTTTTGTCCATACAATCCATTCAAAGGAAGATTACTAAGGCATTTCACTCAAACACATTTTGCCCATTATAGCCCACTGTGTGAGTTGTGCCAAAAATTGGAAAGTGGTGGAAGATAGCGGACCGAATGGACTATCACGTGTCATACTCAGTTTGTTGAGATATAGTCTTTTGTCCATACAATCCATTCAAAGGAAGATTACTAAGGCATTTCACTCAAACACATTTTGCCCATTATAGCCCACTGTGTGAGTTGTGCCAAAAATCGGAAAGTGATTTCAGATAGCGGACCTAATGGACTATAACATGTCATACTCAGTTTGTTCAGATATAGTTTTTTGTCCATACAATCCATTCAAAGGAAGACTACTAAGGCATTTCACTCAAACACATTTTGCCCATTATAGCCCACTGTGTAAGTTGTGCCAAAAATTGGAAAGTGGTGGAAGATAGCGGACCTAATGGACTATCACGTGTCATACTCAGTTTGTTCAGAAATAGTTTTTGGCCCATACAATCCATTCAAAGGTAGTTTACTAAGGCATTTCACTCAAAAACATTTTGCCCATTATAGCCCACTGTGTAAGTTGTGCCAAAAATTGGAAAGTGGTGGAAGATAGCGGACCTAATGGACTATCACGTGTCATACTCAGTTTGTTGAGATATAGTCTTTTGTCCATACAATCCATTAAAAGGAAGACTACTAAGGCATTTCACTCAAACACATTTTGCCTATTATAGCCCACTGTGTGAGTTGTGCCGAAAATCGGAAAATGATGGAAGATAGCAGACCTAATGGACTATCACATGTCATACTCAGTTTGTTCAGATATAGTCTTTTGGTCCATACAATCCATTCAAAGGAAAATTATTAAGTCATTTCACTCAAACACATTTTGCCCATTATAGCCCACTGTGTGAGTTGTGCCAAAAATCGGAAAGTGGTGGAAGATAGCGGACCGAATGGACTATCACGTGTCATACTCAGTTTGTTGAGATATAGTCTTTTGTCCATACAATCCATTCAAAGGAAGATTACTAAGGCATTTCACTCAAACACATTTTGCCCATTATAGCCCACTGTGTGAGTTGTGCCAAAAATTGGAAAGTGGTGGAAGATAGCGGACCGAATGGACTATCACGTGTCATACTCAGTTTGTTGAGATATAGTCTTTTGTCCATACAATCCATTCAAAGGAAGATTACTAAGGCATTTCACTCAAACACATTTTGCCCATTATAGCCCACTGTGTGAGTTGTGCCAAAAATTGGAAAGTGGTGGAAGATAGCGGACCGAATGGACTATCACGTGTCATACTCAGTTTGTTGAGATATAGTCTTTTGTCCATACAATCCATTCAAAGGAAGATTACTAAGGCATTTCACTCAAACACATTTTGCCCATTATAGCCCACTGTGTGAGTTGTGCCAAAAATCGGAAAGTGATTTCAGATAGCGGACCTAATGGACTATCACGTGTCATACTCAGTTTATTCAGAAATAGTTTTTGGTCCGTACAATCAATTCAAAGGAAAATTACTAAGGCTTTTCACTCAAACACATTTTGCCCATTATAGCCCACTGTGTAAGTTGTGCCAAAAATTGGAAAGTGGTGGAAGATAGCGGACCTAATGGACTATCACGTGTCATACTCAGTTTGTTGAGATATAGTCTTTTGTCCATACAATCCATTAAAAGGTAGACTACTAAGGCATTTCACTCAAACACATTTTGCCCATTATAGCCCACTGTGTGAGTTGTGCCAAAAATCGGAAAATGATGGAAGATAGCAGACCTAATGGACTATCACATGTCATACTCAGTTTGTTCAGATATAGTCTTTTGGTCCATACAATCCATTCAAAGGAAAATTATTAAGTCATTTCACTCAAACACATTTTGCCCATTATAGCCCACTGTGTGAGTTGTGCCAAAAATCGGAAAGTGATTTCAGATAGCGGACCTAATGGACTATAACATGTCATACTCAGTTTGTTCAGATATAGTTTTTTGTCCATACAATCCATTCAAAGGAAAATTACTAAGGCATTTCACTCAAACACATTTTGCCCATTATAGCCCACTGTGTGAGTTGTGCCAAAAATCGGAAAATGATGGAAGATAGCAGACCTAATGGACTATCACATGTCATACTCAGTTTGTTCAGATATAGTCTTTTGTCCATACAATCCATTCAAATGAAGATTACTAAGGCATTTCACTCAAACACATTTTGCCCATTATAGCCCACTGTGTGAGTTGTGCCAAAAATCGGAAAGTGATTTCAGATAGCAGACCTAATGGACTATCACGTGTCATACTCAGTTTGTTCAGATATAGTTTTTTGTCCATACAATCCATTCAAAGGAAGATTACTAAGGCATTTCACTCAAACACATTTTGCCCATTATAGCCCACTGTGTGAGTTGTGCCAAAAATTGGAAGATGGTGGAAGATAGCAAACCGAATGGACTATCACGTGTCATACTCAGTTTGTTGAGATATAGTCTTTTGTCCATACAATCCATTCAAAGGAAGATTACTAAGGCATTTCACTCAAACACATTTTGCCCATTATAGCCCACTGTGTGAGTTGTGCCAAAAATCGGAAAGTGATTTCAGATAGCGGACCTAATGGACTATAACATGTCATACTCAGTTTGTTCAGATATAGTTTTTTGTCCATACAATCCATTCAAAGGAAGATTACTAAGGCATTTCACTCAAACACATTTTGCCCATTATAGCCCACTGTGTGAGTTGTGCCAAAAATCGGAAAGTGGTGGAAGATAGCGGACCGAATGGACTATCACGTGTCATACTCAGTTTGTTGAGATATAGTCTTTTGTCCATACAATCCATTCAAAGGAAAATTACTAAGGCATTTCACTCAAACACATTTTGCCCATTATAGCCCACTGTGTGAGTTGTGCCAAAAATTGGAAAGTGGTAGAAGATAGCGGACCGAATGTACTATCACGTGTCATACTCAGTTTGTTGAGATATAGTCTTTTGTCCATACAATCCATTCAAAGGAAGATTATTAAGGCATTTCACTCAAACACATTTTGCCCATTATAGCCCACTGTGTGAGTTGTGCCAAAAATCGGAAAATGATGGAAGATAGCAGACCTAATGGACTATCACATGTCATACTCAGTTTGTTCAGATATAGTCTTTTGGTCCATACAATCCATTCAAAGGAAAATTATTAAGTCATTTCACTCAAACACATTTTGCCCATTATAGCCCACTGTGTGAGTTGTGCCAAAAATCGGAAAATGATGGAAGATAGCAGACCTAATGGACTATCATGTGTCATACTCAGTTTGTTGAGATATAGTCTTTTGTCCATACAATCCATTCAAAGGGAGATTACTAAGGCATTTCACTCAAACACATTTTGCCCATTATAGCCCACTGTGTGAGTTGTGCCAAAAATCGGAAAGTGATGGAAGATAGCAGACCTAATGGACTATCACATGTCATACTCAGTTTGTTCAGAAATAGTTTTTGGTCCATACAATCCATTCGAAGGAAGATTACTAAGGCATTTCACTCAAACACATTTTGCCCATTATAGCCCACTGTGTGAGTTGTGCCAAAATTCGGAAAATGATGGAAGATAGCGGACCTAATGGACTATCATGTGTTATACTCAGTTTGTTCAGAAATAATTTTTGGTCCATAGAATCCATTCAAAGGAAGATTACTAAGGCATTTCACTCAAACACATTTTGCCCATTATAGTGCACTGTGTGAGTTGTGCCAAAAATCGAAAAGTGATTTAAGATAGCGGACCTTATGGACTATCACGTGTCATACTCTGTTTATTCAGAAATAGTTTTTGGTCCATACAATCCATTCGAAGGAAGATTACTAAGGCATTTCACTCAAACACATTTTGCCCATTATAGTGCACTGTGTGAGTTGTGCCAAAATGGACTATCACGTGTCATACTCAGTTTGTTCAGAAATAGTTTTTGGCCCATACAATCCATTCAAAGGTAGTTTACTAAGGCATTTCACTCAAAAACATTTTGCCCATTATAGCCCACTGTGTAAGTTGTGCCAAAAATTGGAAAGTGGTGGAAGATAGCGGACCTAATGGACTATCACGTGTCATACTCAGTTTGTTGAGATATAGTCTTTTGTCCATACAATCCATTAAAAGGAAGACTACTAAGGCATTTCACTCAAACACATTTTGCCCATTATAGCCCACTGTGTGAGTTGTGCCAAAAATCGGAAAATGATGGAAGATAGCAGACCTAATGGACTATCACATGTCATATTCAGTTTGTTCAGATATAGTCTTTTGGTCCATACAATCCATTCAAAGGAAAATTATTAAGTCATTTCACTCAAACACATTTTGCCCATTATAGCCCACTGTGTGAGTTGTGCCAAAAATCGGAAAGTGGTGGAAGATAGCGGACCTAATGGACTATCACGTGTCATACTCAGTTTGTTCAGAAATAGTTTTTGGCCCATACAATCCATTCAAAGGTAGTTTACTAAGGCATTTCACTCAAAAACATTTTGCCCATTATAGCCCACTGTGTAAGTTGTGCCAAAAATCGGAAAGTGATTTCAGATAGCGGACCTAATGGACTATAACATGTCATACTCAGTTTGTTCAGATATAGTTTTTTGTCCATACAATCCATTCAAAGGAAGACTACTAAGGCATTTCACTCAAACACATTTTGCCCATTATAGCCCACTGTGTAAGTTGTGCCAAAAATTGGAAAGTGGTGGAAGATAGCGGACCTAATGGACTATCACGTGTCATACTCAGTTTGTTCAGAAATAGTTTTTGGCCCATACAATCCATTCAAAGGTAGTTTACTAAGGCATTTCACTCAAAAACATTTTGCCCATTATAGCCCACTGTGTAAGTTGTGCCAAAAATTGGAAAGTGGTGGAAGATAGCGGACCTAATGGACTATCACGTGTCATACTCAGTTTGTTGAGATATAGTCTTTTGTCCATACAATCCATTAAAAGGAAGACTACTAAGGCATTTCACTCAAACACATTTTGCCTATTATAGCCCACTGTGTGAGTTGTGCCGAAAATCGGAAAATGATGGAAGATAGCAGACCTAATGGACTATCACATGTCATACTCAGTTTGTTCAGATATAGTCTTTTGGTCCATACAATCCATTCAAAGGAAAATTATTAAGTCATTTCACTCAAACACATTTTGCCCATTATAGCCCACTGTGTGAGTTGTGCCAAAAATCGGAAAGTGGTGGAAGATAGCGGACCGAATGGACTATCACGTGTCATACTCAGTTTGTTGAGATATAGTCTTTTGTCCATACAATCCATTCAAAGGAAGATTACTAAGGCATTTCACTCAAACACATTTTGCCCATTATAGCCCACTGTGTGAGTTGTGCCAAAAATTGGAAAGTGGTGGAAGATAGCGGACCGAATGGACTATCACGTGTCATACTCAGTTTGTTGAGATATAGTCTTTTGTCCATACAATCCATTCAAAGGAAGATTACTAAGGCATTTCACTCAAACACATTTTGCCCATTATAGCCCACTGTGTGAGTTGTGCCAAAAATCGGAAAGTGATTTCAGATAGCGGACCTAATGGACTATAACATGTCATACTCAGTTTGTTCAGATATAGTTTTTTGTCCATACAATCCATTCAAAGGAAGACTACTAAGGCATTTCACTCAAACACATTTTGCCCATTATAGCCCACTGTGTAAGTTGTGCCAAAAATTGGAAAGTGGTGGAAGATAGCGGACCTAATGGACTATCACGTGTCATACTCAGTTTGTTCAGAAATAGTTTTTGGCCCATACAATCCATTCAAAGGTAGTTTACTAAGGCATTTCACTCAAAAACATTTTGCCCATTATAGCCCACTGTGTAAGTTGTGCCAAAAATTGGAAAGTGGTGGAAGATAGCGGACCTAATGGACTATCACGTGTCATACTCAGTTTGTTGAGATATAGTCTTTTGTCCATACAATCCATTAAAAGGAAGACTACTAAGGCATTTCACTCAAACACATTTTGCCTATTATAGCCCACTGTGTGAGTTGTGCCGAAAATCGGAAAATGATGGAAGATAGCAGACCTAATGGACTATCACATGTCATACTCAGTTTGTTCAGATATAGTCTTTTGGTCCATACAATCCATTCAAAGGAAAATTATTAAGTCATTTCACTCAAACACATTTTGCCCATTATAGCCCACTGTGTGAGTTGTGCCAAAAATCGGAAAGTGGTGGAAGATAGCGGACCGAATGGACTATCACGTGTCATACTCAGTTTGTTGAGATATAGTCTTTTGTCCATACAATCCATTCAAAGGAAGATTACTAAGGCATTTCACTCAAACACATTTTGCCCATTATAGCCCACTGTGTGAGTTGTGCCAAAAATTGGAAAGTGGTGGAAGATAGCGGACCGAATGGACTATCACATGTCATACTCAGTTTATTCAGAAATAGTTTTTGGTCCGTACAATCAATTCAAAGGAAAATTACTAAGGCTTTTCACTCAAACACATTTTGCCCATTATAGCCCACTGTGTAAGTTGTGCCAAAAATTGGAAAGTGGTGGAAGATAGCGGACCTAATGGACTATCACGTGTCATACTCAGTTTGTTGAGATATAGTCTTTTGTCCATACAATCCATTAAAAGGTAGACTACTAAGGCATTTCACTCAAACACATTTTGCCCATTATAGCCCACTGTGTGAGTTGTGCCAAAAATCGGAAAATGATGGAAGATAGCAGCCCTAATGGACTATCACATGTCATACTCAGTTTGTTCAGATATAGTCTTTTGGTCCATACAATCCATTCAAAGGAAAATTATTAAGTCATTTCACTCAAACACATTTTGCCCATTATAGCCCACTGTGTGAGTTGTGCCAAAAATCGGAAAGTGATTTCAGATAGCGGACCTAATGGACTATAACATGTCATACTCAGTTTGTTCAGATATAGTTTTTTGTCCATACAATCCATTCAAAGGAAAATTACTAAGGCATTTCACTCAAACACATTTTGCCCATTATAGCCCACTGTGTGAGTTGTGCCAAAAATCGGAAAATGATGGAAGATAGCAGACCTAATGGACTATCACATGTCATACTCAGTTTGTTCAGATATAGTCTTTTGTCCATACAATCCATTCAAATGAAGATTACTAAGGCATTTCACTCAAACACATTTTGCCCATTATAGCCCACTGTGTGAGTTGTGCCAAAAATCGGAAAGTGATTTCAGATAGCAGACCTAATGGACTATCACGTGTCATACTCAGTTTGTTCAGATATAGTTTTTTGTCCATACAATCCATTCAAAGGAAGATTACTAAGGCATTTCACTCAAACACATTTTGCCCATTATAGCCCACTGTGTGAGTTGTGCCAAAAATTGGAAGATGGTGGAAGATAGCAAACCGAATGGACTATCACGTGTCATACTCAGTTTGTTGAGATATAGTCTTTTGTCCATACAATCCATTCAAAGGAAGATTACTAAGGCATTTCACTCAAACACATTTTGCCCATTATAGCCCACTGTGTGAGTTGTGCCAAAAATCGGAAAGTGATTTCAGATAGCGGACCTAATGGACTATAACATGTCATACTCAGTTTGTTCAGATATAGTTTTTTGTCCATACAATCCATTCAAAGGAAGATTACTAAGGCATTTCACTCAAACACATTTTGCCCATTATAGCCCACTGTGTGAGTTGTGCCAAAAATCGGAAAGTGGTGGAAGATAGCGGACCGAATGGACTATCACGTGTCATACTCAGTTTGTTGAGATATAGTCTTTTGTCCATACAATCCATTCAAAGGAAAATTACTAAGGCATTTCACTCAAACACATTTTGCCCATTATAGCCCACTGTGTGAGTTGTGCCAAAAATTGGAAAGTGGTAGAAGATAGCGGACCGAATGTACTATCACGTGTCATACTCAGTTTGTTGAGATATAGTCTTTTGTCCATACAATCCATTCAAAGGAAGATTATTAAGGCATTTCACTCAAACACATTTTGCCCATTATAGCCCACTGTGTGAGTTGTGCCAAAAATCGGAAAATGATGGAAGATAGCAGACCTAATGGACTATCACATGTCATACTCAGTTTGTTCAGATATAGTCTTTTGGTCCATACAATCCATTCAAAGGAAAATTATTAAGTCATTTCACTCAAACACATTTTGCCCATTATAGCCCACTGTGTGAGTTGTGCCAAAAATCGGAAAATGATGGAAGATAGCAGACCTAATGGACTATCACGTGTCATACTCAGTTTGTTGAGATATAGTCTTTTGTCCATACAATCCATTCAAAGGGAGATTACTAAGGCATTTCACTCAAACACATTTTGCCCATTATAGCCCACTGTGTGAGTTGTGCCAAAAATCGGAAAGTGATTTCAGATAGCGGACCTAATGGACTATCACGTGTCATACTCAGTTTATTCAGAAATAGTTTTTGGTCCATAGAATCCATTCAAAGGAAGATTACTAAGGCATTTCACTCAAACACATTTTGCCCATTATAGTGCACTGTGTGAGTTGTGCCAAAAATCGAAAAGTGATTTAAGATAGCGGAACTTATGGACTATCACGTGTCATACTCTGTTTATTCAGAAATAGTTTTTGGTCCATACAATCCATTCGAAGGAATATTACTAAGGCATTTCACTCAAACACATTTTGCCCATTATAGTGCACTGTGTGAGTTGTGCCAAAATGGACTATCACGTGTCATACTCAGTTTGTTCAGAAATAGTTTTTGGCCCATACAATCCATTCAAAGGTAGTTTACTAAGGCATTTCACTAAAAACATTTTGCCCATTATAGCCCACTGTGTGAGTTGTGCCAAAAATCGGAAAATGATGGAGGATAGCGGACCTAATGGACTATCACGTGTCATACTCAGTTTGTTCAGAAATAGTTTTTGGTCCATACAATCCATTCGAAGGAAGATTACTAAGGCATTTCACTCAAACACATTTTGCCCATTATAGCCCACTGTGTGAGTTGTGCCAAAATTCGGAAAATGATGGAAGATAGCGGACCTAATGGACTATCATGTGTTATACTCAGTTTGTTCAGAAATAATTTTTGGTCCATAGAATCCATTCAAAGGAAGATTACTAAGGCATTTCACTCAAACACATTTTGCCCATTATAGTGCACTGTGTGAGTTGTGCCAAAAATCGAAAAGTGATTTAAGATAGCGGACCTTATGGACTATCACGTGTCATACTCTGTTTATTCAGAAATAGTTTTTGGTCCATACAATCCATTCGAAGGAAGATTACTAAGGCATTTCACTCAAACACATTTTGCCCATTATAGTGCACTGTGTGAGTTGTGCCAAAATGGACTATCACGTGTCATACTCAGTTTGTTCAGAAATAGTTTTTGGCCCATACAATCCATTCAAAGGTAGTTTACTAAGGCATTTCACTCAAAAACATTTTGCCCATTATAGCCCACTGTGTAAGTTGTGCCAAAAATTGGAAAGTGGTGGAAGATAGCGGACCTAATGGACTATCACGTGTCATACTCAGTTTGTTGAGATATAGTCTTTTGTCCATACAATCCATTAAAAGGAAGACTACTAAGGCATTTCACTCAAACACATTTTGCCCATTATAGCCCACTGTGTGAGTTGTGCCAAAAATCGGAAAATGATGGAAGATAGCAGACCTAATGGACTATCACATGTCATATTCAGTTTGTTCAGATATAGTCTTTTGGTCCATACAATCCATTCAAAGGAAAATTATTAAGTCATTTCACTCAAACACATTTTGCCCATTATAGCCCACTGTGTGAGTTGTGCCAAAAATCGGAAAGTGGTGGAAGATAGCGGACCGAATGGACTATCACGTGTCATACTCAGTTTGTTGAGATATAGTCTTTTGTCCATACAATCCATTCAAAGGAAGATTACTAAGGCATTTCACTCAAACACATTTTGCCCATTATAGCCCACTGTGTGAGTTGTGCCAAAAATTGGAAAGTGGTGGAAGATAGCGGACCGAATGGACTATCACGTGTCATACTCAGTTTGTTGAGATATAGTCTTTTGTCCATACAATCCATTCAAAGGAAGATTACTAAGGCATTTCACTCAAACACATTTTGCCCATTATAGCCCACTGTGTGAGTTGTGCCAAAAATTGGAAAGTGGTGGAAGATAGCGGACCGAATGGACTATCACGTGTCATACTCAGTTTGTTGAGATATAGTCTTTTGTCCATACAATCCATTCAAAGGAAGATTACTAAGGCATTTCACTCAAACACATTTTGCCCATTATAGCCCACTGTGTGAGTTGTGCCAAAAATCGGAAAGTGATTTCAGATAGCGGACCTAATGGACTATCACGTGTCATACTCAGTTTATTCAGAAATAGTTTTTGGTCCGTACAATCAATTCAAAGGAAAATTACTAAGGCTTTTCACTCAAACACATTTTGCCCATTATAGCCCACTGTGTAAGTTGTGCCAAAAATTGGAAAGTGGTGGAAGATAGCGGACCTAATGGACTATCACGTGTCATACTCAGTTTGTTGAGATATAGTCTTTTGTCCATACAATCCATTAAAAGGTAGACTACTAAGGCATTTCACTCAAACACATTTTGCCCATTATAGCCCACTGTGTGAGTTGTGCCAAAAATCGGAAAATGATGGAAGATAGCAGACCTAATGGACTATCACATGTCATACTCAGTTTTTTGAGATATAGTCTTTTGTCCATACAATCCATTCAAAGGAAGTTTGTTGAGATATAGTCTTTTGTCCATACAATCCATTCAAAGGAAGATTACTAAGGCATTTCACTCAAGCACATTTTGCCCATTATAGCCCACTGTGTGAGTTGTGCCAAAAATCGGAAAGTGATTTAAGATAGCGGATCTAATGGACTATCACATGTCATACTCAGTTTGTTCAGATATAGTCTTTTGGTCCATACAATCCATTCAAAGGAAAATTATTAAGTCATTTCACTCAAACACATTTTGCCCATTATAGCCCACTGTGTGAGTTGTGCCAAAAATCGGAAAGTGGTGGAAGATAGCGGACCGAATGGACTATCACGTGTCATACTCAGTTTGTTGAGATATAGTCTTTTGTCCATACAATCCATTCAAAGGAAGATTACTAAGGCATTTCACTCAAACACATTTTGCCCATTATAGCCCACTGTGTGAGTTGTGCCAAAATTTGGAAAGTGGTGGAAGATAGCGGACCGAATGGACTATCACGTGTCATACTCAGTTTGTTGAGATATAGTCTTTTGTCCATACAATCCATTCAAAGGAAGATTACTAAGGCATTTCACTCAAACACATTTTGCCCATTATAGCCCACTGTGTGAGTTGTGCCAAAAATCGGAAAGTGATTTCAGATAGCGGACCTAATGGACTATAACATGTCATACTCAGTTTGTTGAGATATAGTCTTTTGTCCATACAATCCATTCAAAGGAAGATGGTGGAAGATAGCGGACCGAATGGACTATCACGTGTCATACTCAGTTTGTTGAGATATAGTCTTTTGTCCATACAATCCATTCAAAGGAAGATTACTAAGGCATTTCACTCAAACACATTTTGCCCATTATAGCCCACTGTGTGAGTTGTGCCAAAAATCGGAAAGTGATTTAAGATAGCGGACCTTATGGACTATCACGTGTCATACTCTGTTTATTCAGAAATAGTTTTTGGTCCATACAATCCATTCGAAGGAAGATTACTAAGGCATTTCACTCAAACACATTTTGCCCATTATAGTGCACTGTGTAAGTTGTGCCAAAATGGACTATCACGTGTCATACTCAGTTTGTTCAGAAATAGTTTTTGGCCCATACAATCCATTCAAAGGTAGTTTACTAAGGCATTTCACTCAAAAACATTTTGCCCATTATAGCCCACTGTGTAAGTTGTGCCAAAAATTGGAAAGTGGTGGAAGATAGCGGACCTAATGGACTATCACGTGTCATACTCAGTTTGTTGAGATATAGTCTTTTGTCCATACAATCCATTAAAAGGAAGACTACTAAGGCATTTCACTCAAACACATTTTGCCCATTATAGCCCACTGTGTGAGTTGTGCCGAAAATCGGAAAATGATGGAAGATAGCAGACCTAATGGACTATCACATGTCATACTCAGTTTGTTCAGATATAGTCTTTTGGTCCATACAATCCATTCAAAGGAAAATTATTAAGTCATTTCACTCAAACACATTTTGCCCATTATAGCCCACTGTGTGAGTTGTGCCAAAAATCGGAAAGTGGTGGAAGATAGCGGACCGAATGGACTATCACGTGTCATACTCAGTTTGTTGAGATATAGTCTTTTGTCCATACAATCCATTCAAAGGAAGATTACTAAGGCATTTCACTCAAACACATTTTGCCCATTATAGCCCACTGTGTGAGTTGTGCCAAAAATTGGAAAGTGGTGGAAGATAACGGACCGAATGGACTATCACATGTCATACTCAGTTTGTTCAGATATAGTCTTTTGGTCCATACAATCCATTAAAAGGAAGACTACTAAGGCATTTCACTCAAACACATTTTGCCCATTATAGCCCACTGTGTGAGTTGTGCCGAAAATCGGAAAATGATGGAAGATAGCAGACCTAATGGACTATCACATGTCATACTCAGTTTGTTCAGATATAGTCTTTTGGTCCATACAATCCATTCAAAGGAAAATTATTAAGTCATTTCACTCAAACACATTTTGCCCATTATAGCCCACTGTGTGAGTTGTGCCAAAAATCGGAAAGTGGTGGAAGATAGCGGACCGAATGGACTATCACGTGTCATACTCAGTTTGTTGAGATATAGTCTTTTGTCCATACAATCCATTCAAAGGAAGATTACTAAGGCATTTCACTCAAACACATTTTGCCCATTATAGCCCACTGTGTGAGTTGTGCCAAAAATTGGAAAGTGGTGGAAGATAACGGACCGAATGGACTATCACGTGTCATACTCAGTTTGTTGAGATATAGTCTTTTGTCCATACAATCCATTCAAAGGAAGATTACTAAGGCATTTCACTCAAACACATTTTGCCCATTATAGCCCACTGTGTGAGTTGTGCCAAAAATTGGAAAGTGGTGGAAGATAGCGGACCGAATGGACTATCACGTGTCATACTCAGTTTGTTGAGATATAGTCTTTTGTCCATACAATCCATTCAAAGGAAGATTACTAAGGCATTTCACTCAAACACATTTTGCCCATTATAGCCCACTGTGTGAGTTGTGCCAAAAATCGGAAAGTGATTTCAGATAGCGGACCTAATGGACTATCACGTGTCATACTCAGTTTATTCAGAAATAGTTTTTGGTCCGTACAATCAATTCAAAGGAAAATTACTAAGGCTTTTCACTCAAACACATTTTGCCCATTATAGCCCACTGTGTAAGTTGTGCCAAAAATTGGAAAGTGGTGGAAGATAGCGGACCTAATGGACTATCACGTGTCATACTCAGTTTGTTGAGATATAGTCTTTTGTCCATACAATCCATTAAAAGGTAGACTACTAAGGCATTTCACTCAAACACATTTTGCCCATTATAGCCCACTGTGTGAGTTGTGCCAAAAATCGGAAAATGATGGAAGATAGCAGACCTAATGGACTATCACATGTCATACTCAGTTTGTTGAGATATAGTCTTTTGTCCATACAATCCATTCAAAGGAAGTTTGTTGAGATATAGTCTTTTGTCCATACAATCCATTCAAAGGAAGATTACTAAGGCATTTCACTCAAGCACATTTTGCCCATTATAGCCCACTGTGTGAGTTGTGCCAAAAATCGGAAAGTGATTTAAGATAGCGGATCTAATGGACTATCACATGTCATACTCAGTTTGTTCAGATATAGTCTTTTGGTCCATACAATCCATTCAAAGGAAAATTATTAAGTCATTTCACTCAAACACATTTTGCCCATTATAGCCCACTGTGTGAGTTGTGCCAAAAATCGGAAAGTGGTGGAAGATAGCGGACCGAATGGACTATCACGTGTCATACTCAGTTTGTTGAGATATAGTCTTTTGTCCATACAATCCATTCAAAGGAAGATTACTAAGGCATTTCACTCAAACACATTTTGCCCATTATAGCCCACTGTGTGAGTTGTGCCAAAAATTGGAAAGTGGTGGAAGATAGCGGACCGAATGGACTATCACGTGTCATACTCAGTTTGTTGAGATATAGTCTTTTGTCCATACAATCCATTCAAAGGAAGATTACTAAGGCATTTCACTCAAACACATTTTGCCCATTATAGCCCACTGTGTGAGTTGTGCCAAAAATCGGAAAGTGATTTCAGATAGCGGATCTAATGGACTATCACATGTCATACTCAGTTTGTTCAGATATAGTTTTTTGTCCATACAATCCATTCAAAGGAAGATGGTGGAAGATAGCGGACCGAATGGACTATCACGTGTCATACTCAGTTTGTTGAGATATAGTCTTTTGTCCATACAATCCATTCAAAGGAAGATTACTAAGGCATTTCACTCAAACACATTTTGCCCATTATAGCCCACTGTGTGAGTTGTGCCAAAAATCGGAAAGTGATTTAAGATAGCGGACCTTATGGACTATCACGTGTCATACTCTGTTTATTCAGAAATAGTTTTTGGTCCATACAATCCATTCGAAGGAAGATTACTAAGGCATTTCACTCAAACACATTTTGCCCATTATAGTGCACTGTGTAAGTTGTGCCAAAATGGACTATCACGTGTCATACTCAGTTTGTTCAGAAATAGTTTTTGGCCCATACAATCCATTCAAAGGTAGTTTACTAAGGCATTTCACTCAAAAACATTTTGCCCATTATAGCCCACTGTGTAAGTTGTGCCAAAAATTGGAAAGTGGTGGAAGATAGCGGACCTAATGGACTATCACGTGTCATACTCAGTTTGTTGAGATATAGTCTTTTGTCCATACAATCCATTAAAAGGAAGACTACTAAGGCATTTCACTCAAACACATTTTGCCCATTATAGCCCACTGTGTGAGTTGTGCCGAAAATCGGAAAATGATGGAAGATAGCAGACCTAATGGACTATCACATGTCATACTCAGTTTGTTCAGATATAGTCTTTTGGTCCATACAATCCATTCAAAGGAAAATTATTAAGTCATTTCACTCAAACACATTTTGCCCATTATAGCCCACTGTGTGAGTTGTGCCAAAAATCGGAAAGTGGTGGAAGATAGCGGACCGAATGGACTATCACGTGTCATACTCAGTTTGTTGAGATATAGTCTTTTGTCCATACAATCCATTCAAAGGAAGATTACTAAGGCATTTCACTCAAACACATTTTGCCCATTATAGCCCACTGTGTGAGTTGTGCCAAAAATTGGAAAGTGGTGGAAGATAGCGGACCGAATGGACTATCACGTGTCATACTCAGTTTGTTGAGATATAGTCTTTTGTCCATACAATCCATTCAAAGGAAGATTACTAAGGCATTTCACTCAAACACATTTTGCCCATTATAGCCCACTGTGTGAGTTGTGCCAAAAATTGGAAAGTGGTGGAAGATAGCGGACCGAATGGACTATCACGTGTCATACTCAGTTTGTTGAGATATAGTCTTTTGTCCATACAATCCATTCAAAGGAAGATTACTAAGGCATTTCACTCAAACACATTTTGCCCATTATAGCCCACTGTGTGAGTTGTGCCAAAAATCGGAAAGTGATTTCAGATAGCGGACCTAATGGACTATCACGTGTCATACTCAGTTTATTCAGAAATAGTTTTTGGTCCGTACAATCAATTCAAAGGAAAATTACTAAGGCTTTTCACTCAAACACATTTTGCCCATTATAGCCCACTGTGTAAGTTGTGCCAAAAATTGGAAAGTGGTGGAAGATAGCGGACCTAATGGACTATCACGTGTCATACTCAGTTTGTTGAGATATAGTCTTTTGTCCATACAATCCATTAAAAGGTAGACTACTAAGGCATTTCACTCAAACACATTTTGCCCATTATAGCCCACTGTGTGAGTTGTGCCAAAAATCGGAAAATGATGGAAGATAGCAGACCTAATGGACTATCACATGTCATACTCAGTTTGTTGAGATATAGTCTTTTGTCCATACAATCCATTCAAAGGAAGTTTGTTGAGATATAGTCTTTTGTCCATACAATCCATTCAAAGGAAGATTACTAAGGCATTTCACTCAAGCACATTTTGCCCATTATAGCCCACTGTGTGAGTTGTGCCAAAAATCGGAAAGTGATTTAAGATAGCGGATCTAATGGACTATCACATGTCATACTCAGTTTGTTCAGATATAGTCTTTTGGTCCATACAATCCATTCAAAGGAAAATTATTAAGTCATTTCACTCAAACACATTTTGCCCATTATAGCCCACTGTGTGAGTTGTGCCAAAAATCGGAAAGTGGTGGAAGATAGCGGACCGAATGGACTATCACGTGTCATACTCAGTTTGTTGAGATATAGTCTTTTGTCCATACAATCCATTCAAAGGAAGATTACTAAGGCATTTCACTCAAACACATTTTGCCCATTATAGCCCACTGTGTGAGTTGTGCCAAAAATTGGAAAGTGGTGGAAGATAGCGGACCGAATGGACTATCACGTGTCATACTCAGTTTGTTGAGATATAGTCTTTTGTCCATACAATCCATTCAAAGGAAGATTACTAAGGCATTTCACTCAAACACATTTTGCCCATTATAGCCCACTGTGTGAGTTGTGCCAAAAATCGGAAAGTGATTTCAGATAGCGGACCTAATGGACTATAACATGTCATACTCAGTTTGTTGAGATATAGTCTTTTGTCCATACAATCCATTCAAAGGAAGTTTGTTGAGATATAGTCTTTTGTCCATACAATCCATTCAAAGGAAGATTACTAAGGCATTTCACTCAAGCACATTTTGCCCATTATAGCCCACTGTGTGAGTTGTGCCAAAAATCGGAAAGTGATTATGATAGCGGATCTAATGGACTATCACATGTCATACTCAGTTTGTTCAGATATAGTTTTTTGTCCATACAATCCATTCAAAGGAAGATGGTGGAAGATAGCGGACCGAATGGACTATCACGTGTCATACTCAGTTTGTTGAGATATAGTCTTTTGTCCATACAATCCATTCAAAGGAAGATTACTAAAGCATTTCACTCAAACACATTTTGCCCATTATAGCCCACTGTGTGAGTTGTGCCAAAAATCGGAAAGTGATTTCAGATAGCGGACCTAATGGACTATAACATGTCATACTCAGTTTGTTGAGATATAGTCTTTTGTCCATACAATCCATTCAAAGGAAGTTTGTTGAGATATAGTCTTTTGTCCATACAATCCATTCAAAGGAAGATTACTAAGGCATTTCACTCAAGCACATTTTGCCCATTATAGCCCACTGTGTGAGTTGTGCCAAAAATCGGAAAGTGATTTAAGATAGCGGATCTAATGGACTATCACATGTCATACTCAGTTTGTTCAGATATAGTCTTTTGGTCCATACAATCCATTCAAAGGAAGATGGTGGAAGATAGCGGACCGAATGGACTATCACGTGTCATACTCAGTTTGTTGAGATATAGTCTTTTGTCCATACAATCCATTCAAAGGAAGATTACTAAGGCATTTCACTCAAACACATTTTGCCCATTATAGCCCACTGTGTGAGTTGTGCCAAAAATCGGAAAGTGATTTCAGATAGCGGACCTAATGGACTATAACATGTCATACTCAGTTTGTTGAGACATAGTCTTTTGTCCATACAATCCATTCAAAGGAAGTTTGTTGAGATATAGTCTTTTGTCCATACAATCCATTCAAAGGAAGATTACTAAGGCATTTCACTCAAGCACATTTTGCCCATTATAGCCCACTGTGTGAGTTGTGCCAAAAATCGGAAAGTGATTTAAGATAGCGGATCTAATGGACTATCACATGTCATACTCAGTTTGTTCAGATATAGTTTTTTGTCCATACAATCCATTCAAAGGAAGATGGTGGAAGATAGCGGACCGAATGGACTATCACGTGTCATACTCAGTTTGTTGAGATATAGTCTTTTGTCCATACAATCCATTCAAAGGAAGATTACTAAGGCATTTCACTCAAACACATTTTGCCCATTATAGCCCACTGTGTGAGTTGTGCCAAAAATCGGAAAATGATGGAAGATAGCAGACCTAATGGACTATCACATGTCATACTCAGTTTGTTGAGATATAGTCTTTTGTCCATACAATCCATTCAAAGGAAGTTTGTTGAGATATAGTCTTTTGTCCATACAATCCCTTCAAAGGAAGATTACTAAGGCATTTCACTCAAGCACATTTTGCCCATTATAGCCCACTGTGTGAGTTGTGCCAAAAATCGGAAAGTGATTTAAGATAGCGGATCTAATGGACTATCACATGTCATACTCAGTTTGTTCAGATATAGTCTTTTGGTCCATACAATCCATTCAAAGGAAAATTATTAAGTCATTTCACTCAAACACATTTTGCCCATTATAGCCCACTGTGTGAGTTGTGCCAAAAATCGGAAAGTGGTGGAAGATAGCGGACCGAATGGACTATCACGTGTCATACTCAGTTTGTTGAGATATAGTCTTTTGTCCATACAATCCATTCAAAGGAAGATTACTAAGGCATTTCACTCAAACACATTTTGCCCATTATAGCCCACTGTGTGAGTTGTGCCAAAAATTGGAAAGTGGTGGAAGATAGCGGACCGAATGGACTATCACGTGTCATACTCAGTTTGTTGAGATATAGTCTTTTGTCCATACAATCCATTCAAAGGAAGATTACTAAGGCATTTCACTCAAACACATTTTGCCCATTATAGCCCACTGTGTGAGTTGTGCCAAAAATCGGAAAGTGATTTCAGATAGCGGACCTAATGGACTATAACATGTCATACTCAGTTTGTTGAGATATAGTCTTTTGTCCATACAATCCATTCAAAGGAAGTTTGTTGAGATATAGTCTTTTGTCCATACAATCCATTCAAAGGAAGATTACTAAGGCATTTCACTCAAGCACATTTTGCCCATTGTAGCCCACTGTGTGAGTTGTGCCAAAAATCGGAAAGTGATTTAAGATAGCGGATCTAATGGACTATCACATGTCATACTCAGTTTGTTCAGATATAGTTTTTTGTCCATACAATCCATTCAAATGAAGATGGTGGAAGATAGCGGACCGAATGGACTATCACGTGTCATACTCAGTTTGTTGAGATATAGTCTTTTGTCCATACAATCCATTCAAAGGAAGATTACTAAGGCATTTCACTCAAACACATTTTGCCCATTATAGCCCACTGTGTGAGTTGTGCCAAAAATCGGAAAGTGATTTAAGATAGCGGACCTTATGGACTATCACGTGTCATACTCTGTTTATTCAGAAATAGTTTTTGGTCCATACAATCCATTCGAAGGAAGATTACTAAGGCATTTCACTCAAACACATTTTGCCCATTATAGTGCACTGTGTGAGTTGTGCCAAAATGGACTATCACGTGTCATACTCAGTTTGTTCAGAAATAGTTTTTGGCCCATACAATCCATTCAAAGGTAGTTTACTAAGGCATTTCACTCAAAAACATTTTGCCCATTATAGCCCACTGTGTAAGTTGTGCCAAAAATTGGAAAGTGGTGGAAGATAGCGGACCTAATGGACTATCACGTGTCATACTCAGTTTGTTGAGATATAGTCTTTTGTCCATACAATCCATTAAAAGGAAGACTACTAAGGCATTTCACTCAAACACATTTTGCCCATTATAGCCCACTGTGTGAGTTGTGCCAAAAATCGGAAAATGATGGAAGATAGCAGACCTAATGGACTATCACATGTCATACTCAGTTTGTTCAGATATAGTCTTTTGGTCCATACAATCCATTCAAAGGAAAATTATTAAGTCATTTCACTCAAACACATTTTGCCCATTATAGCCCACTGTGTGAGTTGTGCCAAAAATCGGAAAGTGGTGGAAGATAGCGGACCGAATGGACTATCACGTGTCATACTCAGTTTGTTGAGATATAGTCTTTTGTCCATACAATCCATTCAAAGGAAGATTACTAAGGCATTTCACTCAAACACATTTTGCCCATTATAGCCCACTGTGTGAGTTGTGCCAAAAATTGGAAAGTGGTGGAAGATAGCGGACCGAATGGACTATCACGTGTCATACCCAGTTTGTTGAGATATAGTCTTTTGTCCATACAATCCATTCAAAGGAAGATTACTAAGGCATTTCACTCAAACACATTTTGCCCATTATAGCCCACTGTGTGAGTTGTGCCAAAAATTGGAAAGTGGTGGAAGATAGCGGACCGAATGGACTATCACGTGTCATACTCAGTTTGTTGAGATATAGTCTTTTGTCCATACAATCCATTCAAAGGAAGATTACTAAGGCATTTCACTCAAACACATTTTGCCCATTATAGCCCACTGTGTGAGTTGTGCCAAAAATCGGAAAGTGATTTCAGATAGCGGACCTAATGGACTATCACGTGTCATACTCAGTTTATTCAGAAATAGTTTTTGGTCCGTACAATCAATTCAAAGGAAAATTACTAAGGCTTTTCACTCAAACACATTTTGCCCATTATAGCCCACTGTGTAAGTTGTGCCAAAAATTGGAAAGTGGTGGAATATAGCGGACCTAATGGACTATCACGTGTCATACTCAGTTTGTTGAGATATAGTCTTTTGTCCATACAATCCATTAAAAGGTAGACTACTAAGGCATTTCACTCAAACACATTTTGCCCATTATAGCCCACTGTGTGAGTTGTGCCAAAAATCGGAAAATGATGGAAGATAGCAGACCTAATGGACTATCACATGTCATACTCAGTTTGTTGAGATATAGTCTTTTGTCCATACAATCCATTCAAAGGAAGTTTGTTGAGATATAGTCTTTTGTCCATACAATCCATTCAAAGGAAGATTACTAAGGCATTTCACTCAAGCACATTTTGCCCATTATAGCCCACTGTGTGAGTTGTGCCAAAAATCGGAAAGTGATTTAAGATAGCGGATCTAATGGACTATCACATGTCATACTCAGTTTGTTCAGATATAGTCTTTTGGTCCATACAATCCATTCAAAGGAAAATTATTAAGTCATTTCACTCAAACACATTTTGCCCATTATAGCCCACTGTGTGAGTTGTGCCAAAAATCGGAAAGTGGTGGAAGATAGCGGACCGAATGGACTATCACGTGTCATACTCAGTTTGTTGAGATATAGTCTTTTGTCCATACAATCCATTCAAAGGAAGATTACTAAGGCATTTCACT
Source organism: Metopia argyrocephala (assembly GCA_963576795.1). Taxonomy (NCBI): domain Eukaryota; kingdom Metazoa; phylum Arthropoda; class Insecta; order Diptera; family Sarcophagidae; genus Metopia; species Metopia argyrocephala. Next base: position 87,745,827 of record OY756210.1, read on the forward strand.
CAAACACATTTTGCCCATTATAGCCCACTGTGTGAGTTGTGCCAAAAATTGGAAAGTGGTGGAAGATAGCGGACCGAATGGACTATCACGTGTCATACTCAGTTTGTTGAGATATAGTCTTTTGTCCATACAATCCATTCAAAGGAAGATTACTAAGGCATTTCACTCAAACACATTTTGCCCATTATAGCCCACTGTGTGAGTTGTGCCAAAAATCGGAAAGTGATTTCAGATAGCGGACCTAATGGACTATAACATGTCATACTCAGTTTGTTGAGATATAGTCTTTTGTCCATACAATCCATTCAAAGGAAGTTTGTTGAGATATAGTCTTTTGTCCATACAATCCATTCAAAGGAAGATTACTAAGGCATTTCACTCAAGCACATTTTGCCCATTATAGCCCACTGTGTGAGTTGTGCCAAAAATCGGAAAGTGATTTAAGATAGCGGATTTAATGGACTATCACATGTCATACTCAGTTTGTTCAGATATAGTTTTTTGTCCATACAATCCATTCAAAGGAAGATGGTGGAAGATAGCGGACCGAATGGACTATCACGTGTCATACTCAGTTTGTTGAGATATAGTCTTTTGTCCATACAATCCATTCAAAGGAAGATTACTAAGGCATTTCACTCAAACACATTTTGCCCATTATAGCCCACTGTGTGAGTTGTGCCAAAAATCGGAAAGTGATTTCAGATAGCGGACCTAATGGACTATAACATGTCATACTCAGTTTGTTCAGATATAGTTTTTTGTCCATACAATCCATTCAAAGGAAGATTACTAAGGCATTTCACTCAAACACATTTTGCCCATTATAGCCCACTGTGTGAGTTGTGCCAAAAATCGGAAAATGATGGAAGATAGCAGACCTAATGGACTATCACATGTCATACTCAGTTTGTTCAGATATAGTCTTTTGTCCATACAATCCATTCAAAGGAAAATTATTAAGTCATTTCACTCAAACATATTTTGCCCATTATAGCCCACTGTGTGAGTTGTGCCAAAAATCGGAAAGTGGTGGAAGAGAGCGGACCGAATGGACTATCACATGTCATACTCAGTTTGTTGAGATATAGTCTTTTGGTCCATACAATCCATTCAAAGGAAAATTATTAAGTCATTTCACTCAAACACATTTTGCCCATTATAGCCCACTGTGTGAGTTGTGCCAAAAATCGGAAAGTGGTGGAAGATAGCGGACCGAATGGACTATCACGTGTCATACTCAGTTTGTTGAGATATAGTCTTTTGTCCATACAATCCATTCAAAGGAAGATTACTAAGGCATTTCACTCAAACACATTTTGCCCATTATAGCCCACTGTGTGAGTTGTGCCAAAAATTGGAAAGTGGTGGAAGATAGCGGACCGAATGGACTATCACGTGTCATACTCAGTTTGTTGAGATATAGTCTTTTGTCCATACAATCCATTCAAAGGAAGATTACTAAGGCATTTCACTCAAACACATTTTGCCCATTATAGCCCACTGTGTGAGTTGTGCCAAAAATTGGAAAGTGGTGGAAGATAGCGGACCGAATGGACTATAACGTGTCATACTCTGTTTGTTGAGATATAGTCTTTTGTCCATACAATCCATTCAAAGGAAGATTACTAAGGCATTTCACTCAAACACATTTTGCCCATTATAGCCCACTGTGTGAGTTGTGCCAAAAATCGGAAAGTGATTTCAGATAGCGGACCTAATGGACTATCACGTGTCATACTCAGTTTATTCAGAAATAGTTTTTGGTCCGTACAATCCATTCAAAGGAAAATTACTAAAGCTTTTCACTCAAACACATTTTGCCCATTATAGCCCACTGTGTAAGTTGTGCCAAAAATTGGAAAGTGGTGGAAGATAGCGGACCTAATGGACTATCACGTGTCATACTCAGTTTGTTGAGATATAGTCTTTTGTCCATACAATCCATTAAAAGGTAGACTACTAAGGCATTTCACTCAAACACATTTTGCCCATTATAGCCCACTGTGTGAGTTGTGCCAAAAATCGGAAAATGATGGAAGATAGCAGACCTAATGGACTATCACGTGTCATACTCAGTTTGTTGAGATATAGTCTTTTGTCCATACAATCCATTCAAAGGGAGATTACTAAGGCATTTCACTCAAACACATTTTGCCCATTATAGCCCACTGTGTGAGTTGTGCCAAAAATCGGAAAGTGATTTCAGATAGCGGACCTAATGGACTATAACATGTCATACTCAGTTTGTTGAGATATAGTCTTTTGTCCATACAATCCATTCAAAGGAAGATTACTAAGGCATTTCACTCAAGCACATTTTGCCCATTATAGCCCACTGTGTGAGTTGTGCCAAAAATCGGAAAGTGATTTAAGATAGCGGATCTAATGGACTATCACATGTCATACTCAGTTTGTTCAGATATAGTTTTTTGTCCATACAATCCATTCAAAGGAAGATGGTGGAAGATAGCGGACCGAATGGACTATCACGTGTCATACTCAGTTTGTTGAGATATAGTCTTTTGTCCATACAATCCATTCAAAGGAAGATTACTAAGGCATTTCACTCAAGCACATTTTGCCCATTATAGCCCACTGTGTGAGTTGTGCCAAAAATCGGAAAGTGATTTAAGATAGCGGATCTAATGGACTATCACATGTCATACTCAGTTTGTTCAGATATAGTTTTTTGTCCATACAATCCATTCAAAGGAAGATGGTGGAAGATAGCGGACCGAATGGACTATCACGTGTCATACTCAGTTTGTTGAGATATAGTCTTTTGTCCATACAATCCATTCAAAGGGGGATTACTAAGGCATTTCACTGAAACACATTTTGCCCATTATAGCCCACTGTGTGAGTTGTGCCAAAAATTGGAAAGTGGTGGAAGATAGCGGACCTAATGGACTATCACGAGTCATACTCAGTTTGTTCAGATATAGTTTTTTGTCCATACAATCCATTTAAAGGGAGATTACCAAGGCATTTCACTCAAACACATTTTGCCCATTATAGCCCACTGTGTGAGTTGTGCCAAAAATCGGAAAATGATGGAAGATAGTGGACCTAATGGACTATCACATGTCATACTCAGTTTGTTCAGATATAGTTTTTGGTCCATACAATCCATTCAAAGGAAGATTACTAAGGCATTTCACTCAAACACATTTTGCCCATTATAGCCCACTGTGTGAGTTGTGCCAAAAATCGGAAAATGATGGAAGATAGTGGACCTAATGGACTATCACATGTCATACTCAGTTTGTTCAGATATAGTTTTTGGTCCATACAATCCATTCAAAGGAAGATTACTAAGGCATTTCACTGAAACACATTTTGCCCATTATAGCCCACTGTGTGAGTTGTGCCAAAAATCGGAAAATGACGGAAGATAGTGGACCTAATGGACTATCACATGTCATACTCAGTTTGTTCAGATATAGTTTTTGGTCCATACAATCCATTCAAAGGAAGATTACTAAGGCATTTCACTCAAACACATTTTGCCCATTATAGCCCACTGTGTGAGTTGTGCCAAAAATCGGAAAATGACGGAAGATAGTGGACCTAATGGACTATCACATGTCATACTCAGTTTGTTCAGATATAGTTTTTGGTCCATACAATCCATTCAAAGGAAGATTACTAAGGCATTTCACTGAAACACATTTTGCCCATTATAGCCCACTGTGTGAGTTGTGCCAAAAATCGGAAAAAGATGGAAGATAGCGGACCTAATGGACTATCACATGTCATACTCAGTTTGTTCAGATATAGTTTTTGGTCCATACAATCCATTCAAAGGAAGATTACTAAGGCATTTCACTCAAACACATTTTGCCCATTATAGCCCACTGTGTGAGTTGTGCCAAAAATCGGAAAATGACGGAAGATAGTGGACCTAATGGACTATCACATGTCATACTCAGTTTGTTCAGATATAGTTTTTTGTCCATACAATCCATTCAAAGGAAGATTACTAAGGCATTTCACTCAAACACATTTTGCCCATTATAGCCCACTGTGTGAGTTGTGCCAAAAATTGGAAAGTGGTGGAAGATAGCGGACCTAATGGACTATCACGTGTCATACTGAGTTTGTTCAGATATAGTTTTTTGTCCATACAATCCATTTAAAGGGAGATTACCAAGGCATTTCACTCAAACACATTTTGCCCATTATAGCCCACTGTGTGAGTTGTGCCAAAATCGGAAAAAGATGGAAGATAGCGGACCTAATGGACTATCACATGTCATACTCAGTTTGTTCAGATATAGTTTTTGGTTCATACAATCCATTCAAAGGAAGATTACTAAGGCTTTTCACTCAAACACATTTTGCCCATTATAGCCCACTGTGTGAGCTGTGTCAAAAATTGGAAAGTGGTGGAAGATAGCGGACCTAAGGGACTATCACGTGTCATACTCAAATTGTTCAGATATAGTCTTTTGTCCATACAATCCATTCAAAGGGGGATTACTAAGGCATTTCACTGAAACACATTTTGCCCATTATAGCCCACTGTGTGAGTTGTGCCAAAAATTGGAAAGTGGTGGAAGATAGCGGACCTAATGGACTATCACGAGTCATACTCAGTTTGTTCAGATATAGTTTTTTGTCCATACAATCCATTTAAAGGTAGATTACCAAGGCATTTCACTCAAACACATTTTGCCCATTATAGCCCACTGTGTGAGTTGTGCCAAAAATCGGAAAAAGATGGAAGATAGCGGACCTAATGGACTATCACATGTCATACTCAGTTTGTTCAGATATAGTTTTTGGTCCATACAATCCATTCAAAAGAAGATTACTAAGGCATTTCACTCAAACACATTTTGCCCATTATAGCCCACTGTGTGAGTTGTGCCAAAAATCGGAAAATGATGGAAGATAGTGGACCTAATGGACTATCACAAGTCATACTCAGTTTGTTCAGATATAGTTTTTTGTCCATACAATCCATTCAAAGGTGGATTACTAAGGCATTTCACTGAAACACATTTTGCCCATTATAGCCCACTGTGTGAGTTGTGCCAAAAATTGGAAAGTGGTGGAAGATAGCGGACCTAATGGACTATCACGAGTCATACTCAGTTTGTTCAGATATAGTTTTTTGTCCATACAATCCATTTAAAGGGAGATTACCAAGGCATTTCACTCAAACACATTTTGCCCATTATAGCCCACTGTGTGAGTTGTGCCAAAAATCGGAAAAAGATGGAAGATAGCGGACCTAATTGACTATCACATGTCATACTCAGTTTGTTCAGATATAGTTTTTGGTCCATACAATCCATTCAAAGGAAGATTACTAAGGCATTTCACTCAAACACATTTTGCCCATTATAGCCCACTGTGTGAGTTGTGCCAAAAATCGGAAAATGATGGAAGATAGCGGACCTAATGGACTACCACATGTCATACTCAGTTTGTTCAGATATAGTTTTTGGTTCATACAATCCATTCAAAGGAAGATTACTAAGGCTTTTCACTCAAACACATTTTGCCCATTATAGCCCACTGTGTGAGTTGTGTCAAAAATTGGAAAGTGGTGGAAGATAGCGGACCTAATGGACTATCACGTGCCATACTCAAATTGTTCAGATATAGTCTTTTGTCCATACAATCCATTCAAAGGGGGATTACTAAGGCATTTCACTGAAACACATTTTGCCCATTATAGCCAACTGTGTGAGTTGTGCCAAAAATTGGAAAGTGGTGGAAGATAGCGGACCTAATGGACTATCACGTGTCATACTCAGTTTATTCAGAAATAGTTTTTGGTCCATACAATCCATTCAAAGGGAGATTACTAATGCATTTCACACAAACACATTTTGCCCATTATAGCCCACTGTGTGAGCTGTGCCAAAAATCGGAAAGTGATTTAAGATAGCGGACCTAATGGACTATCACATGTCATACTCAGTTTGTTCAGATATAGTTTTTGGTCCATACAATCCATTCAAAGGAAGATTACTAAGGCATTTCACTCAAACACATTTTGCCCATTATAGCCCACTGTGTGAGTTGTGCCAAAAATCGGAAAGTGATTTAAGATAGCGAATCTAATGAACTATCACATGTCATACTCAGTTTGTTCAGATATAGTTTTTTGTCCATACAATCCATTCAAAGGAAAATTACTTAGGCATTTCACTCTAACACATTTTGCCCATCATAGCCCACTGTGTGAGTTGTGCCAAAAATCGGAAAGTGAGTTAAGATAGCGGATCCAATGGACTATCACGTGTCATACTCAGATTGTTCAAAAATAGTTTTTGGTCCATACAATCCATTCAAAGGGAGATTACTAAGGCATTTCACACAAACACATTTTGCCCATTATAGCCCACTGTGTGAGTTGTGCCAAAAATCGGAAAGTGATTTAAGATAGCGGACCTAATGGACTATCACGTGTCATACTCAGTTTGTTCAAAAATAGTTTTTGGTCCATACAATCCATTCAAAGGAAAATTATTAAGGCATTTCACTCAAACACATTTTGCCCATTATAGACCACTGTGTGAATTGTGCCATAAATCGGAAAGTGATTTAAGATAGCGGACCTAATGGACTATCACATGTCATACTCAGTTTGTTCAGATATAGTCTTTTGTCCATACAATCCATTCAAAGGAAGATTACTAAGGCTTTTCACTCAAACACATTTTGCCCATTATAGCCCACTGTGTGAGTGTGCCAAAAATTGGAAAGTGGTGGAAGATAGCGGACCTAATGGACTATCACGTGTCATACTCAGTTTGTTCAGATATAGTCTTTTGTCCATACAATCCATTCAAAGGGGGATTACTAAGGCATTTCACTCAAACACATTTTGCCCATTATAGCCCACTGTGTGAGTTGTGCCAAAAATCGGAAAATGATGGAAGATAGTGGACCTAATGGACTATCACATGTCATACTCAGTTTGTTCAGATATAGTTTTTGGTCCATACAATCCATTCAAAGGAAGATTACTAAGGCATTTCACTCAAACACATTTTGCCCATTATAGCCCACTGTGTGAGTTGTGCCAAAAATCGGAAAATGATGGAAGATAGTGGACCTAATGGACTATCACATGTCATACTCAGTTTGTTCAGATATAGTTTTTGGTCCATACAATCCATTCAAAGGAAGATTACTAAGGCATTTCACTCATACACATTTTGCCCATTATAGCCCACTGTGTGAGTTGTGCCAAAAATCGGAAAGTGATTTAAGATAGCGGACCTAATGGACTATCACGTGTCATACTCAGTTTGTTCAAAAATAGTTTTTGGTCCATACAATCCATTCAAAGGAAAATTATTAAGGCATTTCACTCAAACACATTTTGCCCATTATAGACCACTGTGTGAATTGTGCCATAAATCGGAAAGTGATTTAAGATAGCGGACCTAATGGACTATCACATGTCATACTCAGTTTGTTCAGATATAGTCTTTTGTCCATACAATCCATTCAAAGGAAGATTACTAAGGCTTTTCACTCAAACACATTTTGCCCATTATAGCCCACTGTGTGAGTTGTGTCAAAAATTGGAAAGTGGTGGAAGATAGCGGACCTAATGGACTATCACGTGCCATACTCAAATTGTTCAGATATAGTCTTTTGTCCATACAATCCATTCAAAGGGGGATTACTAAGGCATTTCACTGAAACACATTTTGCCCATTATAGCCAACTGTGTGAGTTGTGCCAAAAATTGGAAAGTGGTGGAAGATAGCGGACCTAATGGACTATCACGTGTCATACTCAGTTTATTCAGAAATAGTTTTTGGTCCATACAATCCATTCAAAGGGAGATTACTAAGGCATTTCACACAAACACATTTTGCCCATTATAGCCCACTGTGTGAGCTGTGCCAAAAATCGGAAAGTGATTTAAGATAGCGGACCTAATGGACTATCACATGTCATACTCAGTTTGTTCAGATATAGTTTTTGGTCCATACAATCCATTCAAAGGAAGATTACTAAGGCATTTCACTCAAACACATTTTGCCCATTATAGCCCACTGTGTGAGTTGTGCCAAAAATCGGAAAGTGATTTAAGATAGCGGACCTAATGGACTATCACGTGTCATACTCAGTTTGTTCAAAAATAGTTTTTGGTCCATACAATCCATTCAAAGGAAAATTATTAAGGCATTTCACTCAAACACATTTTGCCCATTATAGACCACTGTGTGAATTGTGCCATAAATCGGAAAGTGATTTAAGATAGCGGACCTAATGGACTATCACATGTCATACTCAGTTTGTTCAGATATAGTCTTTTGTCCATACAATCCATTCAAAGGAAGATTACTAAGGCTTTTCACTCAAACACATTTTGCCCATTATAGCCCACTGTGTGAGTATGCCAAAAATTGGAAAGTGGTGGAAGATAGCGGACCTAATAGACTATCACGTGTCATACTCAGTTTGTTCAAAAATAGTTTTTGGTCCATACAATCCATTCAAAGGAAAATTACTTAGGCATTTCACTCTAACACATTTTGCCCATCATAGCCCACTGTGTGAGTTGTGCCAAAAATCGGAAAGTGAGTTAAGATAGCGGATCCAATGGACTATCACGTGTCATACTCAGTTTGTTCAAAAATAGTTTTTGGTCCATACAATCCATTCAAAGGGAGATTACTAAGGCATTTCACACAAACACATTTTGCCCATTATAGCCCACTGTGTGAGTTGTGCCAAAAATCGGAAAGTGATTTAAGATAGCGGACCTAATGGACTATCACGTGTCATACTCAGTTTGTTCAAAAATAGTTTTTGGTCCATACAATCCATTCAAAGGAAAATTATTAAGGCATTTCACTCAAACACATTTTGCCCATTATAGACCACTGTGTGAATTGTGCCATAAATCGGAAAGTGATTTAAGATAGCGGACCTAATGGACTATCACATGTCATACTCAGTTTGTTCAGATATAGTCTTTTGTCCATACAATCCATTCAAAGGAAGATTACTAAGGCTTTTCACTCAAACACATTTTGCCCATTATAGCCCACTGTGTGAGTGTGCCAAAAATTGGAAAGTGGTGGAAGATAGCGGACCTAATGGACTATCACGTGTCATACTCAGTTTGTTCAGATATAGTCTTTTGTCCATACAATCCATTCAAAGGGGGATTACTAAGGCATTTCACTCAAACACATTTTGCCCATTATAGCCCACTGTGTGAGTTGTGCCAAAAATCGGAAAATGATGGAAGATAGTGGACCTAATGGACTATCACATGTCATACTCAGTTTGTTCAGATATAGTTTTTGGTCCATACAATCCATTCAAAGGAAGATTACTAAGGCATTTCACTCAAACACATTTTGCCCATTATAGCCCACTGTGTGAGTTGTGCCAAAAATCGGAAAATGATGGAAGATAGTGGACCTAATGGACTATCACATGTCATACTCAGTTTGTTCAGATATAGTTTTTGGTCCATACAATCCATTCAAAGGAAGATTACTAAGGCATTTCACTGAAACACATTTTGCCCATTATAGCCCACTGTGTGAGTGTGCCAAAAATTGGAAAGTGGTGGAAGATAGCGGACCTAATGGACTATCACGAGTCATACTCAGTTTGTTCAGATATAGTTTTTTGTCCATACAATCCATTTAAAGGGAGATTACCAAGGCATTTCACTCAAACACATTTTGCCCATTATAGCCCACTGTGTGAGTTGTGCCAAAAATCGGAAAAAGATGGAAGATAGCGGACCTAATGGACTATCACATGTCATACTCAGTTTGTTCAGATATAGTTTTTGGTCCATACAATCCATTCAAAGGAAGATTACTAAGGCATTTCACTCAAACACATTTTGCCCATTATAGCCCACTGTGTGAGTTGTGCCAAAAATCGGAAAATGATGGAAGATAGCGGACCTAATGGACTATCACATGTCATACTCAGTTTGTTCAGATATAGTTTTTGGTTCATACAATCCATTCAAAGGAAGATTACTAAGGCTTTTCACTCAAACACATTTTGCCCATTATAGCCCACTGTGTGAGTTGTGCCAAAAATCGGAAAATGATGGAAGATAGTGGACCTAATGGACTATCACATGTCATACTCAGTTTGTTCAGATATAGTTTTTTGTACATACAATCCATTCAAAGGAAGATTACTAAGGCATTTCACTCAAACACATTTTGCCCATTATAGCCCACTGTGTGAGTTGTGCCAAAAATTGGAAAGTGGTGGAAGATAGCGGACCTAATGGACTATCACGAGTCATACTGAGTTTGTTCAGATATAGTTTTTTGTCCATACAATCCATTTAAAGGGAGATTACCAAGGCATTTCACTCAAACACATTTTGCCCATTATAGCCCACTGTGTGAGTTGTGCCAAAAATCGGAAAAAGATGGAAGATAGCGGACCTAATGGACTATCACGTGTCATACTCAGTTTGTTCAAAAATAGTTTTTGGTCCATACAATCCATTCAAAGGAAAATTACTTAGGCATTTCACTCTAACACATTTTGCCCATCATAGCCCACTGTGTGAGTTGTGCCAAAAATCGGAAAGTGAGTTAAGATAGCGGATCCAATGGACTATCACGTGTCATACTCAGTTTGTTCAAAAATAGTTTTTGGTCCATACAATCCATTCAAAGGGAGATTACTAAGGCATTTCACACAAACACATTTTGCCCATTATAGCCCACTGTGTGAGTTGTGCCAAAAATCGGAAAGTGATTTAAGATAGCGGACCTAATGGACTATCACGTGTCATACTCAGTTTGTTCAAAAATAGTTTTTGGTCCATACAATCCATTCAAAGGAAAATTATTAAGGCATTTCACTCAAACACATTTTGCCCATTATAGACCACTGTGTGAATTGTGCCATAAATCGGAAAGTGATTTAAGATAGCGGACCTAATGGACTATCACATGTCATACTCAGTTTGTTCAGATATAGTCTTTTGTCCATACAATCCATTCAAAGGAAGATTACTAAGGCTTTTCACTCAAACACATTTTGCCCATTATAGCCCACTGTGTGAGTGTGCCAAAAATTGGAAAGTGGTGGAAGATAGCGGACCTAATGGACTATCACGTGTCATACTCAGTTTGTTCAGATATAGTCTTTTGTCCATACAATCCATTCAAAGGGGGATTACTAAGGCATTTCACTCAAACACATTTTGCCCATTATAGCCCACTGTGTGAGTTGTGCCAAAAATCGGAAAATGATGGAAGATAGTGGACCTAATGGACTATCACATGTCATACTCAGTTTGTTCAGATATAGTTTTTGGTCCATACAATCCATTCAAAGGAAGATTACTAAGGCATTTCACTCAAACACATTTTGCCCATTATAGCCCACTGTGTGAGTTGTGCCAAAAATCGGAAAATGATGGAAGATAGTGGACCTAATGGAGTATCACATGTCATACTCAGTTTGTTCAGATATAGTTTTTGGTCCATACAATCCATTCAAAGGAAGATTACTAAGGCATTTCACTGAAACACATTTTGCCCATTATAGCCCACTGTGTGAGTGTGCCAAAAATTGGAAAGTGGTGGAAGATAGCGGACCTAATGGACTATCACGAGTCATACTCAGTTTGTTCAGATATAGTTTTTTGTCCATACAATCCATTTAAAGGGAGATTACCAAGGCATTTCACTCAAACACATTTTGCCCATTATAGCCCACTGTGTGAGTTGTGCCAAAAATCGGAAAAAGATGGAAGATAGCGGACCTAATGGACTATCACATGTCATACTCAGTTTGTTCAGATATAGTTTTTTGTCCATACAATCCATTCAAAGGAAGATTACTAAGGCATTTCACTCAAACACATTTTGCCCATTATAGCCCACTGTGTGAGTTGTGCCAAAAATTGGAAAGTGGTGGAAGATAGCGGACCTAATGGACTATCACGAGTCATACTCAGTTTGTTCAGATATAGTTTTTTGTCCATACAATCCATTCAAAGGAAGATTACTAAGGCATTTCACTCAAACACATTTTGCCCATTATAGCCCACTGTGTGAGTTGTGCCAAAAATTGGAAAGTGGTGGAAGATAGCGGACCTAATGGACTATCACGAGTCATACTGAGTTTGTTCAGATATAGTTTTTTGTCCATACAATCCATTTAAAGGGAGATTACCAAGGCATTTCACTCAAACACATTTTGCCCATTATAGCCCACTGTGTGAGTTGTGCCAAAAATCGGAAAAAGATGGAAGATAGCGGACCTAATGGACTATCACATGTCATACTCAGTTTGTTCAGATATAGTTTTTGGTCCATACAATCCATTCAAAGGAAGATTACTAAGGCATTTCACTCAAACACATTTTGCCCATTATAGCCCACTGTGTGAGTTGTGCCAAAAATCGGAAAATGATGGAAGATAGCGGACCTAATGGACTATCACATGTCATACTCAGTTTGTTCAGATATAGTTTTTTGTCCATACAATCCATTCAAAGGAAGATTACTAAGGCATTTCACTCAAACACATTTTGCCCATTATAGCCCACTGTGTGAGTTGTGCCAAAAATTGAAAAGTGGTGGAAGATAGCGGACCTAATGGACTATCACGAGTCATACTGAGTTTGTTCAGATATAGTTTTTTGTCCATACAATCCATTTAAAGGGAGATTACCAAGGCATTTCACTCAAACACATTTTGCCCATTATAGCCCACTGTGTGAGTTGTGCCAAAAATCGGAAAAAGATGGAAGATAGCGGACCTAATGGACTATCACATGTCATACTCAGTTTGTTCAGATATAGTTTTTGGTTCATACAATCCATTCAAAGGAAGATTACTAAGGCTTTTCACTCAAACACATTTTGCCCATTATAGCCCACTGTGTGAGTTGTGCCAAAAATCGGAAAATGATGGAAGATAGTGGACCTAATGGACTATCACATGTCATACTCAGTTTGTTCAGATATAGTTTTTTGTCCATACAATCCATTCAAAGGAAGATTACTAAGGCATTTCACTCAAACACATTTTGCCCATTATAGCCCACTGTGTGAGTTGTGCCAAAAATTGGAAAGTGGTGGAAGATAGCGGACCTAATGGACTATCACGAGTCATACTGAGTTTGTTCAGATATAGTTTTTTGTCCATACAATCCATTTAAAGGGAGATTACCAAGGCATTTCACTCAAACACATTTTGCCCATTATAGCCCACTGTGTGAGTTGTGCCAAAAATCGGAAAAAGATGGAAGATAGCGGACCTAATGGACTATCACATGTCATACTCAGTTTGTTCAGATATAGTTTTTGGTCCATACAATCCATTCAAAGGAAGATTACTAAGGCATTTCACTCAAACACATTTTGCCCATTATAGCCCACTGTGTGAGTTGTGCCAAAAATCGGAAAAAGATGGAAGATAGCGGACCTAATGGACTATCACATGTCATACTCAGTTTGTTCAGATATAGTTTTTGGTCCATACAATCCATTCAAAGGAAGATTACTAAGGCATTTCACTCAAACACATTTTGCCCATTATAGCCCACTGTGTGAGTTGTGCCAAAAATTGGAAAGTGGTGGAAGATAGCGGACCTAATGGACTATCACGAGTCATACTGAGTTTGTTCAGATATAGTTTTTTGTCCATACAATCCATTTAAAGGGAGATTACCAAGGCATTTCACTCAAACACATTTTGCCCATTATAGCCCACTGTGTGAGTTGTGCCAAAAATCGGAAAAAGATGGAAGATAGCGGACCTAATGGACTATCACATGTCATACTCAGTTTGTTCAGATATAGTTTTTGGTCCATACAATCCATTCAAAGGAAGATTACTAAGGCATTTCACTCAAACACATTTTGCCCATTATAGCCCACTGTGTGAGTTGTGCCAAAAATCGGAAAAAGATGGAAGATAGCGGACCTAATGGACTATCACATGTCATACTCAGTTTGTTCAGATATAGTTTTTGGTCCATACAATCCATTCAAAGGAAGATTACTAAGGCATTTCACTCAAACACATTTTGCCCATTATAGCCCACTGTGTGAGTTGTGCCAAAAATCGGAAAATGACGGAAGATAGTGGACCTAATGGACTATCACATGTCATACTCAGTTTGTTCAGATATAGTTTTTTGTCCATACAATCCATTCAAAGGAAGATTACTAAGGCATTTCACTCAAACACATTTTGCCCATTATAGCCCACTGTGTGAGTTGTGCCAAAAATTGGAAAGTGGTGGAAGATAGCGGACCTAACGGACTATCACGAGTCATACTGAGTTTGTTCAGATATAGTTTTTTGTCCATACAATCCATTTAAAGGGAGATTACCAAGGCATTTCACTCAAACACATTTTGCCCATTATAGCCCACTGTGTGAGTTGTGCCAAAATCGGAAAAAGATGGAAGATAGCGGACCTAATGGACTATCACATGTCATACTCAGTTTGTTCAGATATAGTTTTTGGTTCATACAATCCATTCAAAGGAAGATTACTAAGGCTTTTCACTCAAACACATTTTGCCCATTATAGCCCACTGTGTGAGTTGTGTCAAAAATTGGAAAGTGGTGGAAGATAGCGGACCTAAGGGACTATCACGTGTCATACTCAAATTGTTCAGATATAGTCTTTTGTCCATACAATCCATTCAAAGGGGGATTACTAAGGCATTTCACTGAAACACATTTTGCCCATTATAGCCCACTGTGTGAGTTGTGCCAAAAATTGGAAAGTGGTGGAAGATAGCGGACCTAATGGACTATCACGAGTCATACTCAGTTTGTTCAGATATAGTTTTTTGTCCATATAATCCATTTAAAGGGAGATTACCAAGGCATTTCACTCAAACACATTTTGCCCATTATAGCCCACTGTGTGAGTTGTGCCAAAAATCGGAAAAAGATGGAAGATAGCGGACCTAATGGACTATCACATGTCATACTCAGTTTGTTCAGATATAGTTTTTGGTCCATACAATCCATTCAAAGGAAGATTACTAAGGCATTTCACTCAAACACATTTTGCCCATTATAGCCCACTGTGTGAGTTGTGCCAAAAATCGGAAAATGATGGAAGATAGTGGACCAAATGGACTATCACATGTCATACTCAGTTTGTTCAGATATAGTTTTTTGTCCATACAATCCATTCAAAGGGGGATTACTAAGGCATTTCACTGAAACACATTTTGCCCATTATAGCCCACTGTGTGAGTTGTGCCAAAAATTGGAAAGTGGTGGAAGATAGCGGACCTAATGGACTATCACGAGTCATACTCAGTTTGTTCAGATATAGTTTTTTGTCCATACAATCCATTTAAAGGGAGATTACCAAGGCATTTCACTCAAACACATTTTGCCCATTATAGCCCACTGTGTGAGTTGTGCCAAAAATCGGAAAAAGATGGAAGATAGCGGACCTAATGGACTATCACATGTCATACTCAGTTTGTTCAGATATAGTTTTTGGTCCATACAATCCATTCAAAGGAAGATTACTAAGGCATTTCACTCAAACACATTTTGCCCATTATAGCCCACTGTGTGAGTTGTGCCAAAAATCGGAAAATGATGGAAGATAGCGGACCTAATGGACTATCACATGTCATACTCAGTTTGTTCAGATATAGTTTTTGGTTCATACAATCCATTCAAAGGAAGATTATTAAGGCTTTTCACTCAAACACATTTTGCCCATTATAGCCCACTGTGTGAGTTGTGTCAAAAATTGGAAAGTGGTGGAAGATAGCGGACCTAATGGACTATCACATGTCATACTCAGTTTGTTCAGATATAGTTTTTGGTTCATACAATCCATTCAAAGGAAGATTACTAAGGCATTTCACTCAAACACATTTTGCCCATTATAGCCCACTGTGTGAGTTGTGCCAAAAATCGGAAAATGATGGAAGATAGTGGACCAAATGGACTATCACATGTCATACTCAGTTTGTTCAGATATAGTTTTTTGTCCATACAATCCATTCAAAGGGGGATTACTAAGGCATTTCACTGAAACACATTTTGCCCATTATAGCCCACTGTGTGAGTTGTGCCAAAAATTGGAAAGTGGTGGAAGATAGCGGACCTAATGGACTATCACGAGTCATACTCAGTTTGTTCAGATATAGTTTTTTGTCCATACAATCCATTTAAAGGGAGATTACCAAGGCATTTCACTCAAACACATTTTGCCCATTATAGCCCACTGTGTGAGTTGTGCCAAAAATCGGAAAAAGATGGAAGATAGCGGACCTAATGGACTATCACATGTCATACTCAGTTTGTTCAGATATAGTTTTTGGTCCATACAATCCATTCAAAGGAAGATTACTAAGGCATTTCACTCAAACACATTTTGCCCATTATAGCCCACTGTGTGAGTTGTGCCAAAAATCGGAAAATGATGGAAGATAGCGGACCTAATGGACTATCACATGTCATACTCAGTTTGTTCAGATATAGTTTTTGGTTCATACAATCCATTCAAAGGAAGATTATTAAGGCTTTTCACTCAAACACATTTTGCCCATTATAGCCCACTGTGTGAGTTGTGTCAAAAATTGGAAAGTGGTGGAAGATAGCGGACCTAATGAACTATCACGTGCCATACTCAAATTGTTCAGATATAGTCTTTTGTCCATACAATCCATTCAAAGGGGGATTACTAAGGCATTTCACTGAAACACATTTTGCCCATTATAGCCAACTGTGTGAGTTGTGCCAAAAATTGGAAAGTGGTGGAAGATAGCGGATCTAATGGACTATCACGTGTCATACTCAGTTTATTCAGAAATAGTTTTTGGTCCATACAATCCATTCAAAGGGAGATTACTAAGGCATTTCACACAAACACATTTTGCCCATTATAGCCCACTGTGTGAGCTGTGCCAAAAATCGGAAAGTGATTTAAGATAGCGGACCTAATGGACTATCACATGTCATACTCAGTTTGTTCAGATATAGTTTTTGGTCCATACAATCCATTCAAAGGAAGATTACTAAGGCATTTCACTCAAACACATTTTGCCCATTATAGCCCACTGTGTGAGTTGTGCCAAAAATCGGAAAAAGATGGAAGATAGCGGACCTAATGGACTATCACATGTCATACTCAGTTTGTTCAGATATAGTTTTTTGTCCATACAATCCATTCAAAGGAAGATTACTAAGGCATTTCACTCAAACACATTTTGCCCATTATAGCCCACTGTGTGAGTTGTGCCAAAAATTGGAAAGTGGTGGAAGATAGCGGACCTAATGGACTATCACGTGTCATACTCAGTTTATTCAGAAATAGTTTTTGGTCCATACAATCCATTCAAAGGGAGATTACTAAGGCATTTCACACAAACACATTTTGCCCATTATAGCCCACTGTGTGAGCTGTGCCAAAAATCGGAAAGTGATTTAAGATAGCGGACCTAATGGACTATCACATGTCATACTCAGTTTGTTCAGATATAGTTTTTGGTTCATACAATCCATTCAAAGGAAAATTACTTAGGCATTTCACTCTAACACATTTTGCCCATCATAGCCCACTGTGTGAGTTGTGCCAAAAATCGGAAAGTGAGTTAAGATAGCGGATCCAATGGACTATCACGTGTCATACTCAGTTTGTTCAAAAATAGTTTTTGGTCCATACAATCCATTCAAAGGGAGATTACTAAGGCATTTCACACAAACACATTTTGCCCATTATAGCCCACTGTGTGAGTTGTGCCAAAAATCGGAAAGTGATTTAAGATAGCGGACCTAATGGACTATCACGTGTCATACTCAGTTTGTTCAAAAATAGTTTTTGGTCCATACAATCCATTCAAAGGAAAATTATTAAGGCATTTCACTCAAACACATTTTGCCCATTATAGACCACTGTGTGAATTGTGCCATAAATCGGAAAGTGATTTAAGATAGCGGACCTAATGGACTATCATGTGTCATACTCAAATTGTTCAGATATAGTCTTTTGTCCATACAATCCATTCAAAGGGGGATTACTAAGGCATTTCACTGAAACACATTTTGCCCATTATAGCCCACTGTGTGAGTTGTGCCAAAAATCGGAAAATGATGGAAGATAGCGGACCTAATGGACTATCACATGTCATACTCAGTTTGTTCAGATATAGTTTTTGGTTCATACAATCCATTCAAAGGAAGATTACTAAGGCTTTTCACTCAAACACATTTTGCCCATTGTAGCCCACTGTGTGAGTTGTGTCAAAAATTGGAAAGTGGTGGAAGATAGCGGACCTAATGGACTATCACGTGCCATACTCAAATTGTTCAGATATAGTCTTTTGTCCATACAATCCATTCAAAGGGGGATTACTAAGGCATTTCACTGAAACACATTTTGCCCATTATAGCCCACTGTGTGAGTTGTGCCAAAATCGGAAAAAGATGGAAGATAGCGGACCTAATGGACTATCACATGTCATACTCAGTTTGTTCAGATATAGTTTTTGGTTCATACAATCCATTCAAAGGAAGATTACTAAGGCTTTTCACTCAAACACATTTTGCCCATTATAGCCCACTGTGTGAGTTGTGCCAAAAATCGGAAAATGATGGAAGATAGTGGACCAAATGGACTATCACATGTCATACTCAGTTTGTTCAGATATAGTTTTTTGTCCATACAATCCATTCAAAGGGGGATTACTAAGGCATTTCACTGAAACACATTTTGCCCATTATAGCCCACTGTGTGAGTTGTGCCAAAAATTGGAAAGTGGTGGAAGATAGCGGACCTAATGGACTATCACGAGTCATACTCAGTTTGTTCAGATATAGTTTTTTGTCCATACAATCCATTTAAAGGGAGATTACCAAGGCATTTCACTCAAACACATTTTGCCCATTATAGCCCACTGTGTGAGTTGTGCCAAAAATCGGAAAAAGATGGAAGATAGCGGACCTAATGGACTATCACGTGTCATACTCAGTTTGTTCAAAAATAGTTTTTGGTCCATACAATCCATTCAAAGGAAAATTATTAAGGCATTTCACTCAAACACATTTTGCCCATTATAGACCACTGTGTGAATTGTGCCATAAATCGGAAAGTGATTTAAGATAGCGGACCTAATGGACTATCACATGTCATACTCAGTTTGTTCAGATATAGTCTTTTGTCCATACAATCCATTCAAAGGAAGATTACTAAGGCTTTTCACTCAAACACATTTTGCCCATTATAGCCCACTGTGTGAGTGTGCCAAAAATTGGAAAGTGGTGGAAGATAGCGGACCTAATGGACTATCACGTGTCATACTCAGTTTGTTCAGATATAGTCTTTTGTCCATACAATCCATTCAAAGGGGGATTACTAAGGCATTTCACTCAAACACATTTTGCCCATTATAGCCCACTGTGTGAGTTGTGCCAAAAATCGGAAAATGATGGAAGATAGTGGACCTAATGGACTATCACATGTCATACTCAGTTTGTTCAGATATAGTTTTTGGTCCATACAATCCATTCAAAGGAAGATTACTAAGGCATTTCACTCAAACACATTTTGCCCATTATAGCCCACTGTGTGAGTTGTGCCAAAAATCGGAAAATGATGGAAGATAGTGGACCTAATGGACTATCACATGTCATACTCAGTTTGTTCAGATATAGTTTTTGGTCCATACAATCCATTCAAAGGAAGATTACTAAGGCATTTCACTGAAACACATTTTGCCCATTATAGCCCACTGTGTGAGTGTGCCAAAAATTGGAAAGTGGTGGAAGATAGCGGACCTAATGGACTATCACGAGTCATACTCAGTTTGTTCAGATATAGTTTTTTGTCCATACAATCCATTTAAAGGGAGATTACCAAGGCATTTCACTCAAACACATTTTGCCCATTATAGCCCACTGTGTGAGTTGTGCCAAAAATCGGAAAAAGATGGAAGATAGCGGACCTAATGGACTATCACATGTCATACTCAGTTTGTTCAGATATAGTTTTTGGTCCATACAATCCATTCAAAGGAAGATTACTAAGGCATTTCACTCAAACACATTTTGCCCATTATAGCCCACTGTGTGAGTTGTGCCAAAAATCGGAAAATGATGGAAGATAGCGGACCTAATGGACTATCACATGTCATACTCAGTTTGTTCAGATATAGTTTTTGGTTCATACAATCCATTCAAAGGAAGATTACTAAGGCTTTTCACTCAAACACATTTTGCCCATTATAGCCCACTGTGTGAGTTGTGCCAAAAATCGGAAAATGATGGAAGATAGTGGACCTAATGGACTATCACATGTCATACTCAGTTTGTTCAGATATAGTTTTTTGTACATACAATCCATTCAAAGGAAGATTACTAAGGCATTTCACTCAAACACATTTTGCCCATTATAGCCCACTGTGTGAGTTGTGCCAAAAATTGGAAAGTGGTGGAAGATAGCGGACCTAATGGACTATCACGAGTCATACTGAGTTTGTTCAGATATAGTTTTTTGTCCATACAATCCATTTAAAGGGAGATTACCAAGGCATTTCACTCAAACACATTTTGCCCATTATAGCCCACTGTGTGAGTTGTGCCAAAAATCGGAAAAAGATGGAAGATAGCGGACCTAATGGACTATCACGTGTCATACTCAGTTTGTTCAAAAATAGTTTTTGGTCCATACAATCCATTCAAAGGAAAATTACTTAGGCATTTCACTCTAACACATTTTGCCCATCATAGCCCACTGTGTGAGTTGTGCCAAAAATCGGAAAGTGAGTTAAGATAGCGGATCCAATGGACTATCACGTGTCATACTCAGTTTGTTCAAAAATAGTTTTTGGTCCATACAATCCATTCAAAGGGAGATTACTAAGGCATTTCACACAAACACATTTTGCCCATTATAGCCCACTGTGTGAGTTGTGCCAAAAATCGGAAAGTGATTTAAGATAGCGGACCTAATGGACTATCACGTGTCATACTCAGTTTGTTCAAAAATAGTTTTTGGTCCATACAATCCATTCAAAGGAAAATTATTAAGGCATTTCACTCAAACACATTTTGCCCATTATAGACCACTGTGTGAATTGTGCCATAAATCGGAAAGTGATTTAAGATAGCGGACCTAATGGACTATCACATGTCATACTCAGTTTGTTCAGATATAGTCTTTTGTCCATACAATCCATTCAAAGGAAGATTACTAAGGCTTTTCACTCAAACACATTTTGCCCATTATAGCCCACTGTGTGAGTGTGCCAAAAATTGGAAAGTGGTGGAAGATAGCGGACCTAATGGACTATCACGTGTCATACTCAGTTTGTTCAGATATAGTCTTTTGTCCATACAATCCATTCAAAGGGGGATTACTAAGGCATTTCACTCAAACACATTTTGCCCATTATAGCCCACTGTGTGAGTTGTGCCAAAAATCGGAAAATGATGGAAGATAGTGGACCTAATGGACTATCACATGTCATACTCAGTTTGTTCAGATATAGTTTTTGGTCCATACAATCCATTCAAAGGAAGATTACTAAGGCATTTCACTCAAACACATTTTGCCCATTATAGCCCACTGTGTGAGTTGTGCCAAAAATCGGAAAATGATGGAAGATAGTGGACCTAATGGAGTATCACATGTCATACTCAGTTTGTTCAGATATAGTTTTTGGTCCATACAATCCATTCAAAGGAAGATTACTAAGGCATTTCACTGAAACACATTTTGCCCATTATAGCCCACTGTGTGAGTGTGCCAAAAATTGGAAAGTGGTGGAAGATAGCGGACCTAATGGACTATCACGAGTCATACTCAGTTTGTTCAGATATAGTTTTTTGTCCATACAATCCATTTAAAGGGAGATTACCAAGGCATTTCACTCAAACACATTTTGCCCATTATAGCCCACTGTGTGAGTTGTGCCAAAAATCGGAAAAAGATGGAAGATAGCGGACCTAATGGACTATCACATGTCATACTCAGTTTGTTCAGATATAGTTTTTTGTCCATACAATCCATTCAAAGGAAGATTACTAAGGCATTTCACTCAAACACATTTTGCCCATTATAGCCCACTGTGTGAGTTGTGCCAAAAATTGGAAAGTGGTGGAAGATAGCGGACCTAATGGACTATCACGAGTCATACTCAGTTTGTTCAGATATAGTTTTTTGTCCATACAATCCATTCAAAGGAAGATTACTAAGGCATTTCACTCAAACACATTTTGCCCATTATAGCCCACTGTGTGAGTTGTGCCAAAAATTGGAAAGTGGTGGAAGATAGCGGACCTAATGGACTATCACGAGTCATACTGAGTTTGTTCAGATATAGTTTTTTGTCCATACAATCCATTTAAAGGGAGATTACCAAGGCATTTCACTCAAACACATTTTGCCCATTATAGCCCACTGTGTGAGTTGTGCCAAAAATCGGAAAAAGATGGAAGATAGCGGACCTAATGGACTATCACATGTCATACTCAGTTTGTTCAGATATAGTTTTTGGTCCATACAATCCATTCAAAGGAAGATTACTAAGGCATTTCACTCAAACACATTTTGCCCATTATAGCCCACTGTGTGAGTTGTGCCAAAAATCGGAAAATGATGGAAGATAGCGGACCTAATGGACTATCACATGTCATACTCAGTTTGTTCAGATATAGTTTTTTGTCCATACAATCCATTCAAAGGAAGATTACTAAGGCATTTCACTCAAACACATTTTGCCCATTATAGCCCACTGTGTGAGTTGTGCCAAAAATTGGAAAGTGGTGGAAGATAGCGGACCTAATGGACTATCACGAGTCATACTGAGTTTGTTCAGATATAGTTTTTTGTCCATACAATCCATTTAAAGGGAGATTACCAAGGCATTTCACTCAAACACATTTTGCCCATTATAGCCCACTGTGTGAGTTGTGCCAAAAATCGGAAAAAGATGGAAGATAGCGGACCTAATGGACTATCACATGTCATACTCAGTTTGTTCAGATATAGTTTTTGGTTCATACAATCCATTCAAAGGAAGATTACTAAGGCTTTTCACTCAAACACATTTTGCCCATTATAGCCCACTGTGTGAGTTGTGCCAAAAATCGGAAAATGATGGAAGATAGTGGACCTAATGGACTATCACATGTCATACTCAGTTTGTTCAGATATAGTTTTTTGTCCATACAATCCATTCAAAGGAAGATTACTAAGGCATTTCACTCAAACACATTTTGCCCATTATAGCCCACTGTGTGAGTTGTGCCAAAAATTGGAAAGTGGTGGAAGATAGCGGACCTAATGGACTATCACGAGTCATACTGAGTTTGTTCAGATATAGTTTTTTGTCCATACAATCCATTTAAAGGGAGATTACCAAGGCATTTCACTCAAACACATTTTGCCCATTATAGCCCACTGTGTGAGTTGTGCCAAAAATCGGAAAAAGATGGAAGATAGCGGACCTAATGGACTATCACATGTCATACTCAGTTTGTTCAGATATAGTTTTTGGTCCATACAATCCATTCAAAGGAAGATTACTAAGGCATTTCACTCAAACACATTTTGCCCATTATAGCCCACTGTGTGAGTTGTGCCAAAAATCGGAAAAAGATGGAAGATAGCGGACCTAATGGACTATCACATGTCATACTCAGTTTGTTCAGATATAGTTTTTGGTCCATACAATCCATTCAAAGGAAGATTACTAAGGCATTTCACTCAAACACATTTTGCCCATTATAGCCCACTGTGTGAGTTGTGCCAAAAATTGGAAAGTGGTGGAAGATAGCGGACCTAATGGACTATCACGAGTCATACTGAGTTTGTTCAGATATAGTTTTTTGTCCATACAATCCATTTAAAGGGAGATTACCAAGGCATTTCACTCAAACACATTTTGCCCATTATAGCCCACTGTGTGAGTTGTGCCAAAAATCGGAAAAAGATGGAAGATAGCGGACCTAATGGACTATCACATGTCATACTCAGTTTGTTCAGATATAGTTTTTGGTCCATACAATCCATTCAAAGGAAGATTACTAAGGCATTTCACTCAAACACATTTTGCCCATTATAGCCCACTGTGTGAGTTGTGCCAAAAATCGGAAAAAGATGGAAGATAGCGGACCTAATGGACTATCACATGTCATACTCAGTTTGTTCAGATATAGTTTTTGGTCCATACAATCCATTCAAAGGAAGATTACTAAGGCATTTCACTCAAACACATTTTGCCCATTATAGCCCACTGTGTGAGTTGTGCCAAAAATCGGAAAATGACGGAAGATAGTGGACCTAATGGACTATCACATGTCATACTCAGTTTGTTCAGATATAGTTTTTTGTCCATACAATCCATTCAAAGGAAGATTACTAAGGCATTTCACTCAAACACATTTTGCCCATTATAGCCCACTGTGTGAGTTGTGCCAAAAATTGGAAAGTGGTGGAAGATAGCGGACCTAACGGACTATCACGAGTCATACTGAGTTTGTTCAGATATAGTTTTTTGTCCATACAATCCATTTAAAGGGAGATTACCAAGGCATTTCACTCAAACACATTTTGCCCATTATAGCCCACTGTGTGAGTTGTGCCAAAATCGGAAAAAGATGGAAGATAGCGGACCTAATGGACTATCACATGTCATACTCAGTTTGTTCAGATATAGTTTTTGGTTCATACAATCCATTCAAAGGAAGATTACTAAGGCTTTTCACTCAAACACATTTTGCCCATTATAGCCCACTGTGTGAGTTGTGTCAAAAATTGGAAAGTGGTGGAAGATAGCGGACCTAAGGGACTATCACGTGTCATACTCAAATTGTTCAGATATAGTCTTTTGTCCATACAATCCATTCAAAGGGGGATTACTAAGGCATTTCACTGAAACACATTTTGCCCATTATAGCCCACTGTGTGAGTTGTGCCAAAAATTGGAAAGTGGTGGAAGATAGCGGACCTAATGGACTATCACGAGTCATACTCAGTTTGTTCAGATATAGTTTTTTGTCCATATAATCCATTTAAAGGGAGATTACCAAGGCATTTCACTCAAACACATTTTGCCCATTATAGCCCACTGTGTGAGTTGTGCCAAAAATCGGAAAAAGATGGAAGATAGCGGACCTAATGGACTATCACATGTCATACTCAGTTTGTTCAGATATAGTTTTTGGTCCATACAATCCATTCAAAGGAAGATTACTAAGGCATTTCACTCAAACACATTTTGCCCATTATAGCCCACTGTGTGAGTTGTGCCAAAAATCGGAAAATGATGGAAGATAGTGGACCAAATGGACTATCACATGTCATACTCAGTTTGTTCAGATATAGTTTTTTGTCCATACAATCCATTCAAAGGGGGATTACTAAGGCATTTCACTGAAACACATTTTGCCCATTATAGCCCACTGTGTGAGTTGTGCCAAAAATTGGAAAGTGGTGGAAGATAGCGGACCTAATGGACTATCACGAGTCATACTCAGTTTGTTCAGATATAGTTTTTTGTCCATACAATCCATTTAAAGGGAGATTACCAAGGCATTTCACTCAAACACATTTTGCCCATTATAGCCCACTGTGTGAGTTGTGCCAAAAATCGGAAAAAGATGGAAGATAGCGGACCTAATGGACTATCACATGTCATACTCAGTTTGTTCAGATATAGTTTTTGGTCCATACAATCCATTCAAAGGAAGATTACTAAGGCATTTCACTCAAACACATTTTGCCCATTATAGCCCACTGTGTGAGTTGTGCCAAAAATCGGAAAATGATGGAAGATAGCGGACCTAATGGACTATCACATGTCATACTCAGTTTGTTCAGATATAGTTTTTGGTTCATACAATCCATTCAAAGGAAGATTATTAAGGCTTTTCACTCAAACACATTTTGCCCATTATAGCCCACTGTGTGAGTTGTGTCAAAAATTGGAAAGTGGTGGAAGATAGCGGACCTAATGGACTATCACGTGCCATACTCAAATTGTTCAGATATAGTCTTTTGTCCATACAATCCATTCAAAGGGGGATTACTAAGGCATTTCACTGAAACACATTTTGCCCATTATAGCCAACTGTGTGAGTTGTGCCAAAAATTGGAAAGTGGTGGAAGATAGCGGATCTAATGGACTATCACGTGTCATACTCAGTTTATTCAGAAATAGTTTTTGGTCCATACAATCCATTCAAAGGGAGATTACTAAGGCATTTCACACAAACACATTTTGCCCATTATAGCCCACTGTGTGAGCTGTGCCAAAAATCGGAAAGTGATTTAAGATAGCGGACCTAATGGACTATCACATGTCATACTCAGTTTGTTCAGATATAGTTTTTGGTCCATACAATCCATTCAAAGGAAGATTACTAAGGCATTTCACTCAAACACATTTTGCCCATTATAGCCCACTGTGTGAGTTGTGCCAAAAATCGGAAAAAGATGGAAGATAGCGGACCTAATGGACTATCACATGTCATACTCAGTTTGTTCAGATATAGTTTTTTGTCCATACAATCCATTCAAAGGAAGATTACTAAGGCATTTCACTCAAACACATTTTGCCCATTATAGCCCACTGTGTGAGTTGTGCCAAAAATTGGAAAGTGGTGGAAGATAGCGGACCTAATGGACTATCACGTGTCATACTCAGTTTATTCAGAAATAGTTTTTGGTCCATACAATCCATTCAAAGGGAGATTACTAAGGCATTTCACACAAACACATTTTGCCCATTATAGCCCACTGTGTGAGCTGTGCCAAAAATCGGAAAGTGATTTAAGATAGCGGACCTAATGGACTATCACATGTCATACTCAGTTTGTTCAGATATAGTTTTTGGTTCATACAATCCATTCAAAGGAAAATTACTTAGGCATTTCACTCTAACACATTTTGCCCATCATAGCCCACTGTGTGAGTTGTGCCAAAAATCGGAAAGTGAGTTAAGATAGCGGATCCAATGGACTATCACGTGTCATACTCAGTTTGTTCAAAAATAGTTTTTGGTCCATACAATCCATTCAAAGGGAGATTACTAAGGCATTTCACACAAACACATTTTGCCCATTATAGCCCACTGTGTGAGTTGTGCCAAAAATCGGAAAGTGATTTAAGATAGCGGACCTAATGGACTATCACGTGTCATACTCAGTTTGTTCAAAAATAGTTTTTGGTCCATACAATCCATTCAAAGGAAAATTATTAAGGCATTTCACTCAAACACATTTTGCCCATTATAGACCACTGTGTGAATTGTGCCATAAATCGGAAAGTGATTTAAGATAGCGGACCTAATGGACTATCACATGTCATACTCAGTTTGTTCAGATATAGTTTTTTGTCCATACAATCCATTCAAAGGGGGATTACTAAGGCATTTCACTGAAACACATTTTGCCCATTATAGCCCACTGTGTGAGTTGTGCCAAAAATTGGAAAGTGGTGGAAGATAGCGGACCTAATGGACTATCACGTGTCATACTCAGTTTATTCAGAAATAGTTTTTGGTCCATACAATCCATTCAAAGGGAGATTACTAAGGCATTTCACACAAACACATTTTGCCCATTATAGCCCACTGTGTGAGCTGTGCCAAAAATCGGAATGTGAGTTAAGATAGCGGATCCAATGGACTATCACGTGTCATACTCAGTTTGTTCAAAAATAGTTTTTGGTCCATACAATCCATTCAAAGGGAGATTACTAAGGCATTTCACACAAACACATTTTGCCCATTATAGCCCACTGTGTGAGTTGTGCCAAAAATCGGAAAAAGATGGAAGATAGCGGACCTAATGGACTATCACATGTCATACTCAGTTTGTTCAGATATAGTTTTTGGTCCATACAATCCATTCAAAGGAAGATTACTAAGGCATTTCACTCAAACACATTTTGCCCATCATAGCCCACTGTGTGAGTTGTGCCAAAAATCGGAAAATGATGGAAGATAGTGGACCTAATGGACTATCACATGTCATACTCAGTTTGTTCAGATATAGTTTTTTGTCCATACAATCCATTCAAAGGGGGATTACTAAGGCATTTCACTGAAACACATTTTGCCCATTATAGCCCACTGTGTGAGTTGTGCCAAAAATTGGAAAGTGGTGGAAGATAGCGGACCTAATGGACTATCACGAGTCATACTCAGTTTGTTCAGATATAGTTTTTTGTCCATACAATCCATTTAAAGGGAGATTACCAAGGCATTTCACTCAAACACATTTTGCCCATTATAGCCCACTGTGTGAGTTGTGCCAAAAATCGGAAAAAGATGGAAGATAGCGGACCTAATGGACTATCACATGTCATACTCAGTTTGTTCAGATATAGTTTTTGGTCCATACAATCCATTCAAAGGAAGATTACTAAGGCATTTCACTCAAACACATTTTGCCCATTATAGCCCACTGTGTGAGTTGTGCCAAAAATCGGAAAATGATGGAAGATAGCGGACCTAATGGACTATCACATGTCATACTCAGTTTGTTCAGATATAGTTTTTGGTTCATACAATCCATTCAAAGGAAGATTATTAAGGCTTTTCACTCAAACACATTTTGCCCATTATAGCCCACTGTGTGAGTTGTGTCAAAAATTGGAAAGTGGTGGAAGATAGCGGACCTAATGGACTATCACGTGCCATACTCAAATTGTTCAGATATAGTCTTTTGTCCATACAATCCATTCAAAGGGGGATTACTAAGGCATTTCACTGAAACACATTTTGCCCATTATAGCCAACTGTGTGAGTTCTGCCAAAAATTGGAAAGTGGTGGAAGATAGCGGATCTAATGGACTATCACGTGTCATACTCAGTTTATTCAGAAATAGTTTTTGGTCCATACAATCCATTCAAAGGGAGATTACTAAGGCATTTCACACAAACACATTTTGCCCATTATAGCCCACTGTGTGAGCTGTGCCAAAAATCGGAAAGTGATTTAAGATAGCGGACCTAATGGACTATCACATGTCATACTCAGTTTGTTCAGATATAGTTTTTGGTCCATACAATCCATTCAAAGGAAGATTACTAAGGCATTTCACTCAAACACATTTTGCCCATTATAGCCCACTGTGTGAGTTGTGCCAAAAATCGGAAAAAGATGGAAGATAGCGGACCTAATGGACTATCACATGTCATACTCAGTTTGTTCAGATATAGTTTTTTGTCCATACAATCCATTCAAAGGAAGATTACTAAGGCATTTCACTCAAACACATTTTGCCCATTATAGCCCACTGTGTGAGTTGTGCCAAAAATTGGAAAGTGGTGGAAGATAGCGGACCTAATGGACTATCACGTGTCATACTCAGTTTATTCAGAAATAGTTTTTGGTCCATACAATCCATTCAAAGGGAGATTACTAAGGCATTTCACACAAACACATTTTGCCCATTATAGCCCACTGTGTGAGCTGTGCCAAAAATCGGAAAGTGATTTAAGATAGCGGACCTAATGGACTATCACATGTCATACTCAGTTTGTTCAGATATAGTTTTTGGTTCATACAATCCATTCAAAGGAAAATTACTTAGGCATTTCACTCTAACACATTTTGCCCATCATAGCCCACTGTGTGAGTTGTGCCAAAAATCGGAAAGTGAGTTAAGATAGCGGATCCAATGGACTATCACGTGTCATACTCAGTTTGTTCAAAAATAGTTTTTGGTCCATACAATCCATTCAAAGGGAGATTACTAAGGCATTTCACACAAACACATTTTGCCCATTATAGCCCACTGTGTGAGTTGTGCCAAAAATCGGAAAGTGATTTAAGATAGCGGACCTAATGGACTATCACGTGTCATACTCAGTTTGTTCAAAAATAGTTTTTGGTCCATACAATCCATTCAAAGGAAAATTATTAAGGCATTTCACTCAAACACATTTTGCCCATTATAGACCACTGTGTGAATTGTGCCATAAATCGGAAAGTGATTTAAGATAGCGGACCTAATGGACTATCACATGTCATACTCAGTTTGTTCAGATATAGTCTTTTGTCCATACAATCCATTCAAAGGAAGATTACTAAGGCTTTTCACTCAAACACATTTTGCCCATTATAGCCCACTGTGTGAGTGTGCCAAAAATTGGAAAGTGGTGGAAGATAGCGGACCTAATGGACTATCACGTGTCATACTCAGTTTGTTCAGATATAGTCTTTTGTCCATACAATCCATTCAAAGGGGGATTACTAAGGCATTTCACTCAAACACATTTTGCCCATTATAGCCCACTGTGTGAGTTGTGCCAAAAATCGGAAAATGATGGAAGATAGTGGACCTAATGGACTATCACATGTCATACTCAGTTTGTTCAGATATAGTTTTTGGTCCATACAATCCATTCAAAGGAAGATTACTAAGGCATTTCACTCAAACACATTTTGCCCATTATAGCCCACTGTGTGAGTTGTGCCAAAAATCGGAAAATGATGGAAGATAGTGGACCTAATGGACTATCACATGTCATACTCAGTTTGTTCAGATATAGTTTTTGGTCCATACAATCCATTCAAAGGAAGATTACTAAGGCATTTCACTGAAACACATTTTGCCCATTATAGCCCACTGTGTGAGTTGTGCCAAAAATCGGAAAATGACGGAAGATAGTGGACCTAATGGACTATCACATGTCATACTCAGTTTGTTCAGATATAGTTTTTGGTCCATACAATCCATTCAAAGGAAGATTACTAAGGCATTTCACTCAAACACATTTTGCCCATTATAGCCCACTGTGTGAGTTGTGCCAAAAATCGGAAAATGACGGAAGATAGTGGACCTAACGGACTATCACATGTCATACTCAGTTTGTTCAGATATAGTTTTTGGTCCATACAATCCATTCAAAGGAAGATTACTAAGGCATTTCACTGAAACACATTTTGCCCATTATAGCCCACTGTGTGAGTTGTGCCAAAAATCGGAAAAAGATGGAAGATAGCGGACCTAATGGACTATCACATGTCATACTCAGTTTGTTCAGATATAGTTTTTTGTCCATACAATCCATTCAAAGGAAGATTACTAAGGCATTTCACTCAAACACATTTTGCCCATTATAGCCCACTGTGTGAGTTGTGCCAAAAATTGGAAAGTGGTGGAAGATATCGGACCTAATGGACTATCACGAGTCATACTCAGTTTGTTCAGATATAGTTTTTTGTCCATACAATCCATTTAAAGGGAGATTACCAAGGCATTTCACTCAAACACATTTTGCCCATTATAGCCCACTGTGTGAGTTGTGCCAAAATCGGAAAAAGATGGAAGATAGCGGACCTAATGGACTATCACATGTCATACTCAGTTTGTTCAGATATAGTTTTTGGTTCATACAATCCATTCAAAGGAAGATTACTAAGGCTTTTCACTCAAACACATTTTGCCCATTATAGCCCACTGTGTGAGTTGTGTCAAAAATTGGAAAGTGGTGGAAGATAGCGGACCTAATGGACTATCATGTGTCATACTCAAATTGTTCAGATATAGTCTTTTGTCCATACAATCCATTCAAAGGGGGATTACTAAGGCATTTCACTGAAACACATTTTGCCCATTATAGCCCACTGTGTGAGTTGTGCCAAAAATTGGAAAGTGGTGGAAGATAGCGGACCTAATGGACTATCACATGTCATACTCAGTTTGTTCAGATATAGTTTTTGGTCCATACAATCCATTCAAAGGAAGATTACTAAGGCATTTCACTCAAACACATTTTGCCCATTATAGCCCACTGTGTGAGTTGTGCCAAAAATCGGAAAATGATGGAAGATAGTGGACCTAATGGACTATCACATGTCATACTCAGTTTGTTCAGATATAGTTTTTGGTCCATACAATCCATTCAAAGGAAGATTACTAAGGCATTTCACTCAAACACATTTTGCCCATTATAGCCCACTGTGTGAGTTGTGCCAAAAATCGGAAAATGATGGAAGATAGTGGACCTAATGGACTATCACATGTCATACTCAGTTTGTTCAGATATAGTTTTTGGTCCATACAATCCATTCAAAGGAAGATTACTAAGGCATTTCACTCAAACACATTTTGCCCATTATAGCCCACTGTGTGAGTTGTGCGAAAAATCGGAAAATGATGGAAGATAGTGGACCTAATGGACTATCACATGTCATACTCAGTTTGTTCAGATATAGTTTTTTGTCCATACAATCCATTCAAAGGGGGATTACTAAGGCATTTCACTGAAACACATTTTGCCCATTATAGCCCACTGTGTGAGTTGTGCCAAAAATTGGAAAGTGGTGGAAGATAGCGGACCTAATGGACTATCACGAGTCATACTCAGTTTGTTCAGATATAGTTTTTTGTCCATACAATCCATTTAAAGGGAGATTACCAAGGCATTTCACTCAAACACATTTTGCCCATTATAGCCCACTGTGTGAGTTGTGCCAAAAATCGGAAAAAGATGGAAGATAGCGGACCTAATGGACTATCACATGTCATACTCAGTTTGTTCAGATATAGTTTTTGGTCCATACAATCCATTCAAAGGAAGATTACTAAGGCATTTCACTCAAACACATTTTGCCCATTATAGCCCACTGTGTGAGTTGTGCCAAAAATCGGAAAATGATGGAAGATAGCGGACCTAATGGACTATCACATGTCATACTCAGTTTGTTCAGATATAGTTTTTGGTTCATACAATCCATTCAAAGGAAGATTACTAAGGCTTTTCACTCAAACACATTTTGCCCATTATAGCCCACTGTGTGAGTTGTGTCAAAAATTGGAAAGTGGTGGAAGATAGCGGACCTAATAGACTATCACGTGCCATACTCAAATTGTTCAGATATAGTCTTTTGTCCATACAATCCATTCAAAGGGGGATTACTAAGGCATTTCACTGAAACACATTTTGCCCATTATAGCCAACTGTGTGAGTTGTGCCAAAAATTGGAAAGTGGTGGAAGATAGCGGACCTAATGGACTATCACGTGTCATACTCAGTTTATTCAGAAATAGTTTTTGGTCCATACAATCCATTCAAAGGGAGATTACTAAGGCATTTCACACAAACACATTTTGCCCATTATAGCCCACTGTGTGAGCTGTGCCAAAAATCGGAAAGTGATTTAAGATAGCGGACCTAATGGACTATCACATGTCATACTCAGTTTGTTCAAAAATAGTTTTTGGTCCATACAATCCATTCAAAGGAAAATTATTAAGGCATTTCACTCAAACACATTTTGCCCATTATAGCCCACTGTGTGAGCTGTGCCAAAAATCGGAAAGTGATTTAAGATAGCGGACTTAATGGACTATCACATGTCATACTCAGTTTGTTCAGATATAGTTTTTGGTCCATACAATCCATTCAAAGGAAGATTACTAAGGCATTTCACTCAAACACATTTTGCCCATTATAGCCCACTGTGTGAGCTGTGCCAAAAATCGGAAAGTGATTTAAGATAGCGGACCTAATGGACTATCACGTGTCATACTCAGTTTGTTCAAAAATAGTTTTTGGTCCATACAATCCATTCAAAGGAAAATTATTAAGGCATTTCACTCAAACACATTTTGCCCATTATAGACCACTGTGTGAATTGTGCCATAAATCGGAAAGTGATTTAAGATAGCGGACCTAATGGACTATCACATGTCATACTCAGTTTGTTCAGATATAGTCTTTTGTCCATACAATCCATTCAAAGGAAGATTACTAAGGCTTTTCACTCAAACACATTTTGCCCATTATAGCCCACTGTGTGAGTGTGCCAAAAATTGGAAAGTGGTGGAAGATAGCGGACCTAATGGACTATCACGTGTCATACTCAGTTTGTTCAGATATAGTCTTTTGTCCATACAAACCATTCAAAGGGGGATTACTAAGGCATTTCACTCAAACACATTTTGCCCATTATAGCGCACTGTGTGAGTTGTGCCAAAAATTGGAAAGTGGTGGAAGATAGCGGACCTAACGGGCTATCACGAGTCATACTCAGTTTGTTCAGATATAGTTTTTTGTCCATACAATCCATTTAAAGGGAGATTACTAAGGCATTTCACTCAAACACATTTTGCCCATTATAGCCCACAGTGTGAGTTGTGCCAAAAATCGGAAAGTGATTTGACATAGTGGACCTAATGGACTATTACGTGTCATACTCAGTTTATTCAGAAATAGTTTTTGGTCCATACAATCCATTCAAAGGAAAATTATTAAGGCATTTCACTCAAACACATTTTGCCCATTATAGCCCACTGTGTGAGTTGTGCCAAAAATTGGAAAGTGGTGGAAGATAGCGGACCGAATGGACTATCACGTGTCGTACTCAGTTTGTTGAGATATAGTCTTTTGTCCATACAATCCATTCAAAGGAAGATTACTAAGGCATTTTACTCAAACAC
Organism: Metopia argyrocephala; assembly: GCA_963576795.1. Taxonomy (NCBI): domain Eukaryota; kingdom Metazoa; phylum Arthropoda; class Insecta; order Diptera; family Sarcophagidae; genus Metopia; species Metopia argyrocephala. The sequence goes on from OY756210.1 coordinate 87,780,211, forward strand.
ATTTTGCCCATTATAGCCCACTATGTGAGTTGTGCCAAAATTCGGAAAGTGATTTAAGATAGCGGATCTAATGGACTATCACATGTCATACTCAGTTTGTTCAGATATAGTTTTTTGTTCATACAATCCATTCAAAGGAAGATTACTAAGACATTTCACTCAAACACATTTTGCCCATTATAGCCCACCTTGTGAGTTGTGCCAAAATTCGGAAAGTGATTTAAGATAGCGGATCTAGTGGACTATCACATGTGATACTCAGTTTGTTCAGATATAGTCTTTTGGTCCATACAATCCATTCAAAGGAAAATTATTAAGGCATTTCACTCAAACACATTTTGCCCATTATAGACCACTGTGTGAATTGTGCCAAAATTCGGAACGTGATTTAAGATAGCGGATCTAGTGGACTATCACATGTCATACTCAGTTTGTTCAGATATAGTTTTTTGTCCATACAATCCATTTAAAGGGAGATTACTAAGGCATTTCACTCAAACACATTTTGCCCATTATAGCCCACAGTGTGAGTTGTGCCAAAAATCGGAAAGTGATTTGACATAGTGGACCTAATGGACTATTACGTGTCATACTCAGTTTATTCAGAAATAGTTTTTGGTCCATACAATCCATTCAAAGGAAAATTATTAAGGCATTTCACTCAAACACATTTTGCCCATTATAGCCCACTGTGTGAGTTGTGCCAAAAATTGGAAAGTGGTGGAAGATAGCGGACCGAATGGACTATCACGTGTCGTACTCAGTTTGTTGAGATATAGTCTTTTGTCCATACAATCCATTCAAAGGAAGATTACTAAGGCATTTTACTCAAACACATTTTGCCCATTATAGCCCACTATGTGAGTTGTGCCAAAAATCGGAAAGTGATTTCAGATAGCGGACCTAATGGACTATAACATGTCATACTCAGTTTGTTCAGATATAGTTTTTTGTTCATACAATCCATTCAAAGGAAGATTACTAAGACATTTCACTCAAACACATTTTGCCCATTATAGCCCACCTTGTGAGTTGTGCCAAAATTCGGAAAGTGATTTAAGATAGCGGATCTAGTGGACTATCACATGTGATACTCAGTTTGTTCAGATATAGTCTTTTGGTCCATACAATCCATTCAAAGGAAAATTATTAAGGCATTTCACTCAAACACATTTTGCCCATTATAGACCACTGTGTGAATTGTGCCAAAATTCGGAAAGTGATTTAAGATAGCGGATCTAGTGGACTATCACATGTCATACTCAGTTTGTTCAGATATAGCCTTTTGGTCCATACAATCCATTCAAAGGAAAACTATTAAGTCATTTCACTCAAACACATTTTGCCCATTATAGCCCACTGTGTGAGTTGTGCCAAAAATTGGAAAGTGGTGGAAGATAGCGGACCGAATGGACTATCACGTGTCGTACTCAGTTTGTTGAGATATAGTCTTTTGTCCATACAATCCATTCAAAGGAAGATTACTAAGGCATTTTACTCAAACACATTTTGCCCATTATAGCCCACTATGTGAGTTGTGCCAAAATTCGGAAAGTGATTTAAGATAGCGGATCTAATGGACTATCACATGTCATACTCAGTTTGTTGAGATATAGTCTTTTGTCCATACAATCCATTAAAAGGAAGACTACTGAGGCATTTCACTCAAACACATTTTGCCCATTATAGCCCACTGTGTGAGTTGTGCCAAAATTCGGAAAGTGATTTAAGATAGCGGATCTAGTGGACTATCACATGTCGTACTCAGTTTGTTCAGATAGAGTCTTTTGTCCATACAATTCATTCAGAGGAAGATTACTAAGGCATTTCACTCAAACACATTTTGCCCATTATAGCCCACTGTGTGAGTTATGCCAAAAATCGGAAAATGATGGAAGATAGCGGACCTAATGGACTATCACATGTCATACTCAGTTTGTTCAGATATAGTTTTTTGTCCCTACAATCCATTCAAAGGGAGATTACTAAGGCATTTCACTCAAACACATTTTGCCCATTATAGCCCACTGTGTGAGTTGTGCCAAAAATCGGAAAGTGGTGGAAGATAGCGGACCGAATGGACTATCACGTGTCATACTCAGTTTGTTGAGATATAGTCTTTTGTCCATACAATCCATTCAAAGGAAAATTACTAAGGCATTTCACTCAAACACATTTTGCCCATTATAGCCCACTGTGTGAGCTGTGCCAAAAATCGGAAAGTGATTTCAGATAGCGGACCTAATGGACTGTCACGTGTCAAACTCAGTTTGTTCAGAAATATTTTTTGGTCCATACAATCCATTCGAAGGAAGATTACTAAGGCATTTCACTCAAACACATTTTGCCCATTATAGCCCACTGTGTGAGTTGTGCCAAAAATCGGAAAATGACGGAAGATAGTGGACCTAATGGACTATCACGAGTCATACTCAGTTTGTTCAGATATAGTTTTTTGTCCATACAATCCATTTAAAGGGAGATTACCAAGGCATTTCACTCAAACACATTTTGCCCATTATAGCCCACTGTGTGAGTTGTGCCAAAATCGGAAAAAGATGGAAGATAGCGGACCTAATGGACTATCACATGTCATACTCAGTTTGTTCAGATATAGTTTTTGGTTCATACAATCCATTCAAAGGAAGATTACTAAGGCTTTTCACTCAAACACATTTTGCCCATTATAGCCCACTGTGTGAGTTGTGTCAAAAATTGGAAAGTGGTGGAAGATAGCGGACCTAATGGACTATCATGTGTCATACTCAAATTGTTCAGATATAGTCTTTTGTCCATACAATCCATTCAAAGGGGGATTACTAAGGCATTTCACTGAAACACATTTTGCCCATTATAGCCCACTGTGTGAGTTGTGCCAAAAATCGGAAAATGATGGAAGATAGCGGACCTAATGGACTATCACATGTCATACTCAGTTTGTTCAGATATAGTTTTTGGTTCATACAATCCATTCAAAGGAAGATTACTAAGGCTTTTCACTCAAACACATTTTGCCCATTGTAGCCCACTGTGTGAGTTGTGTCAAAAATTGGAAAGTGGTGGAAGATAGCGGACCTAATGGACTATCACGTGCCATACTCAAATTGTTCAGATATAGTCTTTTGTCCATACAATCCATTCAAAGGGGGATTACTAAGGCATTTCACTGAAACACATTTTGCCCATTATAGCCCACTGTGTGAGTTGTGCCAAAATCGGAAAAAGATGGAAGATAGCGGACCTAATGGACTATCACATGTCATACTCAGTTTGTTCAGATATAGTTTTTGGTTCATACAATCCATTCAAAGGAAGATTACTAAGGCTTTTCACTCAAACACATTTTGCCCATTATAGCCCACTGTGTGAGTTGTGCCAAAAATTGGAAAGTGGTGGAAGATAGCGGACCTAATGGACTATCACGTGCCATACTCAAATTGTTCAGATATAGTCTTTTGTCCATACAATCCATTTAAAGGGAGATTACCAAGGCATTTCACTCAAACACATTTTGCCCATTATAGCCCACTGTGTGAGTTGTGCCAAAATCGGAAAAAGATGGAAGATAGCGGACCTAATGGACTATCACATGTCATACTCAGTTTGTTCAGATATAGTTTTTGGTTCATACAATCCATTCAAAGGAAGATTACTAAGGCTTTTCACTCAAACACATTTTGCCCATTATAGCCCACTGTGTGAGTTGTGCCAAAAATTGGAAAGTGGTGGAAGATAGCGGACCTAATGGACTATCACGGGTCATACTCAGTTTGTTCAGATATAGTTTTTTGTCCATACAATCCATTTAAAGGGAGATTACCAAGGCATTTCACTCAAACACATTTTGCCCATTATAGCCCACTGTGTGAGTTGTGCCAAAAATCGGAAAAAGATGGAAGATAGCGGACCTAATGGACTATCACATGTCATACTCAGTTTGTTCAGATATAGTTTTTGGTCCATACAATCCATTCAAAGGAAGATTACTAAGGCATTTCACTCAAACACATTTTGCCCATTATAGCCCACTGTGTGAGTTGTGCCAAAAATCGGAAAATGATGGAAGATAGTGGACCTAATGGACTATCACATGTCATACTCAGTTTGTTCAGATATAGTTTTTTGTCCATACAATCCATTCAAAGGGGGATTACTAAGGCATTTCACTGAAACACATTTTGCCCATTATAGCCCACTGTGTGAGTTGTGCCAAAAATTGGAAAGTGGTGGAAGATAGCGGACCTAATGGACTATCACGAGTCATACTCAGTTTGTTCAGATATAGTTTTTTGTCCATACAATCTATTTAAAGGGAGATTACCAAGGCATTTCACTCAAACACATTTTGCCCATTATAGCCCACTGTGTGAGTTGTGCCAAAAATCGGAAAAAGATGGAAGATAGCGGACCTAATGGACTATCACATGTCATACTCAGTTTGTTCAGATATAGTTTTTGGTCCATACAATCCATTCAAAGGAAGATTACTAAGGCATTTCACTCAAACACATTTTGCCCATTATAGCCCACTGTGTGAGTTGTGCCAAAAATCGGAAAATGATGGAAGATAGCGGACCTAATGGACTATCACATGTCATACTCAGTTTGTTCAGATATAGTTTTTGGTTCATACAATCCATTCAAAGGAAGATTACTAAGGCTTTTCACTCAAACACATTTTGCCCATTGTAGCCCACTGTGTGAGTTGTGTCAAAAATTGGAAAGTGGTGGAAGATAGCGGACCTAATGGACTATCACGAGCCATACTCAAATTGTTCAGATATAGTCTTTTGTCCATACAATCCATTCAAAGGGGGATTACTAAGGCATTTCACTGAAACACATTTTGCCCATTATAGCCAACTGTGTGAGTTGTGCCAAAAATTGGAAAGTGGTGGAACATAGCGGACCTAATGGACTATCACGTGTCATACTCAGTTTATTCAGAAATAGTTTTTGGTCCATACAATCCATTCAAAGGGAGATTACTAAGGCATTTCACACAAACACATTTTGCCCATTATAGCCCACTGTGTGAGCTGTGCAAAAAATCGGAAAGTGATGGAAGATAGCGGACCTAATGGACTATCACATGTCATACTCAGTTGGTCAGATATAGTTTTTGGTCCATACAATCCATTCAAAGGAAGATTACTAAGGCATTTCACTCAAACACATTTTGCCCATTATAGCCCACTGTGTGAGTTGTGCCAAAAATCGGAAAATGATGGAAGATAGCGGACCTAATGGACTATCACATGTCATACTCAGTTTGTTCAGATATAGTTTTTGGTCCATACAATCCATTCAAAGGAAGATTACTAAGGCATTTCACTCAAACACATTTTGCCCATTATAGCCCACTGTGTGAGTTGTGCCAAAAATTGGAAAGTGGTGGAACATAGCGGACCTAATGGACTATCACGTGTTATACTCAGTTTATTCAGAAATAGTTTTTGGTCCATACAATCTATTTAAAGGGAGATTACCAAGGCATTTCACTCAAACACATTTTGCCCATTATAGCCCACTGTGTGAGTTGTGCCAAAAATCGGAAAAAGATGGAAGATAGCGGACCTAATGGACTATCACATGTCATACTCAGTTTGTTCAGATATAGTTTTTGGTCCATACAATCCATTCAAAGGGGGATTACTAAGGCATTTCACTGAAACACATTTTGCCCATTATAGCCAACTGTGTGAGTTGTGCCAAAAATTGGAAAGTGGTGGAACATAGCGGACCTAATGGACTATCACGTGTCATACTCAGTTTATTCAGAAATAGTTTTTGGTCCATACAATCTATTTAAAGGGAGATTACCAAGGCATTTCACTCAAACACATTTTGCCCATTATAGCCCACTGTGTGAGTTGTGCCAAAAATCGGAAAAAGATGGAAGATAGCGGACCTAATGGACTATCACATGTCATACTCAGTTTGTTCAGATATAGTTTTTGGTCCATACAATCCATTCAAAGGAAGATTACTAAGGCATTTCACTCAAACACATTTTGCCCATTATAGCCCACTGTGTGAGTTGTGCCAAAAATCGGAAAATGATGGAAGATAGCGGACCTAATGGACTATCACATGTCATACTCAGTTTGTTCAGATATAGTTTTTGGTCCATACAATCCATTCAAAGGAAGATTACTAAGGCATTTCACTCAAACACATTTTGCCCATTATAGCCCACTGTGTGAGTTGTGCCAAAAATTGGAAAGTGGTGGAAGATAGCGGACCTAATGGACTATCACGTGCCATACTCAAATTGTTCAGATATAGTCTTTTGTCCATACAATCCATTTAAAGGGAGATTACCAAGGCATTTCACTCAAACACATTTTGCCCATTATAGCCCACTGTGTGAGTTGTGCCAAAATCGGAAAAAGATGGAAGATAGCGGACCTAATGGACTATCACATGTCATACTCAGTTTGTTCAGATATAGTTTTTGGTTCATACAATCCATTCAAAGGAAGATTACTAAGGCTTTTCACTCAAACACATTTTGCCCATTATAGCCCACTGTGTGAGTTGTGCCAAAAATTGGAAAGTGGTGGAAGATAGCGGACCTAATGGACTATCACGTGCCATACTCAAATTGTTCAGATATAGTCTTTTGTCCATACAATCCATTTAAAGGGAGATTACCAAGGCATTTCACTCAAACACATTTTGCCCATTATAGCCCACTGTGTGAGTTGTGCCAAAATCGGAAAAAGATGGAAGATAGCGGACCTAATGGACTATCACATGTCATACTCAGTTTGTTCAGATATAGTTTTTGGTTCATACAATCCATTCAAAGGAAGATTACTAAGGCTTTTCACTCAAACACATTTTGCCCATTATAGCCCACTGTGTGAGTTGTGCCAAAAATTGGAAAGTGGTGGAAGATAGCGGACCTAATGGACTATCACGGGTCATACTCAGTTTGTTCAGATATAGTTTTTTGTCCATACAATCCATTTAAAGGGAGATTACCAAGGCATTTCACTCAAACACATTTTGCCCATTATAGCCCACTGTGTGAGTTGTGCCAAAAATCGGAAAAAGATGGAAGATAGCGGACCTAATGGACTATCACATGTCATACTCAGTTTGTTCAGATATAGTTTTTGGTCCATACAATCCATTCAAAGGAAGATTACTAAGGCATTTCACTCAAACACATTTTGCCCATTATAGCCCACTGTGTGAGTTGTGCCAAAAATCGGAAAATGATGGAAGATAGTGGACCTAATGGACTATCACATGTCATACTCAGTTTGTTCAGATATAGTTTTTTGTCCATACAATCCATTCAAAGGGGGATTACTAAGGCATTTCACTGAAACACATTTTGCCCATTATAGCCCACTGTGTGAGTTGTGCCAAAAATTGGAAAGTGGTGGAAGATAGCGGACCTAATGGACTATCACGAGTCATACTCAGTTTGTTCAGATATAGTTTTTTGTCCATACAATCTATTTAAAGGGAGATTACCAAGGCATTTCACTCAAACACATTTTGCCCATTATAGCCCACTGTGTGAGTTGTGCCAAAAATCGGAAAAAGATGGAAGATAGCGGACCTAATGGACTATCACATGTCATACTCAGTTTGTTCAGATATAGTTTTTGGTCCATACAATCCATTCAAAGGAAGATTACTAAGGCATTTCACTCAAACACATTTTGCCCATTATAGCCCACTGTGTGAGTTGTGCCAAAAATCGGAAAATGATGGAAGATAGCGGACCTAATGGACTATCACATGTCATACTCAGTTTGTTCAGATATAGTTTTTGGTTCATACAATCCATTCAAAGGAAGATTACTAAGGCTTTTCACTCAAACACATTTTGCCCATTGTAGCCCACTGTGTGAGTTGTGTCAAAAATTGGAAAGTGGTGGAAGATAGCGGACCTAATGGACTATCACGAGCCATACTCAAATTGTTCAGATATAGTCTTTTGTCCATACAATCCATTCAAAGGGGGATTACTAAGGCATTTCACTGAAACACATTTTGCCCATTATAGCCAACTGTGTGAGTTGTGCCAAAAATTGGAAAGTGGTGGAACATAGCGGACCTAATGGACTATCACGTGTCATACTCAGTTTATTCAGAAATAGTTTTTGGTCCATACAATCCATTCAAAGGGAGATTACTAAGGCATTTCACACAAACACATTTTGCCCATTATAGCCCACTGTGTGAGCTGTGCAAAAAATCGGAAAGTGATGGAAGATAGCGGACCTAATGGACTATCACATGTCATACTCAGTTGGTCAGATATAGTTTTTGGTCCATACAATCCATTCAAAGGAAGATTACTAAGGCATTTCACTCAAACACATTTTGCCCATTATAGCCCACTGTGTGAGTTGTGCCAAAAATCGGAAAATGATGGAAGATAGCGGACCTAATGGACTATCACATGTCATACTCAGTTTGTTCAGATATAGTTTTTGGTCCATACAATCCATTCAAAGGAAGATTACTAAGGCATTTCACTCAAACACATTTTGCCCATTATAGCCCACTGTGTGAGTTGTGCCAAAAATTGGAAAGTGGTGGAACATAGCGGACCTAATGGACTATCACGTGTTATACTCAGTTTATTCAGAAATAGTTTTTGGTCCATACAATCTATTTAAAGGGAGATTACCAAGGCATTTCACTCAAACACATTTTGCCCATTATAGCCCACTGTGTGAGTTGTGCCAAAAATCGGAAAAAGATGGAAGATAGCGGACCTAATGGACTATCACATGTCATACTCAGTTTGTTCAGATATAGTTTTTGGTCCATACAATCCATTCAAAGGGGGATTACTAAGGCATTTCACTGAAACACATTTTGCCCATTATAGCCAACTGTGTGAGTTGTGCCAAAAATTGGAAAGTGGTGGAACATAGCGGACCTAATGGACTATCACGTGTCATACTCAGTTTATTCAGAAATAGTTTTTGGTCCATACAATCTATTTAAAGGGAGATTACCAAGGCATTTCACTCAAACACATTTTGCCCATTATAGCCCACTGTGTGAGTTGTGCCAAAAATCGGAAAAAGATGGAAGATAGCGGACCTAATGGACTATCACATGTCATACTCAGTTTGTTCAGATATAGTTTTTGGTCCATACAATCCATTCAAAGGAAGATTACTAAGGCATTTCACTCAAACACATTTTGCCCATTATAGCCCACTGTGTGAGTTGTGCCAAAAATCGGAAAATGATGGAAGATAGCGGACCTAATGGACTATCACATGTCATACTCAGTTTGTTCAGATATAGTTTTTGGTCCATACAATCCATTCAAAGGAAGATTACTAAGGCATTTCACTCAAACACATTTTGCCCATTATAGCCCACTGTGTGAGTTGTGCCAAAAATCGGAAAATGATGGAAGATAGCGGACCTAATGGACTATCACATGTCATACTCAGTTTGTTCAGATATAGTTTTTGGTCCATACAATCCATTCAAAGGAAGATTACTAAGGCATTTCACTCAAACACATTTTGCCCATTATAGCCCACTGTGTGAGTTGTGCCAAAAATCGGAAAAAGATGGAAGATAGCGGACCTAATGGACTATCACATGTCATACTCAGTTTGTTCAGATATAGTTTTTGGTCCATACAATCCATTCAAAGGAAGATTACTAAGGCATTTCACTCAAACACATTTTGCCCATTATAGCCCACTGTGTGAGTTGTGCCAAAAATTGGAAAGTGGTGGAACATAGCGGACCTAATGGACTATCACATGTCATACTCAGTTTGTTCAGATATAGTTTTTGGTCCATACAATCCATTCAAAGGAAGATTACTAAGGCATTTCACTCAAACACATTTTGCCCATTATAGCCCACTGTGTGAGTTGTGCCAAAAATTGGAAAGTGGTGGAACATAGCGGACCTAATGGACTATCACATGTCATACTCAGTTTGTTCAGATATAGTTTTTGGTCCATACAATCCATTCAAAGGAAGATTACTAAGGCATTTCACTCAAACACATTTTGCCCATTATAGCCCACTGTGTGAGTTGTGCCAAAAATTGGAAAGTGGTGGAACATAGCGGACCTAATGGACTATCACGTGTCATACTCAGTTTATTCAGAAATAGTTTTTGGTCCATACAATCTATTTAAAGGGAGATTACCAAGGCATTTCACTCAAACACATTTTGCCCATTATAGCCCACTGTGTGAGTTGTGCCAAAAATTGGAAAGTGGTGGAAGATAGCGGACCTAATGGACTATCACATGTCATACTCAGTTTGTTCAGATATAGTTTTTGGTCCATACAATCCATTCAAAGGAAGATTACTAAGGCATTTCACTCAAACACATTTTGCCCATTATAGCCCACTGTGTGAGTTGTGCCAAAAATCGGAAAATGATGGAAGATAGCGGACCTAATGGACTATCACATGTCATACTCAGTTTGTTCAGATATAGTTTTTGGTCCATACAATCCATTCAAAGGAAGATTACTAAGGCATTTCACTCAAACACATTTTGCCCATTATAGCCCACTGTGTGAGTTGTGCCAAAAATCGGAAAATGATGGAAGATAGCGGACCTAATGGACTATCACATGTCATACTCAGTTTGTTCAGATATAGTTTTTGGTCCATACAATCCATTCAAAGGAAGATTACTAAGGCATTTCACTCAAACACATTTTGCCCATTATAGCCCACTGTGTGAGTTGTGCCAAAAATTGGAAAGTGGTGGAACATAGCGGACCTAATGGACTATCACGTGTTATACTCAGTTTATTCAGAAATAGTTTTTGGTCCATACAATCTATTTAAAGGGAGATTACCAAGGCATTTCACTCAAACACATTTTGCCCATTATAGCCCACTGTGTGAGTTGTGCCAAAAATCGGAAAAAGATGGAAGATAGCGGACCTAATGGACTATCACATGTCATACTCAGTTTGTTCAGATATAGTTTTTGGTCCATACAATCCATTCAAAGGGGGATTACTAAGGCATTTCACTGAAACACATTTTGCCCATTATAGCCAACTGTGTGAGTTGTGCCAAAAATTGGAAAGTGGTGGAACATAGCGGACCTAATGGACTATCACGTGTCATACTCAGTTTATTCAGAAATAGTTTTTGGTCCATACAATCTATTTAAAGGGAGATTACCAAGGCATTTCACTCAAACACATTTTGCCCATTATAGCCCACTGTGTGAGTTGTGCCAAAAATCGGAAAAAGATGGAAGATAGCGGACCTAATGGACTATCACATGTCATACTCAGTTTGTTCAGATATAGTTTTTGGTCCATACAATCCATTCAAAGGAAGATTACTAAGGCATTTCACTCAAACACATTTTGCCCATTATAGCCCACTGTGTGAGTTGTGCCAAAAATTGGAAAGTGGTGGAACATAGCGGACCTAATGGACTATCACGTGTCATACTCAGTTTATTCAGAAATAGTTTTTGGTCCATACAATCTATTTAAAGGGAGATTACCAAGGCATTTCACTCAAACACATTTTGCCCATTATAGCCCACTGTGTGAGTTGTGCCAAAAATTGGAAAGTGGTGGAAGATAGCGGACCTAATGGACTATCACATGTCATACTCAGTTTGTTCAGATATAGTTTTTGGTCCATACAATCCATTCAAAGGAAGATTACTAAGGCATTTCACTCAAACACATTTTGCCCATTATAGCCCACTGTGTGAGTTGTGCCAAAAATCGGAAAATGATGGAAGATAGCGGACCTAATGGACTATCACATGTCATACTCAGTTTGTTCAGATATAGTTTTTGGTCCATACAATCCATTCAAAGGAAGATTACTAAGGCATTTCACTCAAACACATTTTGCCCATTATAGCCCACTGTGTGAGTTGTGCCAAAAATTGGAAAGTGGTGGAACATAGCGGACCTAATGGACTATCACGTGTTATACTCAGTTTATTCAGAAATAGTTTTTGGTCCATACAATCTATTTAAAGGGAGATTACCAAGGCATTTCACTCAAACACATTTTGCCCATTATAGCCCACTGTGTGAGTTGTGCCAAAAATCGGAAAAAGATGGAAGATAGCGGACCTAATGGACTATCACATGTCATACTCAGTTTGTTCAGATATAGTTTTTGGTCCATACAATCCATTCAAAGGGGGATTACTAAGGCATTTCACTGAAACACATTTTGCCCATTATAGCCAACTGTGTGAGTTGTGCCAAAAATTGGAAAGTGGTGGAACATAGCGGACCTAATGGACTATCACGTGTCATACTCAGTTTATTCAGAAATAGTTTTTGGTCCATACAATCTATTTAAAGGGAGATTACCAAGGCATTTCACTCAAACACATTTTGCCCATTATAGCCCACTGTGTGAGTTGTGCCAAAAATCGGAAAAAGATGGAAGATAGCGGACCTAATGGACTATCACATGTCATACTCAGTTTGTTCAGATATAGTTTTTGGTCCATACAATCCATTCAAAGGAAGATTACTAAGGCATTTCACTCAAACACATTTTGCCCATTATAGCCCACTGTGTGAGTTGTGCCAAAAATCGGAAAATGATGGAAGATAGTGGACCTAATGGACTATCACATGTCATACTCAGTTTGTTCAGATATAGTTTTTTGTCCATACAATCCATTCAAAGGGGGATTACTAAGGCATTTCACTGAAACACATTTTGCCCATTATAGCCCACTGTGTGAGTTGTGCCAAAAATTGGAAAGTGGTGGAAGATAGCGGACCTAATGGACTATCACGAGTCATACTCAGTTTGTTCAGATATAGTTTTTTGTCCATACAATCTATTTAAAGGGAGATTACCAAGGCATTTCACTCAAACACATTTTGCCCATTATAGCCCACTGTGTGAGTTGTGCCAAAAATCGGAAAATGATGGAAGATAGCGGACCTAATGGACTATCACATGTCATACTCAGTTTGTTCAGATATAGTTTTTGGTCCATACAATCCATTCAAAGGAAGATTACTAAGGCATTTCACTCAAACACATTTTGCCCATTATAGCCCACTGTGTGAGTTGTGCCAAAAATCGGAAAATGATGGAAGATAGTGGACCTAATGGACTATCACATGTCATACTCAGTTTGTTCAGATATAGTTTTTGGTCCATACAATCCATTCAAAGGAAGATTACTAAGGCATTTCACTCAAACACATTTTGCCCATTATAGCCCACTGTGTGAGTTGTGCCAAAAATCGGAAAATGATGGAAGATAGCGGACCTAATGGACTATCACATGTCATACTCAGTTTGTTCAGATATAGTTTTTGGTTCATACAATCCATTCAAAGGAAGATTACTAAGGCTTTTCACTCAAACACATTTTGCCCATTGTAGCCCACTGTGTGAGTTGTGTCAAAAATTGGAAAGTGGTGGAAGATAGCGGACCTAATGGACTATCACGAGCCATACTCAAATTGTTCAGATATAGTCTTTTGTCCATACAATCCATTCAAAGGGGGATTACTAAGGCATTTCACTGAAACACATTTTGCCCATTATAGCCAACTGTGTGAGTTGTGCCAAAAATTGGAAAGTGGTGGAACATAGCGGACCTAATGGACTATCACGTGTCATACTCAGTTTATTCAGAAATAGTTTTTGGTCCATACAATCCATTCAAAGGGAGATTACTAAGGCATTTCACACAAACACATTTTGCCCATTATAGCCCACTGTGTGAGCTGTGCCAAAAATCGGAAAGTGATGGAAGATAGCGGACCTAATGGACTATCACATGTCATACTCAGTTTGTTCAGATATAGTTTTTGGTCCATACAATCCATTCAAAGGAAGATTACTAAGGCATTTCACTCAAACACATTTTGCCCATTATAGCCCACTGTGTGAGTTGTGCCAAAAATCGGAAAATGATGGAAGATAGCGGACCTAATGGACTATCACATGTCATACTCAGTTTGTTCAGATATAGTTTTTGGTCCATACAATCCATTCAAAGGAAGATTACTAAGGCATTTCACTCAAACACATTTTGCCCATTATAGCCCACTGTGTGAGTTGTGCCAAAAATCGGAAAATGATGGAAGATAGCGGACCTAATGGACTATCACATGTCATACTCAGTTTGTTCAGATATAGTTTTTTGTCCATACAATCCATTTAAAGGGAGATTACCAAGGCATTTCACTCAAACACATTTTGCCCATTATAGCCCACTGTGTGAGTTGTGCCAAAATCGGAAAAAGATGGAAGATAGCGGACCTAATGGACTATCACATGTCATACTCAGTTTGTTCAGATATAGTTTTTGGTTCATACAATCCATTCAAAGGAAAATTACTAAGGCTTTTCACTCAAACACATTTTGCCCATTATAGCCCACTGTGTGAGTTGTGTCAAAAATTGGAAAGTGGTGGAAGATAGCGGACCTAATGGACTATCATGTGTCATACTCAAATTGTTCAGATATAGTCTTTTGTCCATACAATCCATTCAAAGGGGGATTACTAAGGCATTTCACTGAAACACATTTTGCCCATTATAGCCCACTGTGTGAGTTGTGCCAAAAATCGGAAAATGATGGAAGATAGCGGACCTAATGGACTATCACATGTCATACTCAGTTTGTTCAGATATAGTTTTTGGTTCATACAATCCATTCAAAGGAAGATTACTAAGGCTTTTCACTCAAACACATTTTGCCCATTGTAGCCCACTGTGTGAGTTGTGTCAAAAATTGGAAAGTGGTGGAAGATAGCGGACCTAATGGACTATCACGTGCCATACTCAAATTGTTCAGATATAGTCTTTTGTCCATACAATCCATTCAAAGGGGGATTACTAAGGCATTTCACTGAAACACATTTTGCCCATTATAGCCCACTGTGTGAGTTGTGCCAAAATCGGAAAAAGATGGAAGATAGCGGACCTAATGGACTATCACATGTCATACTCAGTTTGTTCAGATATAGTTTTTGGTTCATACAATCCATTCAAAGGAAGATTACTAAGGCTTTTCACTCAAACACATTTTGCCCATTATAGCCCACTGTGTGAGTTGTGCCAAAAATTGGAAAGTGGTGGAAGATAGCGGACCTAATGGACTATCACGTGCCATACTCAAATTGTTCAGATATAGTCTTTTGTCCATACAATCCATTTAAAGGGAGATTACCAAGGCATTTCACTCAAACACATTTTGCCCATTATAGCCCACTGTGTGAGTTGTGCCAAAATCGGAAAAAGATGGAAGATAGCGGACCTAATGGACTATCACATGTCATACTCAGTTTGTTCAGATATAGTTTTTGGTTCATACAATCCATTCAAAGGAAGATTACTAAGGCTTTTCACTCAAACACATTTTGCCCATTATAGCCCACTGTGTGAGTTGTGCCAAAAATTGGAAAGTGGTGGAAGATAGCGGACCTAATGGACTATCACGGGTCATACTCAGTTTGTTCAGATATAGTTTTTTGTCCATACAATCCATTTAAAGGGAGATTACCAAGGCATTTCACTCAAACACATTTTGCCCATTATAGCCCACTGTGTGAGTTGTGCCAAAAATCGGAAAAAGATGGAAGATAGCGGACCTAATGGACTATCACATGTCATACTCAGTTTGTTCAGATATAGTTTTTGGTCCATACAATCCATTCAAAGGAAGATTACTAAGGCATTTCACTCAAACACATTTTGCCCATTATAGCCCACTGTGTGAGTTGTGCCAAAAATCGGAAAATGATGGAAGATAGTGGACCTAATGGACTATCACATGTCATACTCAGTTTGTTCAGATATAGTTTTTTGTCCATACAATCCATTCAAAGGGGGATTACTAAGGCATTTCACTGAAACACATTTTGCCCATTATAGCCCACTGTGTGAGTTGTGCCAAAAATTGGAAAGTGGTGGAAGATAGCGGACCTAATGGACTATCACGAGTCATACTCAGTTTGTTCAGATATAGTTTTTTGTCCATACAATCTATTTAAAGGGAGATTACCAAGGCATTTCACTCAAACACATTTTGCCCATTATAGCCCACTGTGTGAGTTGTGCCAAAAATCGGAAAAAGATGGAAGATAGCGGACCTAATGGACTATCACATGTCATACTCAGTTTGTTCAGATATAGTTTTTGGTCCATACAATCCATTCAAAGGAAGATTACTAAGGCATTTCACTCAAACACATTTTGCCCATTATAGCCCACTGTGTGAGTTGTGCCAAAAATCGGAAAATGATGGAAGATAGCGGACCTAATGGACTATCACATGTCATACTCAGTTTGTTCAGATATAGTTTTTGGTTCATACAATCCATTCAAAGGAAGATTACTAAGGCTTTTCACTCAAACACATTTTGCCCATTGTAGCCCACTGTGTGAGTTGTGTCAAAAATTGGAAAGTGGTGGAAGATAGCGGACCTAATGGACTATCACGAGCCATACTCAAATTGTTCAGATATAGTCTTTTGTCCATACAATCCATTCAAAGGGGGATTACTAAGGCATTTCACTGAAACACATTTTGCCCATTATAGCCAACTGTGTGAGTTGTGCCAAAAATTGGAAAGTGGTGGAACATAGCGGACCTAATGGACTATCACGTGTCATACTCAGTTTATTCAGAAATAGTTTTTGGTCCATACAATCCATTCAAAGGGAGATTACTAAGGCATTTCACACAAACACATTTTGCCCATTATAGCCCACTGTGTGAGCTGTGCCAAAAATCGGAAAGTGATGGAAGATAGCGGACCTAATGGACTATCACATGTCATACTCAGTTTGTTCAGATATAGTTTTTGGTCCATACAATCCATTCAAAGGAAGATTACTAAGGCATTTCACTCAAACACATTTTGCCCATTATAGCCCACTGTGTGAGTTGTGCCAAAAATCGGAAAATGATGGAAGATAGCGGACCTAATGGACTATCACATGTCATACTCAGTTTGTTCAGATATAGTTTTTGGTCCATACAATCCATTCAAAGGAAGATTACTAAGGCATTTCACTCAAACACATTTTGCCCATTATAGCCCACTGTGTGAGTTGTGCCAAAAATTGGAAAGTGGTGGAACATAGCGGACCTAATGGACTATCACGTGTTATACTCAGTTTATTCAGAAATAGTTTTTGGTCCATACAATCTATTTAAAGGGAGATTACCAAGGCATTTCACTCAAACACATTTTGCCCATTATAGCCCACTGTGTGAGTTGTGCCAAAAATCGGAAAAAGATGGAAGATAGCGGACCTAATGGACTATCACATGTCATACTCAGTTTGTTCAGATATAGTTTTTGGTCCATACAATCCATTCAAAGGGGGATTACTAAGGCATTTCACTGAAACACATTTTGCCCATTATAGCCAACTGTGTGAGTTGTGCCAAAAATTGGAAAGTGGTGGAACATAGCGGACCTAATGGACTATCACGTGTCATACTCAGTTTATTCAGAAATAGTTTTTGGTCCATACAATCTATTTAAAGGGAGATTACCAAGGCATTTCACTCAAACACATTTTGCCCATTATAGCCCACTGTGTGAGTTGTGCCAAAAATCGGAAAAAGATGGAAGATAGCGGACCTAATGGACTATCACATGTCATACTCAGTTTGTTCAGATATAGTTTTTGGTCCATACAATCTATTCAAAGGAAGATTACTAAGGCATTTCACTCAAACACATTTTGCCCATTATAGCCCACTGTGTGAGTTGTGCCAAAAATCGGAAAATGATGGAAGATAGCGGACCTAATGGACTATCACATGTCATACTCAGTTTGTTCAGATATAGTTTTTGGTCCATACAATCCATTCAAAGGAAGATTACTAAGGCATTTCACTCAAACACATTTTGCCCATTATAGCCCACTGTGTGAGTTGTGCCAAAAATCGGAAAGTGATTTAAGATAGCGAATCTAATGGACTATCACATGTCATACTCAGTTTGTTCAGATATAGTTTTTTGTCCATACAATCCATTCAAAGGAAAATTACTTAGGCATTTCACTCTAACACATTTTGCCCATCATAGCCCACTGTGTGAGTTGTGCCAAAAATCGGAAAGTGAGTTAAGATAGCGGATCCAATGGACTATCACGTGTCATACTCAGTTTGTTCAAAAATAGTTTTTGGTCCATACAATCCATTCAAAGGAAAATTATTAAGGCATTTCACTCAAACACATTTTGCCCATTATAGACCACTGTGTGAATTGTGCCATAAATCGGAAAGTGATTTAAGATAGCGGACCTAATGGACTATCACGTGTCATACTCAGTTTGTTCAGATATAGTCTTTTGTCCATACAATCCATTCAAAGGGGGATTACTAAGGCATTTCACTCAAACACATTTTGCCCATTATAGCCCACTGTGTGAGTTGTGCCAAAAATTGGAAAGTGGTGGAAGATAGCGGACCTAACGGGCTATCACGAGTCATACTCAGTTTGTTCAGATATAGTTTTTTGTCCATACAATCCATTTAAAGGGAGATTACTAAGGCATTTCACTCAAACACATTTTGCCCATTATAGCCCACAGTGTGAGTTGTGCCAAAAATCGGAAAGTGATTTGACATAGTGGACCTAATGGGCTATCACTAGTCATACTCAGTTTATTCAGAAATAGTTTTTGGTCCATACAATCCATTCAAAGGAAAATTATTAAGGCATTTCACTCAAACACATTTTGCCCATTATAGACCACTGTGTGAGTTGTGCCAAAAATCGGAAAATGATAGACGATAGCGGACCTAGTGGACTATCACGTGTCATACTCAGTTTATTCAGAAATAGTTTTTGGTCCATACAATCCATTCAAAGGAAGATTACTAAGGCTTTTCACTCAAAGACATTTTGCCCATTATAGCCCACTGTGTGAGTTGTGCCAAAAATCGGAAAGTGATTTCAGATAGCGGACCTAATGGACTATAACATGTCATACTCAGTTTGTTCAGATATAGTTTTTTGTTCATACAATCCATTCAAAGGAAGATTACTAAGGCATTTCACTCAAACACATTTTGCCCATTATAGCCCACCTTGTGAGTTGTGCCAAAATTCGGAAAGTGATTTAAGATAGCGGATCTAGTGGACTATCACATGTCATACTCAGTTTGTTCAGATATAGTCTTTTGGTCCATACAATCCATTCAAAGGAAAATTATTAAGGCATTTCACTCAAACACATTTTGCCCATTATAGACCACTGTGTGAATTGTGCCAAAATTCGGAAAGTGATTTAAGATAGCGGATCTAGTGGACTATCACATGTCATACTCAGTTTGTTCAGATATAGTCTTTTGGTCCATACAATCCATTCAAAGGAAAACTATTAAGTCATTTCACTCAAACACATTTTGCCCATTATAGCCCACTGTGTGAGTTGTGCCAAAAATTGGAAAGTGGTGGAAGATAGCGGACCGAATGGACTATCACGTGTCGTACTCAGTTTGTTGAGATATAGTCTTTTGTCCATACAATCCATTCAAAGGGAGATTACTAAGGCATTTCACACAAACACATTTTGCCCATTATAGCCCACTGTGTGAGTTGTGCCAAAAATCGGAAAGTGATTTAAGATAGCGGACCTAATGGACTATCACGTGTCATACTCAGTTTGTTCAAAAATAGTTTTTGGTCCATACAATCCATTCAAAGGAAAATTATTAAGGCATTTTACTCAAACACATTTTGCCCATTATAGACCACTGTGTGAATTGTGCCATAAATCGGAAAGTGATTTAAGATAGCGGACCTAATGGACTATCACATGTCATACTCAGTTTGTTCAGATATAGTCTTTTGTCCATACAATCCATTCAAAGGAAGATTACTAAGGCTTTTCACTCAAACACATTTTGCCCATTATAGCCCACTGTGTGAGTGTGCCAAAAATTGGAAAGTGGTGGAAGATAGCGGACCTAATGGACTATCACGTGTCATACTCAGTTTGTTCAGATATAGTCTTTTGTCCATACAATCCATTCAAAGGGGGATTACTAAGGCATTTCACTCAAACACATTTTGCCCATTATAGCCCACTGTGTGAGTTGTGCCAAAAATTGGAAAGTGGTGGAAGATAGCGGACCTAACGGGCTATCACGAGTCATACTCAGTTTGTTCAGATATAGCTTTTTGTCCATACAATCCATTTAAAGGGAGATTACTAAGGCATTTCACTCAAACACATTTTGCCCATTATAGCCCACAGTGTGAGTTGTGCCAAAAATCGGAAAGTGATTTGACATAGTGGACCTAATGGACTATTACGTGTCATACTCAGTTTATTCAGAAATAGTTTTTGGTCCATACAATCCATTCAAAGGAAAATTATTAAGGCATTTCACTCAAACACATTTTGCCCATTATAGACCACTGTGTGAGTTGTGCCAAAAATCGGAAAATGATAGACGATAGCGGACCTAGTGGACTATCACGTGTCATACTCAGTTTATTCAGAAATAGTTTTTGGTCCATACAATCCATTCTAAGGAAGATTACTAAGGCTTTTCACTCAAAGACATTTTGCCCATTATAGCCCACTGTGTGAGTTGTGCCAAAAATCGGAAAGTGATTTCAGATAGCGGACCTAATGGACTATAACATGTCATACTCAGTTTGTTCAGATATAGTTTTTTGTTCATACAATCCATTCAAAGGAAGATTACTAAGGCATTTCACTCAAACACATTTTGCCCATTATAGCCCACCTTGTGAGTTGTGCCAAAATTCGGAAAGTGATTTAAGATAGCGGATCTAGTGGACTATCACATGTCATACTCAGTTTGTTCAGATATAGTCTTTTGGTCCATACAATCCATTCAAAGGAAAATTATTAAGGCATTTCACTCAAACACATTTTGCCCATTATAGACCACTGTGTGAATTGTGCCAAAATTCGGAAAGTGATTTAAGATAGCGGATCTAGTGGACTATCACATGTCATACTCAGTTTGTTCAGATATAGTCTTTTGGTCCATACAATCCATTCAAAGGAAAACTATTAAGTCATTTCACTCAAACACATTTTGCCCATTATAGCCCACTGTGTGAGTTGTGCCAAAAATTGGAAAGTGGTGGAAGATAGCGGACCGAATGGACTATCACGTGTCGTACTCAGTTTGTTGAGATATAGTCTTTTGTCCATACAATCCATTCAAAGGAAGATTACTAAGGCATTTTACTCAAACACATTTTGCCCATTATAGCCCACTATGTGAGTTGTGCCAAAATTCGGAAAGTGATTTAAGATAGCGAATCTAATGGACTATCACATGTCATACTCAGTTTGTTGAGATATAGTCTTTTGTCCATACAATCCATTAAAAGGAAGACTACTGAGGCATTTCACTCAAACACATTTTGCCCATTATAGCCCACTGTGTGAGTTGTGCCAAAATTCGGAAAGTGATTTAAGATAGCGGATCTAGTGGACTATCACATGTCGTACTCAGTTTGTTCAGATAGAGTCTTTTGTCCATACAATTCATTCAGAGGAAGATTACTAAGGCATTTCACTCAAACACATTTTGCCCATTATAGCCCACTGTGTGGGTTGTGCCAAAAATCGGAAAATGATGGAAGATAGCGGACCTAATGGACTATCACATGTCATACTCAGTTTGTTCAGATATAGTTTTTTGTCCCTACAATCCATTCAAAGGGAGATTACTAAGGCATTTCACTCAAACACATTTTGCCCATTATAGCCCACTGTGTGAGTTGTGCCAAAAATCGGAAAGTGGTGGAAGATAGCGGACCGAATGGACTATCACGTGTCATACTCAGTTTGTTGAGATATAGTCTTTTGTCCATACAATCCATTCAAAGGAAGATTACTAAGGCATTTCACTCAAACACATTTTGCCCATTATAGCCCACTGTGTGAGCTGTGCCAAAAATCGGAAAGTGATTTCAGATAGCGGACCTAATGGACTATCACGTGTCATACTCAGTTTGTTCAGAAATAGTTTTTGGTCCATACAATCCATTCGAAGGAATATTACTAAGGCATTTCACTCAAACACATTTTGCCCATTATAGCCCACTGTGTGAGTTGTGCCAAAAATCGGAAAATGATGGAAGATAGCAGACCTAATGGACTATCATGTGTTATACTCAGTTTGTTCAGAAATAGTTTTTGGTCCATAGAATCCATTCAAAGGAAGATTACTAAGGCATTTCACTCAAACACATTTTGCCCATTATAGTGCACTGTGTGAGTTGTGCCAAAAATCGAAAAGTGATTTAAGATAGCGGACCTTATAGACTATCACGTTTCATACTCTGTTTATTCAGAAATAGTTTTTGGTCCATACAATCCATTCGAAGGTAGATTACTAAGGCATTTCACTCAAACACATTTTGCCCATTATAGTGCACTGTGTGAGTTGTGCCAAAAATCGGAAAATGATGGAGGATAGCGGACCTAATGGACTATAACGTGTTATACTCAGTTTATTCAGAAATAGTTTTTGGTCCATACAATCCATTCAAAGGAAGATTAATAAGGCATTTCACTCAAAATTGTTGAGTTGTGCCAAAAATCGGAAAATGATGGAAGATAGTGGACCTAATGGACTATCACATGTCATACTCAGTTTGTTCAGATATAGTTTTTTGTCCATACAATCCATTCAAAGGGAGATTACTAAGGCATTTCACTCAAACACATTTTGCCCATTATAGCCCACAGTGTGAGTTGTGCCAAAAATCGGAAAGTGATTTGACATAGTCGACATAATGGACTATCACGTGTCATACTCAGTTTATTCAGAAATAGTTTTTGGTCCATACAATCCATTCAAAGGGAGATTACTAAGGCATTTCACACAAACACATTTTGCCCATTATAGCCCACTGTGTGAGTTGTGCCAAAAATCGGAAAATGATGGAGGATAGCGGACCTAATGGACTATAACGTGTTATACTCAGTTTATTCAGAAATAGTTTTTGGTCCATACAATCCATTCAAAGGAAGATTAATAAGGCATTTCACTCAAAATTGTTGAGTTGTGCCAAAAATCGGAAAATGATGGAAGATAGTGGACCTAATGGACTATCACATGTCATACTCAGTTTGTTCAGATATAGTTTTTTGTCCATACAATCCATTCAAAGGGAGATTACTAAGGCATTTCACTCAAACACATTTTGCCCATTATAGCCCACAGTGTGAGTTGTGCCAAAAATCGGAAAGTGATTTGACATAGTCGACATAATGGACTATCACGTGTCATACTCAGTTTATTCAGAAATAGTTTTTGGTCCATACAATCCATTCAAAGGGAGATTACTAAGGCATTTCACACAAACACATTTTGCCCATTATAGCCCACTGTGTGAGCTGTGCCAAAAATCGGAAAGTGATTTAAGATAGCGGACCTAATGGACTATCACATGTCATACTCAGTTTGTTCAGATATAGTTTTTGGTCCATACAATCAATTCAAAGGAAGATTACTAAGGCATTTCACTCAAACACATTTTGCCCATTATAGCCCACTGTGTGAGTTGTGCCAAAAATCGGAAAGTGATTTAAGATAGCGAATCTAATGGACTATCACATGTCATACTCAGTTTGTTCAGATATAGTTTTTTGTCCATACAATCCATTCAAAGGAAAATTACTTAGGCATTTCACTCTAACACATTTTGCCCATCATAGCCCACTGTGTGAGTTGTGCCAAAAATCGGAAAGTGAGTTAAGATAGCGGATCCAATGGACTATCACGTGTCATACTCAGTTTGTTCAGAAACAGTTTTTGGTCCATACAATCCATTCAAAGGGAGATTACTAAGGCATTTCACACAAACACATTTTGCCCATTATAGCCCACTGTGTGAGTTGTGCAAAAAGTCGGAAAGTGATGGAAGATAGTGGACCTAATGGACTATCAAGTGTCATACTCAATTTAGTCAGAAATAGTTTTTGGTCCATACAATCCATACAAAGGAAAATTACTAAGGCATTTCACTCAAATACATTTTGCCCATTATAGTCCACTGTGTGAGTTGCGCCAAAAATCGGAAAGTGATTTAAGATAGCGGACCTAATGGACTATAACGTGTCATACTCAGTTTGTTCAGATATAGTTTTTTGTCCATACAACCCATTTAAAGGGAGATTACTAAGGCATTTCACTCAAACACATTTTGCCCATTATAGCCCACAGTGTGAGTTGTGCCAAAAATCGGAAAGTGATTTGACATAGTGGACCTAATGGACTATCACGTGTCATACTCAGTTTATTCAGAAATAGTTTTTGGTCCATACAATCCATTCAAAGGAAAATTATTAAGGCATTTCACTCAAACACATTTTGCCCATTATAGACCACTGTGTGAGTTGTGCCAAAAATCGGAAAATGATAGACGATAGCGGACCTAGTGGACTATCACGTGTCATACTCAGTTTATTCAGAAATAGTTTTTGGTCCATACAATCCATTCAAAGGAAGATTACTAAGGCTTTTCACTCAAAGACATTTTGCCCATTATAGCCCACTGTGTGAGTTGTGCCAAAAATCGGAAAAAGATTTCAGATAGCGGACCTAATGGACTATAACATGTCATACTCAGTTTGTTCAGATATAGTTTTTGGTCCATACAATCCATTCAAAGGAAGATTACTAAGGCATTTCACTCAAACACATTTTGCCCATTATAGCCCACTGTGTGAGTTGTGCCAAAAATCGGAAAATGATGGAAGATAGCGGACCTAATGGACTATCACATGTCATACTCAGTTTGTTCAGATATAGGTTTTTGTCCATACAATCCATTCAAAGGGAGATTACTAAGGCATTTCACTCAAACACATTTTGCCCATTATAGCCCACAGTGTGAGTTGTGCCAAAAATCGGAAAGTGATTTGACATAGTGGACCTAATGGACTATTACGTGTCATACTCAGTTTATTCAGAAATAGTTTTTGGTCCATACAATCCATTCAAAGGAAAATTATTAAGGCATTTCACTCAAACACATTTTGCCCATTATAGACCACTGTGTGAGTTGTGCCAAAAAACGGAAAATGATAGACGATAGCGGACCTAGTGGACTATCACGTGTCATACTCAGTTTATTCAGAAATAGTTTTTGGTCCATACAATCCATTCAAAGGAAGATTACTAAGGCTTTTCACTCAAAGACATTTTGCCCATTATAGCCCACTGTGTGAGTTGTGCCAAAAATCGGAAAGTAATTTCAGATAGCGGACCTAATGGACTATAACATGTCATACTCAGTTTGTTCAGATATAGTTTTTTGTTCATACAATCCATTCAAAGGAAGATTACTAAGGCATTTCACTCAAACACATTTTGCCCATTATAGCCCACCTTGTGAGTTGTGCCAAAATTCGGAAAGTGATTTAAGATAGCGGATCTAGTGGACTATCACATGTCATACTCAGTTTGTTCAGATATAGTCTTTTGGTCCATACAATCCATTCAAAGGAAAATTATTAAGGCATTTCACTCAAACACATTTTGCCCATTATAGACCACTGTGTGAATTGTGCCAAAATTCGGAAAGTGATTTAAGATAGCGGATCTAGTGGAGTATCACATGTCATACTCAGTTTGTTCAGATATAGTCTTTTGGTCCATACAATCCATTCAAAGGAAAACTATTAAGTCATTTCACTCAAACACATTTTGCCCATTATAGCCCACAGTGTGAGTTGTGCCAAAAATCGGAAAGTGATTTGACATAGTCGACATAATGGACTATCACGTGTCATACTCAGTTTATTCAGAAATAGTTTTTGGTCCATACAATCCATTCAAAGGGAGATTACTAAGGCATTTTACTCAAACACATTTTGCCCATTATAGCCCACTATGTGAGTTGTGCCAAAATTCGGAAAGTGATTTAAGATAGCGGATCTAATGGACTATCACATGTCATACTCAGTTTGTTGAGATATAGTCTTTTGTCCATACAATCCATTAAAAGGAAGACTACTGAGGCATTTCACTCAAACACATTTTGCCCATTATAGCCCACTGTGTGAGTTGTGCCAAAAATTCGGAAAGTGATTTAAGATAGCGGATCTAGTGGACTATCACATGTCGTACTCAGTTTGTTCAGATAGAGTCTTTTGTCCATGCAATTCATTCAGAGGAAGATTACTAAGGCATTTCACTCAAACACATTTTGCCCATTATAGCCCACTGTGTGAGTTGTGCCAAAAATCGGAAAATGATGGAAGATAGCGGACCTAATGGACTATCACATGTCATACTCAGTTTGTTCAGATATAGTTTTTTGTCCCTACAATCCATTCAAAGGGAGATTACTAAGGCATTTCACTCAAACACATTTTGCCCATTATAGCCCACTGTGTGAGCTGTGCCAAAAATCGGAAAGTGGTGGAAGATAGCGGACCGAATGGACTATCACGTGTCATACTCAGTTTGTTGAGATATAGTCTTTTGTCCATACAATCCATTCAAAGGAAGATTACTAAGGCATTTCACTCAAACACATTTTGCCCATTATAGCCCACTGTGTGAGCTGTGCCAAAAATCGGAAAGTGATTTCAGATAGCGGACCTAATGGACTGTCACGTGTCATACTCAGTTTGTTCAGAAATAGTTTTTGGTCCATACAATCCATTCGAAGGAAGATTACTAAGGCATTTCACTCAAACACATTTTGCCCATTATAGCCCACTGTGTGAGTTGTGCCAAAAATCGGAAAATGATGGAAGATAGCGGACCTAATGGACTATCATGTGTTATACTCAGTTTGTTCAGAAATAGTTTTTGGTCCATAGAATCCATTTAAAGGAAGATTACTAAGGCATTTCACTCAAACACATTTTGCCCATTATAGTGCACTGTGTGAGTTGTGCCAAAAATCGAAAAGTGATTTAAGATAGCGGACCTTATAGACTATCACGTTTCATACTCTGTTTATTCAGAAATAGTTTTTGGTCCATACAATCCATTCGAAGGTAGATTACTAAGGCATTTCACTCAAACACATTTTGCCCATTATAGTGCACTGTGTGAGTTGTGCCAAAAATCGGAAAATGATGGAGGATAGCGGACCTAATGGACTATAACGTGTTATACTCAGTTTATTCAGAAATAGTTTTTGGTCCATACAATCCATTCAAAGGAAGATTACTAAGGCATTTCACTCAAAATTGTTGAGTTGTGCCAAAAATCGGAAAATGATGGAAGATAGTGGACCTAATGGACTATCACATGTCATACTCAGTTTGTTCAGATATAGTTTTTTGTCCATACAATCCATTCAAAGGGAGATTACTAAGGCATTTCACTCAAACACATTTTGCCCATTATAGCCCACTGTGTGAGTTGTGCCAAAAATCGGAAAATGATGGAAGATAGCGGACCTAATGGACTATCATGTGTTATACTCAGTTTATTCAGAAATAGTTTTTGGTCCATAGAATCCATTTAAAGGAAGATTACTAAGGCATTTCACTCAAACACATTTTGCCCATTATAGTGCACTGTGTGAGTTGTGCCAAAAATCGAAAAGTGATTTAAGATAGCGGACCTTATAGACTATCACGTTTCATACTCTGTTTATTCAGAAATAGTTTTTGGTCCATACAATCCATTCGAAGGTAGATTACTAAGGCATTTCACTCAAACACATTTTGCCCATTATAGTGCACTGTGTGAGTTGTGCCAAAAATCGGAAAATGATGGAGGATAGCGGACCTAATGGACTATAACGTGTTATACTCAGTTTATTCAGAAATAGTTTTTGGTCCATACAATCCATTCAAAGGAAAATTATTAAGGCATTTCACTCAAACACATTTTGCCCATTATAGACCACTGTGTGAATTGTGCCAAAATTCGGAAAGTGATTTAAGATAGCGGATCTAGTGGAGTATCACATGTCATACTCAGTTTGTTCAGATATAGTCTTTTGGTCCATACAATCCATTCAAAGGAAAACTATTAAGTCATTTCACTCAAACACATTTTGCCCATTATAGCCCACAGTGTGAGTTGTGCCAAAAATCGGAAAGTGATTTGACATAGTCGACATAATGGACTATCACGTGTCATACTCAGTTTATTCAGAAATAGTTTTTGGTCCATACAATCCATTCAAAGGGAGATTACTAAGGCATTTCACACAAACACCTTTTGCCCATTATAGCCCACTGTGTGAGCTGTGCCAAAAATCGGAAAGTGATTTAAGATAGCGGACCTAATGGACTATCACATGTCATACTCAGTTTGTTCAGATATAGTTTTTTGTCCCTACAATCCATTCAAAGGGAGATTACTAAGGCATTTCACTCAAACACATTTTGCCCATTATAGCCCACTGTGTGAGTTGTGCCAAAAATCGGAAAGTGGTGGAAGATAGCGGACCGAATGGACTATCACGTGTCATACTCAGTTTGTTGAGATATAGTCTTTTGTCCATACAATCCATTCAAAGGAAGATTACTAAGGCATTTCACTCAAACACATTTTGCCCATTATAGCCCACTGTGTGAGCTGTGCCAAAAATCGGAAAGTGATTTCAGATAGCGGACCTAATGGACTGTCACGTGTCATACTCAGTTTGTTCAGAAATAGTTTTTGGTCCATACAATCCATTCGAAGGAAGATTACTAAGGCATTTCACTCAAACACATTTTGCCCATTATAGCCCACTGTGTGAGTTGTGCCAAAAATCGGAAAATGATGGAAGATAGCGGACCTAATGGACTATCATGTGTTATACTCAGTTTGTTCAGAAATAGTTTTTGGTCCATAGAATCCATTTAAAGGAAGATTACTAAGGCATTTCACTCAAACACATTTTGCCCATTATAGTGCACTGTGTGAGTTGTGCCAAAAATCGAAAAGTGATTTAAGATAGCGGACCTTATAGACTATCACGTGTCATACTCAGTTTGTTCAGAAATAGTTTTTGGCCCATACAATCCATTCAAAGGTAGTTTACTAAGGCATTTCACTCAAAAACATTTTGCCCATTATAGCCCACTGTGTGAGTTGTGCCAAAAATCGGAAAATGATGGAGGATAGCGGACCTAATGGACTATAACGTGTTATACTCAGTTTATTCAGAAATAGTTTTTGGTCCATACAATCCATTCAAAGGAAGATTACTAAGGCATTTCACTCAAAATTGTTGAGTTGTGCCAAAAATCGGAAAATGATGAAAGATAGTGGACCTAATGGACTATCACATGTCATACTCAGTTTGTTCAGATATAGTTTTTTGTCCATACAATCCATTCAAAGGGAGATTACTAAGGCATTTCACTCAAACACATTTTGCCCATTATAGCCCACAGTGTGAGTTGTGCCAAAAATCGGAAAGTGATTTGACATAGTCGACATAATGGACTATCACGTGTCATACTCAGTTTATTCAGAAATAGTTTTTGGTCCATACAATCCATTCAAAGGGAGATTACTAAGGCATTTCACACAAACACATTTTGCCCATTATAGCCCACTGTGTGAGCTGTGCCAAAAATCGGAAAGTGATTTAAGATAGCGGACCTAATGGACTATCACATGTCATACTCAGTTTGTTCAGATATAGTTTTTGGTCCATACAATCAATTCAAAGGAAGATTACTAAGGCATTTCACTCAAACACATTTTGCCCATTATAGCCCACTGTGTGAGTTGTGCCAAAAATCGGAAAGTGATTTAAGATAGCGAATCTAATGGACTATCACATGTCATACTCAGTTTGTTCAGATATAGTTTTTTGTCCATACAATCCATTCAAAGGAAAATTACTTAGGCATTTCACTCTAACACATTTTGCCCATCATAGCCCACTGTGCGAGTTGTGCCAAAAATCGGAAAGTGAGTTAAGATAGCGGATCCAATGGACTATCACGTGTCATACTCAGTTTGTTCAAAAACAGTTTTTGGTCCATACAATCCATTCAAAGGGAGATTACTAAGGCATTTCACACAAACACATTTTGTTCATTATAGCCCACTGTGTGAGTTGTGCAAAAAGTCGGAAAGTGATGGAAGATAGTGGACCTAATGGACTATCAAGTGTCATACTCAATTTAGTCAGAAATAGTTTTTGGTCCATACAATCCATACAAAGGAAAATTACTAAGGCATTTCACTCAAACACATTTTGCCCATTATAGTCCACTGTGTGAGTTGCGCCAAAAATCGGAAAGTGATTTAAGATAGCGGACCTAATGGACTATAACGTGTCATACTCAGTTTGTTCAGATATAGTTTTTTGTCCATACAATCCATTCAAAGGGAGATTACTAAGGCATTTCACTCAAACACATTTTGCCCATTATAGCCCACTGTGTGAGTTGTGCCAAAAATCGGAAAATGATGGAAGATAGCGGACCTAATGGACTATCACATGTCATACTCAGTTTGTTCAGATATAGTTTTTTGTCCCTACAATCCATTCAAAGGGAGATTACTAAGGCATTTCACTCAAACACATTTTGCCCATTATAGCCCACAGTGTGAGTTGTGCCAAAAATCGGAAAGTGATTTGACATAGCGAATCTAATGGACTATCACATGTCATACTCAGTTTGTTCAGATATAGTTTTTTGTCCATACAATCCATTCAAAGGAAAATTACTTAGGCATTTCACTCTAACACATTTTGCCCATCATAGCCCACTGTGCGAGTTGTGCCAAAAATCGGAAAGTGAGTTAAGATAGCGGATCCAATGGACTATCACGTGTCATACTCAGTTTGTTCAAAAACAGTTTTTGGTCCATACAATCCATTCAAAGGGAGATTACTAAGGCATTTCACACAAACACATTTTGCCCATTATAGCCCACTGTGTGAGTTGTGCAAAAAGTCGGAAAGTGATGGAAGATAGTGGACCTAATGGACTATCAAGTGTCATACTCAATTTAGTCAGAAATAGTTTTTGGTCCATACAATCCATACAAAGGAAAATTTCTAAGGCATTTCACTCAAACACATTTTGCCCATTATAGTCCACTGTGTGAGTTGCGCCAAAAATCGGAAAGTGATTTAAGATAGCGGACCTAATGGACTATAACGTGTCATACTCAGTTTGTTCAGATATAGTTTTTTGTCCCTACAATCCATTCAAAGGGAGATTACTAAGGCATTTCACTCAAACACATTTTGCCCATTATAGCCCACAGTGTGAGTTGTGCCAAAAATCGGAAAGTGGTGGAAGATAGCGGACCGAATGGACTATCACGTGTCATACTCAGTTTGTTGAGATATAGTCTTTTGTCCATACAATCCATTCAAAGGAAGATTACTAAGGCATTTCACTCAAACACATTTTGCCCATTATAGCCCACTGTGTGAGTTGTGCCAAAAATCGGAAAAAGATTTCAGATAGTGGACCTAATGGACTATCACATGTCATACTCAGTTTGTTCAGATATAGTCTTTTGGTCCATACAATCCATTCAAAGGAAAATTATTAAGGCATTTCACTCAAACACATTTTGCCCATTATAGACCACTGTGTGAATTGTGCCAAAATTCGGAAAGTGATTTAAGATAGCGGATCTAGTGGAGTATCACATGTCTTACTCAGTTTGTTCAGATATAGTCTTTTGGTCCATACAATCCATTCAAAGGAAAACTATTAAGTCATTTCACTCAAACACATTTTGCCCATTATAGCCCACAGTGTGAGTTGTGCCAAAAATCGGAAAGTGATTTGACATAGTCGACATAATGGACTATCACGTGTCATACTCAGTTTATTCAGAAATAGTTTTTGGTCCATACAATCCATTCAAAGGAAGATTACTAAGGCATTTCACTCAAACACATTTTGCCCATTATAGCCCACTGTGTGAGTTGTGCCAAAAATCGGAAAATGATAGAAGATAGCGGACCTAATGGAGTATCACATGTCATACTCAGTTTGTTCAGATATAGTCTTTTGGTCCATACAATCCATTCAAAGGAAAACTATTAAGTCATTTCACTCAAACACATTTTGCCCATTATAGACCACTGTGTGAGTTGTGCCAAAAAACGGAAAATGATAGACGATAGCGGACCTAATGGACTATCACATGTCATACTCAGTTTATTCAGAAATAGTTTTTGGTCCATACAATCCATTCAAAGGAAGATTACTAAGGCATTTCACTCAAACACATTTTGCCCATTATAGCCCACTGTGTGAGTTGTGCCAAAAATCGGAAAATGATGGAAGATAGCGGACCTAATGGACTATAACATGTCATACTCAGTTTGTTCAGATATAGTTTTTGGTCCATACAATCCATTCAAAGGAAGATTACTAAGGCATTTCACTCAAACACATTTTGCCCATTATAGCCCACTGTGTGAGCTGTGCCAAAAATCGGAAAGTGATTTCAGATAGCGGACCTAATGGACTGTCACGTGTCATACTCAGTTTGTTCAGAAATAGTTTTTGGTCCATACAATCCATTCGAAGGAAGATTACTAAGGCATTTCACTCAAACACATTTTGCCCATTATAGCCCACTGTGTGAGTTGTGCCAAAAACCGGAAAATGATGGAAGATAGCGGACCTAATGGACTATCATGTGATATACTCAGTTTGTTCAGAAATAGTTTTTGGTCCATAGAATCCATTCAAAGGAAGATTACTAAGGCATTTCACTCAAACACATTTTGCCCATTATAGTGCACTGTGTGAGTTGTGCCAAAAATCGAAAAGTGATTTAAGATAGCGGACCTTATAGACTATCACGTTTCATACTCTGTTTATTCAGAAATAGTTTTTGGTCCATACAATCCATTCGAAGGTAGATTACTAAGGCATTTCACTCAAACACATTTTGCCCATTATAGTGCACTGTGTGAGTTGTGCCAAAATGGACTATCACGTGTCATACTCAGTTTGTTCAGAAATAGTTTTTGGCCCATACAATCCATTCAAAGGTAGTTTACTAAGGCATTTCACTCAAAAACATTTTGCCCATTATAGCCCACTGTGTGAGTTGTGCCAAAAATCGGAAAATGATGGAGGATAGCGGACCTAATGGACTATAACGTGTTATACTCAGTTTATTCAGAAATAGTTTTTGGTCCATACAATCCATTCAAAGGAAGATTACTAAGGCATTTCACTCAAACACATTTTGCCCATTATAGCCCACTGTGTGAGTTGTGCCAAAAATCGGAAACTGATGGAAGATAGCGGACCTAATGGACTATCACATGTCATACTCAGTTTGTTCAGATATAGTTTTTGGTTCATACAATCCATTCAAAGGAAGATTACTAAGGCTTTTCACTCAAACACATTTTGCCCATTATAGCCCACTGTGTGAGTTGTGCCAAAAATCGGAAAATGACGGAAGATAGCGGACCTAATGGACTATCACATGTCATACTCAGTTTGTTCAGATATAGTTTTTGGTTCATACAATCCATTCAAAGGAAGATTACTAAGGCTTTTCACTCAAACACATTTTGCCCATTATAGCCCACTGTGTGAGTTGTGTCAAAAATTGGAAAGTGGTGGAAGATAGCGGACCTAATGGACTATCACGTGTCATACTCAGTTTGTTGAGATATAGTCTTTTGTCCATACAATCCATTCAAAGGAAAATTACTAAGGCATTTCACTCAAACACATTTTGCCCATTATAGCCCACTGTGTGAGTTGTGCCAAAAATCGGAAAATGATGGAAGATAGCGGACCTAATGGACTATCACGTGTCATACTCAGTTTGTTCAGATATAGTTTTTGGTTCATACAATCCATTCAAAGGAAGATTACTAAGGCTTTTCACTCAAACACATTTTGCCCATTATAGCCCACTGTGTGAGTTGTGTCAAAAATTGGAAAGTGGTGGAAGATAGCGGACCTAATGGACTATCACGTGTCATACTCAAATTGTTCAGATATAGTCTTTTGTCCATACAATCCATTCAAAGGGGGATTACTAAGGCATTTCACTGAAACACATTTTGCCCATTATAGCCCACTGTGTGAGTTGTGCCAAAAATCGGAAAAATATGGAAGATAGCGGACCTAATGGACTATCACATGTCATACTCAGTTTGTTCAGATATAGTTTTTGGTCCATACAATCCATTCAAAGGAAGATTACTAAGGCATTTCACTCAAACACATTTTGCCCATTATAGCCCACTGTGTGAGTTGTGCCAAAAATCGGAAAATGATGGAAGATAGTGGACCTAATGGACTATCACATGTCATACTCAGTTTGTTCAGATATAGTTTTTTGTCCATACAATCCATTCAAAGGGAGATTACTAAGGCATTTCACTCAAACACATTTTGCCCATTATAGCCCACAGTGTGAGTTGTGCCAAAAATCGGAAAGTGATTTGACATAGTCGACATAATGGACTATCACGTGTCATACTCAGTTTATTCAGAAATAGTTTTTGGTCCATACAATCCATTCAAAGGGAGATTACTAAGGCATTTCACACAAACACATTTTGCCCATTATAGCCCACTGTGTGAGCTGTGCCAAAAATCGGAAAGTGATTTAAGATAGCGGACCTAATGGACTATCACATGTCATACTCAGTTTGTTCAGATATAGTTTTTGGTCCATACAATCAATTCAAAGGAAGATTACTAAGGCATTTCACTCAAACACATTTTGCCCATTATAGCCCACTGTGTGAGTTGTGCCAAAAATCGGAAAGTGATTTAAGATAGCGAATCTAATGGACTATCACATGTCATACTCAGTTTGTTCAGATATAGTTTTTTGTCCATACAATCCATTCAAAGGAAAATTACTTAGGCATTTCACTCTAACACATTTTGCCCATCATAGCCCACTGTGTGAGTTGTGCCAAAAATCGGAAAGTGAGTTAAGATAGCGGATCCAATGGACTATCACGTGTCATACTCAGTTTGTTCAAAAACAGTTTTTGGTCCATACAATCCATTCAAAGGGAGATTACTAAGGCATTTCACACAAACACATTTTGCCCATTATAGCCCACTGTGTGAGTTGTGCCAAAAATCGGAAAGTGATTTAAGATAGCGGACCTAATGGACTATCACGTGTCATACTCAGTTTGTTCAAAAATAGTTTTTGGTCCATACAATCCATTCAAAGGAAAATTATTAAGGCATTTCACTCAAACACATTTTGCCCATTATAGACCACTGTGTGAATTGTGCCATAAATCGGAAAGTGATTTAAGATAGCGGACCTAATGGACTATCACATGTCATACTCAGTTTGGACAGATATAGTCTTTTGTCCATACAATCCATTCAAAGGAAGATTACTAAGGCTTTTCACTCAAACACATTTTGCCCATTATAGCCCACTGTGTGAGTTGTGCCAAAAATTGGAAAGTGGTGGAAGATAGCGGACCTAATGGACTATCATGTGTCATACTCAGTTTGTTCAGATATAGTCTTTTGTCCATACAATCCATTCAAAGGGGGATTACTAAGGCATTTCACTCAAACACATTTTGCCCATTATAGCCCACTGTGTGAGTTGTGCCAAAAATTGGAAAGTGGTGGAAGATAGCGGACCTAATGGGCTATCACTAGTCATACTCAGTTTGTTCAGATATAGTTTTTTGTCCATACAATCCATTTAAAGGGAAATTACTAAGGCATTTCACTCAAACACATTTTGCCCATTACAGCCCACTGTGTGAGTTGTGCCAAAAATCGGAAAAAGATGGAAGATAGCGGACCTAATGGACTATCACATGTCATACTCAGTTTGTTCAGATATAGTTTTTGGTCCATACAATCCATTCAAAGGAAGATTACTAAGGCATTTCACTCAAACACATTTTGCCCATTATAGCCCACTGTGTGAGTTGTGCCAAAAATCGGAAAATGATGGAAGATAGCGGACCTAATGGACTATCACATGTCATACTCAGTTTGTTCAGATATAGTTTTTTGTCCATACAATCCATTCAAAGGGAGATTACTAAGGCATTTCACTCAAACACATTTTGCCCATTATAGCCCACAGTGTGAGTTGTGCCAAAAATCGGAAAGTGATTTGACATAGTGGACCTAATGGACTATCACGTGTCATACTCAGTTTATTCAGAAATAGTTTTTGGTCCATACAATCCATTCAAAGGAAAATTATTAAGGCATTTCACTCAAACACATTTTGCCCATTATAGACCACTGTGTGAGTTGTGCCAAAAATCGGAAAATGGTAGACGATAGCGGACCTAGTGGACTATCACGTGTCATACTCAGTTTATTCAGAAATAGTTTTTGGTCCATACAATCCATTCAAAAGAAGATTACTAAGGCTTTTCACTCAAAGACATTTTGCCCATTATAGCCCACTGTGTGAGTTGTGCCAAAAATCGGAAAGTGATTTCAGATAGCGGACCTAATGGACTATAACATGTCATACTCAGTTTGTTCAGATATAGTTTTTTGTTCATACAATCCATTCAAAGGAAGATTACTAAGGCATTTCACTCAAACACATTTTGCCCATTATAGCCCACCTTGTGAGTTGTGCCAAAATTCGGAAAGTGATTTAAGATAGCGGATCTAGTGGACTATCACATGTCATACTCAGTTTGTTCAGATATAGTCTTTTGGTCCATACAATCCATTCAAAGGAAAATTATTAAGGCATTTCACTCAAACACATTTTGCCCATTATAGACCACTGTGTGAATTGTGCCAAAATTCGGAAAGTGATTTAAGATAGCGGATCTAGTGGACTATCACATGTCATACTCAGTTTGTTCAGATATAGTCTTTTGTCCATACAATCCATTCAAAGGAAGATTACTAAGGCATTTCACTCAAACACATTTGGCCCATTATAGCCCACTGTGTGAGCTGTGCCAAAAATCGGAAAGTGACTTAAGATAGCGGCTCTAATGGACTATCACATGTCATACTCAGTTTGTTCAGATATAGTTTTTTGTCCATACAATCCATTCAAAGGGGGATTACTAAGGCATTTCACTGAAACACATTTTGCCCATTATAGCCCACTGTGTGAGTTGTGCCAAAAATTGGAAAGTGGTGGAAGATAGCGGACCTAATGGACTATCACGAGTCATACTCAGTTTGTTCAGATATAGTTTTTTGTCCATACAATCCATTTAAAGGGAGATTACCAAGGCATTTCACTCAAACACATTTTGCCCATTATAACCCACTGTGTGAGTTGTGCCAAAAATCGGAAAAAGATGGAAGATAGCGGACCTAATGGACTATCACATGTCATACTCAGTTTGTTCAGATATAGTTTTTGGTCCATACAATCCATTCAAAGGAAGATTACTAAGGCATTTCACTCAAACACATTTTGCCCATTATAGCCCACTGTGTGAGTTGTGCCAAAAATCGGAAAATGATGGAAGATAGCGGACCTAATGGACTATCACATGTCATACTCAGTTTGTTCAGATATAGTTTTTGGTTCATACAATCCATTCAAAGGAAGATTACTAAGGCTTTTCACTCAAACACATTTTGCCCATTATAGCCCACTGTGTGAGTTGTGTCAAAAATTGGAAAGTGGTGGAAGATAGCGAACCTAATGGACTATCACGTGCCATACTCAAATTGTTCAGATATAGTCTTTTGTCCATACAATCCATTCAAAGGGGGATTACTAAGGCATTTCACTGAAACACATTTTGCCCATTATAGCCAACTGTGTGAGTTGTGCCAAAAATTGGAAAGTGGTGGAAGATAGCGGACCTAATGGACTATCACGTGTCATACTCAGTTTATTCAGAAATAGTTTTTGGTCCATACAATCCATTCAAAGGGAGATTACTAAGGCATTTCACACAAACACATTTTGCCCATTATAGCCCACTGTGTGAGCTGTGCCAAAAATCGGAAAGTGATTTAAGATAGCGGACCTAATGGACTATCACATGTCATACTCAGTTTGTTCAGATATAGTTTTTGGTCCATACAATCCATTCAAAGGAAGATTACTAAGGCATTTCACTCAAACACATTTTGCCCATTATAGACCACTGTGAGAGTTGTGCCAAAAATCGGAAAATGATAGACGATAGCGGACCTAGTGGACTATCACGTGTCATACTCAGTTTATTCAGAAATAGTTTTTGGTCCATACAATCCATTCAAAGGAAGATTACTAAGGCTTTTCACTCAAAGACATTTTGCCCATTATAGCCCACTGTGTGAGTTGTGCCAAAAATCGGAAAGTGATTTCAGATAGCGGACCTAATGGACTATAACATGTCATACTCAGTTTGTTCAGATATAGTTTTTGGTCCATACAATCCATTCAAAGGAAGATTACTAAGGCATTTCACTCAAACACATTTTGCCCATTATAGCCCACTGTGTGAGTTGTGCCAAAAATCGGAAAATGATGGAAGATAGCGGACCTAATGGACTATCACATGTCATACTCAGTTTGTTCAGATATAGTTTTTGGTTCATACAATCCATTCAAAGGAAGATTACTAAGGCTTTTCACTCAAACACATTTTGCCCATTATAGCCCACTGTGTGAGTTGTGTCAAAAATTGGAAAGTGGTGGAAGATAGCGGACCTAATGGACTATCACGTGCCATACTCAAATTGTTCAGATATAGTCTTTTGTCCATACAATCCATTCAAAGGGGGATTACTAAGGCATTTCACTGAAACACATTTTGCCCATTATAGCCCACTGTGTGAGTTGTGCCAAAAATCGGAAAGTGATTTAAGATAGCGAATCTAATGGACTATCACATGTCATACTCAGTTTGTTCAGATATAGTTTTTTGTCCATACAATCCATTCAAAGGAAAATTACTTAGGCATTTCACTCTAACACATTTTGCCCATCAAAGCCCACTGTGTGAGTTGTGCCAAAAATCGGAAAGTGAGTTAAGATAGCGGATCCAATGGACTATCACGTGTCATACTCAGTTTGTTCAAAAATAGTTTTTGGTCCATACAATCCATTCAAAGGGAGATTACTAAGGCATTTCACACAAACACATTTTGCCCATTATAGCCCACTGTGTGAGTTGTGCCAAAAATCGGAAAGTGATTTAAGATAGCGGACCTAATGGACTATCACGTGTCATACTCAGTTTGTTCAAAAATAGTTTTTGGTCCATACAATCCATTCAAAGGAAAATTATTAAGGCATTTCACTCAAACACATTTTGCCCATTATAGACCACTGTGTGAATTGTGCCATAAATCGGAAAGTGATTTAAGATAGCGGACCTAATGGACTATCACATGTCATACTCAGTTTGTTCAGATATAGTCTTTTGTCCATACAATCCATTCAAAGGAAGATTACTAAGGCTTTTCACTCAAACACATTTTGCCCATTATAGCCCACTGTGTGAGTGTGCCAAAAATTGGAAAGTGGTGGAAGATAGCGGACCTAATGGACTATCACGTGTCATACTCAGTTTGTTCAGATATAGTCTTTTGTCCATACAATCCATTCAAAGGGGGATTACTAAGGCATTTCACTCAAACACATTTTGCCCATTATAGCCCACTGTGTGAGTTGTGCCAAAAATTGGAAAGTGGTGGAAGATAGCGGACCGAACGGGCTATCACGAGTCATACTCAGTTTGTTCAGATATAGTTTTTTGTCCATACAATCCATTTAAAGGGAGATTACTAAGGCATTTCACTCAAACACATTTTGCCCATTATAGCCCACAGTGTGAGTTGTGCCAAAAATCGGAAAGTGATTTGACATAGTGGACCTAATGGACTATTACGTGTCATACTCAGTTTATTCAGAAATAGTTTTTGGTCCATACAATCCATTCAAAGGAAAATTATTAAGGCATTTCACTCAAACACATTTTGCCCATTATAGACCACTGTGAGAGTTGTGCCAAAAATCGGAAAATGATAGACGATAGCGGACCTAGTGGACTATCACGTGTCATACTCAGTTTATTCAGAAATAGTTTTTGGTCCATACAATCCATTCAAAGGAAGATTACTAAGGCTTTTCACTCAAAGACATTTTGCCCATTATAGCCCACTGTGTGAGTTGTGCCAAAAATCGGAAAGTGATTTCAGATAGCGGACCTAATGGACTATAACATGTCATACTCAGTTTGTTCAGATATAGTTTTTTGTTCATACAATCCATTCAAAGGAAGTTTACTAAGGCATTTCACTCAAACACATTTTGCCCATTATAGCCCACCTTGTGAGTTGTGCCAAAATTCGGAAAGTGATTTAAGATAGCGGATCTAGTGGACTATCACATGTCATACTCAGTTTGTTCAGATAGAGTCTTTTGTCCATACAATTCATTCAGAGGAAGATTACTAAGGCATTTCACTCAAACACATTTTGCCCATTATAGCCCACTGTGTGAGTTGTGCCAAAAATCAGAAAATGATGGAAGATAGCGGACCTAATGGACTATCACATGTCATACTCAGTTTGTTCAGATATAGTTTTTTGTCCATACAATCCATTCAAAGGGAGATTACTAAGGCATTTCACTCAAACACATTTTGACCATTATAGCCCACTGTGTGAGTTGTGCCAAAAATCGGAAAGTGGTGGAAGATAGCGGACCGAATGGACTATCACGCGTCATACTCAGTTTGTTGAGATATAGTCTTTTGTCCATACAATCCATTCAAAGGAAGATTACTAAGGCATTTCACTCAAACACATTTGGCCCATTATAGCCCACTGTGTGAGTTGTGCCAAAAATCGGAAAGTGACTTAAGGTAGCGGCTCTAATGGACTATCACATGTCATACTCAGTTTGTTCAGATATAGTTTTTTGTCCATACAATCCATTCAAAGGGGGATTACTAAGGCATTTCACTGAAACACATTTTGCCCATTATAGCCCACTGTGTGAGTTGTGCCAAAAATTGGAAAGTGGTGGAAGATAGCGGACCTAATGGACTATCACGAGTCATACTCAGTTTGTTCAGATATAGTTTTTTGTCCATACAATCCATTTAAAGGGAGATTACCAAGGCATTTCACTCAAACACATTTTGCCCATTATAGCCCACTGTGTGAGTTGTGCCAAAAATCGGAAAAAGATGGAAGATAGCGGACCTAATGGACTATCACATGTCATACTCAGTTTGTTCAGATATAGTTTTTGGTCCATACAATCCATTCAAAGGGAGATTACTAAGGCATTTCACTCAAACACATTTTGCCCATTATAGCCCACTGTGTGAGTTGTGCCAAAAATCGGAAAATGATGGAAGATAGCGGACCTAATGGACTATCACATGTCATACTCAGTTTGTTCAGATATAGTTTTTGGTTCATACAATCCATTCAAAGGAAGATTACTAAGGCTTTTCACTCAAACACATTTTGCCCATTATAGCCCACTGTGTGAGTTGTGTCAAAAATTGGGAAGTGGTGGAAGATAGCGGACCTAATGGACTATCACGTGCCATACTCAAATTGTTCAGATATAGTCTTTTGTCCATACAATCCATTCAAAGGGGGATTACTAAGGCATTTCACTGAAACACATTTTGCCCATTATAGCCAACTGTGTGAGTTGTGCCAAAAATTGGAAAGTGGTGGAAGATAGCGGACCTAATGGACTATCACGTGTCATACTCAGTTTATTCAGAAATAGTTTTTGGTCCATACAATCCATTCAAAGGGAGATTACTAAGGCATTTCACACAAACACATTTTGCCCATTATAGCCCACTGTGTGAGCTGTGCCAAAAATCGGAAAGTGATTTAAGATAGCGGACCTAATGGACTATCACATGTCATACTCAGTTTGTTCAGATATAGTTTTTGGTCCATACAATCCATTCAAAGGAAGATTACTAAGGCATTTCACTCAAACACATTTTGCCCATTATAGCCCACTGTGTGAGTTGTGCCAAAAATCGGAAAGTGATTTAAGATAGCGAATCTAATGGACTATCACATGTCATACTCAGTTTGTTCAGATATAGTTTTTTGTCCATACAATCCATTCAAAGGAAAATTACTTAGGCATTTCACTCTAACACATTTTGCCCATCATAGCCCACTGTGTGAGTTGTGCCAAAAATCGGAAAGTGAGTTAAGATAGCGGATCCAATGGACTATCACGTGTCATACTCAGTTTGTTCAAAAATAGTTTTTGGTCCATACAATCCATTCAAAGGGAGATTACTAAGGCATTTCACACAAACACATTTTGCCCATTATAGCCCACTGTGTGAGTTGTGCCAAAAATCGGAAAGTGATTTAAGATAGCGGACCTAATGGACTATCACGTGTCATACTCAGTTTGTTCAAAAATAGTTTTTGGTCCATACAATCCATTCAAAGGAAAATTATTAAGGCATTTCACTCAAACACATTTTGCCCATTATAGACCACTGTGTGAATTGTGCCATAAATCGGAAAGTGATTTAAGATAGCGGACCTAATGGACTATCACATGTCATACTCAGTTTGTTCAGATATAGTCTTTTGTCCATACAATCCATTCAAAGGAAGATTACTAAGGCTTTTCACTCAAACACATTTTGCCCATTATAGCCCACTGTGTGAGTGTGCCAAAAATTGGAAAGTGGTGGAAGATAGCGGACCTAATGGACTATCACGTGTCATACTCAGTTTGTTCAGATATAGTCTTTTGTCCATACAATCCATTCAAAGGGGGATTACTAAGGCATTTCACTCAAACACATTTTGCCCATTATAGCCCACTGTGTGAGTTGTGCCAAAAATTGGAAAGTGGTGGAAGATAGCGGACCGAACGGGCTATCACGAGTCATACTCAGTTTGTTCAGATATAGTTTTTTGTCCATACAATCCATTTAAAGGGAGATTACTAAGGCATTTCACTCAAACACATTTTGCCCATTATAGCCCACAGTGTGAGTTGTGCCAAAAATCGGAAAGTGATTTGACATAGTGGACCTAATGGACTATTACGTGTCATACTCAGTTTATTCAGAAATAGTTTTTGGTCCATACAATCCATTCAAAGGAAAATTATTAAGGCATTTCACTCAAACACATTTTGCCCATTATAGACCACTGTGTGAGTTGTGCCAAAAATCGGAAAATGATAGACGATAGCGGACCTAGTGGACTATCACGTGTCATACTCAGTTTGTTCAGAAATAGTTTTTGGTCCATACAATCCATTCAAAGGAAGATTACTAAGGCTTCTCACTCAAAGACATTTTGCCCATTATAGCCCACTGTGTGAGTTGTGCCAAAAATCGGAAAGTGATTTCAGATAGCGGACCTAATGGACTATAACATGTCATACTCAGTTTGTTCAGATATAGTTTTTTGTTCATACAATCCAT
The DNA here is from genome assembly GCA_963576795.1 of Metopia argyrocephala. Taxonomy (NCBI): domain Eukaryota; kingdom Metazoa; phylum Arthropoda; class Insecta; order Diptera; family Sarcophagidae; genus Metopia; species Metopia argyrocephala. The sequence continues at coordinate 87,823,474 of OY756210.1, forward strand.
TCAAAGGAAGTTTACTAAGGCATTTCACTCAAACACATTTTGCCCATTATAGCCCACCTTGTGAGTTGTGCCAAAATTCGGAAAGTGATTTAAGATAGCGGATCTAGTGGACTATCACATGTCATACTCAGTTTCTTCAGATATAGTCTTTTGGTCCATACAATCCATTCAAAGGAAAATTATTAAGGCATTTCACTCAAACACATTTTGCCCATTATAGACCACTGTGTGAATTGTGCCAAAATTCGGAAAGTGATTTAAGATAGCGGATCTAGTGGACTATCACATGTCATACTCAGTTTGTTCAGATATAGTCTTTTGGTCCATACAATCCATTCAAAGGAAAACTATTAAGTCATTTCACTCAAACACATTTTGCCCATTATAGCCCACTGTGTGAGTTGTGCCAAAAATTGGAAAGTGGTGGAAGATAGCGGATCTAATGGACTATCACATGTCATACTCAGTTTGTTGAGATATAGTCTTTTGTCCATACAATCCATTAAAAGGAAGACTATTGAGGCATTTCACTCAAACACATTTTGCCCATTATAGCCCACTGTGTGAGTTGTGCCAAAATTCGGAAAGTGATTTAAGATAGCGGATCTAGTGGACTATCACATGTCGTACTCAGTTTGTTCAGATAGAGTCTTTTGTCCATACAATTCATTCAGAGGAAGATTACTAAGGCATTTCACTCAAACACATTTTGCCCATTATAGCCCACTGTGTGAGTTGTGCCAAAAATCGGAAAATGATGGAAGATAGCGGACCTAATGGACTATCACATGTCATACTCAGTTTGTTCAGATATAGTTTTTTGTCCCTACAATCCATTCAAAGGGAGATTACTAAGGCATTTCACTCAAACACATTTTGCCCATTATAGCCCACTGTGTGAGGTGTGCCAAAAATCGGAAAGTGGTGGAAGATAGCGGACCGAATGGACTATCACGTGTCATACTCAGTTTGTTGAGATATAGTCTTTTGTCCATACAATCCATTCAAAGGAAGATTACTAAGGCATTTCACTCAAACACATTTTGCCCATTATAGCCCACTGTGTGAGCTGTGCCAAAAATCGGAAAGTGATTTCAGATAGCGGACCTAATGGACTGTCACGTGTCATACTCAGTTTGTTCAGAAATAGTTTTTGGTCCCTACAATCCATTCGAAGGAAGATTACTAAGGCATTTCATTCAAACACATTTTGCCCATTATAGCCCACTGTGTGAGTTGTGCCAAAAATCGGAAAATGATGGAAGATAGCAGACCTAATGGACTATCATGTGTTATACTCAGTTTGTTCAGAAATAGTTTTTGGTCCATAGAATCCATTCAAAGGAAGATTACTAAGGCATTTCACTCAAACACATTTTGCCCATTATAGTGCACTGTGTGAGTTGTGCCAAAAATCGAAAAGTGATTTAAGATAGCGGACCTTATAGACTATCACGTTTCATACTCTGTTTATTCAGAAATAGTTTTTGGTCCATACAATCCATTCGAAGGTAGATTACTAAGGCATTTCACTTAAACACATTTTGCCCATTATAGTGCACTGTGTGAGTTGTGCCAAAATGGACTATCACGTGTCATACTCAGTTTGTTCAGAAATAGTTTTTGGCCCATACAATCCATTCAAAGGTAGTTTACTAAGGCATTTCACTCAAAAACATTTTGCCCATTATAGCCCACTGTGTGAGTTGTGCCAAAAATCGGAAAATGATGGAGGATAGCGGACCTAATGGACTATAACGTGTTATACTCAGTTTATTCAGAAATAGTTTTTGGTCCATACAATCCATTCAAAGGAAGATTACTAAGGCATTTCACTCAAAATTGTTGAGTTGTGCCAAAAATCGGAAAATGATGGAAGATAGTGGACCTAATGGACTATCACATGTCATACTCAGTTTGTTCAGATATAGTTTTTTGTCCATACAATCCATTCAAAGGGAGATTACTAAGGCATTTCACTCAAACACATTTTGCCCATTATAGCCCACAGTGTGAGTTGTGCCAAAAATCGGAAAGTGATTTGACATAGTCGACATAATGGACTATCACGTGTCATACTCAGTTTATTCAGAAATAGTTTTTGGTCCATACAATCCATTCAAAGGGAGATTACTAAGGCATTTCACACAAACACATTTTGCCCATTATAGCCCACTGTGTGAGCTGTGCCAAAAATCGGAAAGTGATTTAAGATAGCGGACCTAATGGACTATCACATGTCATACTCAGTTTGTTCAGATATAGTTTTTGGTCCATACAATCAATTCAAAGGAAGATTACTAAGGCATTACACTCAAACACATTTTGCCCATTATAGCCCACTGTGTGAGTTGTGCCAAAAATCGGAAAGTGATTTAAGATAGCGAATCTAATGGACTATCACATGTCATACTCAGTTTGTTCAGATATAGTTTTTTGTCCATACAATCCATTCAAAGGAAAATTACTTAGGCATTTCACTCTAACACATTTTGCCCATCATAGCCCACTGTGTGAGTTGTGCCAAAAATCGGAAAGTGAGTTAAGATAGCGGATCCAATGGACTATCACGTGTCATACTCAGTTTGTTCAAAAACAGTTTTTGGTCCATACAATCCATTCAAAGGGAGATTACTAAGGCATTTCACACAAACACATTTTGCCCATTATAGCCCACTGTGTGAGTTGGGCCAAAAATCGGAAAATGATGGAAGATAGCGGACCTAATGGACTATAACGAGTTATACTCAGTTTATTCAGAAATAGTTTTTGGTCCATACAATCCATTCAAAGGAAGATTACTAAGGCATTGCACTCAAACACATTTTGCCCATTATAGCCCACTGTGTGAGTTGTGCAAAAAGTCGGAAAGTGATGGAAGATAGTGGACCTAATGGACTATCAAGTGTCATACTCAATTTAGTCAGAAATAGTTTTTGGTCCATACAATCCATACAAAGGAAAATTACTAAGGCATTTCACTCAAACACATTTTGCCCATTATAGTCCACTGTGTGAGTTGCGCCAAAAATCGGAAAGTGATTTAAGATAGCGGACCTAATGGACTATAACGTGTCATACTCAGTTTGTTCAGATATAGTTTTTTGTCCATACAATCCATTCAAAGGGAGATTACTAAGGCATTTCACTCAAACACATTTTGCCCATTATAGCCCACAGTGTGAGTTGTGCCAAAAATCGGAAAGTGATTTGACATAGTGGACCTAATGGACTATCACGTGTCATACTCAGTTTATTCAGAAATAGTTTTTGGTCCATACAATCCATTCAAAGGAAAATTATTAAGGCATTTCACTCAAACACATTTTGCCCATTATAGACCACTGTGTGAGTTGTGCCAAAAATCGGAAAATGATAGACGATAGCGGACCTAGTGGACTATCACGTGTCATACTCAGTTTATTCAGAAATAGTTTTTGGTCCATACAATCCATTCAAAGGAAGATTACTAAGGCTTTTCACTCAAAGACATTTTGCCCATTATAGCCCACTGTGTGAGTTGTGCCAAAAATCGGAAAAAGATTTCAGATAGCGGACCTAATGGACTATAACATGTCATACTCAGTTTGTTCAGATATAGTTTTTGGTCCATACAATCCATTCAAAGGAAGATTACTAAGGCATTTCACTCAAACACATTTTGCCCATTATAGCCCACTGTGTGAGTTGTGCCAAAAATCGGAAAATGATGGAAGATAGCGGAACTAATGGACTATCACATGTCATACTCAGTTTGTTCAGATATAGTTTTTTGTCCATACAATCCATTCAAAGGAAAATTACTTAGGCATTTCACTCTAACACATTTTGCCCATCATAGCCCACTGTGTGAGTTGTGCCAAAAATCGGAAAGTGAGTTAAGATAGCGGATCCAATGGACTATCACGTGTCATACTCAGTTTGTTCAAAAACAGTTTTTGGTCCATACAATCCATTCAAAGGGAGATTACTAAGGCATTTCACACAAACACATTTTGCCCATTATAGCCCACTGTGTGAGTTGGGCCAAAAATCGGAAAATGGTGGAAGATAGCGGACCTAATGGACTATAACGTGTTATACTCAGTTTATTCAGAAATAGTTTTTGGTCCATACAATCCATTCAAAGGAAGATTACTAAGGCATTGCACTCAAACACATTTTGCCCATTATAGCCCACTGTGTGAGTTGTGCAAAAAGTCGGAAAGTGATGGAAGATAGTGGACCTAATGGACTATCAAGTGTCATACTCAATTTAGTCAGAAATAGTTTTTGGTCCATACAATCCATACAAAGGAAAATTACTAAGGCATTTCACTCAAACACATTTTGCCCATTATAGTCCACTGTGTGAGTTGCGCCAAAAATCGGAAAGTGATTTAAGATAGCGGACCTAATGGACTATAACGTGTCATACTCAGTTTGTTCAGATATAGTTTTTTGTCCATACAATCCATTCAAAGGGAGATTACTAAGGCATTTCACTCAAACACATTTTGCCCATTATAGCCCACAGTGTGAGCTGTGCCAAAAATCGGAAAGTGATTTGACATAGTGGACCTAATGGACTATCACGTGTCATACTCAGTTTATTCAGAAATAGTTTTTGGTCCATACAATCCATTCAAAGGAAAATTATTAAGGCATTTCACTCAAACACATTTTGCCCATTATAGACCACTGTGTGAGTTGTGCCAAAAATCGGAAAATGATAGACGATAGCGGACCTAGTGGACTATCACGTGTCATACTCAGTTTATTCAGAAATAGTTTTTGGTCCATACAGTCCATTCAAAGGAAGATTACTAAGGCTTTTCACTCAAAGACATTTTGCCCATTATAGCCCACTGTGTGAGTTGTGCCAAAAATCGGAAAAAGATTTCAGATAGCGGACCTAATGGACTATAACATGTCATACTCAGTTTGTTCAGATATAGTTTTTGGTCCATACAATCCATTCAAAGGAAGATTACTAAGGCATTTCACTCAAACACATTTTGCCCATTATAGCCCACTGTGTGAGTTGTGCCAAAAATCGGAAAATGATGGAAGATAGCGGACCTAATGGACTATCACATGTCATACTCAGTTTGTTCAGATATAGGTTTTTGTCCATACAATCCATTCAAAGGGAGATTACTAAGGCATTTCACTCAAACACATTTTGCCCATTATAGCCCACAGTGTGAGTTGTGCCAAAAATCGGAAAGTGATTTGACATAGTGGACCTAATGGACTATTACGTGTCATACTCAGTTTATTCAGAAATAGTTTTTGGTCCATACAATCCATTCAAAGGAAAATTATTAAGGCATTTCACTCAAACACATTTTGCCCATTATAGACCACTGTGTGAGTTGTGCCAAAAATCGGAAAATGATGGAAGATAGCGGACCTAGTGGACTATCACGTGTCATACTCAGTTTATTTAGAAATAGTTTTTGGTCCATACAATCCATTCAAAGGAAGATTACTAAGGCTTTTCACTCAAAGACATTTTGCCCATTATAGCCCACTGTGTGAGTTGTGCCAAAAATCGGAAAGTGATTTCAGATAGCGGACCTAATGGACTATAACATGTCATACTCAGTTTGTTCAGATATAGTTTTTTGTTCATACAATCCATTCAAAGGAAGATTACTAAGGTATTTCACTCAAACACATTTTGCCCATTATAGCCCACCTTGTGAGTTGTGCCAAAATTCGGAAAGTGATTTAAGATAGCGGATCTAGTGGACTATCACATGTCATACTCAGTTTGTTCAGATATAGTCTTTTGGTCCATACAACCCATTCAAAGGAAAATTACTAAGGTATTTCACTCAAACACATTTTGCCCATTATAGCCCACCTTGTGAGTTGTGCCAAAATTCGGAAAGTGATTTAAGATAGCGCATCTAGTGGACTATCACATGTCATACTCAGTTTGTTCAGATATAGTCTTTTGGTCCATACAACCCATTCAAAGGAAAATTATTAAGGCATTTCACTCCAACACATTTTGCCCATTATAGACCACTGTGTGAATTGTGCCAAAATTCGGAAAGTGATTTAAGATAGCGGATCTAGTGGAATATCACATGTCATACTCAGTTTGTTCAGATATAGTCTTTTGGTCCATACAATCCATTCAAAGGAAAACTATTAAGTCATTTCACTCAAACACATTTTGCCCATTATAGCCCACTGTGTGAGTTGTGCCAAAAATTGGAAAGTGGTGGAAGATAGCGGACCGAATGGACTATCACGTGTCGTACTCAGTTTGTTGAGATATAGTCTTTTGTCCATACAATCCATTTAAAGGAAGATTACTAAGGCATTTTACTCAAACACATTTTGCCCATTATAGCCCACTATGTGAGTTGTGCCAAAATTCGGAAAGTGATTTAAGATAGCGGATCTAATGGACTATCACATGTCATACTCAGTTTGTTGAGATATAGTCTGTCGTCCATACAATCCATTAAAAGGAAGACTACTGAGGCATTTCACTCAAACACATTTTGCCCATTATAGCCCACTGTGTGAGTTGTGCCAAAATTCGGAAAGTGATTTAAGATAGCGGATCTAGTGGACTATCACATGTCGTACTCAGTTTGTTCAGATAGAGTCTTTTGTCCATACAATTCATTCAGAGGAAGATTACTAAGGCATTTCACTCAAACACATTTTGCCCATTATAGCCCACTGTGTGAGTTGTGCCAAAAATCGGAAAATGATGGAAGATAGCGGACCTAATGGACTATCATGTGTTATACTCAGTTTATTCAGAAATAGTTTTTGGTCCATACAATCCATTCGAAGGTAGATTACTAAGGCATTTCACTCAAACACATTTTGCCCATTATAGTGCACTGTGTGAGTTGTGCCAAAATGGACTATCACGTGTCATACTCAGTTTGTTCAGAAATAGTTTTTGGCCCATACAATCCATTCAAAGGTAGTTTACTAAGGCATTTCACTCAAAAACATTTTGCCCATTATAGCCCACTGTGTGAGTTGTGCCAAAAATCGGAAAATGATGGAGGATAGCGGACCTAATGGACTATAACGTGTTATACTCAGTTTATTCAGAAATAGTTTTTGGTCCATACAATCCATTCAAAGGAAGATTACTAAGGCATTTCACTCAAACACATTTTGCCCATTATAGCCCACTGTGTGAGTTGTGCCAAAAATCGGAAAATGATGGAAGATAGCGGACCTAATGGACTATCACATGTCATACTCAGTTTGTTCAGATATAGTTTTTGGTTCATACAATCCATTCAAAGGAAGATTACTAAGGCTTTTCACTCAAACACATTTTGCTCATTATAGCCCACTGTGTGAGTTGTGCCAAAAATCGGAAAATGACGGAAGATAGCGGACCTAATGGACTATCACATGTCATACTCAGTTTGTTCAGATATAGTTTTTGGTTCATACAATCCATTCAAAGGAAGATTACTAAGGCTTTTCACTCAAACACATTTTGCCCATTATAGCCCACTGTGTGAGTTGTGTCAAAAATTGGAAAGTGGTGGAACAAACACTCAAACACATTTTGCCCATTATAGCCCACTGTGTGAGTTGTGCCAAAAATCGGAAAATGATGGAAGATAGCGGACCTAATGGACTATCACATGTCATACTCAGTTTGTTCAGATATAGTTTTTGGTTCATACAATCCATTCAAAGGAAGATTACTAAGGCTTTTCACTCAAACACATTTTGCCTATTATAGCCCACTGTGTGAGTTGTGTCAAAAATTGGAAAGTGGTGGAAGATAGCGGACCTAATGGACTATCACCTGTCATACTCAAATTGTTCAGATATAGTCTTTTGTCCATACAATCCATTCAAAGGGGGATTACTAAGGCTTTTCACTCAAACACATTTTGCTCATTATAGCCCACTGTGTGAGTTGTGCCAAAAATCGGAAAATGACGGAAGATAGCGGACCTAATGGACTATCACATGTCATACTCAGTTTGTTCAGATATAGTTTTTGGTTCATACAATCCATTCAAAGGAAGATTACTAAGGCTTTTCACTCAAACACATTTTGCCCATTATAGCCCACTGTGTGAGTTGTGTCAAAAATTGGAAAGTGGTGGAACAAACACTCAAACACATTTTGCCCATTATAGCCCACTGTGTGAGTTGTGCCAAAAATCGGAAAATGATGGAAGATAGCGGACCTAATGGACTATCACATGTCATACTCAGTTTGTTCAGATATAGTTTTTGGTCCATACAATCCATTCAAAGGAAGATTACTAAGGCATTTCACTCAAACACATTTTGCCCATTATAGCCCACTGTGTGAGTTGTGCCAAAAATCGGAAAATGATGGAAGATAGTGGACCTAATGGACTATCACATGTCATACTCAGTTTGTTCAGATATAGTTTTTTGTCCATACAATCCATTCAAAGGGAGATTACTAAGGCATTTCACTCAAACACATTTTGCCCATTATAGCCCACAGTGTGAGTTGTGCCAAAAATCGGAAAGTGATTTGACATAGTCGACATAATGGACTATCACGTGTCATACTCAGTTTATTCAGAAATAGTTTTTGGTCCATACAATCCATTCAAAGGGAGATTACTAAGGCATTTCACACAAACACATTTTGCCCATTATAGCCCACTGTGTGAGCTGTGCCAAAAATCGGAAAGTGATTTAAGATAGCGGACCTAATGGACTATCACATGTCATACTCAGTTTGTTCAGATATAGTTTTTGGTCCATACAATCAATTCAAAGGAAGATTACTAAGGCATTTCACTCAAACACATTTTGCCCATTATAGCCCACTGTGTGAGTTGTGCCAAAAATCGGAAAGTGATTTAAGATAGCGAATCTAATGGACTATCACATGTCATACTCAGTTTGTTCAGATATAGTTTTTTGTCCATACAATCCATTCAAAGGAAAATTACTTAGGCATTTCACTCTAACACATTTTGCCCATCATAGCCCACTGTGTGAGTTGTGCCAAAAATCGGAAAATGATGGAGGATAGCGGACCTAATGGACTATAACGTGTTATACTCAGTTTATTCAGAAATAGTTTTTGGTCCATACAATCCATTCAAAGGGAGATTACTAAGGCATTTCACACAAACACATTTTGCCCATTATAGCCCACTGTGTGAGTTGTGCCAAAAATCGGAAAGTGATTTAAGATAGCGGACCTAATGGACTATCACGTGTCATACTCAGTTTGTTCAAAAATAGTTTTTGGTTCATACAATCCATTCAAAGGAAAATTATTAAGGCATTTCACTCAAACACATTTTGCCCATTATAGACCACTGTGTGAATTGTGCCATAAATCGGAAAGTGATTTAAGATAGCGGACCTAATGGACTATCACATGTCATACTCAGTTTGTTCAGATATAGTCTTTTGTCCATACAATCCATTCAAAGGAAGATTACTAAGGCTTTTCACTCAAACACATTTTGCCCATTATAGCCCACTGTGTGAGTTGTGCCAAAAATTGGAAAGTGGTGGAAGATAGCGGACCTAATGGACTATCACGTGTCATACTCAGTTTGTTCAGATATAGTCTTTTGTCCATACAATCCATTCAAAGGGGGATTACTAAGGCATTTCACTCAAACACATTTTGCCCATTATAGCCCACTGTGTGAGTTGTGCCAAAAATTGGAAAGTGGTGGAAGATAGCGGACCTAATGGGCTATCACTAGTCATACTCAGTTTGTTCAGATATAGTTTTTTGTCCATACAATCCATTTAAAGGGAAATTACTAAGGCATTTCACTCAAACACATTTTGCCCATTACAGCCCACTGTGTGAGTTGTGCCAAAAATCGGAAAAAGATGGAAGATAGCGGACCTAATGGACTATCACATGTCATACTCAGTTTGTTCAGATATAGTTTTTGGTCCATACAATCCATTCAAAGGAAGATTACTAAGGCATTTCACTCAAACACATTTTGCCCATTATAGCCCACTGTGTGAGTTGTGCCAAAAATCGGAAAATGATGGAAGATAGCGGACCTAATGGACTATCACATGTCATACTCAGTTTGTTCAGATATAGTTTTTGTCCATACAATCCATTCAAAGGGAGATTACTAAGGCATTTCACTCAAACACATTTTGCCCATTATAGCCCACAGTGTGAGTTGTGCCAAAAATCGGAAAGTGATTTGACATAGTGGACCTAATGGACTATCACGTGTCATACTCAGTTTATTCAGAAATAGTTTTTGGTCCATACAATCCATTCAAAGGAAAATTATTAAGGCATTTCACTCAAACACATTTTGCCCATTATAGACCACTGTGTGAGTTGTGCCAAAAATCGGAAAATGATAGACGATAGCGGATCTAGTGGACTATCACGTGTCATACTCAGTTTATTCAGAAATAGTTTTTGGTCCATACAATCCATTCAAAGGAAGATTACTAAGGCTTTTCACTCAAAGACATTTTGCCCATTATAGCCCACTGTGTGAGTTGTGCCAAAAATCGGAAAGTGATTTCAGATAGCGGATCTAATGGACTATAACATGTCATACTCAGTTTGTTCAGATATAGTTTTTTGTTCATACAATCCATTCAAAGGAAGATTACTAAGGCATTTCACTCAAACACATTTTGCCCATTATAGCCCACCTTGTGAGTTGTGCCAAAATTCGGAAAGTGATTTAAGATAGCGGATCTAGTGGACTATCACATGTCATACTCAGTTTGTTCAGATATAGTCTTTTGGTCCATACAATCCATTCAAAGGAAAATTATTAAGGCATTTCACTCAAACACATTTTGCCCATTATAGACCACTGTGTGAATTGTGCCAAAATTCGGAAAGTGATTTAAGATAGCGGATCTAGTGGACTATCACATGTCATACTCAGTTTGTTCAGATATAGTCTTTTGGTCCATACAATCCATTCAAAGGAAAACTATTAAGTCATTTCACTCAAACACATTTTGCGCATTATAGCCCACTGTGTGAGTTGTGCCAAAAATTGGAAAGTGGTGGAAGATAGCGGACCGAATGGACTGTCACGTGTCGTACTCAGTTTGTTGAGATATAGTCTTTTGTCCATACAATCCATTCAAAGGAAGATTACTAAGGCATTTCACTCAAACACATTTTGCCCATTATAGCCCACTATGTGAGTTGTGCCAAAATTCGGAAAGTGATTTAAGATAGCGGATCTAATGGACTATCACATGTCATACTCAGTTTGTTGAGATATAGTCTTTTGTCCATACAATCCATTAAAAGGAAGACTACTGAGGCATTTCACTCAAACACATTTTGCCCATTATAGCCCACTGTGTGAGTTGTGCCAAAAATCGGAAAGTGATTTAAGATAGCGGATCTAGTGGACTATCACATGTCATACTCAGTTTGTTCAGATAGAGTCTTTTGTCCATACAATTCATTCAGAGGAAGATTACTAAGGCATTTCACTCAAACACATTTTGCCCATTATAGCCCACTGTGTGAGTTGTGCCAAAAATCGGAAAATGATGGAAGATAGCGGACCTAATGGACTATCACATGTCATACTCAGTTTGTTCAGATATAGTTTTTTGTCCATACAATCCATTCAAAGGGAGATTACTAAGGCATTTCACTCAAACACATTTTGCCCATTATAGCCCACTGTGTGAGTTGTGCCAAAAATCGGAAAGTGGTGGAAGATAGCGGACCGAATGGACTATCAAGTGTCATACTCAGTTTGTTGAGATATAGTCTTTTGTCCATACAATCCATTCAAAGGAAGATTACTAAGGCATTTCACTCAAACACATTTGGCCCATTATAGCCCACTGTGTGAGTTGTGCCAAAAATCGGAAAGTGACTTAAGATAGCGGCTCTAATGGACTATCACGTGTCATACTTAGTTTGTTCAGATATAGTTTTTTGTCCATACAATCCATTCAAAGGAAGATTACTAAGGCATTTCACTCAAACACATTTTGCCCATTATAGCCCACTGTGTGAGTTGTGCCAAAAACTGGAAAGTGGTAGAAGATAGCGGACCGAATGAACTATCACGTGTCATACTCAGTTTGTTGAGATATAGTCTTTTGTCCATACAATCCATTCAAAGGAAGATTACTAAGGCATTTCACTCAAACACATTTTGCCCATTATAGCCCACTGTGTGAGTTGTGCCAAAAATCGGAAAGTGATTTCAGATAGCGGACCTAATGGGCTATAACATGTCATACTCAGTTTGTTCAGATATAGTTTTTTGTCCATACAATCCACTCAAGGGAAAATTACTAAGGCAGTTCACTCAAACACATTTTGCCCATTATAGCCCACTGTGTGAGTTGTGCCAAAAATTGGAAAGTGGTGGAAGATAGCGGACCGAATGGACTATCACGTGTCATACTCAGTTTGTTGAGATATAGTCTTTTGTCCATACAATCCATTCAAAGGAAGATTACTAAGGCATTTCACTCAAAGACATTTTGCCCATTATAGCCCACTGTGTGAATTGTGCCAAAATTCGGAAAGTGATTTAAGATAGCGGATCTAGTGGACTATCACATGTCATACTCAGTTTGTTTAGATATAGTCTTTTGGTCCATACAATCCATTCAAAGGAAAACTATTAAGTCATTTCACTCAAACACATTTTGCCCATTATAGCCCACTGTGTGAGTTGTGCCAAAAATTGGAAAGTGGTGGAAGATAGCGGACCGAATGGACTATCACGTGTCGTACTCAGTTTGTTGAGATATAGTCTTTTGTCCATACAATCCATTTAAAGGAAGATTACTAAGGCATTTTACTCAAACACATTTTGCCCATTATAGCCCACTATGTGAGTTGTGCCAAAATTCGGAAAGTGATTTAAGATAGCGGATCTAATGGACTATCACATGTCATACTCAGTTTGTTGAGATATAGTCTTTTGTCCATACAATCCATTAAAAGGAAGACTACTGAGGCATTTCACTCAAACACATTTTGCCCATTATAGCCCACTGTGTGAGTTGTGCCAAAATTCGGAAAGTGATTTAAGATAGCGGATCTAGTGGACTATCACATGTCGTACTCAGTTTGTTCAGATAGAGTCTTTTGTCCATACAATTCATTCAGAGGAAGATTACTAAGGCATTTCACTCAAACACATTTTGCCCATTATAGCCCACTGTGTGAGTTGTGCCAAAAATCGGAAAATGATGGAAGATAGCGGACCTAATGGACTATCACATGTCATACTCAGTTTGTTCAGATATAGTTTTTTGTCCCTACAATCCATTCAAAGGGAGATTACTAAGGCATTTCACTCAAACACATTTTGCCCATTATAGCCCACTGTGTGAGTTGTGCCAAAAATCGGAAAGTGGTGGAAGATAGCGGACCGAATGGACTATCACGTGTCGTACTCAGTTTGTTGAGATATAGTCTTTTGTCCATACAATCCATTCAAAGGAAGATTACTAAGGCATTTCACTCAAACACATTTTGCCCATTATAGCCAACTGTGTGAGCTGTGCCAAAAATCGGAAAGTGATTTCAGATAGCGGACCTAATGGACTGTCACGTGTCATACTCAGTTTGTTCAGAAATAGTTTTTGGTCCATACAATCCATTCGAAGGAAGATTACTAAGGCACTTCACTCAAACACATTTTGCCCATTATAGCCCACTGTGTGAGTTGTGCCAAAAATCGGAAAATGATGGAAGATAGCGGACCTAATGGACTATCACATGTCATACTCAGTTTGTTCAGATATAGTTTTTGGTTCATACAATCCATTCAAAGGAAGATTACTAAGGCTTTTCACTCAAACACATTTTGCCCATTATAGCCCACTGTGTGAATTGTGCCATAAATCGGAAAGTGATTTAAGATAGCGGACCTAATGGACTATCATGTGTTATACTCAGTTTGTTCAGAAATAGTTTTTGGTCCATAGAATCCATTCAAAGGAAGATTACTAAGGCATTTCACTCAAACACATTTTGCCCATTATAGTGCACTGTGTGAGTTGTGCCAAAAATCGAAAAGTGATTTAAGATAGCGTTCCTTATAGACTATCACGTTTCATACTCTGTTTATTCAGAAATAGTTTTTGGTCCATACAATCCATTCGAAGGTAGATTACTAAGGCATTTCACTCAAACACATTTTGCCCATTATAGTGCACTGTGTGAGTTGTGCCAAAATGGACTATCACGTGTCATACTCAGTTTGTTCAGAAATAGTTTTTGGCCCATACAATCCATTCAAAGGTAGTTTACTAAGGCATTTCACTCAAAAACATTTTGCCCATTATAGCCCACTGTGTGAGTTGTGCCAAAAATCGGAAAATGATGGAGGATAGCGGACCTAATGGACTATAACGTGTTATACTCAGTTTATTCAGAAATAGTTTTTGGTCCATACAATCCATTCAAAGGAAGATTACTAAGGCATTTCACTCAAACACATTTTGCCCATTATAGCCCACTGTGTGAGTTGTGCCAAAAATCGGAAAATGATGGAAGATAGCGGACCTAATGGACTATCACATGTCATACTCAGTTTGTTCAGATATAGTTTTTGGTTCATACAATCCATTCAAAGGAAGATTACTAAGGCTTTTCACTCAAACACATTTTGCCCATTATAGCCCACTGTGTGAGTTGTGCCAAAAATCGGAAAATGACGGAAGATAGCGGACCTAATGGACTATCACATGTCATACTCAGTTTGTTCAGATATAGTTTTTGGTTCATACAATCCATTCAAAGGAAAATTACTAAGGCTTTTCACTCAAACACATTTTGCCCATTATAGCCCACTGTGTGAGTTGTGTCAAAAATTGGAAAGTGGTGGAAGATAGCGGACCTAATGGACTATCACGTGTCATACTCAGTTTGTTGAGATATAGTCTTTTGTCCATACAATCCATTCAAAGGAAAATTACTAAGGCATTTCACTCAAACACATTTTGCCCATTATAGCCCACTGTGTGAGTTGTGCCAAAAATCGGAAAATGATGGAAGATAGCGGACCTAATGGACTATCACATGTCATACTCAGTTTGTTCAGATATAGTTTTTGGTTCATACAATCCATTCAAAGGAAGATTACTAAGGCTTTTCACTCAAACACATTTTGCCCATTATAGCCCACTGTGTGAGTTGTGTCAAAAATTGGAAAGTGGTAAAAGATAGCGGACCTAATGGACTATCACGTGTCATACTCAAATTGTTCAGATATAGTCTTTTGTCCATACAATCCATTCAAAGGGGGATTACTAAGGCATTTCACTGAAACACATTTTGCCCATTATAGCCCACTGTGTGAGTTGTGCCAAAAATCGGAAAAATATGGAAGATAGCGGACCTAATGGACTATCACATGTCATACTCAGTTTGTTCAGATATAGTTTTTGGTCCATACAATCCATTCAAAGGAAGATTACTAAGGCATTTCACTCAAACACATTTTGCCCATTATAGCCCACTGTGTGAGTTGTGCCAAAAATCGGAAAATGATGGAAGATAGTGGACCTAATGGACTATCACATGTCATACTCAGTTTGTTCAGATATAGTTTTTTGTCCATACAATCCATTCAAAGGGAGATTACTAAGGCATTTCACTCAAACACATTTTGCGCATTATAGCCCACAGTGTGAGTTGTGCCAAAAATCGGAAAGTGATTTGACATAGTCGACATAATGGACTATCACGTGTCATACTCAGTTTATTCAGAAATAGTTTTTGGTCCATACAATCCATTCAAAGGGAGATTACTAAGGCATTTCACACAAACACATTTTGCCCATTATAGCCCACTGTGTGAGCTGTGCCAAAAATCGGAAAGTGATTTAAGATAGCGGACCTAATGGACTATCACATGTCATACTCAGTTTGTTCAGATATAGTTTTTGGTCCATACAATCAATTCAAAGGAAGATTACTAAGGCATTTCACTCAAACACATTTTGCCCATTATAGCCCACTGTGTGAGTTGTGCCAAAAATCGGAAAGTGATTTAAGATAGCGAATCTAATGGACTATCACATGTCATACTCAGTTTGTTCAGATATAGTTTTTTGTCCATACAATCCATTCAAAGGAAAATTACTTAGGCATTTCACTCTAACACATTTTGCCCATCATAGCCCACTGTGTGAGTTGTGCCAAAAATCGGAAAGTGAGTTAAGATAGCGGATCCAATGGACTATCACGTGTCATACTCAGTTTGTTCAAAAACAGTTTTTGGTCCATACAATCCATTCAAAGGGAGATTACTAAGGCATTTCACACAAACACATTTTGCCCATTATAACCCACTGTGTGAGTTGTGCCAAAAATCGGAAAGTGATTTAAGATAGCGGACCTAATGGACTATCACGTGTCATACTCAGTTTGTTCAAAAATAGTTTTTGGTCCATACAATCCATTCAAAGGAAAATTATTAAGGCATTTCACTCAAACACATTTTGCCCATTATAGACCACTGTGTGAATTGTGCCATAAATCGGAAAGTGATTTAAGATAGCGGACCTAATGGACTATCACATGTCATACTCAGTTTGTTCAGATATAGTCTTTTGTCCATACAATCCATTCAAAGGAAGATTACTAAGGCTTTTCACTCAAACACATTTTGCCCATTATAGCCCACTGTGTGAGTTGTGCCAAAAATTGGAAAGTGGTGGAAGATAGCGGACCTAATGGACTATCACGTGTCATACTCAGTTTGTTCAGATATAGTCTTTTGTCCATACAATCCATTCAAAGGGGGATTACTAAGGCATTTCACTCAAACACATTTTGCCCATTATAGCCCACTGTGTGAGTTGTGCCAAAAATTGGAAAGTGGTGGAAGATAGCGGACCTAATGGGCTATCACTAGTCATACTCAGTTTGTTCAGATATAGTTTTTTGTCCATACAATCCATTTAAAGGGAAATTACTAAGGCATTTCACTCAAACACATTTTGCCCATTACAGCCCACTGTGTGAGTTGTGCCAAAAATCGGAAAAAGATGGAAGATAGCGGACCTATTGGACTATCACATGTCATACTCAGTTTGTTCAGATATAGTTTTTGGTCCATACAATCCATTCAAAGGAAGATTACTAAGGCATTTCACTCAAACACATTTTGCCCATTATAGCCCACTGTGTGAGTTGTGCCAAAAATCGGAAAATGATGGAAGATAGCGGACCTAATGGACTATCACATGTCATACTCAGTTTGTTCAGATATAGTTTTTGTCCATACAATCCATTCAAAGGGAGATTACTAAGGCATTTCACTCAAACACATTTTGCCCGTTATAGCCCACAGTGTGAGTTGTGCCAAAAATCGGAAAGTGATTTGACATAGTGGACCTAATGGACTATCACGTGTCATACTCAGTTTATTCAGAAATAGTTTTTGGTCCATACAATCCATTCAAAGGAAAATTATTAAGGCATTTCACTCAAACACATTTTGCCCATTATAGACCACTGTGTGAGTTGTGCCAAAAATCGGAAAATGATAGACGATAGCGGACCTAGTGGACTATCACGTGTCATTCTCAGTTTAGTCAGAAATAGTTTTTGGTCCATACAATCCATTCAAAGGAAGATTACTAAGGCTTTTCACTTAAAGACATTTTGCCCATTATAGCCCACTGTGTGAGTTGTGCCAAAAATCGGAAAGTGATTTTAGATAGCGGATCTAATGGACTATAACATGTCATACTCAGTTTGTTCAGATATAGTTTTTTGTTCATACAATCCATTCAAAGGAAGATTACTAAGGCATTTCACTCAAACACATTTTGCCCATTATAGCCCACCTTGTGAGTTGTGCCAAAATTCGGAAAGTGATTTAAGATAGCGGATCTAGTGGACTATCACATGTCATACTCAGTTTGTTCAGATATAGTCTTTTGGTCCATACAATCCATTCAAAGGAAAATTATTAAGGCATTTCACTCAAACACATTTTGCCCATTATAGACCACTGTGTGAATTGTGCCAAAATTCGGAAAGTGATTTAAGATAGCGGATCTAGTGGACTATCACATGTCATACTCAGTTTGTTCAGATATAGTCTTTTGGTCCATACAATCCATTCAAAGGAAAACTATTAAGTCATTTCACTCAAACACATTTTGCGCATTATAGCCCACTGTGTGAGTTGTGCCAAAAATTGGAAAGTGGTGGAAGATAGCGGACCGAATGGACTGTCACGTGTCGTACTCAGTTTGTTGAGATATAGTCTTTTGTCCATACAATCCATTCAAAGGAAGATTACTAAGGCATTTCACTCAAACACATTTTGCCCATTATAGCCCACTATGTGAGTTGTGCCAAAATTCGGAAAGTGATTTAAGATAGCGGATCTAATGGACTATCACATGTCATACTCAGTTTGTTGAGATATAGTCTTTTGTCCATACAATCCATTAAAAGGAAGACTACTGAGGCATTTCACTCAAACACATTTTGCCCATTATAGCCCACTGTGTGAGTTGTGCCAAAAATCGGAAAGTGATTTAAGATAGCGGATCTAGTGGACTATCACATGTCATACTCAGTTTGTTCAGATAGAGTCTTTTGTCCATACAATTCATTCAGAGGAAGATTACTAAGGCATTTCACTCAAACACATTTTGCCCATTATAGCCCACTGTGTGAGTTGTGCCAAAAATCGGAAAATGATGGAAGATAGCGGACCTAATGGACTATCACATGTCATACTCAGTTTGATCAGATATAGTTTTTTGTCCATACAATCCATTCAAAGGGAGATTACTAAGGCATTTCACTCAAACACATTTTGCCCATTATAGCCCACTGTGTGAGTTGTGCCAAAAATCGGAAAGTGGTGGAAGATAGCGGACCGAATGGACTATCACGTGTCATACTCAGTTTGTTGAGATATAGTCTTTTGTCCACACAATCCATTCAAAGGAAGATTACTAAGGCATTTCACTCAAACACATTTGGCCCATTATAGCCCACTGTGTGAGTTGTGCCAAAAATCGGAAAATGATGGAAGATAGCGGACCTAATGGACTATCACATGTCATACTCAGTTTGTTCAGATATAGTTTTTTGTCCATACAATCCATTCAAAGGGAGATTACTAAGGCATTTCACTCAAACACATTTTGCCCATTATAGACCACTGTGTGAGTTGTGCCAAAAATCGGAAAATGATGGAAGATAGCGGACCTAATGGACTATCACATGTCATACTCAGTTTGTTCAGATATAGTTTTTTGTCCATACAATCCATTCAAAGGGAGATTACTAAGGCATTTCACTCAAACACATTTTGCCCATTATAGCCCACTGTGTGAGTTGTGCCAAAAATCGGAAAGTGGTGGAAGATAGCGGACCGAATGGACTATCACGTGTCATACTCAGTTTGTTGAGATATAGTCTTTTGTCCACACAATCCATTCAAAGGAAGATTACTAAGGCATTTCACTCAAACACATTTGGCCCATTATAGCCCACTGTGTGAGTTGTGCCAAAAATCGGAAAATGATGGAAGATAGCGGACCTAATGGACTATCACATGTCATACTCAGTTTGTTCAGATATAGTTTTTTGTCCATACAATCCATTCAAAGGGAGATTACTAAGGCATTTCACTCAAACACATTTTGCCCATTATAGCCCACTGTGTGAGTTGTGCCAAAAATCGGAAAGTGGTGGAAGATAGCGGACCGAATGGACTATCACGTGTCATACTTAGTTTATTCAGAAATAGTTTTTGGTCCATACAATCCATTCGAAGGTAGATTACTAAGGCATTTCACTCAAACACATTTTGCCCATTATAGTGCACTGTGTGAGTTGTGCCAAAATGGACTATCACGTGTCATACTCAGTTTGTTCAGAAATAGTTTTTGGCCCATACAATCCATTCAAAGGTAGTTTACTAAGGCATTTCACTCAAAAACATTTTGCCCATTATAGCCCACTGTGTGAGTTGTGCCAAAAATCGGAAAATGATGGAGGATAGCGGACCTAATGGACTATAACGTGTTATACTCAGTTTATTCAGAAATAGTTTTTGGTCCATACAATCCATTCAAAGGAAGATTACTAAGGCATTTCACTCAAACACATTTTGCCCATTATAGCCCACTGTGTGAGTTGTGCCAAAAATCGGAAAATGATGGAAGATAGCGGACCTAATGGACTATCACATGTCATACTCAGTTTGTTCAGATATAGTTTTTGGTTCATACAATCCATTCAAAGGAAGATTACTAAGGCTTTTCACTCAAACACATTTTGCCCATTATAGCCCACTGTGTGAGTTGTGCCAAAAATCGGAAAATGACGGAAGATAGCGGACCTAATGGACTATCACATGTCATACTCAGTTTGTTCAGATATAGTTTTTGGTTCATACAATCCATTCAAAGGAAGATTACTAAGGCTTTTCACTCAAACACATTTTGCCCATTATAGCCCACTGTGTGAGTTGTGTCAAAAATTGGAAAGTGGTGGAAGATAGCGGACCTAATGGACTATCACGTGTCATACTCAGTTTGTTGAGATATAGTCTTTTGTCCATACAATCCATTCAAAGGAAAATTACTAAGGCATTTCACTCAAACACATTTTGCCCATTATAGCCCACTGTGTGAGTTGTGCCAAAAATCGGAAAATGATGGAAGATAGCGGACCTAATGGACTATCACATGTCATACTCAGTTTGTTCAGATATAGTTTTTGGTTCATACAATCCATTCAAAGGAAGATTACTAAGGCTTTTCACTCAAACACATTTTGCCCATTATAGCCCACTGTGTGAGTTGTGTCAAAAATTGGAAAGTGGTGGAAGATAGCGGACCTAATGGACTATCACGTGTCATACTCAAATTGTTCAGATATAGTCTTTTGTCCATACAATCCATTCAAAGGGGGATTACTAAGGCATTTCACTGAAACACATTTTGCCCATTATAGCCCACTGTGTGAGTTGTGCCAAAAATCGGAAAAATATGGAAGATAGCGGACCTAATGGACTATCACATGTCATACTCAGTTTGTTCAGATATAGTTTTTGGTCCATACAATCCATTCAAAGGAAGATTACTAAGGCATTTCACTCAAACACATTTTGCCCATTATACCCCACTGTGTGAGTTGTGCCAAAAATCGGAAAATGATGGAAGATAGTGGACCTAATGGACTATCACATGTCATACTCAGTTTGTTCAGATATAGTCTTTTGTCCATACAATCCATTCAAAGGAAGATTACTAAGGCTTTTCACTCAAACACATTTTGCCCATTATAGCCCACTGTGTGAGTTGTGCCAAAAATTGGAAAGTGGTGGAAGATAGCGGACCTAATGGACTATCACATGTCATACTCAGTTTGTTCCGATATAGTCTTTTGTCCATACAATCCATTCAAAGGGGGATTACTAAGGCATTTCACTCAAACACATTTTGCCCATTATAGCCCACTGTGTGAGTTGTGCCAAAAATTGGAAAGTGGTGGAAGATAGCGGACCTAATGGGCTATCACTAGTCATACTCAGTTTGTTCAGATATAGTTTTTTGTCCATACAATCCATTTAAAGGGAAATTACTAAGGCATTTCACTCAAACACATTTTGCCCATTACAGCCCACTGTGTGAGTTGTGCCAAAAATCGGAAAAAGATGGAAGATAGCGGACCTATTGGACTATCACATGTCATACTCAGTTTGTTCAGATATAGTTTTTGGTCCATACAATCCATTCAAAGGAAGATTACTAAGGCATTTCACTCAAACACATTTTGCCCATTATAGCCCACTGTGTGAGTTGTGCCAAAAATCGGAAAATGATGGAAGATAGCGGACCTAATGGACTATCACATGTCATACTCAGTTTGTTCAGATATAGTTTTTGTCCATACAATCCATTCAAAGGGAGATTACTAAGGCATTTCACTCAAACACATTTTGCCCATTATAGCCCACAGTGTGAGTTGTGCCAAAAATCGGAAAGTGATTTGACATAGTGGACCTAATGGACTATCACGTGTCATACTCAGTTTATTCAGAAATAGTTTTTGGTCCATACAATCCATTCAAAGGAAAATTATTAAGGCATTTCACTCAAACACATTTTGCCCATTATAGACCACTGTGTGAGTTGTGCCAAAAATCGGAAAATGATAGACGATAGCGGACCTAGTGGACTATCACGTGTCATACTCAGTTTATTCAGAAATAGTTTTTGGTCCATACAATCCATTCAAAGGAAGATTACTAAGGCTTTTCACTTAAAGACATTTTGCCCATTATAGCCCACTGTGTGAGTTGTGCCAAAAATCGGAAAGTGATTTTAGATAGCGGATCTAATGGACTATAACATGTCATACTCAGTTTGTTCAGATATAGTTTTTTGTTCATACAATCCATTCAAAGGAAGATTACTAAGGCATTTCACTCAAACACATTTTGCCCATTATAGCCCACCTTGTGAGTTGTGCCAAAATTCGGAAAGTGATTTAAGATAGCGGATCTAGTGGACTATCACATGTCATACTCAGTTTGTTCAGATATAGTCTTTTGGTCCATACAATCCATTCAAAGGAAAATTATTAAGGCATTTCACTCAAACACATTTTGCCCATTATAGACCACTGTGTGAATTGTGCCAAAATTCGGAAAGTGGTGGAAGATAGCGGACCGAATGGACTGTCACGTGTCGTACTCAGTTTGTTGAGATATAGTCTTTTGTCCATACAATCCATTCAAAGGAAGATTACTAAGGCATTTCACTCAAACACATTTTGCCCATTATAGCCCACTATGTGAGTTGTGCCAAAATTCGGAAAGTGATTTAAGATAGCGGATCTAATGGACTATCACATGTCATACTCAGTTTGTTGAGATATAGTCTTTTGTCCATACAATCCATTAAAAGGAAGACTACTGAGGCATTTCACTCAAACACATTTTGCCCATTATAGCCCACTGTGTGAGTTGTGCCAAAAATCGGAAAGTGATTTAAGATAGCGGATCTAGTGCACTATCACATGTCATACTCAGTTTGTTCAGATAGAGTCTTTTGTCCATACAATTCATTCAGAGGAAGATTACTAAGGCATTTCACTCAAACACATTTTGCCCATTATAGCCCACTGTGTGAATTGTGCCATAAATCGGAAAGTGATTTAAGATAGCGGACCTAATGGACTATCACATGTCATACTCAGTTTGTTCAGATATAGTCTTTTGTCCATACAATCCATTCAAAGGAAGATTACTAAGGCTTTTCACTCAAACACATTTTGCCCATTATAGCCCACTGTGTGAGTTGTGCCAAAAATTGGAAAGTGGTGGAAGATAGCGGACCTAATGGACTATCACATGTCATACTCAGTTTGTTCCGATATAGTCTTTTGTCCATACAATCCATTCAAAGGGGGATTACTAAGGCATTTCACTCAAACACATTTTGCCCATTATAGCCCACTGTGTGAGTTGTGCCAAAAATTGGAAAGTGGTGGAAGATAGCGGACCTAATGGGCTATCACTAGTCATACTCAGTTTGTTCAGATATAGTTTTTTGTCCATACAATCCATTTAAAGGGAAATTACTAAGGCATTTCACTCAAACACATTTTGCCCATTACAGCCCACTGTGTGAGTTGTGCCAAAAATCGGAAAAAGATGGAAGATAGCGGACCTATTGGACTATCACATGTCATACTCAGTTTGTTCAGATATAGTTTTTGGTCCATACAATCCATTCAAAGGAAGATTACTAAGGCATTTCACTCAAACACATTTTGCCCATTATAGCCCACTGTGTGAGTTGTGCCAAAAATCGGAAAATGATGGAAGATAGCGGACCTAATGGACTATCACATGTCATACTCAGTTTGTTCAGATATAGTTTTTGTCCATACAATCCATTCAAAGGGAGATTACTAAGGCATTTCACTCAAACACATTTTGCCCATTATAGCCCACAGTGTGAGTTGTGCCAAAAATCGGAAAGTGATTTGACATAGTGGACCTAATGGACTATCACGTGTCATACTCAGTTTATTCAGAAATAGTTTTTGGTCCATACAATCCATTCAAAGGAAAATTATTAAGGCATTTCACTCAAACACATTTTGCCCATTATAGACCACTGTGTGAGTTGTGCCAAAAATCGGAAAATGATAGACGATAGCGGACCTAGTGGACTATCACGTGTCATACTCAGTTTATTCAGAAATAGTTTTTGGTCCATACAATCCATTCAAAGGAAGATTACTAAGGCTTTTCACTTAAAGACATTTTGCCCATTATAGCCCACTGTGTGAGTTGTGCCAAAAATCGGAAAGTGATTTTAGATAGCGGATCTAATGGACTATAACATGTCATACTCAGTTTGTTCAGATATAGTTTTTTGTTCATACAATCCATTCAAAGGAAGATTACTAAGGCATTTCACTCAAACACATTTTGCCCATTATAGCCCACCTTGTGAGTTGTGCCAAAATTCGGAAAGTGATTTAAGATAGCGGATCTAGTGGACTATCACATGTCATACTCAGTTTGTTCAGATATAGTCTTTTGGTCCATACAATCCATTCAAAGGAAAATTATTAAGGCATTTCACTCAAACACATTTTGCCCATTATAGACCACTGTGTGAATTGTGCCAAAATTCGGAAAGTGATTTAAGATAGCGGATCTAGTGGACTATCACATGTCATACTCAGTTTGTTCAGATATAGTCTTTTGGTCTATACAATCCATTCAAAGGAAAACTATTAAGTCATTTCACTCAAACACATTTTGCGCATTATAGCCCACTGTGTGAGTTGTGCCAAAAATTGGAAAGTGGTGGAAGATAGCGGACCGAATGGACTGTCACGTGTCGTACTCAGTTTGTTGAGATATAGTCTTTTGTCCATACAATCCATTCAAAGGAAGATTACTAAGGCATTTCACTCAAACACATTTTGCCCATTATAGCCCACTATGTGAGTTGTGCCAAAATTCGGAAAGTGATTTAAGATAGCGGATCTAATGGACTATCACATGTCATACTCAGTTTGTTGAGATATAGTCTTTTGTCCATACAATCCATTAAAAGGAAGACTACTGAGGCATTTCACTCAAACACATTTTGCCCATTATAGCCCACTGTGTGAGTTGTGCCAAAAATCGGAAAGTGATTTAAGATAGCGGATCTAGTGCACTATCACATGTCATACTCAGTTTGTTCAGATAGAGTCTTTTGTCCATACAATTCATTCAGAGGAAGATTACTAAGGCATTTCACTCAAACACATTTTGCCCATTATAGCCCACTGTGTGAGTTGTGCCAAAAATCGGAAAATGATGGAAGATAGCGGACCTAATGGACTATCACATGTCATACTCAGTTTGTTCAGATATAGTTTTTTGTCCATACAATCCATTCAAAGGGAGATTACTAAGGCATTTCACTCAAACACATTTTGCCCATTATAGCCCACTGTGTGAGTTGTGCCAAAAATCGGAAAATGATGGAAGATAGTGGACCTAATGGACTATCACATGTCATACTCAGTTTGTTCAGATATAGTCTTTTGTCCATACAATCCATTCAAAGGAAGATTACTAAGGCATTTCACTCAAACACATTTTGCCCATTATAGCCCACCTTGTGAGTTGTGCCAAAATTCGGAAAGTGATTTAAGATAGCGGATCTAGTGGACTATCACATGTCATACTCAGTTTGTTCAGATAGAGTCTTTTGTCCATACAATTCATTCAGAGGAAGATTACTAAGGCATTTCACTCAAACACATTTTGCCCATTATACCCCACTGTGTGAGTTGTGCCAAAAATCGGAAAATGATGGAAGATAGTGGACCTAATGGACTATCACATGTCATACTCAGTTTGTTCAGATATAGTTTTTTGTCCATACAATCCATTCAAAGGAAGATTACTAAGGCATTTCACTCAAACACATTTTGCCCATTATACCCCACTGTGTGAGTTGTGCCAAAAATCGGAAAATGATGGAAGATAGTGGACCTAATGGACTATCACATGTCATACTCAGTTTGTTCAGATATAGTCTTTTGTCCATACAATCCATTCAAAGGAAGATTACTAAGGCTTTTCACTCAAACACATTTTGCCCATTATAGCCCACTGTGTGAGTTGTGCCAAAAATTGGAAAGTGGTGGAAGATAGCGGACCTAATGGACTATCACATGTCATACTCAGTTTGTTCAGATATAGTTTTTTGTCCATACAATCCATTCAAAGGGAGATTACTAAGGCATTTCACTCAAACACATTTTGCCCATTATAGCCCACTGTGTGAGTTGTGCCAAAAATCGGAAAGTGGTGGAAGATAGCGGACCGAATGGACTATCACGTGTCATACTCAGTTTGTTGAGATATAGTCTTTTGTCCACACAATCCATTCAAAGGAAGATTACTAAGGCATTTCACTCAAACACATTTGGCCCATTATAGCCCACTGTGTGAGTTGTGCCAAAAATCGGAAAATGATGGAAGATAGCGGACCTAATGGACTATCACATGTCATACTCAGTTTGTTCAGATATAGTTTTTTGTCCATACAATCCATTCAAAGGGAGATTACTAAGGCATTTCACTCAAACACATTTTGCCCATTATAGCCCACTGTGTGAGTTGTGCCAAAAATCGGAAAGTGGTGGAAGATAGCGGACCGAATGGACTATCACGTGTCATACTTAGTTTATTCAGAAATAGTTTTTGGTCCATACAATCCATTCGAAGGTAGATTACTAAGGCATTTCACTCAAACACATTTTGCCCATTATAGTGCACTGTGTGAGTTGTGCCAAAATGGACTATCACGTGTCATACTCAGTTTGTTCAGAAATAGTTTTTGGCCCATACAATCCATTCAAAGGTAGTTTACTAAGGCATTTCACTCAAAAACATTTTGCCCATTATAGCCCACTGTGTGAGTTGTGCCAAAAATCGGAAAATGATGGAGGATAGCGGACCTAATGGACTATAACGTGTTATACTCAGTTTATTCAGAAATAGTTTTTGGTCCATACAATCCATTCAAAGGAAGATTACTAAGGCATTTCACTCAAACACATTTTGCCCATTATAGCCCACTGTGTGAGTTGTGCCAAAAATCGGAAAATGATGGAAGATAGCGGACCTAATGGACTATCACATGTCATACTCAGTTTGTTCAGATATAGTTTTTGGTTCATACAATCCATTCAAAGGAAGATTACTAAGGCTTTTCACTCAAACACATTTTGCCCATTATAGCCCACTGTGTGAGTTGTGCCAAAAATCGGAAAATGACGGAAGATAGCGGACCTAATGGACTATCACATGTCATACTCAGTTTGTTCAGATATAGTTTTTGGTTCATACAATCCATTCAAAGGAAGATTACTAAGGCTTTTCACTCAAACACATTTTGCCCATTATAGCCCACTGTGTGAGTTGTGTCAAAAATTGGAAAGTGGTGGAAGATAGCGGACCTAATGGACTATCACGTGTCATACTCAGTTTGTTGAGATATAGTCTTTTGTCCATACAATCCATTCAAAGGAAAATTACTAAGGCATTTCACTCAAACACATTTTGCCCATTATAGCCCACTGTGTGAGTTGTGCCAAAAATCGGAAAATGATGGAAGATAGCGGACCTAATGGACTATCACATGTCATACTCAGTTTGTTCAGATATAGTTTTTGGTTCATACAATCCATTCAAAGGAAGATTACTAAGGCTTTTCACTCAAACACATTTTGCCCATTATAGCCCACTGTGTGAGTTGTGTCAAAAATTGGAAAGTGGTGGAAGATAGCGGACCTAATGGACTATCACGTGTCATACTCAAATTGTTCAGATATAGTCTTTTGTCCATACAATCCATTCAAAGGGGGATTACTAAGGCATTTCACTGAAACACATTTTGCCCATTATAGCCCACTGTGTGAGTTGTGCCAAAAATCGGAAAAATATGGAAGATAGCGGACCTAATGGACTATCACATGTCATACTCAGTTTGTTCAGATATAGTTTTTGGTCCATACAATCCATTCAAAGGAAGATTACTAAGGCATTTCACTCAAACACATTTTGCCCATTATACCCCACTGTGTGAGTTGTGCCAAAAATCGGAAAATGATGGAAGATAGTGGACCTAATGGACTATCACATGTCATACTCAGTTTGTTCAGATATAGTCTTTTGTCCATACAATCCATTCAAAGGAAGATTACTAAGGCTTTTCACTCAAACACATTTTGCCCATTATAGCCCACTGTGTGAGTTGTGCCAAAAATTGGAAAGTGGTGGAAGATAGCGGACCTAATGGACTATCACATGTCATACTCAGTTTGTTCCGATATAGTCTTTTGTCCATACAATCCATTCAAAGGGGGATTACTAAGGCATTTCACTCAAACACATTTTGCCCATTATAGCCCACTGTGTGAGTTGTGCCAAAAATTGGAAAGTGGTGGAAGATAGCGGACCTAATGGGCTATCACTAGTCATACTCAGTTTGTTCAGATATAGTTTTTTGTCCATACAATCCATTTAAAGGGAAATTACTAAGGCATTTCACTCAAACACATTTTGCCCATTACAGCCCACTGTGTGAGTTGTGCCAAAAATCGGAAAAAGATGGAAGATAGCGGACCTATTGGACTATCACATGTCATACTCAGTTTGTTCAGATATAGTTTTTGGTCCATACAATCCATTCAAAGGAAGATTACTAAGGCATTTCACTCAAACACATTTTGCCCATTATAGCCCACTGTGTGAGTTGTGCCAAAAATCGGAAAATGATGGAAGATAGCGGACCTAATGGACTATCACATGTCATACTCAGTTTGTTCAGATATAGTTTTTGTCCATACAATCCATTCAAAGGGAGATTACTAAGGCATTTCACTCAAACACATTTTGCCCATTATAGCCCACAGTGTGAGTTGTGCCAAAAATCGGAAAGTGATTTGACATAGTGGACCTAATGGACTATCACGTGTCATACTCAGTTTATTCAGAAATAGTTTTTGGTCCATACAATCCATTCAAAGGAAAATTATTAAGGCATTTCACTCAAACACATTTTGCCCATTATAGACCACTGTGTGAGTTGTGCCAAAAATCGGAAAATGATAGACGATAGCGGACCTAGTGGACTATCACGTGTCATACTCAGTTTATTCAGAAATAGTTTTTGGTCCATACAATCCATTCAAAGGAAGATTACTAAGGCTTTTCACTTAAAGACATTTTGCCCATTATAGCCCACTGTGTGAGTTGTGCCAAAAATCGGAAAGTGATTTTAGATAGCGGATCTAATGGACTATAACATGTCATACTCAGTTTGTTCAGATATAGTTTTTTGTTCATACAATCCATTCAAAGGAAGATTACTAAGGCATTTCACTCAAACACATTTTGCCCATTATAGCCCACCTTGTGAGTTGTGCCAAAATTCGGAAAGTGATTTAAGATAGCGGATCTAGTGGACTATCACATGTCATACTCAGTTTGTTCAGATATAGTCTTTTGGTCCATACAATCCATTCAAAGGAAAATTATTAAGGCATTTCACTCAAACACATTTTGCCCATTATAGACCACTGTGTGAATTGTGCCAAAATTCGGAAAGTGATTTAAGATAGCGGATCTAGTGGACTATCACATGTCATACTCAGTTTGTTCAGATATAGTCTTTTGGTCTATACAATCCATTCAAAGGAAAACTATTAAGTCATTTCACTCAAACACATTTTGCGCATTATAGCCCACTGTGTGAGTTGTGCCAAAAATTGGAAAGTGGTGGAAGATAGCGGACCGAATGGACTGTCACGTGTCGTACTCAGTTTGTTGAGATATAGTCTTTTGTCCATACAATCCATTCAAAGGAAGATTACTAAGGCATTTCACTCAAACACATTTTGCCCATTATAGCCCACTATGTGAGTTGTGCCAAAATTCGGAAAGTGATTTAAGATAGCGGATCTAATGGACTATCACATGTCATACTCAGTTTGTTGAGATATAGTCTTTTGTCCATACAATCCATTAAAAGGAAGACTACTGAGGCATTTCACTCAAACACATTTTGCCCATTATAGCCCACTGTGTGAGTTGTGCCAAAAATCGGAAAGTGATTTAAGATAGCGGATCTAGTGCACTATCACATGTCATACTCAGTTTGTTCAGATAGAGTCTTTTGTCCATACAATTCATTCAGAGGAAGATTACTAAGGCATTTCACTCAAACACATTTTGCCCATTATAGCCCACTGTGTGAATTGTGCCATAAATCGGAAAGTGATTTAAGATAGCGGACCTAATGGACTATCACATGTCATACTCAGTTTGTTCAGATATAGTCTTTTGTCCATACAATCCATTCAAAGGAAGATTACTAAGGCTTTTCACTCAAACACATTTTGCCCATTATAGCCCACTGTGTGAGTTGTGCCAAAAATTGGAAAGTGGTGGAAGATAGCGGACCTAATGGACTATCACATGTCATACTCAGTTTGTTCCGATATAGTCTTTTGTCCATACAATCCATTCAAAGGGGGATTACTAAGGCATTTCACTCAAACACATTTTGCCCATTATAGCCCACTGTGTGAGTTGTGCCAAAAATTGGAAAGTGGTGGAAGATAGCGGACCTAATGGGCTATCACTAGTCATACTCAGTTTGTTCAGATATAGTTTTTTGTCCATACAATCCATTTAAAGGGAAATTACTAAGGCATTTCACTCAAACACATTTTGCCCATTACAGCCCACTGTGTGAGTTGTGCCAAAAATCGGAAAAAGATGGAAGATAGCGGACCTATTGGACTATCACATGTCATACTCAGTTTGTTCAGATATAGTTTTTGGTCCATACAATCCATTCAAAGGAAGATTACTAAGGCATTTCACTCAAACACATTTTGCCCATTATAGCCCACTGTGTGAGTTGTGCCAAAAATCGGAAAATGATGGAAGATAGCGGACCTAATGGACTATCACATGTCATACTCAGTTTGTTCAGATATAGTTTTTGTCCATACAATCCATTCAAAGGGAGATTACTAAGGCATTTCACTCAAACACATTTTGCCCATTATAGCCCACAGTGTGAGTTGTGCCAAAAATCGGAAAGTGATTTGACATAGTGGACCTAATGGACTATCACGTGTCATACTCAGTTTATTCAGAAATAGTTTTTGGTCCATACAATCCATTCAAAGGAAAATTATTAAGGCATTTCACTCAAACACATTTTGCCCATTATAGACCACTGTGTGAGTTGTGCCAAAAATCGGAAAATGATAGACGATAGCGGACCTAGTGGACTATCACGTGTCATACTCAGTTTATTCAGAAATAGTTTTTGGTCCATACAATCCATTCAAAGGAAGATTACTAAGGCTTTTCACTTAAAGACAT
Organism: Metopia argyrocephala; assembly: GCA_963576795.1. Lineage (NCBI taxonomy): Eukaryota > Metazoa > Arthropoda > Insecta > Diptera > Sarcophagidae > Metopia > Metopia argyrocephala. The sequence goes on from OY756210.1 coordinate 87,854,883, forward strand.
TTTGCCCATTATAGCCCACTGTGTGAGTTGTGCCAAAAATCGGAAAGTGATTTTAGATAGCGGATCTAATGGACTATAACATGTCATACTCAGTTTGTTCAGATATAGTTTTTTGTTCATACAATCCATTCAAAGGAAGATTACTAAGGCATTTCACTCAAACACATTTTGCCCATTATAGCCCACCTTGTGAGTTGTGCCAAAATTCGGAAAGTGATTTAAGATAGCGGATCTAGTGGACTATCACATGTCATACTCAGTTTGTTCAGATATAGTCTTTTGGTCCATACAATCCATTCAAAGGAAAATTATTAAGGCATTTCACTCAAACACATTTTGCCCATTATAGACCACTGTGTGAATTGTGCCAAAATTCGGAAAGTGATTTAAGATAGCGGATCTAGTGGACTATCACATGTCATACTCAGTTTGTTCAGATATAGTCTTTTGGTCTATACAATCCATTCAAAGGAAAACTATTAAGTCATTTCACTCAAACACATTTTGCGCATTATAGCCCACTGTGTGAGTTGTGCCAAAAATTGGAAAGTGGTGGAAGATAGCGGACCGAATGGACTGTCACGTGTCGTACTCAGTTTGTTGAGATATAGTCTTTTGTCCATACAATCCATTCAAAGGAAGATTACTAAGGCATTTCACTCAAACACATTTTGCCCATTATAGCCCACTATGTGAGTTGTGCCAAAATTCGGAAAGTGATTTAAGATAGCGGATCTAATGGACTATCACATGTCATACTCAGTTTGTTGAGATATAGTCTTTTGTCCATACAATCCATTAAAAGGAAGACTACTGAGGCATTTCACTCAAACACATTTTGCCCATTATAGCCCACTGTGTGAGTTGTGCCAAAAATCGGAAAGTGATTTAAGATAGCGGATCTAGTGCACTATCACATGTCATACTCAGTTTGTTCAGATAGAGTCTTTTGTCCATACAATTCATTCAGAGGAAGATTACTAAGGCATTTCACTCAAACACATTTTGCCCATTATAGCCCACTGTGTGAGTTGTGCCAAAAATCGGAAAATGATGGAAGATAGCGGACCTAATGGACTATCACATGTCATACTCAGTTTGTTCAGATATAGTTTTTTGTCCATACAATCCATTCAAAGGGAGATTACTAAGGCATTTCACTCAAACACATTTTGCCCATTATAGCCCACTGTGTGAGTTGTGCCAAAAATCGGAAAGTGGTGGAAGATAGCGGACCGAATGGACTATCACGTGTCATACTCAGTTTGTTGAGATATAGTCTTTTGTCCACACAATCCATTCAAAGGAAGATTACTAAGGCATTTCACTCAAACACATTTGGCCCATTATAGCCCACTGTGTGAGTTGTGCCAAAAATCGGAAAGTGGTAGAAGATAGCGGACCTAATGAACTATCACGTGTTATACTCAGTTTGTTGAGATATAGTCTTTTGTCCATACAATCCATTCAAAGGAAGATTACTAAGGCATTTCACTCAAACACATTTTGCCCATTATAGCCCACTGTGTGAGTTGTGCCAAAAATCGGAAAGTGGTGGAAGATAGCGGCTCTAATGGACTATCACGTGTCATACTTAGTTTGTTCAGATATAGTTTTTTGTCCATACAATCCATTCAAAGGAAGATTACTAAGGCATTTCACTCAAACACATTTTGCCCATTATAGCCCACTGTGTGAGTTGTGCCAAAAACTGGAAAGTGGTAGAAGATAGCGGACCTAATGAACTATCACGTGTTATACTCAGTTTGTTGAGATATAGTCTTTTGTCCATACAATCCATTCAAAGGAAGATTACTAAGGCATTTCACTCAAACACATTTTGCCCATTATAGCCCACTGTGTGAGTTGTGCCAAAAATCGGAAAGTGATTTCAGATAGCGGACCTAATGGGCTATAACATGTCATACTCAGTTTGTTCAGATATAGTTTTTTGTCCATACAATCCACTCAAGGGAAAATTACTAAGGCAGTTCACTCAAACACATTTTGCCCATTATAGCCCACTGTGTGAGTTGTGCCAAAAATTGGAAAGTGGTGGAAGATAGCGGACCGAATGGACTATAACATGTCATACTCAGTTTGTTCAGATATAGTTTTTTGTCCATACAATCCATTCAAAGGGAGATTACTAAGGCATTTCACTCAAACACATTTTGCCCATTATAGCCCACTGTGTGAGTTGTGCCAAAAATTGGAAAGTGGTGGAAGATAGCGGACCGAATGGACTATCACGTGTCATACTCAGTTTGTTGAGATATAGTCTTTTGTCCATACAATCCATTCAAAGGGAGATTACTAAGGCATTTCACTCAAACACATTTTGCCCATTATAGCCCACCTTGTGAGTTGTGCCAAAATTCGGAAAGTGATTTAAGATAGCGGATCTAGTGGACTATCACATGTCATACTCAGTTTGTTCAGATATAGTCTTTTGGTCCATACAATCCATTCAAAGGAAAATTATTAAGGCATTTCACTCAAACACATTTTGCCCATTATAGACCACTGTGTGAATTGTGCCAAAATTCGGAAAGTGATTTAAGATAGCGGATCTAGTGGACTATCACATGTCATACTCAGTTTGTTCAGATATAGTCTTTTGGTCCATACAATCCATTCAAAGGAAAACTATTAAGTCATTTCACTCAAACACATTTTGCGCATTATAGCCCACTGTGTGAGTTGTGCCAAAAATTGGAAAGTGGTGGAAGATAGCGGACCGAATGGACTGTCACGTGTCGTACTCAGTTTGTTGAGATATAGTCTTTTGTCCATACAATCCATTCAAAGGAAGATTACTAAGGCATTTCACTCAAACACATTTTGCCCATTATAGCCCACTATGTGAGTTGTGCCAAAATTCGGAAAGTGATTTAAGATAGCGGATCTAATGGACTATCACATGTCATACTCAGTTTGTTGAGATATAGTCTTTTGTCCATACAATCCATTAAAAGGAAGACTACTGAGGCATTTCACTCAAACACATTTTGCCCATTATAGCCCACTGTGTGAGTTGTGCCAAAAATCGGAAAGTGATTTAAGATAGCGGATCTAGTGGACTATCACATGTCATACTCAGTTTGTTCAGATAGAGTCTTTTGTCCATACAATTCATTCAGAGGAAGATTACTAAGGCATTTCACTCAAACACATTTTGCCCATTATAGCCCACTGTGTGAGTTGTGCCAAAAATCGGAAAATGATGGAAGATAGCGGACTTAATGGACTATCACATGTCATACTCAGTTTGTTCAGATATAGTTTTTTGTCCATACAATCCATTCAAAGGGAGATTACTAAGGCATTTCACTCAAACACATTTTGCCCATTATAGCCCACTGTGTGAGTTGTGCCAAAAATCGGAAAGGGGTGGAAGATAGCGGACCGAATGGACTATCACGTGTCATACTCAGTTTGTTGAGATATAGTCTTTTGTCCATACAATCCATTCAAAGGAAAATTACTAAGGCATTTCACTCAAACACATTTGGCCCATTATAGCCCACTGTGTGAGTTGTGCCAAAAATCGGAAAGTGACTTAAGATAGCGGCTCTAATGGACTATCACGTGTCATACTTAGTTTGTTCAGATATAGTTTTTTGTCCATACAATCCATTCAAAGGAAGATTACTAAGGCATTTCACTCAAACACATTTTGCCCATTATAGCCCACTGTGTGAGTTGTGCCAAAAACTGGAAAGTGGTAGAAGATAGCGGACCGAATGAACTATCACGTGTCATACTCAGTTTGTTGAGATATAGTCTTTTGTCCATACAATCCATTCAAAGGAAGATTACTAAGGCATTTCACTCAAACACATTTTGCCCATTATAGCCCACTGTGTGAGTTGTGCCAAAAATCGGAAAGTGATTTCAGATAGCGGACCTAATGGGCTATAACATGTCATACTCAGTTTGTTCAGATATAGTTTTTTGTCCATACAATCCACTCAAGGGAAAATTACTAAGGCAGTTCACTCAAACACATTTTGCCCATTATAGCCCACTGTGTGAGTTGTGCCAAAAATTGGAAAGTGGTGGAAGATAGCGGACCGAATGGACTATCACGTGTCATACTCAGTTTGTTGAGATATAGTCTTTTGTCCATACAATCCATTCAAAGGAAGATTACTAAGGCATTTCACTCAAAGACATTTTGCCCATTATAGCCCACTGTGTGAGTTGTGCCAAACATCGGAAAGTGATTTAAGATAGCGGATCTAATGTACTATCACATGTCATACTCAGTTTGTTCAGATATAGTTTTTTGTCCATACAATCCATTCAAAGGGAGATTACTAAGGCATTTCACTCAAACACATTTTGCCCATTATAGCCCACTGTGTGAGTTGTGCCAAAAATTGGAAAGTGGTGGAAGATAGCGGACCGAATGGACTATCACGTGTCATACTCAGTTTGTTGAGATATAGTCTTTTGTCCATACAATCCATTCAAAGGGAGATTACTAAGGCATTTCACTCAAACACATTTTGCCCATTATAGCCCACCTTGTGAGTTGTGCCAAAATTCGGAAAGTGATTTAAGATAGCGTATCTAGTGGACTATCACATGTCATACTCAGTTTGTTCAGATATAGTCTTTTGGTCCATACAATCCATTCAAAGGAAAATTATTAAGGCATTTCACTCAAACACATTTTGCCCATTATAGCCCACCTTGTGAGTTGTGCCAAAATTCGGAAAGTGATTTAAGATAGCGTATCTAGTGGACTATCACATGTCATACTCAGTTTGTTCAGATATAGTCTTTTGGTCCATACAATCCATTCAAAGGAAAATTATTAAGGCATTTCACTCAAACACATTTTGCCCATTATAGCCCACCTTGTGAGTTGTGCCAAAATTCGGAAAGTGATTTAAGATAGCGGATCTAGTGGACTATCACATGTCATACTCAGTTTGTTCAGATATAGTCTTTTGGTCCATACAATCCATTCAAAGGAAAATTATTAAGGCATTTCACTCAAACACATTTTGCCCATTATAGCCCACTGTGTGAGTTGTGCCAAAAATTGGAAAGTGGTGGAAGATAGCGGACCGAATGGACTATCACGTGTCATACTCAGTTTGTTGAGATATAGTCTTTTGTCCATACAATCCATTCAAAGGAAGATTACTAAGGCATTTCACTCAAACACATTTTGCCCATTATAGCCCACTGTGTGAGTTGTGCCAAACATCGGAAAGTGATTTAAGATAGCGGATCTAATGTACTATCACATGTCATACTCAGTTTGTTCAGATATAGTTTTTTGTCCATACAATCCATTCAAAGGGAGATTACTAAGGCATTTCACTCAAACACATTTTGCCCATTATAGCCCACTGTGTGAGTTGTGCCAAAAATTGGAAAGTGGTGGAAGATAGCGGACCGAATGGACTATCACGTGTCATACTCAGTTTGTTGAGATATAGTCTTTTGTCCATACAATCCATTCAAAGGAAAATTATTAAGGCATTTCACTCAAACACATTTTGCCCATTATAGCCCACCTTGTGAGTTGTGCCAAAATTCGGAAAGTGATTTCAGATAGCGGACCTAATGGGCTATAACATGTCATACTCAGTTTGTTCAGATATAGTTTTTTGTCCATACAATCCACTCAAGGGAAAATTACTAAGGCAGTTCACTCAAACACATTTTGCCCATTATAGCCCACTGTGTGAGTTGTGCCAAAAATTGGAAAGTGGTGGAAGATAGCGGACCGAATGGACTATCACGTGTCATACTCAGTTTGTTGAGATATAGTCTTTTGTCCATACAATCCATTCAAAGGAAGATTACTAAGGCATTTCACTCAAAGACATTTTGCCCATTATAGCCCACTGTGTGAGTTGTGCCAAACATCGGAAAGTGATTTAAGATAGCGGATCTAATGTACTATCACATGTCATACTCAGTTTGTTCAGATATAGTTTTTTGTCCATACAATCCATTCAAAGGGAGATTACTAAGGCATTTCACTCAAACACATTTTGCCCATTATAGCCCACTGTGTGAGTTGTGCCAAAAATTGGAAAGTGGTGGAAGATAGCGGACCGAATGGACTATCACGTGTCATACTCAGTTTGTTGAGATATAGTCTTTTGTCCATACAATCCATTCAAAGGGAGATTACTAAGGCATTTCACTCAAACACATTTTGCCCATTATAGCCCACCTTGTGAGTTGTGCCAAAATTCGGAAAGTGATTTAAGATAGCGGATCTAGTGGACTATCACATGTCATACTCAGTTTGTTGAGATATAGTCTTTTGTCCATACAATCCATTAAAAGGAAGACTACTGAGGCATTTCACTCAAACACATTTTGCCCATTATAGCCCACTGTGTGAGTTGTGCCAAAAATCGGAAAGTGATTTAAGATAGCGGATCTAGTGGACTATCACATGTCATACTCAGTTTGTTCAGATAGAGTCTTTTGTCCATACAATTCATTCAGAGGAAGATTACTAAGGCATTTCACTCAAACACATTTTGCCCCATATAGCCCACTGTGTGAGTTGTGCCAAAAATCGGAAAATGATGGAAGATAGCGGACCTAATGGACTATCACATGTCATACTCAGTTTGTTCAGATATAGTTTTTTGTCCATACAATCCATTCAAAGGGAGATTACTAAGGCATTTCACTCAAACACATTTTGCCCATTATAGCCCACTGTGTGAGTTGTGCCAAAAATCGGAAAGTGGTGGAAGATAGCGGACCGAATGGACTATCACGTGTCATACTCAGTTTGTTGAGATATAGTCTTTTGTCCATACAATCCATTCAAAGGAAGATTACTAAGGCATTTCACTCAAACACATTTGGCCCATTATAGCCCACTGTGTGAGTTGTGCCAAAAATCGGAAAGTGACTTAAGATAGCGGCTCTAATGGACTATCACGTGTCATACTCAGTTTGTTCAGATATAGTTTTTTGTCCATACAATCCATTCAAAGGAAGATTACTAAGGCATTTCACTCATACACATTTTGCCCATTATAGCCCACTGTGTGAGTTGTGCCAAAAACTGGAAAGTGGTAGAAGATAGCGGACCGAATGAACTATCGTGTGTCATACTCAGTTTGTTGAGATATAGTCTTTTGTCCATACAATCCATTCAAAGGAAGATTACTAAGGCATTTCACTCAAACACATTTTGCCCATTATAGCCCACTGTGTGAGTTGTGCCAAAAATCGGAAAGTGATTTCAGATAGCGGACCTAATGGGCTATAACATGTCATACTCAGTTTGTTCAGATATAGTTTTTTGTCCATACAATCCACTCAAGGGAAAATTACTAAGGCATTTCACTCAAACACATTTTGCCCATTATAGCCCACTGTGTGAGTTGTGCCAAAAATTGGAAAGTGGTGGAAGATAGCGGACCGAATGGACTATCACGTGTCTTACTCAGTTTGTTGAGATATAGTCTTTTGTCCATACAATCCATTCAAAGGAAGATTACTAAGGCATTTCACTCAAAGACATTTTGCCCATTATAGCCCACTGTGTGAGTTGTGCCAAACATCGGAAAGTGATTTAAGATAGCGGATCTAATGTACTATCACATGTCTCAGTTTGTTCAGATATAGTTTTTTGTCCATACAATCCATTCAAAGGGAGATTACTAAGGCATTTCACTCAAACACATTTTGCCCATTATAGCCCACTGTGTGAGTTGTGCCAAAAATTGGAAAGTGGTAGAAGATAGCGGACCGAATGGACTATCACGTGTCATACTCAGTTTGTTGAGATATAGTCTTTTGTCCATACAATCCATTCAAAGGAAGATTACTAAGGCATTTCACTCAAAGACATTTTGCCCATTATAGCCCACTGTGTGAGTTGTGCCAAACATCGGAAAGTGATTTAAGATAGCGGATCTAATGTACTATCACATGTCTCAGTTTGTTCAGATATAGTTTTTTGTCCATACAATCCATTCAAAGGGAGATTACTAAGGCATTTCACTCAAACACATTTTGCCCATTATAGCCCACTGTGTGAGTTGTGCCAAAAATCGGAAAGTGATTTCTGATAGCGGACCTAATGGACTATAACATGTCATACTCAGTTTGTTCAGATATAGTTTTTTGTCCATACAATCCATTCAAAGGAAGATTACTAAGGCATTTCACTCAAACACATTTTGCCCATTATAGCCCACTGTGTGAGTTGTGCCAAAAACTGGAAAGTGGTAGAAGATAGCGGACCGAATGGACTATCACGTGTCTTACTCAGTTTGTTGAGATATAGTCTTTTGTCCATACAATCCATTCAAAGGAAGATTACTAAGGCATTTCACTCAAAGACATTTTGCCCATTATAGCCCACTGTGTGAGTTGTGCCAAACATCGGAAAGTGATTTAAGATAGCGGATCTAATGTACTATCACATGTCTCAGTTTGTTCAGATATAGTTTTTTGTCCATACAATCCATTCAAAGGGAGATTACTAAGGCATTTCACTCAAACACATTTTGCCCATTATAGCCCACTGTGTGAGTTGTGCCAAAAATTGGAAAGTGGTAGAAGATAGCGGACCGAATGGACTATCACGTGTCATACTCAGTTTGTTGAGATATAGTCTTTTGTCCATACAATCCATTCAAAGGAAAATTATTAAGTCATTTCACTCAAACACATTTTGCCCATTATAGCCCACTGTGTGAGTTGTGCCAAAAATTGGAAAGTGGTGGAAGATAGCGGACCGAATGGACTATCACGTGTCATACTCAGTTTGTTGAGATATAGTCTTTTGTCCATACAATCCATTCAAAGGAAGATTACTAAGGCATTTCACTCAAACACATTTTGCCCATTATAGCCCACTGTGTGAGTTGTGCCAAAAATCGGAAAGTGACTTAAGATAGCGGATCTAATGTACTATCACATGTCATACTCAGTTTGTTCAGATATAGTTTTTTGTCCATACAATCCATTCAAAGGAAGATTACTAAGGCATTTCACTCAAACACATTTTGCCCATTATAGCCCACTGTGTGAGTTGTGCCAAAAATCGGAAAATGATGGAAGATAGCAGACCTAATGGACTATCACATGTCATACTCAGTTTGTTCAGATATAGTCTTTTGGTCCATACAATCCATTCAAAGGAAAATTATTAAGTCATTTCACTCAAACACATTTTGCCCATTATAGCCCACTGTGTGAGTTGTGCCAAAAATCAGAAAGTGGTGGAAGATAGCGAACCGAATGGACTATCACGTGTCATACTCAGTTTGTTGAGATATAGTCTTTTGTCCATACAATCCATTCAAAGGAAGATTAGTAAGGCATTTCACTCAAACACATTTTGCCCATTATAGCCCACTGTGTGAGTTGTGCCAAAAATTGGAAAGTGGTAGAAGATAGCGGACCGAATGGACTATCACGTGTCATACTCAGTTTGTTGAGATATAGTCTTTCGTCCATACAATCCATTCAAAGGAAAATTATTAAGTCATTTCACTCAAACACATTTTGCCCATTATAGCCCACTGTGTGAGTTGTGCCAAAAATCAGAAAGTGGTGGAAGATAGCGAACCGAATGGACTATCACGTGTCATACTCAGTTTGTTGAGATATAGTCTTTTGTCCATACAATCCATTCAAAGGAAGATTACTAAGGCATTTCACTCAAACACATTTTGCCCATTATAGCCCACTGTGTGAGTTGTGCCAAAAATTGGAAAGTGGTAGAAGATAGCGGACCGAATGGACTATCACGTGTCATACTCAGTTTGTTGAGATATAGTCTTTTGTCCATACAATCCATTCAAAGGAAAATTATTAAGTCATTTCACTCAAACACATTTTGCCCATTATAGCCCACTGTGTGAGTTGTGCCAAAAATCGGAAAGTGGTGGAAGATAACGGACCGAATGGACTATCACGTGTCATACTCAGTGTGTTGAGATATAGTCTTTTGTCCATACAATCCATTCAAAGGAAAATTACTAAGGCATTTCACTCAAACACATTTTGCCCATTATAGCCCACTGTGTGAGTTGTGCCAAAAATTGGAAAGTGGTGGAAGATAGCGGACCGAATGGACTATCACGTGTCATACTCAGTTTGTTGAGATATAGTCTTTTGTCCATACAATCCATTCAAAGGAAGATTACTAAGGCATTTCACTCAAACACATTTTGCCCATTATAGCCCACTGTGTGAGTTGTGCCAAAAATCGGAAAGTGATTTCAGATAGCGGACCTAATGGACTATCACATGTCAGACTCAGTTTGTTCAGATATAGTTTTTTGTCCATACAATCCATTCAAAGGGAGATTACTAAGGCATTTCACTCAAACACATTTTGCCCATTATAGCCCACTGTGTAAGTTGTGGCAAAAATTGGAAAGTGGTGGAAGATAGCGGACCTAATGGACTATCACGTGTCATACTCAGTTTGTTGAGATATAGTCTTTTGTCCATACAATCCATTAAAAGGTGGACTACTAAGGCATTTCACTCAAACACATTTTGCCCATTATAGCCCACTGTGTGAGTTGTGCCAAAAATCGGAAAATGATGGAAGATAGCAGACCTAATGAACTATCACATGTCATACTCAGTTTGTTCAGATATAGTCTTTTGGTCCATACAATCCATTCAAAGGAAGATTACTAAGGCATTTCACTCAAACACATTTTGCCCATTATAGCCCACTGTGTGAGTTGTGCCAAAAATTGGAAAGTGGTAGAAGATAGCGGACCTAATGGGCTATCACGTGTCATACTCAGTTTGTTGAGATATAGTCTTTTGTCCATACAATCCATTCAAAGGAAGATTACTAAGGCATTTCACTCAAACACATTTTGCCCATTATAGCCCACTGTGTGAGTTGTGCCAAAAATCGGAAAGTGGTGGAAGATAGCGGACCGAATGGACTATCACGTGTCATACTCAGTTTGTTGAGATATAGTCTTTTGTCCATACAATCCATTCAAAGGAAGATTACTAAGGCATTTCACTCAAACACATTTTGCCCATTATAGCCCACTGTGTGAGTTGTGCCAAAAATTGGAAAGTGGTAGAAGATAGCGGACCTAATGGACTATCACGTGTCATACTCAGTTTGTTGAGATATAGTCTTTTGTCCATACAATCCATTCAAAGGAAGATTACCAAGGCATTTCACTCAAACACATTTTGCCCATTGTAGCCCACTGTGCGAGCTGTGCCAAAAATTGGAAAGTGGTAGAAGATAGCGGACCGAATGGACTATCACGTGTCATATTCAGTTTGTTGAGATATAGTCTTTTGTCCATACAATCCATTCAAAGGAAGATTACTAAGGCATTTCACTCAAACACATTTTGCCCATTATAGCCCACTGTGTGAGTTGTGCCAAAAATCGGAAAGTGATTTAAGATAGCGAATCTAATGGACTATCACATGTCATACTCAGTTTGTTCAGATATAGTTTTTTGTCCATACAATCCATTCAAAGGAAGATTACTAAGGCATTTCACTCAAACACATTTTGCCCATTATAGCCCACTGTGTGAGTTGTGCCAAAAATTGGAACGTGGTGGAAGATAGCGGACCGAATGGACTATCACGTGTCATACTCAGTTTGTTGAGATATAGTTTTTTGTCCATACAATCCATTCAAAGGAAGATTACCAAGGCATTTCACTCAAACACATTTTGCCCATTATAGCCCACTGTGCGAGTTGTGCCAAAAATCGGAAAGTGATTTCAGATAGCGGACCTAATGGACTATAACATTTCATACTCAATTTGTTCAGATATAGTTTTTTGTCCATACAATCCATTCAAAGGAAGATTACTAAGGCATTTCAGTCAAACACATTTTGCCCATTATAGCCCACTGTGTGAGTTGTGCCAAAAATTAGAAAGTGGTGGAAGATAGCGAACCGAATGGACTATCCCGTGTCATACTCAGTTTGTTGAGATATAGTCTTTTGTCCATACAATCCATTCAAAGGAAGATTACTAAGGCATTTCACTCAAACACATTTTGCCCATTATAGCCCACTGTGTGAATTGTGCCATAAATCGGAAAGTGATTTAAGATAGCGGATCTAATGGACTATCACGTGTCATACCCAGTTTATTCAGAAATAGTTTTTGGTCTATACAATCCATTCAAAGGAAGGTTACTAAGGCATTTCACTCAAACACATTTTGCCCATTATAGCCCACTGTGTGAGTTGTGCCAAAAATCGGAAAATGATGGACGATAGCGGACCTAATGGACTATCACGTGTTAGACTCAGTTTATTCAGAAATAGTGTTTGGTCCATACAATCCATTCAAAGGAAGATTACTAAGGCATTTCACTCAAACACATTTTGCCCATTATAGCCCACTGTGTGAGTTGTGCCAAAAATCGGAAAATGATGGAAGATAGCAGACCTAATGGACTATCACATGTCATACTCAGTTTGTTCAGATATAGTCTTTTGGTCCATACAATCCATTCAAAGGAAAATTATTAAGTCATTTCACTCAAACACATTTTGCCCATTATAGCCCACTGTGTGAGTTGTGCCAAAAATCGGAAAGTGGTGGAAGATAGCGGATCTAGTGGACTATCACATGTCATACTCAGTTTGTTCAGATATAGTCTTTTGGTCCATACAATCCATTCAAAGGAAAATTATAAAGGCATTTCACTCAAACACATTTTGCCCATTATAGAACACTGTGTGAATTGTGCCATAAATCGGAAAGTGATTTAAGATAGCGGACCTAATGGACTATCACATGTCATACTCAGTTTGTTCAGATATAGTCTTTTGTCCATACAATTCATTCAGAGGAAGATTACTAAGGCATTTCACTCAAACACATTTTGCCCATTATAGCCCACTGTGTGAGTTGTGCCGAAAATCGGAAAATGATGGAAGATAGCGGACCTAATGGACTATCACATGTCATACTTAGTTTGTTCAGATATAGTCTTTTGGTCCATACAATCCATTCAAAGGAAAACTATTAAGTCATTTCACTCAAACACATTTTGCCCATTATAGCCCACTGTGTGAGTTGTGCCAAAAATTGGAAAGTGGTGGAAGATAGCGGACCGAATGGACTATCACGTGTCGTACTCAGTTTGTTGAGATATAGTCTTTTGTCCATACAATCCATTCAAAGGAAAATTACTAAGGCATTTCACTCAAACACATTTTGCCCATTATAGCCCACTGTGTGAGTTGTGCCAAAATTCGGAAAGTGATTTAAGATAGCGGATCTAATGGACTATCACATGTCATACTCAGTTTGTTGATGTATAGTCTTTTGTCTATACAATCCATTAAAAGGAAAACTACTGAGGCATTTCACTCAAACACATTTTGCCCATTATAGCCCACTGTGTGAGTTGTGCCAAAAATCGGAAAGTGATTTAAGATAGCGGATCTAGTGGACTATCACATGTCATACTCAGTTTGTTCAGATATAGTCTTTTGTCCATACAATCCATTCAAAGGAAGATTACTGAGGCATTTCACTCAAACACATTTTGCCCATTATAGCCCACTGTGTGAGTTGTGCCAAAAATTGGAAAGTGGTAGAAGATAGCGGACCTAATGGGCTGTCACGTGTCATACTCAGTTTGTTGAGATATAGTCTTTTGTCCATACAATCCATTCAAAGGGAAATTACCAAGGCATTTCACTCAAACACATTTTGCCCATTATAGCCCACTGTGTGAGTTGTGCCAAAAATCGGAAAGTGGTGGAAGATAGCGGACCGAATGGACTATCACGTGTCATACTCAGTTTGTTGAGATATAGTCTTTTGTCCATACAATCCATTCAAAGGAAGATTACTAAGGCATTTCACTCAAACACATTTTGCCCATTATAGCCCACTGTGTGAGTTGTGCCAAAAATCGGAAAGTAATTTAAGATAGCGGATCTAGTGGACTATCACATGTCATACTCAGTTTGTTCAGATATAGTCTTTTGTCCATACAATCCATTCAAAGGAAGATTACTGAGGCATTTCACTCAAACACATTTTGCCCATTATAGCCCACTGTGTGAGTTGTGCCAAAAATCGGAAAGTGATTTAAGATAGCGGATCTAATGGACTATCACGTGTCATACTCAGTTTATTCAGAAATAGTTTTTGGTCTATACAATCCATTCAAAGGAAGGTTACTAAGGCATTTCACTCAAACACATTTTGCCCATTATAGCCCACTGTGTGAGTTGTGCCAAAAATCGGAAAATGATGGAAGATAGCAGACCTAATGGACTATCACATGTCATACTCAGTTTGTTCAGATATAGTCTTTTGGTCCATACAATCCATTCAAAGGAAAATTATTAAGTCATTTCACTCAAACACATTTTGCCCATTATAGCCCACTGTGTGAGTTGTGCCAAAAATCGGAAAGTGGTGGAAGATAGCGGACCTAATGGACTATCACGTGTCATACTCAGTTTGTTGAGATATAGTCTTTTGTCCATACAATCCATTAAAAGGAAGACTACTGAGGCATTTCACTCAAACACATTTTGCCCATTATAGAACACTGTGTGAATTGTGCCATAAATCGGAAAGTGATTTAAGATAGCGGATCTAATGGACTATCACATGTCATACTCAGTTTGTTGAGATATAGTCTTTTGTCCATACAATCCATTCAAAGGAAGATTACTAAGGCATTTCACTCAAACACATTTTGCCCATTATAGCCCACTGTGTGAGTTGTGCCAAAAATCGGAAAGTGATTTCAGATAGCGGACCTAATGGACTATCACGTGTCATACTCAGTTTGTTGAGATATAGTCTTTTGTCCATACAATCCATTCAAAGGAAGATTACTGAGGCATTTCACTCAAACACATTTTGCCCATTATAGCCCACTGTGTGAGTTGTGCCAAAAATTGGAAAGTGGTAGAAGATAGCGGATCTAATGGACTATCACATGTCATACTCAGTTTGTTGAGATATAGTCTTTTGTCCATACAATCCATTCAAAGGAAGATTACTAAGGCATTTCACTCAAACACATTTTGCCCATTATAGCCCACTGTGTGAGTTGTGCCAAAAATCGGAAAGTAATTTAAGATAGCGGATCTAGTGGACTATCACATGTCATACTCAGTTTGTTCAGATATAGTCTTTTGTCCATACAATCCATTCAAAGGAAGATTACTGAGGCATTTCACTCAAACACATTTTGCCCATTATAGCCCACTGTGTGAGTTGTGCCAAAAATCGGAAAGTGATTTAAGATAGCGGATCTAATGGACTATCACATGTCATACTCAGTTTGTTCAGATATAGTCTTTTGTCCATACAATTCAATCAGAGGAAGATTACTAAGGCATTTCACTCAAACACATTTGGCCCATTATAGCCCACTGTGTGAGTTGTGCCGAAAATCGGAAAATGATGGAAGATAGCGGACCTAATGGACTATCACATGTCATACTCAGTTTGTTCAGATATAGTCTTTTGGTCCATACAATCCATTCAAAGGAAAACTATTAAGTCATTTCACTCAAACACATTTTGCCCATTATAGCCCACTGTGTGAGTTGTGCCAAAAATTGGAAAGTGGTGGAAGATAGCGGACCGAATGGACTATCACGTGTCGTACTCAGTTTGTTGAGATATAGTCTTTTGTCCATACAATCCATTCAAAGGAAAATTACTAAGGCATTTCACTCAAACACATTTTGCCCATTATAGCCCACTGTGTGAGTTGTGCCAAAATTCGGAAAGTGATTTAAGATAGCGGATCTAATGGACTATCACATGTCATACTCAGTTTGTTGAGATATAGTCTTTTGTCCATACAATCCATTCAAAGGAAGATTACTAAGGCATTTCACTCAAACACATTTTGCCCATTATAGCCCACTGTGTGAGTTGTGCCAAAAATCGGAAAGTGATTTCAGATAGCGGACCTAATACTCAGTTTATTCAGAAATAGTTTTTGGTCCGTACAATCCATTCAAAGGAAAGTTACTAAGGCTTTTCACTCAAACACATTTTGCCCATTATAGCCCACTGTGTGAGTTGTGCCAAAAATTGGAAAGTGGTAGAAGATAGCGGACCTAATGGGGTATCACGTGTCATACTCAGTTTGTTGAGATATAGTCTTTTGTCCATACAATCCATTCAAAGGAAAATTACCAAGGCATTTCACTCAAACACATTTTGCCCATTATAGCCCACTGTGTGAGTTGTGCCAAAAATCGGAAAGTGGTGGAAGATAGCGGACCTAATGGACTATCACGTGTCGTACTCAGTTTGTTGAGATATAGTCTTTTGTCCATACAATCCATTCAAAGGAAGATTACTAAGGCATTTCACTCAAACACATTTTGCCCATTATAGCCCACTGTGTGAGTTGTGCCAAAAATCGGAAAGTGGTGGAAGATAACGGACCGAATGGACTATCACGTGTCATACTCAGTGTGTTGAGATATAGTCTTTTGTCCATACAATCCATTCAAAGGAAGATTACTAAGGCATTTCACTCAAACACATTTTGCCCATTATAGCCCACTGTGTGAGTTGTGCCAAAAATTGGAAAGTGGTGGAAGATGGCGGACCGAATGGACTATCACGTGTCATACTCAGTTTGTTGAGATATAGTCTTTTGTCCATACAATCCATTCAAAGGAAGATTACTAAGGCATTTCACTCAAACACATTTTGCCCATTATAGCCCACTGTGTGAGTTGTGCCAAAAATCGGAAAGTGATTTCAGATAGCGGACCTAATGGACTATCACATGTCAGACTCAGTTTGTTCAGATATAGTTTTTTGTCCATACAATCCATTCAAAGGGAGATTACTAAGGCATTTCACTCAAACACATTTTGCCCATTATAGCCCACTGTGTAAGTTGTGCCAAAAATTGGAAAGTGGTGGAAGATAGCGGACCTAATGGACTATCACGTGTCATACTCAGTTTGTTGAGATATAGTCTTTTGTCCATACAATCCATTAAAAGGTGGACTACTAAGGCATTTCACTCAAACACATTTTGCCCATTATAGCCCACTGTGTGAGTTGTGCCAAAAATCGGAAAATGATGGAAGATAGCAGACCTAATGGACTATCACATGTCATACTCAGTTTGTTCAGATATAGTCTTTTGGTCCATACAATCCATTCAAAGGAAGATTACTAAGGCATTTCACTCAAACACATTTTGCCCATTATAGCCCACTGTGTGAGTTGTGCCAAAAATTGGAAAGTGGTAGAAGATAGCGGACCTAATGGGCTATCACGTGTCATACTCAGTTTGTTGAGATATAGTCTTTTGTCCATACAATCCATTCAAAGGAAGATTACTAAGGCATTTCACTCAAACACATTTTGCCCATTATAGCCCACTGTGTGAGTTGTGCCAAAAATCGGAAAGTGGTGGAAGATAGCGGACCGAATGGACTATCACGTGTCATACTCAGTTTGTTGAGATATAGTCTTTTGTCCATACAATCCATTCAAAGGAAGATTACTAAGGCATTTCACTCAAACACATTTTGCCCATTATAGCCCACTGTGTGAGTTGTGCCAAAAATTGGAAAGTGGTAGAAGATAGCGGACCTAATGGACTATCACGTGTCATACTCAGTTTGTTGAGATATAGTCTTTTGTCCATACAATCCATTCAAAGGAAGATTACCAAGGCATTTCACTCAAACACATTTTGCCCATTGTAGCCCACTGTGCGAGTTGTGCCAAAAATTGGAAAGTGGTAGAAGATAGCGGACCGAATGGACTATCACGTGTCATACTCAGTTTGTTGAGATATAGTCTTTTGTCCATACAATCCATTCAAAGGAAGATTACTAAGGCATTTCACTCAAACACATTTTGCCCATTATAGCCCACTGTGTGAGTTGTGCCAAAAATCGGAAAGTAATTTAAGATAGCGGATCTAGTGGACTATCACATGTCATACTCAGTTTGTTCAGATATAGTCTTTTGTCCATACAATCCATTCAAAGGAAGATTACTGAGGCATTTCACTCAAACACATTTTGCCCATTATAGCCCACTGTGTGAGTTGTGCCAAAAATCGGAAAGTGATTTAAGATAGCGGATCTAATGGACTATCACATGTCATACTCAGTTTGTTCAGATATAGTCTTTTGTCCATACAATTCAATCAGAGGAAGATTACTAAGGCATTTCACTCAAACACATTTGGCCCATTATAGCCCACTGTGTGAGTTGTGCCGAAAATCGGAAAATGATGGAAGATAGCGGACCTAATGGACTATCACATGTCATACTCAGTTTGTTCAGATATAGTCTTTTGGTCCATACAATCCATTCAAAGGAAAACTATTAAGTCATTTCACTCAAACACATTTTGCCCATTATAGCCCACTGTGTGAGTTGTGCCAAAAATTGGAAAGTGGTGGAAGATAGCGGACCGAATGGACTATCACGTGTCGTACTCAGTTTGTTGAGATATAGTCTTTTGTCCATACAATCCATTCAAAGGAAAATTACTAAGGCATTTCACTCAAACACATTTTGCCCATTATAGCCCACTGTGTGAGTTGTGCCAAAATTCGGAAAGTGATTTAAGATAGCGGATCTAATGGACTATCACATGTCATACTCAGTTTGTTGAGATATAGTCTTTTGTCCATACAATCCATTCAAAGGAAGATTACTAAGGCATTTCACTCAAACACATTTTGCCCATTATAGCCCACTGTGTGAGTTGTGCCAAAAATCGGAAAGTGATTTCAGATAGCGGACCTAATGGACTATCACGTGTCATACTCAGTTTATTCAGAAATAGTTTTTGGTCCGTACAATCCATTCAAAGGAAAGTTACTAAGGCTTTTCACTCAAACACATTTTGCCCATTATAGCCCACTGTGTGAGTTGTGCCAAAAATTGGAAAGTGGTAGAAGATAGCGGACCTAATGGGGTATCACGTGTCATACTCAGTTTGTTGAGATATAGTCTTTTGTCCATACAATCCATTCAAAGGAAAATTACCAAGGCATTTCACTCAAACACATTTTGCCCATTATAGCCCACTGTGTGAGTTGTGCCAAAAATCGGAAAGTGGTGGAAGATAGCGGACCTAATGGACTATCACGTGTCGTACTCAGTTTGTTGAGATATAGTCTTTTGTCCATACAATCCATTCAAAGGAAGATTACTAAGGCATTTCACTCAAACACATTTTGCCCATTATAGCCCACTGTGTGAGTTGTGCCAAAAATCGGAAAGTGGTGGAAGATAACGGACCGAATGGACTATCACGTGTCATACTCAGTGTGTTGAGATATAGTCTTTTGTCCATACAATCCATTCAAAGGAAGATTACTAAGGCATTTCACTCAAACACATTTTGCCCATTATAGCCCACTGTGTGAGTTGTGCCAAAAATTGGAAAGTGGTGGAAGATGGCGGACCGAATGGACTATCACGTGTCATACTCAGTTTGTTGAGATATAGTCTTTTGTCCATACAATCCATTCAAAGGAAGATTACTAAGGCATTTCACTCAAACACATTTTGCCCATTATAGCCCACTGTGTGAGTTGTGCCAAAAATCGGAAAGTGATTTCAGATAGCGGACCTAATGGACTATCACATGTCAGACTCAGTTTGTTCAGATATAGTTTTTTGTCCATACAATCCATTCAAAGGGAGATTACTAAGGCATTTCACTCAAACACATTTTGCCCATTATAGCCCACTGTGTAAGTTGTGCCAAAAATTGGAAAGTGGTGGAAGATAGCGGACCTAATGGACTATCACGTGTCATACTCAGTTTGTTGAGATATAGTCTTTTGTCCATACAATCCATTAAAAGGTGGACTACTAAGGCATTTCACTCAAACACATTTTGCCCATTATAGCCCACTGTGTGAGTTGTGCCAAAAATCGGAAAATGATGGAAGATAGCAGACCTAATGGACTATCACATGTCATACTCAGTTTGTTCAGATATAGTCTTTTGGTCCATACAATCCATTCAAAGGAAGATTACTAAGGCATTTCACTCAAACACATTTTGCCCATTATAGCCCACTGTGTGAGTTGTGCCAAAAATTGGAAAGTGGTAGAAGATAGCGGACCTAATGGGCTATCACGTGTCATACTCAGTTTGTTGAGATATAGTCTTTTGTCCATACAATCCATTCAAAGGAAGATTACTAAGGCATTTCACTCAAACACATTTTGCCCATTATAGCCCACTGTGTGAGTTGTGCCAAAAATCGGAAAGTGGTGGAAGATAGCGGACCGAATGGACTATCACGTGTCATACTCAGTTTGTTGAGATATAGTCTTTTGTCCATACAATCCATTCAAAGGAAGATTACTAAGGCATTTCACTCAAACACATTTTGCCCATTATAGCCCACTGTGTGAGTTGTGCCAAAAATTGGAAAGTGGTAGAAGATAGCGGACCTAATGGACTATCACGTGTCATACTCAGTTTGTTGAGATATAGTCTTTTGTCCATACAATCCATTCAAAGGAAGATTACCAAGGCATTTCACTCAAACACATTTTGCCCATTGTAGCCCACTGTGCGAGTTGTGCCAAAAATTGGAAAGTGGTAGAAGATAGCGGACCGAATGGACTATCACGTGTCATACTCAGTTTGTTGAGATATAGTCTTTTGTCCATACAATCCATTCAAAGGAAGATTACTAAGGCATTTCACTCAAACACATTTTGCCCATTATAGCCCACTGTGTGAGTTGTGCCAAAAATCGGAAAGTGATTTAAGATAGCGAATCTAATGGACTATCACATGTCATACTCAGTTTGTTCAGATATAGTTTTTTGTCCATACAATCCATTCAAAGGAAGATTACTAAGGCATTTCACTCAAACACATTTTGCCCATTATAGCCCACTGTGTGAGTTGTGCCAAAAATTGGAAAGTGGTGGAAGATAGCGGACCGAATGGACTATCACGTGTCATACTCAGTTTGTTGAGATATAGTTTTTTGTCCATACAATCCATTCAAAGGAAGATTACCAAGGCATTTCACTCAAACACATTTTGCCCATTATAGCCCACTGTGCGAGTTGTGCCAAAAATCGGAAAGTGATTTCAGATAGCGGACCTAATGGACTATAACATTTCATACTCAATTTGTTCAGATATAGTTTTTTGTCCATACAATCCATTCAAAGGAAGATTACTAAGGCATTTCAGTCAAACACATTTTGCCCATTATAGCCCACTGTGTGAGTTGTGCCAAAAATTGGAAAGTGGTGGAAGATAGCGGACCGAATGGACTATCCCGTGTCATACTCAGTTTGTTGAGATATAGTCTTTTGTCCATACAATCCATTCAAAGGAAGATTACTAAGGCATTTCACTCAAACACATTTTGCCCATTATAGCCCACTGTGTGAGTTGTGCCAAAAATCGGAAAGTGATTTAAGATAGCGGATCTAATGGACTATCACGTGTCATACCCAGTTTATTCAGAAATAGTTTTTGGTCTATACAATCCATTCAAAGGAAGGTTACTAAGGCATTTCACTCAAACACATTTTGCCCATTATAGCCCACTGTGTGAGTTGTGCCAAAAATCGGAAAATGATGGACGATAGCGGACCTAATGGACTATCACGTGTTAGACTCAGTTTATTCAGAAATAGTGTTTGGTCCATACAATCCATTCAAAGGAAGATTACTAAGGCATTTCACTCAAACACATTTTGCCCATTATAGCCCACTGTGTGAGTTGTGCCAAAAATCGGAAAATTATGGAAGATAGCAGACCTAATGGACTATCACATGTCATACTCAGTTTGTTCAGATATAGTCTTTTGGTCCATACAATCCATTCAAAGGAAAATTATTAAGTCATTTCACTCAAACACATTTTGCCCATTATAGCCCACTGTGTGAGTTGTGCCAAAAATCGGAAAGTGGTGGAAGATAGCGGATCTAGTGGACTATCACATGTCATACTCAGTTTGTTCAGATATAGTCTTTTGGTCCATACAATCCATTCAAAGGAAAATTATAAAGGCATTTCACTCAAACACATTTTGCCCATTATAGAACACTGTGTGAATTGTGCCATAAATCGGAAAGTGATTTAAGATAGCGGACCTAATGGACTATCACATGTCATACTCAGTTTGTTCAGATATAGTCTTTTGTCCATACAATTCATTCAGAGGAAGATTACTAAGGCATTTCACTCAAACACATTTTGCCCATTATAGCCCACTGTGTGAGTTGTGCCGAAAATCGGAAAATGATGGAAGATAGCGGACCTAATGGACTATCACATGTCATACTCAGTTTGTTCAGATATAGTCTTTTGGTCCATACAATCCATTCAAATGAAAACTATTAAGTCATTTCACTCAAACACATTTTGCCCATTATAGCCCACTGTGTGAGTTGTGCCAAAAATTGGAAAGTGGTGGAAGATAGCGGACCGAATGGACTATCACGTGTCGTACTCAGTTTGTTGAGATATAGTCTTTTGTCCATACAATCCATTCAAAGGAAAATTACTAAGGCATTTCACTCAAACACATTTTGCCCATTATAGCCCACTGTGTGAGTTGTGCCAAAATTCGGAAAGTGATTTAAGATAGCGGATCTAATGGACTATCACATGTCATACTCAGTTTGTTGATGTATAGTCTTTTGTCTATACAATCCATTAAAAGGAAAACTACTGAGGCATTTCACTCAAACACATTTTGCCCATTATAGCCCACTGTGTGAGTTGTGCCAAAAATCGGAAAGTGATTTAAGATAGCGGATCTAGTGGACTATCACATGTCATACTCAGTTTGTTCAGATATAGTCTTTTGTCCATACAATCCATTCAAAGGAAGATTACTGAGGCATTTCACTCAAACACATTTTGCCCATTATAGCCCACTGTGTGAGTTGTGCCAAAAATTGGAAAGTGGTAGAAGATAGCGGACCTAATGGGCTGTCACGTGTCATACTCAGTTTGTTGAGATATAGTCTTTTGTCCATACAATCCATTCAAAGGAAAATTACCAAGGCATTTCACTCAAACACATTTTGCCCATTATAGCCCACTGTGTGAGTTGTGCCAAAAATCGGAAAGTAATTTAAGATAGCGGATCTAGTGGACTATCACATGTCATACTCAGTTTGTTGAGATATAGTCTTTTGTCCATACAATCCATTCAAAGGAAGATTACTAAGGCATTTCACTCAAACACATTTTGCCCATTATAGCCCACTGTGTAAGTTGTGCCAAAAATCGGAAAGTAATTTAAGATAGCGGATCTAGTGGACTATCACATGTCATACTCAGTTTGTTCAGATATAGTCTTTTGTCCATACAATCCATTCAAAGGAAGATTACTGAGGCATTTCACTCAAACACATTTTGCCCATTATAGCCCACTGTGTGAGTTGTGCCAAAAATCGGAAAGTAATTTAAGATAGCGGATCTAGTGGACTATCACATGTCATACTCAGTTTGTTCAGATATAGTCTTTTGTCCATACAATCCATTCAAAGGAAGATTACTGAGGCATTTCACTCAAACACATTTTGCCCATTATAGCCCACTGTGTGAGTTGTGCCAAAAATCGGAAAGTAATTTAAGATAGCGGATCTAGTGGACTATCACATGTCATACTCAGTTTGTTCAGATATAGTCTTTTGTCCATACAATCCATTCAAAGGAAGATTACTGAGGCATTTCACTCAAACACATTTTGCCCATTATAGCCCACTGTGTGAGTTGTGCCAAAAATCGGAAAGTGATTTAAGATAGCGGATCTAATGGACTATCACGTGTCATACTCAGTTTATTCAGAAATAGTTTTTGGTCTATACAATCCATTCAAAGGAAGGTTACTAAGGCATTTCACTCAAACACATTTTGCCCATTATAGCCCACTGTGTGAGTTGTGCCAAAAATTGGAAAGTGGTAGAAGATAGCGGACCTAATGGGCTGTCACGTGTCATACTCAGTTTGTTGAGATATAGTCTTTTGTCCATACAATCCATTCAAAGGAAAATTACCAAGGCATTTCACTCCAACACATTTTGCCCATTATAGCCCACTGTGTGAGTTGTGCCAAAAATCGGAAAGTAATTTAAGATAGCGGATCTAGTGGACTATCACATGTCATACTCAGTTTGTTCAGATATAGTCTTTTGTCCATACAATCCATTCAAAGGAAGATTACTGAGGCATTTCACTCAAACACATTTTGCCCATTATAGCCCACTGTGTGAGTTGTGCCAAAAATCGGAAAGTGATTTAAGATAGCGGATCTAGTGGACTATCACATGTCATACTCAGTTTGTTCAGATATGGTCTTTTGTCCATACAATCCATTCAAAGGAAGATTACTGAGGCATTTCACTCAAACACATTTTGCCCATTATAGCCCACTGTGTGAGTTGTGCCAAAAATTGGAAAGTGGTAGAAGATAGCGGACCTAATGGGCTGTCACGTGTCATACTCAGTTTGTTGAGATATAGTCTTTTGTCCATACAATCCATTCAAAGGAAAATTACCAAGGCATTTCACTCAAACACATTTTGCCCATTATAGCCCACTGTGTGAGTTGTGCCAAAAATCGGAAAGTAATTTAAGATAGCGGATCTAGTGGACTATCACATGTCATACTCAGTTTGTTGAGATATAGTCTTTTGTCCATACAATCCATTAAAAGGTGGACTACTAAGGCATTTCACTCAAACACATTTTGCCCATTATAGCCAACTGTGTGAGTTGTGCCAAAAATCGGAAAATGATGGAAGATAGCAGACCTAATGGACTATCACATGTCATACTCAGTTTGTTCAGATATAGTCTTTTGGTCCATACAATCCATTCAAAGGAAGATTACTAAGGCATTTCACTCAAACACATTTTGCCCATTATAGCCCACTGTGTGAGTTGTGCCAAAAATTGGAAAGTGGTAGAAGATAGCGGACCTAATGGGCTATCACGTGTCATACTCAGTTTGTTGAGATATAGTCTTTTGTCCATACAATCCATTCAAAGGAAGATTACTAAGGCATTTCACTCAAACACATTTTGCCCATTATAGCCCACTGTGTGAGTTGTGCCAAAAATCGGAAAGTGGTGGAAGATAGCGGACCGAATGGACTATCACGTGTCATACTCAGTTTGTTGAGATATAGTCTTTTGTCCATACAATCCATTCAAAGGAAGATTACTAAGGCATTTCACTCAAACACATTTTGCCCATTATAGCCCACTGTGTGAGTTGTGCCAAAAATTGGAAAGTGGTAGAAGATAGCGGACCTAATGGACTATCACGTGTCATACTCAGTTTGTTGAGATATAGTCTTTTGTCCATACAATCCATTCAAAGGAAGATTACCAAGGCATTTCACTCAAACACATTTTGCCCATTGTAGCCCACTGTGCGAGTTGTGCCAAAAATTGGAAAGTGGTAGAAGATAGCGGACCGAATGGACTATCACGTGTCATACTCAGTTTGTTGAGATATAGTCTTTTGTCCATACAATCCATTCAAAGGAAGATTACTAAGGCATTTCACTCAAACACATTTTGCCCATTATAGCCCACTGTGTGAGTTGTGCCAAAAATCGGAAAGTGATTTAAGATAGCGAATCTAGTGGACTATCACATGTCATACTCAGTTTGTTCAGATATAGTCTTTTGTCCATACAATCCATTCAAAGGAAGATTACTGAGGCATTTCACTCAAACACATTTTGCCCATTATAGCCCACTGTGTGAGTTGTGCCAAAAATTGGAAAGTGGTAGAAGATAGCGGACCTAATGGGCTGTCACGTGTCATACTCAGTTTGTTGAGATATAGTCTTTTGTCCATACAATCCATTCAAAGGAAAATTACCAAGGCATTTCACTCAAACACATTTTGCCCATTATAGCCCACTGTGTGAGTTGTGCCAAAAATCGGAAAGTAATTTAAGATAGCGGATCTAGTGGACTATCACATGTCATACTCAGTTTGTTGAGATATAGTCTTTTGTCCATACAATCCATTAAAAGGTGGACTACTAAGGCATTTCACTCAAACACATTTTGCCCATTATAGCCCACTGTGTGAGTTGTGCCAAAAATCGGAAAATGATGGAAGATAGCAGACCTAATGGACTATCACATGTCATACTCAGTTTGTTCAGATATAGTCTTTTGTCCATACAATTCATTCAGAGGAAGATTACTAAGGCATTTCACTCAAACACATTTTGCCCATTATAGCCCACTGTGTGAGTTGTGCCGAAAATCGGAAAATGATGGAAGATAGCGGACCTAATGGACTATCACATGTCATACTCAGTTTGTTCAGATATAGTCTTTTGGTCCATACAATCCATTCAAATGAAAACTATTAAGTCATTTCACTCAAACACATTTTGCCCATTATAGCCCACTGTGTGAGTTGTGCCAAAAATTGGAAAGTGGTGGAAGATAGTGGACCGAATGGACTATCACGTGTCGTACTCAGTTTGTTGAGATATAGTCTTTTGTCCATACAATCCATTCAAAGGAAAATTACTAAGGCATTTCACTCAAACACATTTTGCCCATTATAGCCCACTGTGTGAGTTGTGCCAAAATTCGGAAAGTGATTTAAGATAGCGGATCTAATGGACTATCACATGTCATACTCAGTTTGTTGATGTATAGTCTTTTGTCTATACAATCCATTAAAAGGAAAACTACTGAGGCATTTCACTCAAACACATTTTGCCCATTATAGCCCACTGTGTGAGTTGTGCCAAAAATCGGAAAGTGATTTAAGATAGCGGATCTAGTGGACTATCACATGTCATACTCAGTTTGTTCAGATATAGTCTTTTGTTTATACAATCCATTCAAAGGAAGATTACTGAGGCATATCACTCAAACACATTTTGCCCATTATAGCCCACTGTGTGAGTTGTGCCAAAAATTGGAAAGTGGTAGAAGATAGCGGACCTAATGGGCTGTCACGTGTCATACTCAGTTTGTTGAGATATAGTCTTTTGTCCATACAATCCATTCAAAGGAAAATTACCAAGGCATTTCACTCAAACACATTTTGCCCATTATAGCCCACTGTGTGAGTTGTGCCAAAAATCGGAAAGTAATTTAAGATAGCGGATCTAGTGGACTATCACATGTCATACTCAGTTTGTTGAGATATAGTCTTTTGTCCATACAATCCATTCAAAGGAAGATTACTAAGGCATTTCACTCAAACACATTTTGCCCATTATAGCCCACTGTATAAGTTGTGCCAAAAATCGGAAAGTAATTTAAGATAGCGGATCTAGTGGACTATCACATGTCATACTCAGTTTGTTCAGATATAGTCTTTTGTCCATACAATCCATTCAAAGGAAGATTACTGAGGCATTTCACTCAAACACATTTTGCCCATTATAGCCCACTGTGTGAGTTGTGCCAAAAATCGGAAAGTAATTTAAGATAGCGGATCTAGTGGACTATCACATGTCATACTCAGTTTGTTCAGATATAGTCTTTTGTCCATACAATCCATTCAAAGGAAGATTACTGAGGCATTTCACTCAAACACATTTTGCCCATTATAGCCCACTGTGTGAGTTGAGCCACAAATCGGAAAGTAATTTAAGATAGCGGATCTAGTGGACTATCACATGTCATACTCAGTTTGTTCAGATATAGTCTTTTGTCCATACAATCCATTCAAAGGAAGATTACTGAGGCATTTCACTCAAACACATTTTGCCCATTATAGCCCACTGTGTGAGTTGTGCCAAAAATCGGAAAGTGATTTAAGATAGCGGATCTAATGGACTATCACGTGTCATACTCAGTTTATTCAGAAATAGTTTTTGGTCTATACAATCCATTCAAAGGAAGGTTACTAAGGCATTTCACTCAAACACATTTTGCCCATTATAGCCCACTGTGTGAGTTGTGCCAAAAATTGGAAAGTGGTAGAAGATAGCGGACCTAATGGGCTGTCACGTGTCATACTCAGTTTGTTGAGATATAGTCTTTTGTCCATACAATCCATTCAAAGGAAAATTACCAAGGCATTTCACTCCAACACATTTTGCCCATTATAGCCCACTGTGTGAGTTGTGCCAAAAATCGGAAAGTAATTTAAGATAGCGGATCTAGTGGACTATCACATGTCATACTCAGTTTGTTCAGATATAGTCTTTTGTCCATACAATCCATTCAAAGGAAGATTACTGAGGCATTTCACTCAAACACATTTTGCCCATTATAGCCCACTGTGTGAGTTGTGCCAAAAATCGGAAAGTGATTTAAGATAGCGGATCTAGTGGACTATCACATGTCATACTCAGTTTGTTCAGATATAGTCTTTTGTCCATACAATCCATTCAAAGGAAGATTACTGAGGCATTTCACTCAAACACATTTTGCCCATTATAGCCCACTGTGTGAGTTGTGCCAAAAATTGGAAAGTGGTAGAAGATAGCGGACCTAATGGGCTGTCACGTGTCATACTCAGTTTGTTGAGATATAGTCTTTTGTCCATACAATCCATTCAAAGGAAAATTACCAAGGCATTTCACTCAAACACATTTTGCCCATTATAGCCCACTGTGTGAGTTGTGCCAAAAATCGGAAAGTAATTTAAGATAGCGGATCTAGTGGACTATCACATGTCATACTCAGTTTGTTGAGATATAGTCTTTTGTCCATACAATCCATTAAAAGGTGGACTACTAAGGCATTTCACTCAAACACATTTTGCCCATTATAGCCCACTGTGTGAGTTGTGCCAAAAATCGGAAAATGATGGAAGATAGCAGACCTAATGGACTATCACATGTCATACTCAGTTTGTTCAGATATAGTCTTTTGGTCCATACAATCCATTCAAAGGAAGATTACTAAGGCATTTCACTCAAACACATTTTGCCCATTATAGCCCACTGTGTGAGTTGTGCCAAAAATTGGAAAGTGGTAGAAGATAGCGGACCTAAGGGGCTATCACGTGTCATACTCAGTTTGTTGAGATATAGTCTTTTGTCCATACAATCCATTCAAAGGAAGATTACTAAGGCATTTCACTCAAACACATTTTGCCCATTATAGCCCACTGTGTGAGTTGTGCCAAAAATCGGAAAGTGGTGGAAGATAGCGGACCGAATGGACTATCACGTGTCATACTCAGTTTGTTGAGATATAGTCTTTTGTCCATACAATCCATTCAAAGGAAGATTACTAAGGCATTTCACTCAAACACATTTTGCCCATTATAGCCCACTGTGTGAGTTGTGCCAAAAATTGGAAAGTGGTAGAAGATAGCGGACCTAATGGACTATCACGTGTCATACTCAGTTTGTTGAGATATAGTCTTTTGTCCATACAATCCATTCAAAGGAAGATTACCAAGGCATTTCACTCAAACACATTTTGCCCATTGTAGCCCACTGTGCGAGTTGTGCCAAAAATTGGAAAGTGGTAGAAGATAGCGGACCGAATGGACTATCACGTGTCATACTCAGTTTGTTGAGATATAGTCTTTTGTCCATACAATCCATTCAAAGGAAGATTACTAAGGCATTTCACTCAAACACATTTTGCCCATTATAGCCCACTGTGTGAGTTGTGCCAAAAATCGGAAAGTGATTTAAGATAGCGAATCTAATGGACTATCACATGTCATACTCAGTTTGTTCAGATATAGTTTTTTGTCCATACAATCCATTCAAAGGAAGATTACTAAGGCATTTCACTCAAACACATTTTGCCCATTATAGCCCACTGTGTGAGCTGTGCCAAAAATTGGAAAGTAATGGAAGATAGCGGACCGAATGGACTATCACGTGTCATACTCAGTTTGTTGAGATATAGTTTTTTGTCCATACAATCCATTCAAAGGAAGATTACCAAGGCATTTCACTCAAACACATTTTGCCCATTATAGCCCACTGTGCGAGTTGTGCCAAAAATCGGAAAGTGATTTCAGATAGCGGACCTAATGGACTATAACATTTCATACTCAATTTGTTCAGATATAGTTTTTTGTCCATACAATCCATTCAAAGGAAGATTACTAAGGCATTTCAGTCAAACACATTTTGCCCATTATAGCCCACTGTGTGAGTTGTGCCAAAAATTGGAAAGTGGTGGAAGATAGCGGACCGAATGGACTATCCCGTGTCATACTCAGTTTGTTGAGATATAGTCTTTTGTCCATACAATCCATTCAAAGGAAGATTACTAAGGCATTTCACTCAAACACATTTTGCCCATTATAGCCCACTGTGTGAGTTGTGCCAAAAATCGGAAAGTGATTTAAGATAGCGGATCTAATGGACTATCACGTGTCATACCCAGTTTATTCAGATATAGTCTTTTGGTCCATACAATCCATTCAAAGGAAAATTATTAAGTCATTTCACTCAAACACATTTTGCCCATTATAGCCCACTGTGTGAGTTGTGCCAAAAATCGGAAAGTGGTGGAAGATAGCGGATCTAGTGGACTATCACATGTCACACTCAGTTTGTTCAGATATAGTCTTTTGGTCCATACAATCCATTCAAAGGAAAATTATAAAGGCATTTCACTCAAACACATTTTGCCCATTATAGAACACTGTGTGAATTGTGCCATAAATCGGAAAGTGATTTAAGATAGCGGACCTAATGGACTATCACATGTCATACTCAGTTTGTTCAGATATAGTCTTTTGTCCATACAATTCATTCAGAGGAAGATTACTAAGGCATTTCACTCAAACACATTTTGCCCATTATAGCCCACTGTGTGAGTTGTGCCGAAAATCGGAAAATGATGGAAGATAGCGGACCTAATGGACTATCACATGTCATACTCAGTTTGTTCAGATATAGTCTTTTGGTCCATACAATCCATTCAAATGAAAACTATTAAGTCATTTCACTCAAACACATTTTGCCCATTATAGCCCACTGTGTGAGTTGTGCCAAAAATTGGAAAGTGGTGGAAGATAGCGGACCGAATGGACTATCACGTGTCGTACTCAGTTTGTTGAGATATAGTCTTTTGTCCATACAATCCATTCAAAGGAAAATTACTAAGGCATTTCACTCAAACACATTTTGCCCATTATAGCCCACTGTGTGAGTTGTGCCAAAATTCGGAAAGTGATTTAAGATAGCGGATCTAATGGACTATCACATGTCATACTCAGTTTGTTGATGTATAGTCTTTTGTCTATACAATCCATTAAAAGGAAAACTACTGAGGCATTTCACTCAAACACATTTTGCCCATTATAGCCCACTGTGTGAGTTGTGCCAAAAGTCGGAAAGTGATTTAAGATAGCGGATCTAGTGGACTATCACATGTCATACTCAGTTTGTTCAGATATAGTCTTTTGTCCATACAATCCATTCAAAGGAAGATTACTGAGGCATTTCACTCAAACACATTTTGCCCATTATAGCCCACTGTGTGAGTTGTGCCAAAAATTGGAAAGTGGTAGAAGATAGCGGACCTAATGGGCTGTCACGTGTCATACTCAGTTTGTTGAGATATAGTCTTTTGTCCATACAATCCATTCAAAGGAAAATTACCAAGGCATTTCACTCAAACACATTTTGCCCATTATAGCCCACTGTGTGAGTTGTGCCAAAAATCGGAAAGTAATTTAAGATAGCGGATCTAGTGGACTATCACATGTCATACTCAGTTTGTTGAGATATAGTCTTTTGTC
This sequence comes from Metopia argyrocephala, assembly GCA_963576795.1. Classification (NCBI taxonomy): domain Eukaryota; kingdom Metazoa; phylum Arthropoda; class Insecta; order Diptera; family Sarcophagidae; genus Metopia; species Metopia argyrocephala. The sequence continues at coordinate 87,886,560 of OY756210.1, forward strand.
CATACAATCCATTCAAAGGAAGATTACTAAGGCATTTCACTCAAACACATTTTGCCCATTATAGCCCACTGTGTGAGTTGTGCCAAAAATCGGAAAGTAATTTAAGATAGCGGATCTAGTGGACTATCACATGTCATACTCAGTTTGTTCAGATATAGTCTTTTGTCCATACAATCCATTCAAAGGAAGATTACTGAGGCATTTCACTCAAACACATTTTGCCCATTATAGCCCACTGTGTGAGTTGTGCCAAAAATCGGAAAGTAATTTAAGATAGCGGATCTAGTGGACTATCACATGTCATACTCAGTTTGTTCAGATATAGTCTTTTGTCCATACAATCCATTCAAAGGAAGATTACTGAGGCATTTCACTCAAACACATTTTGCCCATTATAGCCCACTGTGTGAGTTGTGCCAAAAATCGGAAAGTAATTTAAGATAGCGGATCTAGTGGACTATCACATGTCATACTCAGTTTGTTCAGATATAGTCTTTTGTCCATACAATCCATTCAAAGGAAGATTACTGAGGCATTTCACTCAAACACATTTTGCCCATTATAGCCCACTGTGTGAGTTGTGCCAAAAATCGGAAAGTGATTTAAGATAGCGGATCTAATGGACTATCACGTGTCATACTCAGTTTATTCAGAAATAGTTTTTGGTCTATACAATCCATTCAAAGGAAGGTTACTAAGGCATTTCACTCAAACACATTTTGCCCATTATAGCCCACTGTGTGAGTTGTGCCAAAAATCGGAAAATGATGGAAGATAGCAGACCTAATGGACTATCACATGTCATACTCAGTTTGTTCAGATATAGTCTTTTGGTCCATACAATCCATTCAAAGGAAGATTACTGAGGCATTTCACTCAAACACATTTTGCCCATTATAGCCCACTGTGTGAGCTGTGCCAAAAATTGGAAAGTGGTGGAAGATAGCGGACCGAATGGACTATCACGTGTCATACTCAGTTTGTTGAGATATAGTCTTTTGTCCATACAATCCATTCAAAGGAAGATTACTAAGGCATTTCACTCAAACACATTTTGCCCATTATAGCCCACTGTGTGAGTTGTGCCAAAAATCGGAAAGTAATTTAAGATAGCGGATCTAGTGGACTATCACATGTCATACTCAGTTTGTTCAGATATAGTCTTTTGTCCATACAATCCATTCAAAGGAAGATTACTGAGGCATTTCACTCAAACACATTTTGCCCATTATAGCCCACTGTGTGAGTTGTGCCAAAAATCGGAAAGTGATTTAAGATAGCGGATCTAATGGACTATCACGTGTCATACTCAGTTTATTCAGAAATAGTTTTTGGTCTATACAATCCATTCAAAGGAAGGTTACTAAGGCATTTCACTCAAACACATTTTGCCCATTATAGCCCACTGTGTGAGTTGTGCCAAAAATCGGAAAATGATGGAAGATAGCAGACCTAATGGACTATCACATGTCATACTCAGTTTGTTCAGATATAGTCTTTTGGTCCATACAATCCATTCAAAGGAAAATTATTAAGTCATTTCACTCAAACACATTTTGCCCATTATAGCCCACTGTGTGAGTTGTGCCAAAAATCGGAAAGTGGTGGAAGATAGCGGACCTAATGGACTATCACGTGTCATACTCAGTTTGTTGAGATATAGTCTTTTGTCCATACAATCCATTAAAAGGAAGACTACTGAGGCATTTCACTCAAACACATTTTGCCCATTATAGAACACTGTGTGAATTGTGCCATAAATCGGAAAGTGATTTAAGATAGCGGACCTAATGGACTATCACATGTCATACTCAGTTTGTTCAGATATAGTCTTTTGTCCATACAATTCAATCAGAGGAAGATTACTAAGGCATTTCACTCAAACACATTTTGCCCATTATAGCCCACTGTGTGAGTTGTGCCGAAAATCGGAAAATGATGGAAGATAGCGGACCTAATGGACTATCACATGTCATACTCAGTTTGTTCAGATATAGTCTTTTGGTCCATACAATCCATTCAAAGGAAAACTATTAAGTCATTTCACTCAAACACATTTTGCCCATTATAGCCCACTGTGTGAGTTGTGCCAAAAATTGGAAAGTGGTGGAAGATAGCGGACCGAATGGACTATCACGTGTCGTACTCAGTTTGTTGAGATATAGTCTTTTGTCCATACAATCCATTCAAAGGAAAATTACTAAGGCATTTCACTCAAACACATTTTGCCCATTATAGCCCACTGTGTGAGTTGTGCCGAAAATCGGAAAATGATGGAAGATAGCGGACCTAATGGACTATCACATGTCATACTCAGTTTGTTCAGATATAGTCTTTTGGTCCATACAATCCATTCAAATGAAAACTATTAAGTCATTTCACTCAAACACATTTTGCCCATTATAGCCCACTGTGTGAGTTGTGCCAAAAATTGGAAAGTGGTGGAAGATAGCGGACCGAATGGACTATCACGTGTCGTACTCAGTTTGTTGAGATATAGTCTTTTGTCCATACAATCCATTCAAAGGAAAATTACTAAGGCATTTCACTCAAACACATTTTGCCCATTATAGCCCACTGTGTGAGTTGTGCCAAAATTCGGAAAGTGATTTAAGATAGCGGATCTAATGGACTATCACATGTCATACTCAGTTTGTTGATGTATAGTCTTTTGTCTATACAATCCATTAAAAGGAAAACTACTGAGGCATTTCACTCAAACACATTTTGCCCATTATAGCCCACTGTGTGAGTTGTGCCAAAAGTCGGAAAGTGATTTAAGATAGCGGATCTAGTGGACTATCACATGTCATACTCAGTTTGTTCAGATATAGTCTTTTGTCCATACAATCCATTCAAAGGAAGATTACTGAGGCATTTCACTCAAACACATTTTGCCCATTATAGCCCACTGTGTGAGTTGTGCCAAAAATTGGAAAGTGGTAGAAGATAGCGGACCTAATGGGCTGTCACGTGTCATACTCAGTTTGTTGAGATATAGTCTTTTGTCCATACAATCCATTCAAAGGAAAATTACCAAGGCATTTCACTCAAACACATTTTGCCCATTATAGCCCACTGTGTGAGTTGTGCCAAAAATCGGAAAGTAATTTAAGATAGCGGATCTAGTGGACTATCACATGTCATACTCAGTTTGTTGAGATATAGTCTTTTGTCCATACAATCCATTCAAAGGAAGATTACTAAGGCATTTCACTCAAACACATTTTGCCCATTATAGCCCACTGTGTGAGTTGTGCCAAAAATCGGAAAGTAATTTAAGATAGCGGATCTAGTGGACTATCACATGTCATACTCAGTTTGTTCAGATATAGTCTTTTGTCCATACAATCCATTCAAAGGAAGATTACTGAGGCATTTCACTCAAACACATTTTGCCCATTATAGCCCACTGTGTGAGTTGTGCCAAAAATCGGAAAGTAATTTAAGATAGCGGATCTAGTGGACTATCACATGTCATACTCAGTTTGTTCAGATATAGTCTTTTGTCCATACAATCCATTCAAAGGAAAATTACTAAGGCATTTTACTCAAACACATTTTGCCCATTATAGCCCACTGTGTGAGTTGTGCCAAAAATCGGAAAGTAATTTAAGATAGCGGATCTAGTGGACTATCACATGTCATACTCAGTTTGTTCAGATATAGTCTTTTGTCCATACAATCCATTCAAAGGAAGATTACTGAGGCATTTCACTCAAACACATTTTGCCCATTATAGCCCACTGTGTGAGTTGTGCCAAAAATCGGAAAGTGATTTAAGATAGCGGATCTAATGGACTATCACGTGTCATACTCAGTTTATTCAGAAATAGTTTTTGGTCTATACAATCCATTCAAAGGAAGGTTACTAAGGCATTTCACTCAAACACATTTTGCCCATTATAGCCCACTGTGTGAGTTGTGCCAAAAATCGGAAAATGATGGAAGATAGCAGACCTAATGGACTATCACATGTCATACTCAGTTTGTTCAGATATAGTCTTTTGGTCCATACAATCCATTCAAAGGAAGATTACTGAGGCATTTCACTCAAACACATTTTGCCCATTATAGCCCACTGTGTGAGCTGTGCCAAAAATTGGAAAGTGGTGGAAGATAGCGGACCGAATGGACTATCACGTGTCATACTCAGTTTGTTGAGATATAGTCTTTTGTCCATACAATCCATTCAAAGGAAGATTACTAAGGCATTTCACTCAAACACATTTTGCCCATTATAGCCCACTGTGTGAGTTGTGCCAAAAATCGGAAAGTAATTTAAGATAGCGGATCTAGTGGACTATCACATGTCATACTCAGTTTGTTCAGATATAGTCTTTTGTCCATACAATCCATTCAAAGGAAGATTACTGAGGCATTTCACTCAAACACATTTTGCCCATTATAGCCCACTGTGTGAGTTGTGCCAAAAATCGGAAAGTGATTTAAGATAGCGGATCTAATGGACTATCACGTGTCATACTCAGTTTATTCAGAAATAGTTTTTGGTCTATACAATCCATTCAAAGGAAGGTTACTAAGGCATTTCACTCAAACACATTTTGCCCATTATAGCCCACTGTGTGAGTTGTGCCAAAAATCGGAAAATGATGGAAGATAGCAGACCTAATGGACTATCACATGTCATACTCAGTTTGTTCAGATATAGTCTTTTGGTCCATACAATCCATTCAAAGGAAAATTATTAAGTCATTTCACTCAAACACATTTTGCCCATTATAGCCCACTGTGTGAGTTGTGCCAAAAATCGGAAAGTGGTGGAAGATAGCGGACCTAATGGACTATCACGTGTCATACTCAGTTTGTTGAGATATAGTCTTTTGTCCATACAATCCATTAAAAGGAAGACTACTGAGGCATTTCACTCAAACACATTTTGCCCATTATAGAACACTGTGTGAATTGTGCCATAAATCGGAAAGTGATTTAAGATAGCGGACCTAATGGACTATCACATGTCATACTCAGTTTGTTCAGATATAGTCTTTTGTCCATACAATTCAATCAGAGGAAGATTACTAAGGCATTTCACTCAAACACATTTTGCCCATTATAGCCCACTGTGTGAGTTGTGCCGAAAATCGGAAAATGATGGAAGATAGCGGACCTAATGGACTATCATATGTCATACTCAGTTTGTTCAGATATAGTCTTTTGGTCCATACAATCCATTCAAAGGAAAACTATTAAGTCATTTCACTCAAACACATTTTGCCCATTATAGCCCACTGTGTGAGTTGTGCCAAAAATTGGAAAGTGGTGGAAGATAGCGGACCGAATGGACTATCACGTGTCGTACTCAGTTTGTTGAGATATAGTCTTTTGTCCATACAATCCATTCAAAGGAAAATTACTAAGGCATTTCACTCAAACACATTTTGCCCATTATAGCCCACTGTGTGAGTTGTGCCAAAATTCGGAAAGTGATTTAAGATAGCGGATCTAATGGACTATCACATGTCATACTCAGTTTGTTGAGATATAGTCTTTTGTCCATACAATCCATTCAAAGGAAGATTACTAAGGCATTTCACTCAAACACATTTTGCCCATTATAGCCCACTGTGTGAGTTGTGCCAAAAATCGGAAAGTGATTTCAGATAGCGGACCTAATGGACTATCACGTGTCATACTCAGTTTATTCAGAAATAGTTTTTGGTCCGTACAATCCATTCAAAGGAAAGTTACTAAGGCTTTTCACTCAAACACATTTTGCCCATTATAGCCCACTGTGTGAGTTGTGCCAAAAATTGGAAAGTGGTAGAAGATAGCGGACCTAATGGGCTATCACGTGTCATACTCAGTTTGTTGAGATATAGTCTTTTGTCCATACAATCCATTCAAAGGAAAATTACCAAGGCATTTCACTCAAACACATTTTGCCCATTATAGCCCACTGTGTGAGTTGTGCCAAAAATCGGAAAGTGGTGGAAGATAGCGGACCTAATGGACTATCACGTGTCGTACTCAGTTTGTTGAGATATAGTCTTTTGTCCATACAATCCATTCAAAGGAAGATTACTAAGGCATTTCACTCAAACACATTTTGCCCATTATAGCCCACTGTGTGAGTTGTGCCAAAAATCGGAAAGTAATTTAAGATAGCGGATCTAGTGGACTATCACATGTCATACTCAGTTTGTTCAGATATAGTCTTTTGTCCATACAATCCATTCAAAGGAAGATTACTGAGGCATTTCACTCAAACACATTTTGCCCATTATAGCCCACTGTGTGAGTTGTGCCAAAAATCGGAAAGTGATTTAATATAGCGGATCTAGTGGACTATCACGTGTCATACTCAGTTTATTCAGAAATAGTTTTTGGTCTATACAATCCATTCAAAGGAAGGTTACTAAGGCATTTCACTCAAACACATTTTGCCCATTATAGCCTACTGTGTGAGTTGTGCCAAAAATCGGAAAATGATGGAAGATAGCAGACCTAATGGACTATCACATGTCATACTCAGTTTGTTCAGATATAGTCTTTTGGTCCATACAATCCATTCAAAGGAAAATTATTAAGTCATTTCACTCAAACACATTTTGCCCATTATAGCCCACTGTGTGAGTTGTGCCAAAAATCGGAAAGTGGTGGAAGATAGCGGACCTAATGGACTATCACGTGTCATACTCAGTTTGTTGAGATATAGTCTTTTGTCCATACAATCCATTAAAAGGAAGACTACTGAGGCATTTCACTCAAACACATTTTGCCCATTATAGAACACTGTGTGAATTGTGCCATAAATCGGAAAGTGATTTAAGATAGCGGACCTAATGGACTATCACATGTCATACTCAGTTTGTTCAGATATAGTCTTTTGTCCATACAATTCATTCAGAGGAAGATTACTAAGGCATTTCACTCAAACACATTTTGCCCATTATAGCCCATGTGTGAGTTGTGCCGAAAATCGGAAAATGATGGAAGATAGCGGACCTAATGGACTATCACATGTCATACTCAGTTTGTTCAGATATAGTCTTTTGGTCCATACAATCCATTCAAAGGAAAACTATTAAGTCATTTCACTCAAACACATTTTGCCCATTATAGCCCACTGTGTGAGTTGTGCCAAAAATTGGAAAGTGGTGGAAGATAGCGGACCGAATGGACTATCACGTGTCGTACTCAGTTTGTTGAGATGTAGTCTTTTGTCCATACAATCCATTCAAAGGAAAATTACTAAGGCATTTCACTCAAACACATTTTGCCCATTATAGCCCACTGTGTGAGTTGTGCCAAAATTCGGAAAGTGATTTAAGATAGCGGATCTAATGGACTATCACATGTCATACTCAGTTTGTTGAGATATAGTCTTTTGTCCATACAATCCATTCAAAGGAAGATTACTAAGGCATTTCACTCAAACACATTTTGCCCATTATAGCCCACTGTGTGAGTTGTGCCAAAAATCGGAAAGTGATTTAAGATAGCGGATCTAATGGACTATCACGTGTCATACTCAGTTTATTCAGAAATAGTTTTTGGTCTATACAATCCATTCAAAGGAAAGTTACTAAGGCATTTCACTCAAACACATTTTGCCCATTATAGCCCACTGTGTGAGTTGTGCCAAAAATTGGAAAGTGGTAGAAGATAGCGGACCTAATGGGCTATCACGTGTCATACTCAGTTTGTTGAGATATAGTCTTTTGTCCATACAATCCATTCAAAGGAAAATTACCAAGGCATTTCACTCAAACACATTTTGCCCATTATAGCCTACTGTGTGAGTTGTGCCAAAAATCGGAAAGTGGTGGAAGATAGCGGACCGAATGGACTATCACGTGTCATACTCAGTTTGTTGAGATATAGTCTTTTGTCCATACAATCCATTCAAAGGAAGATTACTAAGGCATTTCACTCAAACACATTTTGCCCATTATAGCCCACTGTGTGAGTTGTGCCAAAAATCGGAAAGTAATTTAAGATAGCGGATCTAGTGGACTATCACATGTCATACTCAGTTTGTTCAGATATAGTCTTTTGTCCATACAATCCATTCAAAGGAAGATTACTGAGGCATTTCACTCAAACACATTTTGCCCATTATAGCCCACTGTGTGAGTTGTGCCAAAAATCGGAAAGTGATTTAAGATAGCGGATCTAATGGACTATCACGTGTCATACTCAGTTTATTCAGAAATAGTTTTTGGTCTATACAATCCATTCAAAGGAAGGTTACTAAGGCATTTCACTCAAACACATTTTGCCCATTATAGCCCACTGTGTGAGTTGTGCCAAAAATCGGAAAATGATGGAAGATAGCAGACCTAATGGACTATCACATGTCATACTCAGTTTGTTCAGATATAGTCTTTTGGTCCATACAATCCATTCAAAGGAAAATTATTAAGTCATTTCACTCAAACACATTTTGCCCATTATAGCCCACTGTGTGAGTTGTGCCAAAAATCGGAAAGTGGTGGAAGATAGCGGACCTAATGGACTATCACGTGTCATACTCAGTTTGTTGAGATATAGTCTTTTGTCCATACAATCCATTAAAAGGAAGACTACTGAGGCATTTCACTCAAACAGATTTTGCCCATTATAGAACGCTGTGTGAATTGTGCCATAAATCGGAAAGTGATTTAAGATAGCGGACCTAATGGACTATCACATGTCATACTCAGTTTGTTCAGATATAGTCTTTTGTCCATACAATTCATTCAGAGGAAGATTACTAAGGCATTTCACTCAAACACATTTTGCCCATTATAGCCCACTGTGTGAGTTGTGCCGAAAATCGGAAAATGATGGAAGATAGCGGACCTAATGGACTATCACATGTCATACTCAGTTTGTTCAGATATAGTCTTTTGGTCCATACAATCCATTCAAAGGAAAACTATTAAGTCATTTCACTCAAACACATTTTGCCCATTATAGCCCACTGTGTGAGTTGTGCCAAAAATTGGAAAGTGGTGGAAGATAGCGGACCGAATGGACTATCACGTGTCATACTCAGTTTGTTGAGATATAGTCTTTTGTCCATACAATCCATTCAAAGGGAAATTACTAAGGCATTTCACTCAAACACATTTTGCCCATTATAGCCCACTGTGTGAGTTGTGCCAAAATTCGGAAAGTGATTTAAGATAGCGGATCTAATGGACTATCACATGTCATACTCAGTTTGTTGAGATATAGTCTTTTGTCCATACAATCCATTCAAAGGAAGATTACTAAGGCATTTCACTCAAACACATTTTGCCCATTATAGCCCACTGTGTGAGTTGTGCCAAAAATCGGAAAGTGATTTCAGATAGCGGACCTAATGGACTATCACGTGTCATACTCAGTTTATTCAGAAATAGTTTTTGGTCCGTACAATCCATTCAAAGGAAAGTTACTAAGGCTTTTCACTCAAACACATTTTGCCCATTATAGCCCACTGTGTAAGTTGTGCCAAAAATTGGAAAGTGGTGGAAGATAGCGGACCTAATGGACTATCACGTGTCATACTCAGTTTGTTGAGATATAGTCTTTTGTCCATACAATCCATTAAAAGGTGGACTACTAAGGCATTTCACTCAAACACATTTTGCCCATTATAGCCCACTGTGTGAGTTGTGCCAAAAATCGGAAAATGATGGAAGATAGCAGACCTAATGGACTATCACATGTCATACTCAGTTTGTTCAGATATAGTCTTTTGGTCCATAAAATCCATTCAAAGGAAAATTATTAAGTCATTTCACTCAAACACATTTTGCCCATTATAGCCCACTGTGTGAGTTGTGCCAAAAATCGGAAAGTGGTGGAAGATAGCGGACCGAATGGACTATCACGTGTCATACTCAGTTTGTTGAGATATAGTCTTTTGTCCATACAATCCATTCAAAGGAAGATTACTAAGGCATTTCACCCAAACACATTTTGCCCATTATAGCCCACTGTGTGAGTTGTGCCAAAAATTGGAAAGTGGTGGAAGATAGCGGACCTAATGGGCTATCACGTGTCATACTCAGTTTGTTGAGATATAGTCTTTTGTCCATACAATCCATTCAAAGGAAAATTACCAAGGCATTTCACTCAAACACATTTTGCCCATTATAGCCCACTGTGTGAGTTGTGCCAAAAATTGGAAAGTGGTAGAAGATAGCGGACCTAATGGGCTGTCACGTGTCATACTCAGTTTGTTGAGATATAGTCTTTTGTCCATACAATCCATTCAAAGGAAAATTACCAAGGCATTTCACTCAAACACATTTTGCCCATTATAGCCCACTGTGTGAGTTGTGCCAAAAATCGGAAAGTAATTTAAGATAGCGGATCTAGTGGACTATCACATGTCATACTCAGTTTGTTCAGATATAGTCTTTTGTCCATACAATCCATTCAAAGGAAGATTACTGAGGCATTTCACTCAAACACATTTTGCCCATTATAGCCCACTGTGTGAGTTGTGCCAAAAATCGGAAAGTAATTTAAGATAGCGGATCTAGTGGACTATCACATGTCATACTCAGTTTGTTCAGATATAGTCTTTTGTCCATACAATCCATTCAAAGGAAGATTACTGAGGCATTTCACTCAAACACATTTTGCCCATTATAGCCCACTGTGTGAGTTGTGCCAAAAATCGGAAAGTAATTTAAGATAGCGGATCTAGTGTACTATCACATGTCATACTCAGTTTGTTCAGATATAGTCTTTTGTCCATACAATCCATTCAAAGGAAGATTACTGAGGCATTTCACTCAAACACATTTTGCCCATTATAGCCCACTGTGTGAGTTGTGCCAAAAATCGGAAAGTGATTTAAGATAGCGGATCTAATGGACTATCACGTGTCATACTCAGTTTATTCAGAAATAGTTTTTGGTCTATACAATCCATTCAAAGGAAGGTTACTAAGGCATTTCACTCAAACACATTTTGCCCATTATAGCCCACTGTGTGAGTTGTGCCAAAAATCGGAAAATGATGGAAGATAGCAGACCTAATGGACTATCACATGTCATACTCAGTTTGTTCAGATATAGTCTTTTGGTCCATACAATCCATTCAAAGGAAGATTACTGAGGCATTTCACTCAAACACATTTTGCCCATTATAGCCCACTGTGTGAGCTGTGCCAAAAATTGGAAAGTGGTGGAAGATAGCGGACCGAATGGACTATCACGTGTCATACTCAGTTTGTTGAGATATAGTCTTTTGTCCATACAATCCATTCAAAGGAAGATTACTAAGGCATTTCACTCAAACACATTTTGCCCATTATAGCCCACTGTGTGAGTTGTGCCAAAAATCGGAAAGTAATTTAAGATAGCGGATCTAGTGGACTATCACATGTCATACTCAGTTTGTTCAGATATAGTCTTTTGTCCATACAATCCATTCAAAGGAAGATTACTGAGGCATTTCACTCAAACACATTTTGCCCATTATAGCCCACTGTGTGAGTTGTGCCAAAAATCGGAAAGTGATTTAAGATAGCGGATCTAATGGACTATCACGTGTCATACTCAGTTTATTCAGAAATAGTTTTTGGTCTATACAATCCATTCAAAGGAAGGTTACTAAGGCATTTCACTCAAACACATTTTGCCCATTATAGCCCACTGTGTGAGTTGTGCCAAAAATCGGAAAATGATGGAAGATAGCAGACCTAATGGACTATCACATGTCATACTCAGTTTGTTCAGATATAGTCTTTTGGTCCATACAATCCATTCAAAGGAAAATTATTAAGTCATTTCACTCAAACACATTTTGCCCATTATAGCCCACTGTGTGAGTTGTGCCAAAAATCGGAAAGTGGTGGAAGATAGCGGACTTAATGGACTATCACGTGTCATACTCAGTTTGTTGAGATATAGTCTTTTGTCCATACAATCCATTAAAAGGAAGACTACTGAGGCATTTCACTCAAACACATTTTGCCCATTATAGAACACTGTGTGAATTGTGCCATAAATCGGAAAGTGATTTAAGATAGCGGACCTAATGGACTATCACATGTCATACTCAGTTTGTTCAGATATAGTCTTTTGTCCATACAATTCAATCAGAGGAAGATTACTAAGGCATTTCACTCAAACACATTTTGCCCATTATAGCCCACTGTGTGAGTTGTGCCGAAAATCGGAAAATGATGGAAGATAGCGGACCTAATGGACTATCACATGTCATACTCAGTTTGTTCAGATATAGTCTTTTGGTCCATACAATCCATTCAAAGGAAAACTATTAAGTCATTTCACTCAAACACATTTTGCCCATTATAGCCCACTGTGTGAGTTGTGCCAAAAATTGGAAAGTGGTGGAAGATAGCGGACCGAATGGACTATCACGTGTCGTACTCAGTTTGTTGAGATATAGTCTTTTGTCCATACAATCCATTCAAAGGAAAATTACTAAGGCATTTCACTCAAACACATTTTGCCCATTATAGCCCACTGTGTGAGTTGTGCCAAAATTCGGAAAGTGATTTAAGATAGCGGATCTAATGGACTATCACATGTCATACTCAGTTTGTTGAGATATAGTCTTTTGTCCATACAATCCATTCAAAGGAAGATTACTGAGGCATTTCACTCAAACACATTTTGCCCATTATAGCCCACTGTGTGAGTTGTGCCAAAAATCGGAAAGTAATTTAAGATAGCGGATCTAGTGTACTATCACATGTCATACTCAGTTTGTTCAGATATAGTCTTTTGTCCATACAATCCATTCAAAGGAAGATTACTGAGGCATTTCACTCAAACACATTTTGCCCATTATAGCCCACTGTGTGAGTTGTGCCAAAAATCGGAAAGTGATTTAAGATAGCGGATCTAATGGACTATCACGTGTCATACTCAGTCTATTCAGAAATAGTTTTTGGTCTATACAATCCATTCAAAGGAAGGTTACTAAGGCATTTCACTCAAACACATTTTGCCCATTATAGCCCACTGTGTGAGTTGTGCCAAAAATCGGAAAATGATGGAAGATAGCAGACCTAATGGACTATCACATGTCATACTCAGTTTGTTCAGATATAGTCTTTTGGTCCATACAATCCATTCAAAGGAAGATTACTGAGGCATTTCACTCAAACACATTTTGCCCATTATAGCCCACTGTGTGAGCTGTGCCAAAAATTGGAAAGTGGTGGAAGATAGCGGACCGAATGGACTATCACGTGTCATACTCAGTTTGTTGAGATATAGTCTTTTGTCCATACAATCCATTCAAAGGAAGATTACTAAGGCATTTCACTCAAACACATTTTGCCCATTATAGCCCACTGTGTGAGTTGTGCCAAAAATCGGAAAGTAATTTAAGATAGCGGATCTAGTGGACTATCACATGTCATACTCAGTTTGTTCAGATATAGTCTTTTGTCCATACAATCCATTCAAAGGAAGATTACTGAGGCATTTCACTCAAACACATTTTGCCCATTATAGCCCACTGTGTGAGTTGTGCCAAAAATCGGAAAGTGATTTAAGATAGCGGATCTAATGGACTATCACGTGTCATACTCAGTTTATTCAGAAATAGTTTTTGGTCTATACAATCCATTCAAAGGAAGGTTACTAAGGCATTTCACTCAAACACATTTTGCCCATTATAGCCCACTGTGTGAGTTGTGCCAAAAATCGGAAAATGATGGAAGATAGCAGACCTAATGGACTATCACATGTCATACTCAGTTTGTTCAGATATAGTTTTTTTGTCCATACAATCCATTCAAAGGAAAATTATTAAGTCATTTCACTCAAACACATTTTGCCCATTATAGCCCACTGTGTGAGTTGTGCCAAAAATCGGAAAGTGGTGGAAGATAGCGGACCTAATGGACTATCACGTGTCATACTCAGTTTGTTGAGATATAGTCTTTTGTCCATACAATCCATTAAAAGGAAGACTACTGAGGCATTTCACTCAAACACATTTTGCCCATTATAGAACACTGTGTGAATTGTGCCATAAATCGGAAAGTGATTTAAGATAGCGGACCTAATGGACTATCACATGTCATACTCAGTTTGTTCAGATATAGTCTTTTGTCCATACAATTCAATCAGAGGAAGATTACTAAGGCATTTCACTCAAACACATTTTGCCCATTATAGCCCACTGTGTGAGTTGTGCCGAAAATCGGAAAATGATGGAAGATAGCGGACCTAATGGACTATCACATGTCATACTCAGTTTGTTCAGATATAGTCTTTTGGTCCATACAATCCATTCAAAGGAAAACTATTAAGTCATTTCACTCAAACACATTTTGCCCATTATAGCCCACTGTGTGAGTTGTGCCAAAAATTGGAAAGTGGTGGAAGATAGCGGACCGAATGGACTATCACGTGTCGTACTCAGTTTGTTGAGATATAGTCTTTTGTCCATACAATCCATTCAAAGGAAAATTACTAAGGCATTTCACTCAAACACATTTTGCCCATTATAGCCCACTGTGTGAGTTGTGCCAAAATTCGGAAAGTGATTTAAGATAGCGGATCTAATGGACTATCACATGTCATACTCAGTTTGTTGAGATATAGTCTTTTGTCCATACAATCCATTCAAAGGAAGATTACTAAGGCATTTCACTCAAACACATTTTGCCCATTATAGCCCACTGTGTGAGTTGTGCCAAAAATCGGAAAGTGATTTCAGATAGCGGACCTAATGGACTATCACGTGTCATACTCAAATTATTCAGAAATAGTTTTTGGTCCGTACAATCCATTCAAAGGAAAGTTACTAAGGCTTTTCACTCAAACACATTTTGCCCATTATAGCCCACTGTGTGAGTTGTGCCAAAAATTGGAAAGTGGTAGAAGATAGCGGACCTAATGGGCTATCACGTGTCATACTCAGTTTGTTGAGATATAGTCTTTTGTCCATACAAACCATTCAAAGGAAAATTACCAAGGCATTTCACTCAAACACATTTTGCCCATTATAGCCCACTGTGTGAGTTGTGCCAAAAATCGGAAAGTGGTGGAAGATAGCGGACCTAATGGACTATCACGTGTCGTACTCAGTTTGTTGAGATATAGTCTTTTGTCCATACAATCCATTCAAAGGAAGATTACTAAGGCATTTCACTCAAACACATTTTGCCCATTATAGCCCACTGTGTGAGTTGTGCCAAAAATCGGAAAGTAATTTAAGATAGCGGATCTAGTGGACTATCACATGTCATACTCAGTTTGTTCAGATATAGTCTTTTGTCCATACAATCCATTCAAAGGAAGATTACTGAGGCATTTCACTCAAACACATTTTGCCCATTATAGCCCACTGTATGAGTTGTGCCAAAAATCGGAAAGTGATTTAAGATAGCGGACCTAATGGACTATCACGTGTCATACTCAGTTTATTCAGAAATAGTTTTTGGTCCGTACAATCCATTCAAAGGAAAGTTACTAAGGCTTTTCACTCAAACACATTTTGCCCATTATAGCCCACTGTGTGAGTTGTGCCAAAAATCGGAAAGTGATTTCAGATAGCGGACCTAATGGACTATCACGTGTCATACTCAGTTTATTCAGAAATAGTTTTTGGTCCGTACAATCCATTCAAAGGAAAGTTACTAAGGCTTTTCACTCAAACACATTTTGCCCATTATAGCCCACTGTGTGAGTTGTGCCAAAATTCGGAAAGTGATTTAAGATAGCGGATCTAATGGACTATCACATGTCATACTCAGTTTGTTGAGATATAGTCTTTTGTCCATACAATCCATTCAAAGGAAGATTACTAAGGCATTTCACTCAAACACATTTTGCCCATTATAGCCCACTGTGTGAGTTGTGCCAAAATTCGGAAAGTGATTTAAGATAGCGGATCTAATGGACTATCACATGTCATACTCAGTTTGTTGAGATATAGTCTTTTGTCCATACAATCCATTCAAAGGAAGATTACTAAGGCATTTCACTCAAACACATTTTGCCCATTATAGCCCACTGTGTGAGTTGTGCCAAAAATCGGAAAGTGATTTCAGATAGCGGACCTAATGGACTATCACGTGTCATACTCAAATTATTCAGAAATAGTTTTTGGTCCGTACAATCCATTCAAAGGAAAGTTACTAAGGCTTTTCACTCAAACACATTTTGCCCATTATAGCCCACTGTGTGAGTTGTGCCAAAAATTGGAAAGTGGTAGAAGATAGCGGACCTAATGGGCTATCACGTGTCATACTCAGTTTGTTGAGATATAGTCTTTTGTCCATACAAACCATTCAAAGGAAAATTACCAAGGCATTTCACTCAAACACATTTTGCCCATTATAGCCCACTGTGTGAGTTGTGCCAAAAATCGGAAAGTGGTGGAAGATAGCGGACCTAATGGACTATCACGTGTCGTACTCAGTTTGTTGAGATATAGTCTTTTGTCCATACAATCCATTCAAAGGAAGATTACTAAGGCATTTCACTCAAACACATTTTGCCCATTATAGCCCACTGTGTGAGTTGTGCCAAAAATCGGAAAGTAATTTAAGATAGCGGATCTAGTGGACTATCACATGTCATACTCAGTTTGTTGAGATATAGTCTTTTGTCCATACAATCCATTCAAAGGGAAATTACTAAGGCATTTCACTCAAACACATTTTGCCCATTATAGCCCACTGTGTGAGTTGTGCCAAAATTCGGAAAGTGATTTAAGATAGCGGATCTAATGGACTATCACATGTCATACTCAGTTTGTTGAGATATAGTCTTTTGTCCATACAATCCATTCAAAGGAAGATTACTAAGGCATTTCACTCAAACACATTTTGCCCATTATAGCCCACTGTGTGAGTTGTGCCAAAAATCGGAAAGTGATTTCAGATAGCGGACCTAATGGACTATCACGTGTCATACTCAGTTTATTCAGAAATAGTTTTTGGTCCGTACAATCCATTCAAAGGAAAGTTACTAAGGCTTTTCACTCAAACACATTTTGCCCATTATAGCCCACTGTGTAAGTTGTGCCAAAAATTGGAAAGTGGTGGAAGATAGCGGACCTAATGGACTATCACGTGTCATACTCAGTTTGTTGAGATATAGTCTTTTGTCCATACAATCCATTAAAAGGTGGACTACTAAGGCATTTCACTCAAACACATTTTGCCCATTATAGCCCACTGTGTGAGTTGTGCCAAAAATCGGAAAATGATGGAAGATAGCAGACCTAATGGACTATCACATGTCATACTCAGTTTGTTCAGATATAGTCTTTTGGTCCATAAAATCCATTCAAAGGAAAATTATTAAGTCATTTCACTCAAACACATTTTGCCCATTATAGCCCACTGTGTGAGTTGTGCCAAAAATCGGAAAGTGGTGGAAGATAGCGGACCGAATGGACTATCACGTGTCATACTCAGTTTGTTGAGATATAGTCTTTTGTCCATACAATCCATTCAAAGGAAGATTACTAAGGCATTTCACCCAAACACATTTTGCCCATTATAGCCCACTGTGTGAGTTGTGCCAAAAATTGGAAAGTGGTGGAAGATAGCGGACCTAATGGGCTATCACGTGTCATACTCAGTTTGTTGAGATATAGTCTTTTGTCCATACAATCCATTCAAAGGAAAATTACCAAGGCATTTCACTCAAACACATTTTGCCCATTATAGCCCACTGTGTGAGTTGTGCCAAAAATTGGAAAGTGGTAGAAGATAGCGGACCTAATGGGCTGTCACGTGTCATACTCAGTTTGTTGAGATATAGTCTTTTGTCCATACAATCCATTCAAAGGAAAATTACCAAGGCATTTCACTCAAACACATTTTGCCCATTATAGCCCACTGTGTGAGTTGTGCCAAAAATCGGAAAGTAATTTAAGATAGCGGATCTAGTGGACTATCACATGTCATACTCAGTTTGTTCAGATATAGTCTTTTGTCCATACAATCCATTCAAAGGAAGATTACTGAGGCATTTCACTCAAACACATTTTGCCCATTATAGCCCACTGTGTGAGTTGTGCCAAAAATCGGAAAGTAATTTAAGATAGCGGATCTAGTGGACTATCACATGTCATACTCAGTTTGTTCAGATATAGTCTTTTGTCCATACAATCCATTCAAAGGAAGATTACTGAGGCATTTCACTCAAACACATTTTGCCCATTATAGCCCACTGTGTGAGTTGTGCCAAAAATCGGAAAGTAATTTAAGATAGCGGATCTATTGTACTATCACATGTCATACTCAGTTTGTTCAGATATAGTCTTTTGTCCATACAATCCATTCAAAGGAAGATTACTGAGGCATTTCACTCAAACACATTTTGCCCATTATAGCCCACTGTGTGAGTTGTGCCAAAAATCGGAAAGTGATTTAAGATAGCGGATCTAATGGACTATCACGTGTCATACTCAGTTTATTCAGAAATAGTTTTTGGTCTATACAATCCATTCAAAGGAAGGTTACTAAGGCATTTCACTCAAACACATTTTGCCCATTATAGCCCACTGTGTGAGTTGTGCCAAAAATCGGAAAATGATGGAAGATAGCAGACCTAATGGACTATCACATGTCATACTCAGTTTGTTCAGATATAGTCTTTTGGTCCATACAATCCATTCAAAGGAAGATTACTGAGGCATTTCACTCAAACACATTTTGCCCATTATAGCCCACTGTGTGAGCTGTGCCAAAAATTGGAAAGTGGTGGAAGATAGCGGACCGAATGGACTATCACGTGTCATACTCAGTTTGTTGAGATATAGTCTTTTGTCCATACAATCCATTCAAAGGAAGATTACTAAGGCATTTCACTCAAACACATTTTGCCCATTATAGCCCACTGTGTGAGTTGTGCCAAAAATCGGAAAGTAATTTAAGATAGCGGATCTAGTGGACTATCACATGTCATACTCAGTTTGTTCAGATATAGTCTTTTGTCCATACAATCCATTCAAAGGAAGATTACTGAGGCATTTCACTCAAACACATTTTGCCCATTATAGCCCACTGTGTGAGTTGTGCCAAAAATCGGAAAGTGATTTAAGATAGCGGATCTAATGGACTATCACGTGTCATACTCAGTTTATTCAGAAATAGTTTTTGGTCTATACAATCCATTCAAAGGAAGGTTACTAAGGCATTTCACTCAAACACATTTTGCCCATTATAGCCCACTGTGTGAGTTGTGCCAAAAATCGGAAAATGATGGAAGATAGCAGACCTAATGGACTATCACATGTCATACTCAGTTTGTTCAGATATAGTCTTTTGGTCCATACAATCCATTCAAAGGAAAATTATTAAGTCATTTCACTCAAACACATTTTGCCCATTATAGCCCACTGTGTGAGTTGTGCCAAAAATCGGAAAGTGGTGGAAGATAGCGGACTTAATGGACTATCACGTGTCATACTCAGTTTGTTGAGATATAGTCTTTTGTCCATACAATCCATTAAAAGGAAGACTACTGAGGCATTTCACTCAAACACATTTTGCCCATTATAGAACACTGTGTGAATTGTGCCATAAATCGGAAAGTGATTTAAGATAGCGGACCTAATGGACTATCACATGTCATACTCAGTTTGTTCAGATATAGTCTTTTGTCCATACAATTCAATCAGAGGAAGATTACTAAGGCATTTCACTCAAACACATTTTGCCCATTATAGCCCACTGTGTGAGTTGTGCCGAAAATCGGAAAATGATGGAAGATAGCGGACCTAATGGACTATCACATGTCATACTCAGTTTGTTCAGATATAGTCTTTTGGTCCATACAATCCATTCAAAGGAAAACTATTAAGTCATTTCACTCAAACACATTTTGCCCATTATAGCCCACTGTGTGAGTTGTGCCAAAAATTGGAAAGTGGTGGAAGATAGCGGACCGAATGGACTATCACGTGTCGTACTCAGTTTGTTGAGATATAGTCTTTTGTCCATACAATCCATTCAAAGGAAAATTACTAAGGCATTTCACTCAAACACATTTTGCCCATTATAGCCCACTGTGTGAGTTGTGCCAAAATTCGGAAAGTGATTTAAGATAGCGGATCTAATGGACTATCACATGTCATACTCAGTTTGTTGAGATATAGTCTTTTGTCCATACAATCCATTCAAAGGAAGATTACTGAGGCATTTCACTCAAACACATTTTGCCCATTATAGCCCACTGTGTGAGTTGTGCCAAAAATCGGAAAGTAATTTAAGATAGCGGATCTAGTGTACTATCACATGTCATACTCAGTTTGTTCAGATATAGTCTTTTGTCCATACAATCCATTCAAAGGAAGATTACTGAGGCATTTCACTCAAACACATTTTGCCCATTATAGCCCACTGTGTGAGTTGTGCCAAAAATCGGAAAGTGATTTAAGATAGCGGATCTAATGGACTATCACGTGTCATACTCAGTCTATTCAGAAATAGTTTTTGGTCTATACAATCCATTCAAAGGAAGGTTACTAAGGCATTTCACTCAAACACATTTTGCCCATTATAGCCCACTGTGTGAGTTGTGCCAAAAATCGGAAAATGATGGAAGATAGCAGACCTAATGGACTATCACATGTCATACTCAGTTTGTTCAGATATAGTCTTTTGGTCCATACAATCCATTCAAAGGAAGATTACTGAGGCATTTCACTCAAACACATTTTGCCCATTATAGCCCACTGTGTGAGCTGTGCCAAAAATTGGAAAGTGGTGGAAGATAGCGGACCGAATGGACTATCACGTGTCATACTCAGTTTGTTGAGATATAGTCTTTTGTCCATACAATCCATTCAAAGGAAGATTACTAAGGCATTTCACTCAAACACATTTTGCCCATTATAGCCCACTGTGTGAGTTGTGCCAAAAATCGGAAAGTAATTTAAGATAGCGGATCTAGTGGACTATCACATGTCATACTCAGTTTGTTCAGATATAGTCTTTTGTCCATACAATCCATTCAAAGGAAGATTACTGAGGCATTTCACTCAAACACATTTTGCCCATTATAGCCCACTGTGTGAGTTGTGCCAAAAATCGGAAAGTGATTTAAGATAGCGGATCTAATGGACTATCACGTGTCATACTCAGTTTATTCAGAAATAGTTTTTGGTCTATACAATCCATTCAAAGGAAGGTTACTAAGGCATTTCACTCAAACACATTTTGCCCATTATAGCCCACTGTGTGAGTTGTGCCAAAAATCGGAAAATGATGGAAGATAGCAGACCTAATGGACTATCACATGTCATACTCAGTTTGTTCAGATATAGTTTTTTTGTCCATA
The DNA here is from genome assembly GCA_963576795.1 of Metopia argyrocephala. Lineage (NCBI taxonomy): Eukaryota > Metazoa > Arthropoda > Insecta > Diptera > Sarcophagidae > Metopia > Metopia argyrocephala. The sequence goes on from OY756210.1 coordinate 87,907,796, forward strand.
CAATCCATTCAAAGGAAAATTATTAAGTCATTTCACTCAAACACATTTTGCCCATTATAGCCCACTGTGTGAGTTGTGCCAAAAATCGGAAAGTGGTGGAAGATAGCGGACCTAATGGACTATCACGTGTCATACTCAGTTTGTTGAGATATAGTCTTTTGTCCATACAATCCATTAAAAGGAAGACTACTGAGGCATTTCACTCAAACACATTTTGCCCATTATAGAACACTGTGTGAATTGTGCCATAAATCGGAAAGTGATTTAAGATAGCGGACCTAATGGACTATCACATGTCATACTCAGTTTGTTCAGATATAGTCTTTTGTCCATACAATTCAATCAGAGGAAGATTACTAAGGCATTTCACTCAAACACATTTTGCCCATTATAGCCCACTGTGTGAGTTGTGCCGAAAATCGGAAAATGATGGAAGATAGCGGACCTAATGGACTATCACATGTCATACTCAGTTTGTTCAGATATAGTCTTTTGGTCCATACAATCCATTCAAAGGAAAACTATTAAGTCATTTCACTCAAACACATTTTGCCCATTATAGCCCACTGTGTGAGTTGTGCCAAAAATTGGAAAGTGGTGGAAGATAGCGGACCGAATGGACTATCACGTGTCGTACTCAGTTTGTTGAGATATAGTCTTTTGTCCATACAATCCATTCAAAGGAAAATTACTAAGGCATTTCACTCAAACACATTTTGCCCATTATAGCCCACTGTGTGAGTTGTGCCAAAATTCGGAAAGTGATTTAAGATAGCGGATCTAATGGACTATCACATGTCATACTCAGTTTGTTGAGATATAGTCTTTTGTCCATACAATCCATTCAAAGGAAGATTACTAAGGCATTTCACTCAAACACATTTTGCCCATTATAGCCCACTGTGTGAGTTGTGCCAAAAATCGGAAAGTGATTTCAGATAGCGGACCTAATGGACTATCACGTGTCATACTCAAATTATTCAGAAATAGTTTTTGGTCCGTACAATCCATTCAAAGGAAAGTTACTAAGGCTTTTCACTCAAACACATTTTGCCCATTATAGCCCACTGTGTGAGTTGTGCCAAAAATTGGAAAGTGGTAGAAGATAGCGGACCTAATGGGCTATCACGTGTCATACTCAGTTTGTTGAGATATAGTCTTTTGTCCATACAAACCATTCAAAGGAAAATTACCAAGGCATTTCACTCAAACACATTTTGCCCATTATAGCCCACTGTGTGAGTTGTGCCAAAAATCGGAAAGTGGTGGAAGATAGCGGACCTAATGGACTATCACGTGTCGTACTCAGTTTGTTGAGATATAGTCTTTTGTCCATACAATCCATTCAAAGGAAGATTACTAAGGCATTTCACTCAAACACATTTTGCCCATTATAGCCCACTGTGTGAGTTGTGCCAAAAATCGGAAAGTAATTTAAGATAGCGGATCTAGTGGACTATCACATGTCATACTCAGTTTGTTCAGATATAGTCTTTTGTCCATACAATCCATTCAAAGGAAGATTACTGAGGCATTTCACTCAAACACATTTTGCCCATTATAGCCCACTGTATGAGTTGTGCCAAAAATCGGAAAGTGATTTAAGATAGCGGATCTAATGGACTATCACGTGTCATACTCAGTTTATTCAGAAATAGTTTTTGGTCTATACAATCCATTCAAAGGAAGGTTACTAAGGCATTTCACTCAAACACATTTTGCCCATTATAGCCTACTGTGTGAGTTGTGCCAAAAATCGGAAAATGATGGAAGATAGCAGACCTAATGGACTATCACATGTCATACTCAGTTTGTTCAGATATAGTCTTTTGGTCCATACAATCCATTCAAAGGAAAATTATTAAGTCATTTCACTCAAACACATTTTGCCCATTATAGCCCACTGTGTGAGTTGTGCCAAAAATCGGAAAGTGGTGGAAGATAGCGGACCTAATGGACTATCACGTGTCATACTCAGTTTGTTGAGATATAGTCTTTTGTCCATACAATCCATTAAAAGGAAGACTACTGAGGCATTTCACTCAAACACATTTTGCCCATTATAGAACACTGTGTGAATTGTGCCATAAATCGGAAAGTGATTTAAGATAGCGGACCTAATGGACTATCACATGTCATACTCAGTTTGTTCAGATATAGTCTTTTGTCCATACAATTCATTCAGAGGAAGACTACTGAGGCATTTCACTCAAACAGATTTTGCCCATTATAGAACACTGTGTGAATTGTGCCATAAATCGGAAAGTGATTTAAGATAGCGGACCTAATGGACTATCACATGTCATACTCAGTTTGTTCAGATATAGTCTTTTGGTCCATACAATCCATTCAAAGGAAAACTATTAAGTCATTTCACTCAAACACATTTTGCCCATTATAGCCCACTGTGTGAGTTGTGCCAAAAATTGGAAAGTGGTGGAAGATAGCGGACCGAATGGACTATCACGTGTCGTACTCAGTTTGTTGAGATATAGTCTTTTGTCCATACAATCCATTCAAAGGAAAATTACTAAGGCATTTCACTCAAACACATTTTGCCCATTATAGCCCACTGTGTGAGTTGTGCCAAAATTCGGAAAGTGATTTAAAATAGCGGATCTAATGGACTATCACATGTCATACTCAGTTTGTTGAGATATAGTCTTTTGTCCATACAATCCATTAAAAGGAAGATTACTAAGGCATTTCACTCAAACACATTTTGCCCATTATAGCCCACTGTGTGAGTTGTGCCAAAAATCGGAAAGTGATTTAGGATAGCGGATCTAATGGACTATCACGTGTCATACTCAGTTTATTCAGAAATAGTTTTTGGTCTATACAATCCATTCAAAGGAAGGTTACTAAGGCATTTCACTCAAACACATTTTGCCCATTATAGCCCACTGTGTGAGTTGTGCCAAAAATTGGAAAGTGGTAGAAGATAGCGGACCTAATGGGCTATCACGTGTCATACTCAGTTTGTTGAGATATAGTCTTTTGTCCATACAATCCATTCAAAGGAAAATTACCAAGGCATTTCACTCAAACACATTTTGCCCATTATAGCCCACTGTGTGAGTTGTGCCAAAAATCGGAAAATGATGGAAGATAGCAGACCTAATGGACTATCACATGTCATACTCAGTTTGTTCAGATATAGTCTTTTGGTCCATACAATCCATTCAAAGGAAAATTATTAAGTCATTTCACTCAAACACATTTTGCCCATTATAGCCCACTGTGTGAGTTGTGCCAAAAATCGGAAAGTGGTGGAAGATAGCGGACCTAATGGACTATCACGTGTCATACTCAGTTTGTTGAGATATAGTCTTTTGTCCATACAATCCATTAAAAGGAAGACTACTGAGGCATTTCACTCAAACAGATTTTGCCCATTATAGAACACTGTGTGAATTGTGCCATAAATCGGAAAGTGATTTAAGATAGCGGACCTAATGGACTATCACATGTCATACTCAGTTTGTTCAGATATAGTCTTTTGTCCATACAATTCATTCAGAGGAAGATTACTAAGGCATTTCACTCAAACACATTTTGCCCATTATAGCCCACTGTGTGAGTTGTGCCGAAAATCGGAAAATGATGGAAGATAGCGGACCTAATGGACTATCACATGTCATACTCAGTTTGTTCAGATATAGTCTTTTGGTCCATACAATCCATTCAAAGGAAAACTATTAAGTCATTTCACTCAAACACATTTTGCCCATTATAGCCCACTGTGTGAGTTGTGCCAAAAATTGGAAAGTGGTGGAAGATAGCGGACCGAATGGACTATCACGTGTCATACTCAGTTTGTTGAGATATAGTCTTTTGTCCATACAATCCATTCAAAGGAAAATTACTAAGGCATTTCACTCAAACACATTTTGCCCATTATAGCCCACTGTGTGAGTTGTGCCAAAATTCGGAAAGTGATTTAAGATAGCGGATCTAATGGACTATCACATGTCATACTCAGTTTGTTGAGATATAGTCTTTTGTCCATACAATCCATTCAAAGGAAGATTACTAAGGCATTTCACTCAAACACATTTTGCCCATTATAGCCCACTGTGTGAGTTGTGCCAAAAATCGGAAAGTGATTTCAGATAGCGGACCTAATGGACTATCACGTGTCATACTCAGTTTATTCAGAAATAGTTTTTGGTCCGTACAATCCATTCAAAGGAAAGTTACTAAGGCTTTTCACTCAAACACATTTTGCCCATTATAGCCCACTGTGTAAGTTGTGCCAAAAATTGGAAAGTGGTGGAAGATAGCGGACCTAATGGACTATCACGTGTCATACTCAGTTTGTTGAGATATAGTCTTTTGTCCATACAATCCATTAAAAGGTGGACTACTAAGGCATTTCACTCAAACACATTTTGCCCATTATAGCCCACTGTGTGAGTTGTGCCAAAAATCGGAAAATGATGGAAGATAGCAGACCTAATGGACTATCACATGTCATACTCAGTTTGTTCAGATATAGTCTTTTGGTCCATAAAATCCATTCAAAGGAAAATTATTAAGTCATTTCACTCAAACACATTTTGCCCATTATAGCCCACTGTGTGAGTTGTGCCAAAAATCGGAAAGTGGTGGAAGATAGCGGACCGAATGGACTATCACGTGTCATACTCAGTTTGTTGAGATATAGTCTTTTGTCCATACAATCCATTCAAAGGAAGATTACTAAGGCATTTCACTCAAACACATTTTGCCCATTATAGCCCACTGTGTGAGTTGTGCCAAAAATTGGAAAGTGGTGGAAGATAGCGGACCTAATGGGCTATCACGTTTAATACTCAGTTTGTTGAGATATAGTCTTTTGTCCATACAATCCATTCAAAGGAAAATTACCAAGGCATTTCACTCAAACACATTTTGCCCATTATAGCCCACTGTGTGAGTTGTGCCAAAAATTGGAAAGTGGTAGAAGATAGCGGACCGAATGGACTATCACGTGTCATACTCAGTTTGTTGAGATATAGTCTTTTGTCCATACAATACATTCAAAGGAAGATTACTAAGGCATTTCACTCAAACACATTTTGCCCATTATAGCCCACTGTGTGAGTTGCGCCAAAAATCGGAAAGTGGTGGAAGATAGCGGACCGAATGGACTATCACGCGTCATACTCAGTTTGTTGAGATATAGTCTTTTGTCCATACAATCCATTCAAAGGAAGATTACTAAGGCATTTCACTCAAACACATTTTGCCCATTATAGCCCACTGTGTGAGTTGTGCCAAAAATTGGAAAGTGGTAGAAGATAGCGGACCTAATGGACTATCACGTGTCATACTCAGTTTGTTGAGATATAGTCTTTTGTCCATACAATCCATTCAAAGGAAGATTACCAAGGCATTTCACTCAAACACATTTTGCCCATTGTAGCCCACTGTGCGAGTTGTGCCAAAAATTGGAAAGTGGTAGAAGATAGCGGACCGAATGGACTATCACGTGTCATACTCAGTTTGTTGAGATATAGTCTTTTGTCCATACAATCCATTCAAAGGAAGATTACTAAGGCATTTCACTCAAACACATTTTGCCCATTATAGCCCACTGTGTGAGTTGTGCCAAAAATCGGAAAGTGACTTAAGATAGCGAATCTAATGGACTATCACATGTCATACTCAGTTTGTTCAGATATAGTTTTTTGTCCATACAATCCATTCAAAGGAAGATTACTAAGGCATTTCACTCAAACACATTTTGCCCATTATAGCCCACTGTGTGAGTTGTGCCAAAAATTGGAAAGTGGTGGAAGATAGCGTACCGAATGGACTATCACGTGTCATACTCAGTTTGTTGAGATATAGTTTTTTGTCCATACAATCCATTCAAAGGAAGATTACCAAGGCATTTCACTCAAACACATTTTGCCCATTATAGCCCACTGTGCGAGTTGTGCCAAAAATCGGAAAGTGATTTCAGATAGCGGACCTAATGGACTATAACATGTCGTACTCAATTTGTTCAGATATAGTTTTTTGTCCATACAATCCATTCAAAGGAAGATTACTAAGGCATTTCAGTCAAACACATTTTGCCCATTATAGCCCACTGTGTGAGATGTGCCAAAAATTGGAAAGTGGTGGAAGATAGCGGACCGAATGGACTATCCCGTGTCATACTCAGTTTGTTGAGATATAGTCTTTTGTCCATACAATCCATTCAAAGGAAGATTACTAAGGCATTTCACTCAAACACATTTTGCCCATTATAGCCCACTGTGTGAGTTGTGCCAAAAATCGGAAAGTGATTTAAGATAGCGGATCTAATGGACTATCACGCGTCATACTCAGTTTATTCAGAAATAGTTTTTGGTCTATACAATCCATTCAAAGGAAGGTTACTAAGGCATTTCACTCAAAAACATTTTGCCCATTATAGCCCACTGTGTGAGTTGTGCCAAAAATCGGAAAATGATGGACGATAGCGGACCTAATGGACTATCACGTGTTAGACTCAGTTTATTCAGAAATAGTGTTTGGTCCATACAATCCATTCAAAGGAAGATTACTAAGGCATTTCACTCAAACACATTTTGCCCATTATAGCCCACTGTGTGAGATGTGCCAAAAATCGGAAAGTGATTTCAGATAGCGGACCTAATGGACTATAACATGTCATACTCAGTTTGTTCAGATATAGTTTTTTGTCCATACAATCCATTCAAAGGAAAATTACTAAGGCATTTCACTCTAACACATTTTGCCCATTATAGCCCACCTTGTGAGTTGTGCCAAAATTCGGAAAGTGATTTAAGATAGCGGATCTAGTGGACTATCACATGTCATACTCAGTTTGTTCAGATATAGTCTTTTGGTCCATACAATCCATTCAAAGGAAAATTATTAAGGCATTTCACTCAAACACATTTTGCCCATTATAGAACACTGTGCGAGTTGTGCCAAAAATCGGAAAGTGGTGGAAGATAGCGGACCGAATGGACTATCACGTGTCATACTCAGTTTGTTGAGATATAGTCTTTTGTCCATACAATCCATTCAAAGGAAGATTACTAAGGCATTTCACTCAAACACATTTTGCCCATTATAGCCCACTGTGTGAGTTGTGCCAAAAATCGGAAAGTAATTTAAGATAGCGGATCTAATGGACTATCACATGTCATACTCAGTTTGTTCAGATATAGTTTTTGGTCCATACAATCCATTCAAAGGAAGATTACTAAGGCTTTTCACTCAAAAACATTTTGCCCATTATAGCCCACTGTGTGAGTTGTGCCAAAAATCGGAAAATGATGGACGATAGCGGACCTAATGGACTATCACGTGTTAGACTCAGTTTATTCAGAAATAGTGTTTGGTCCATACAATCCATTCAAAGGAAGATTACTAAGGCATTTCACTCAAACACATTTTGCCCATTATAGCCCACTGTGTGAGTTGTGCCAAAAATCGGAAAGTGATTTCAGATAGCGGACCTAATGGACTATAACATGTCATACTCAGTTTGTTCAGATATAGTTTTTTGTCCATACAATCCATTCAAAGGAAAATTACTAAGGCATTTCACTCTAACACATTTTGCCCATTATAGCCCACCTTGTGAGTTGTGCCAAAATTCGGAAAGTGATTTAAGATAGCGGATCTAGTGGACTATCACATGTCATACTCAGTTTGTTCAGATATAGTCTTTTGGTCCATACAATCCATTCAAAGGAAAATTATTAAGGCATTTCACTCAAACACATTTTGCCCATTATAGAACACTGTGTGAATTGTGCCATAAATCGGAAAGTGATTTAAGATAGCGGACCTAATGGACTATCACATGTCATACTCAGTTTGTTCAGATATAGTCTTTTGTCCATACAATTCATTCAGAGGAAGATTACTAAGGCATTTCACTCAAACACATTTTGTCCATTATAGCCCACTGTGTGAGTTGTGCCGAAAATCGGAAAATGATGGAAGATAGCGGACCTAATGGACTATCACATGTCATACTCAGTTTGTTCAGATATAGTCTTTTGGTCCATACAATCCATTCAAAGGAAAACTATTAAGTCATTTCACTCAAACACATTTTGCCCATTATAGCCCACTGTGTGAGTTGTGCCAAAAATTGGAAAGTGGTGGAACATAGCGGACCGAATGGACTATCACGTGTCGTACTCAGTTTGTTGAGATATAGTCTTTTGTCCATACAATCCATTCAAAGGAAAATTACTAAGGCATTTCACTCAAACACATTTTGCCCATTATAGCCCACTGTGTGAGTTGTGCCAAAATTCGGAAAGTGATTTAAGATAGCGGATCTAATGGACTATCACATGTCATACTCAGTTTGTTGAGATATAGTCTTTTGTCTATACAATCCATTAAAAGGAAGACTACTGAGGCATTTCACTCAAACACATTTTGCCCATTATAGCCCACTGTGTGAGTTGTGCCAAAAATCGGAAAGTGATTTAAGATAGCGGATCTAGTGGACTATCACATGTCATACTCAGTTTGTTCAGGTATAGACTTTTGTCCATACAATTCATTCAGAGGAAGATTACTAAGGCATTTCACTCAAACACATTTTGCCCATTATAGCCCACTGTGTGAGTTGTGCCAAAAATCGGAAAATGATGGAAGATAGCAGACCTAATGGACTATCACATGTCATACTCAGTTTGTTCAGATATAGTCTTTTGGTCCATACAATCCATTCAAAGGAAAATTATTAAGTCATTTCACTCAAACACAATTTGCCCATTATAGCCCACTGTGTGAGTTGTGCCAAAAATCGGAAAGTGGTGGAAGATAGCGGACCGAATGGACTATCACGTGTCATACTCAGTTTGTTGAGATATAGTCTTTTGTCCATACAATCCATTCAAAGGAAGATTACTAAGGCATTTCACTCAAACACATTTTGCCCATTATAGCCCACTGTGTGAGTTGTGCCAAAAATCGGAAAATGATGGAAGATAGCGGACCTAATGGACTATCACATGTCATACTCAGTTTGTTCAGATATAGTTTTTTTTCCATACAATCCATTCAAAGGGAGATTACTAAGGCATTTCACTCAAACACATTTTGCCCATTATAGCCCACAGTGTGAGTTGTGCCAAAAATCGGAAAGTGACTTGACATAGTGGACCTAATGGACTATCACGTGTCATACTCAGTTTATTCAGAAATAGTTTTTGGTCCATACAATCCATTCAAAGGAAAATTATTAAGGCATTTCACTCAAACACATTTTGCCCATTATAGACCACTGTGTGAGTTGTGCCAAAAATCGGAAAGTGATTTCAGATAGCGGACCTAATGGACTATAACATGTCATACTCAGTTTGTTCAGATATAGTTTTTTGTTCATACAATCCATTCAAAGGAAGATTACTAAGGCATTTCACTCAAACACATTTTGCCCATTATAGCCCACCTTGTGAGTTGTGCCAAAATTCGGAAAGTGATTTAAGATAGCGGATCTAGTGGACTATCACATGTCATACTCAGTTTGTTCAGATATAGTCTTTTGGTCCATACAATCCATTCAAAGGAAAATTATTAAGGCATTTCACTCAAACACATTTTGCCCATAATAGACCACTGTGTGAATTGTGCCAAAATTCGGAAAGTGATTTAAGATAGCGGATCTAGTGGACTATCACATGTCATACTCAGTTTGTTCAGATATAGTCTTTTGGTCCATACAATCCATTCAAAGGAAAACTATTAAGTCATTTCACTCAAACACATTTTGCCCATTATAGCCCACTGTGTGAGTTGTGCCAAAAATTGGAAAGTGGTGGAAGATAGCGGACCGAATGGACTGTCACGTTTCGTACTCAGTTTGTTGAGATATAGTCTTTTGTCCATACAATCCATTCAAAGAAAGATTACTAAGGCATTTCACTCAAACACATTTTGCCCATTATAGCCCACTATGTGAGTTGTGCCAAAATTCGGAAAGTGATTTAAGATAGCGGATCTAATGGACTATCACATGTCATACTCAGTTTGTTCAGATATAGTTTTTTGTCCATACAATCCATTCAAAGGGAAATTACTAAGGCATTTCACTCAAACACATTTTGCCCATTATAGCCCACTGTGTGAGTTGTGCCAAAAATCGGAAAGTTATGGAAGATAGCGGACCGAATGGACTATCACGTGTCATACTCAGTTTGTTGAGATATAGTCTTTTGTCCATACAATCCATTCAAAGGAAGATTACTAAGGCATTTCACTCAAACACATTTGGCCCATTATAGCCCACTGTGTGAGTTGTGCCAAAAATCGGAAAGTGACTTAAGATAGCGGCTCTAATGGACTATCACGTGTCATACTCAGTTTGTTCAGATATAGTCTTTTGTCCATACAATCCATTCAAAGGAAGATTACTAAGGCATTTCACTCAAACACATTTTGCCCATTATAGCCCACTGTGTGAGTTGTGCCAAAAACTGGAAAGTGGTAGAAGATAGCGGACCGAATGAACTATCACGTGTCATACTCAGTTTGTTGAGATATAGTCTTTTGTCCATACAATCCATTCAAAGGAAGATTACTAAGGCATTTCACTCAAACACATTTTGCCCATTATAGCCCACTGTGTGAGTTGTGCCAAAAATCGGAAAGTGATTTCAGATAGCGGACCTAATGGACTATAACATGTCATACTCAGTTTGTTCAGATATAGTTTTTTGTCCATACAATCCACTCAAGGGAAAATTACTAAGGCATTTCACTCAAACACATTTTGCCCATTATAGCCCACTGTGTGAGTTGTGCCAAAAATTGGAAAGTGGTGGAAGATAGCGGACCGAATGGACTATCACGTGTCATACTCAGTTTGTTGAGATATAGTCTTTTGTCCATACAATCCATTCAAAGGGAGATTACTAAGGCATTTCACTCAAACACATTTTGCCCATTATAGCCCACTGTGTGAGTTGTGCCAAAAATCGGAAAGTGATTTCAGATAGCGGACCTAATGGACTATAACATGTCATATTCAGTTTGTTCAGATATAGTTTTTTGTCCATACAATCCATTCAAAGGAATATTACTAAGGCATTTCACTCAAACACATTTTGCCCATTATAGCCCACTGTGTGAGTTGTGCCAAAAATTGGAAAGTGGTGGAAGATAGCGGACCGAACGGACTATCACGTGTCATACTCAGTTTGTTGAGATATAGTCTTTTGTCCATACAATCCATTCAAAGGAAGATTACTAAGGCATTTCACTCAAACACATTTTGCCCATTATAGCCCACTGTGTGAGTTGTGCCAAAAATCGGAAAGTGATTTAAGATAGCGGATCTAATGGACTATCACACGTCATACTCAGTTTGTTCAGATATAGTTTTTTGTCCATACAATCCATTCAAAGGAAGATTACTAAGGCATTTCACTCAAACACATTTTGCCCATTATAGCCCACTGTGTGAGTTGTGCCAAAAATCGGAAAATGATGGAAGATAGCAGACCTAATGGACTATCACATGTCATACTCAGTTTGTTCAGATATAGTCTTTTGGTCCATACAATCCATTCAAAGGAAAATTATTAAGTCATTTCACTCAAACACATTTTGCCCATTATAGCCCACTGTGTGAGTTGTGCCAAAAATTGGAAAGTAGTGGAAGATAGCGAACCGAATGGACTATCACGTGCCATACTCAGTTTGTTGAGATATAGTCTTTTGTCCATACAATCCATTCAAAGGAAGATTACTAAGGCATTTCACTCAAACACATTTTGCCCATTATAGCCCACTGTGTGAGTTGTGCCAAAAATTGAAAAGTGGTAGAAGATAGCGGACCGAATGGACTATCACGTGTCATACTCAGTTTGTTGAGATATAGTCTTTTGTCCATACAATCCATTCAAAGGGAAATTATTAAGTCATTTCACTCAAACACATTTTGCCCATTATAGCCCACTGTGTGAGTTGTGCCAAAAATCGGAAAGTGGTGGAAGATAGCGAACCGAATGGACTATCACGTGTCATACTCAGTTTGTTGAGATATAGTCTTTTGTCCATACAATCCATTCAAAGGAAGATTACTAAGGCATTTCACTCAAACACATTTTGCCCATTATAGCCCACTGTGTGAGTTGTGCCAAAAATTGGAAAGTGGTAGAAGATAGCGGACCGAATGGACTATCACGTGTCATACTCAGTTTGTTGAGATATAGTCTTTTGTCCATACAATCCATTCAAAGGAAAATTATTAAGTCATTTCACTCAAACACATTTTGCCCATTATAGCCCACTGTGTGAGTTGTGCCAAAAATCGGAAAGTGGTGGAAGATAACGGACCGAATGGACTATCACGTGTCATACTCAGTGTGTTGAGATATAGTCTTTTGTCCATACAATCCATTCAAAGGAAGATTACTAAGGCATTTCACTCAAACACATTTTGCCCATTATAGCCCACTGTGTGAGTTGTGCCAAAAATTGGAAAGTGGTGGAAGATAGCGGACCGAATGGACTATCACGTGTCATACTCAGTTTATTCAGATATAGTTTTTGGTCCATACAATCCATTCAAAGGAAGATTACTAAGGCATTTCACTCAAACACATTTTGCCCATTATAGCCCACTGTGTAAGTTGTGCCAAAAATTGGAAAGTGGTGGAAGATAGCGGACCTAATGGACTATCACGTGTCATACTCAGTTTGTTGAGATATAGTCTTTTGTCCATACAATCCATTCAAAGGGAGATTACTAAGGCATTTCACTCAAACACATTTTGCCCATTATAGCCCACTGTGTGAGTTGTGCCAAAAATCGGAAAGTGATTTCAGATAGCGGACCTAATGGACTATAACATGTCATACTCAGTTTGTTGAGATATAGTCTTTTGTCCATACAATCCATTCAAAGGAAGATTACTAAGGCATTTCACTCAAGCACATTTTGCCCATTATAGCCCACTGTGTGAGTTGTGCCAAAAATCGGAAAGTGGTGGAAGATAGCGGACCGAATGGACTATCACGTGTCATACTCAGTTTGTTGAGATATAGTCTTTTGTCCATACAATCCATTCAAAGGAAGATTACTAAGGCATTTCACTCAAACACATTTTGCCCATTATAGCCCACTGTGTGAGTTGTGCCAAAAATTGGAAAGTGGTAGAAGATAGCGGACCTAATGGGCTATCACGTGTCATACTCAGTTTGTTGAGATATAGTCTTTTGTCCATACAATCCATTCAAAGGAAGATTACCAAGGCATTTCACTCAAACACATTTTGCCCATTATAGCCCACTGTGTGAGTTGTGCTAAAAATTGGAAAGTGGTAGAAGATAGCGGACCGAATGGACTATCACGTGTCATACTCAGTTTGTTGAGATATAGTCTTTTGTCCATACAATCCATTCAAAGGAAGATTACTAAGGCATTTCACTCAAACACATTTTGCCCATTATAGCCCACTGTGTGAGTTGTGCCAAAAATTGGAAAGTGGTAGAAGATAGCGGACCTAATGGACTATCACGTGTCGTACTCAGTTTGTTGAGATATAGTCTTTTGTCCATACAATCCATTCAAAGGAAGATTACCAAGGCATTTCACTCAAACACATTTTGCCCATTGTAGCCCACTGTGCGAGTTGTGCCAAAAATTGGGAAGTGGTAGAAGATAGCGGACCGAATGGACTATCACGTGTCATACTCAGTTTGTTGAGATATAGTCTTTTGTCCATACAATCCATTCAAAGGAAGATTACTAAGGCATTTCACTCAAACACATTTTGCCCATTATAGCCCACTGTGTGAGTTGTGCCAAAAATCGGAAAGTGATTTAAGATAGCGAATCTAATGGACTATCACATGTCATACTCAGTTTGTTCAGATATAGTTTTTTGTCCATACAATCCATTCAAAGGAAGATTACTAAGGCATTTCACTCAAACACATTTTGCCCATTATAGCCCACTGTGTGAGTTGTGCCAAAAATTGGAAAGTGGTGGAAGATAGCGGACCGAACGGACTATCACGTGTCATACTCAGTTTGTTGAGATAAAGTTTTTTGTCCATACAATCCATTCAAAGGAAGATTACCAAGGCATTTCACTCAAACACATTTTGCCCATTATAGCCCACTGTGCGAGTTGTGCCAAAAATCGGAAAGTGATTTCAGATAGCGGACCTAATGGACTATAACATGTCATACTCAATTTGTTCAGATATAGTTTTTTGTCCATACAATCCATTCAAAGGAAGATTACTAAGGCATTTCAGTCAAACACATTTTGCCCATTATAGCCCACTGTGTGAGTTGTGCCAAAAATTGGAAAGTGGTGGAAGATAGCGGACCGAATGGACTATCCCGTGCCATACTCAGTTTGTTGATATATAGTCTTTTGTCCATACAATCCATTCAAAGGAAGATTACTAAGGCATTTCACTCAAACACATTTTGCCCATTATAGCCCACTGTGTGAGTTGTGCCAAAAATCGGAAAGTGATTTAAGATAGCGGATCTAATGGACTATCACGTGTCATACTCAGTTTATTCAGAAATAGTTTTTGGTCTATACAATCCATTCAAAGGAAGGTTACTAAGGCATTTCACTCAAACACATTTTGCCCATTATAGCCCACTGTGTGAGTTGTGCCAAAAATCGGAAAATGATGGACGATAGCGGACCTAATGGACTATCACGTGTTAGACTCAGTTTATTCAGAAATAGTGTTTGGTCCATACAATCCATTCAAAGGAAGATTACTAAGGCATTTCACTCAAACACATTTTGCCCATTATAGCCCACTGTGTGAGTTGTGCCAAAAATCGAAAAGTGATTTCAGATAGCGGACCTAATGTACTATAACATGTCATACTCAGTTTGTTCAGATATAGTTTTTTGTCCATACAATCCATTCAAAGGAAGATTACTAAGGCATTTCACTCTAACACATTTTGCCCATTATAGCCCACCTTGTGAGTTGTGCCAAAATTCGGAAAGTGATTTAAGATAGCGGATCTAGTGGACTATCACATGTCATACTCAGTTTGTTCAGATATAGTCTTTTGGTCCATACAATCCATTCAAAGGAAAATTATTAAGGCATTTCACTCAAACACATTTTGCCCATTATAGCCCACTGTGTGAGTTGTGCCGAAAATCGGAAAATGATGGAAGATAGCGGACCTAATGGACTATCACATGTCATACTCAGTTTGTTCAGATATAGTCTTTTGGTTCATACAATCCATTCAAAGGAAAACTATTAAGTCATTTCACTCAAACACATTTTGCCCATTATAGCCTACTGTGTGAGTTGTGCCAAAAATTGGAAAGTGGTGGAAGATAGCGGACCGAATGGACTATCACGTGTCGTACTCAGTTTGTTGAGATATAGTCTTTTGTCCATACAATCCATTCAAAGGAAAATTACTAAGGCATTTCACTCAAACACATTTTGCCCATTATAGCCCACTGTGTGAGTTGTGCCAAAATTCGAAAGTGATTTGAGATAGCGGATCTAATGGACTATCACATGTCATACTCAGTTTGTTGAGATATAGTCTTTTGTCCATACAATCCATTAAAAGGAAGACTACTGAGGCATTTCACTCAAACACATTTTGCCCATTATAGCCCACTGTGTGAGTTGTGCCAAAAATCGGACAGTGATTTAAGATAGCGGATCTAGTGGACTATCACATGTCATACTCAGTTTGTTCAGATATAGTCTTTTGTCCATACAATTCATTCAGAGGAAGATTACTAAGGCATTTCACTCAAACACATTTTGCCCATTATAGCCCACTGTGTGAGTTGTGCCAAAAATCGGAAAATGATGGAAGATAGCAGACCTAATGGACTATCGCATGTCATACTCAGTTTGTTCAGATATAGTCTTTTGGTCCATACAATCCATTCAAAGGAAAATTATTAAGTCATTTCACTCAAACACATTTTGCCCATTATAGCCCACTGTGTGAGTTGTGCCAAAAATCGGAAAGTGGTGGAAGATAGCGGACCGAATGGACTATCACGTGTCATACTCAGTTTGTTGAGATATAGTCTTTTGTCCATACAATCCATTCAAAGGAAGATTACTAAGGCATTTCACTCAAACACATTTTGCCCATTATAGCCCACTGTGTGAGTTGTGCCAAAAATCGGAAAGTGATTTAAGATAGCGAATCTAATGGACTATCACATGTCATACTCAGTTTGTTCAGATATAGTTTTTGGTCCATACAATCCATTCAAAGGAAGATTACTAAGGCTTTTCACTCAAACACATTTTGCCCATTACAGCCCACTGTGTGAGTTGTGCCAAAAATTGGAAAGTGGTAGAAGATAGCGGACCGAATGGACTATCACGTGTCATACTCAGTTTGTTGAGATATAGTCTTTTGTCCATACAATCCATTCAAAGGAAGATTACTAAGGCATTTCACTCAAACACATTTTGCCCACTATAGCCCACTGTGCGAGTTGTGCCAAAAATTGGAAAGTGGTGGAAGATAGCGGACCGAATGGACTATCACGTGTCATACTCAGTTTATTAAGAAATAGTTTTTGGTCCGTACAATCCATTCAAAGGAAAATTACTAAGGCTTTTCACTCAAACACATTTTGCCCATTATAGCCCACTGTGTAAGTTGTGCCAAAAATTGGAAAGTGGTGGAAGATAGCGGACCTAATGGACTATCACGTGTCATACTCAGTGTGTTGAGATATAGTCTTTTGTCCATACAATCCATTAAAAGGAAGACTACTAAGGCATTTCACTTAAACACATTTTGCCCATTATAGCCCACTGAGTGAGTTGTGCCAAAAATCGGAAAATGATGGAAGATAGCAGACCTAATGGACTATCACATGTCATACTCAGTTTGTTCAGATATAGTCTTTTGTCCATACAATCCATTCAAAGGAAATTACTGAGGCATTTCACTCAAACACATTTTGCCCATTATAGCCCACTGTGTGAGTTGTGCCAAAAATCGGAAAATAATGGAAGATAGCGGACCTAATGGACTATCACATGTCATACTCAGTTTGTTCATATATAGTCTTTTGGTCCATACAATCCATTCAAAGGAAAATTATTAAGTCATTTCACTCAAACACATTTTGCCCATTATAGCCCACTGTGTGAGTTGTACCAAAAATTGGAAAATGATGCAAGATAGCGGATCTAATGGACTATCACATGTCATACTCAGTTTGTTCATATATAGTCTTTTGGTCCATACAATCCATTCAAAGGAAAATTATTAAGTCATTTCACTCAAACACATTTTGCCCATTATAGCCCACTGTGTGAGTTGTGCCAAAAATCGGAAAATGATGGAAGATAGCGGATCTAATGGACTATCACATGTCATACTCAGTTTGTTCAGATATAGTTTTTTGTCCATACAATCTATTCAAAGAAAGATTACTAAGGCATTTCACTCAAACACATTTTGCCCATTATAGCCCACTGTGTGAGTTGTGCCAAAAATCGGAAAATGATGGAAGATAGCAGACCTAATGGACTATCACATGTCATACTCAGTTTGTTCAGATATAGTCTTTTGTCCATACAATCCATTCAAAGGAAATTACTGAGGCATTTCACTCAAACACATTTTGCCCATTATAGCCCACTGTGTGAGTTGTGCCAAAAATCGGAAAATAATGGAAGATAGCGGACCTAATGGACTATCACATGTCATACTCAGTTTGTTCATATATAGTCTTTTGGTCCATACAATCCATTCAAAGGAAAATTATTAAGTCATTTCACTCAAACACATTTTGCCCATTATAGCCCACTGTGTGAGTTGTACCAAAAATTGGAAAATGATGCAAGATAGCGGATCTAATGGACTATCACATGTCATACTCAGTTTGTTCATATATAGTCTTTTGGTCCATACAATCCATTCAAAGGAAAATTATTAAGTCATTTCACTCAAACACATTTTGCCCATTATAGCCCACTGAGTGAGTTGTGCCAAAAATCGGAAAATGATGGAAGATAGCGGATCTAATGGACTATCACATGTCATACTCAGTTTGTTCAGATATAGTTTTTTGTCCATACAATCTATTCAAAGAAAGATTACTAAGGCATTTCACTCAAACACATTTTGCCCATTATAGCCCACTGTGTGAGTTGTGCCAAAAATCGGAAAATGATGGAAGATAGCAGACCTAATGGACTATCACGTGTCATACTCAGTTTGTTGAGATATAGTCTTTTGTCCATACAATCCATTCAAAGGGAGATTACTAAGGCATTTCACTCAAACACATTTTGCCCATTATAGCCCACTGTGTGAGTTGTGCCAAAAATCGGAAAGTGATTTCAGATAGCAGACCTAATGGACTATAACATGTCATACTCAATTTGTTGAGATATAGTCTTTTGTCCATACAATCCATTCAAAGGAAGATTACTAAGGCATTTCACTCAAGCACATTTTGCCCATTATAGCCCACTGTGTGAGTTGTGCCAAAAATCGGAAAATGATGGAAGATAGCAGACCTAATGGACTATCACATGTCATACTCAGTTTGTTCAGATATAGTCTTTTGGTCCATACAATCCATTCAAAGGAAAATTATTAAGTCATTTCACTCAAACACATTTTGCCCATTATAGCCCACTGTGTGAGTTGTGCCAAAAATCGGAAAGTGGTGGAAGATAGCGGACCGAATGGACTATCACGTGTCATACTCAGTTTGTTGAGATATAGTCTTTTGTCCATACAATCCATTCAAAGGAAGATTACTAAGGCATTTCACTCAAACACATTTTGCCCATTATAGCCCACTGTGTGAGTTGTGCCAAAAATCGGAAAGTGGTGGAAGATAGCGGACCGAATGGACTATCACGTGTCATACTCAGTTTGTTGAGATATAGTCTTTTGTCCATACAATCCATTCAAAGGAAGATTACTAAGGCATTTCACTCAAACACATTTTGCCCATTATAGCCCACTGTGTGAGTTGTGCCAAAAATTGGAAAGTGGTAGAAGATAGCGAACCGAATGGACTATCACGTGTCATACTCAGTTTGTTGAGATATAGTCTTTTGTCCATACAATCCATTCAAAGGAAGATTACCAAGGCATTTCACTCAAACACATTTTGCCCATTATAGCCCACTGTGTGAGTTGTGCCAAAAATCGGAAAATGATGGAAGATAGCAGACCTAATGGACTATCACATGTCATACTCAGTTTGTTCAGATATAGTTTTTTGTCCATACAATCCATTCAAAGAAAGATTACTAAGGCATTTCACTCAAACACATTTTGCCCATTATAGCCCACTGTGTGAGTTGTGCCAAAAATCGGAAAATAATGGAAGATAGCGGACCTAATGGACTATCACATGTCATACTCAGTTTGTTCAGATATAGTCTTTTGGTCCATACAATCCATTCAAAGGAAAATTATTAAGTCATTTCACTCAAACACATTTTGCCCATTATAGCCCACTGTGTGAGTTGTGCCAAAAATCGGAAAGTGGTGGAAGATAGCGGACCGAATGGACTATCACGTGTCATACTCAGTTTGTTGAGATATAGTCTTTTGTCCATACAATCCATTCAAAGGAAGATTACTAAGGCATTTCACTCAAACACATTTTGCCCATTATAGCCCACTGTGTGAGTTGTGCCAAAAATCGGAAAGTGGTGGAAGATAGCGGACCGAATGGACTATCACGTGTCATACTCAGTTTGTTGAGATATAGTCTTTTGTCCATACAATCCATTCAAAGGAAAATTACTAAGGCATTTCACTCAAACACATTTTGCCCATTATAGCCCACTGTGTGAGTTGTGCCAAAAATTGGAAAGAGGTAGAAGATAGCGGACCTAATGGACTATCACGCGTCATACTCAGTTTGTTGAGATATAGTCTTTTGTCCATACAATCCATTCAAAGGAAGATTACCAAGGCATTTCACTCAAACACATTTTGCCCATTATAGCCCACTGTGCGAGTTGTGCCAAAAATTGGAAAGTGGTAGAAGATAGCGGACCGAATGGACTATCACGTGTCATACCCAGTTTGTTGAGATATAGTCTTTTGTCCATACAATCCATTCAAAGGAAGATTACTAAGGCATTTCACTCAAACACATTTTGCCCATTATAGCCCACTGTGTGAGTTGTGCCAAAAATCGGAAAGTGATTTAAGATAGCGAATCTAATGGACTATCACATGTCATACTCAGTTTGTTGAGATATAGTTTTTTGTCCATACAATCCATTCAAAGGAAGATTACTAAGGCATTTCACTCAAACACATTTTGCCCATTATAGCCCACTGTGTGAGTTGTGCCAAAAATTGGAAAGTGGTGGAAGATAGCGGACCGAATGGACTATCACGTGTCGTACTCAGTTTGTTGAGATATAGTCTTTTGTCCATACAATCCATTCAAAGGAAGATTACTAAGGCATTTCACTCAAACACATTTTGCCCATTATAGCCCACTGTGTGAGTTGTGCCAAAATTCGGAAAGTGATTTAAGATAGCGGATCTAATGGACTATCACATGTCATACTCAGTTTGTTGATATATAGTCTTTTGTCCATACAATCCATTAAAAGGAAGACTACTGAGGCATTTCACTCAAACACATTTTGCCCATTATAGCCCACTGTGTGAGTTGTGCCAAAAATCGGAAAGTGGTTTAAGATAGCGGATCTAGTGGACTATCACATGTCATACTCAGTTTGTTCAGATATAGTCTTTTGTCCATACAATTCATTCAGAGGAAGATTACTAAGGCATTTCACTCAAACACATTTTGCCCATTATAGCCCACTGTGTGAGTTGTGCCAAAAATCGGAAAGTGACTTAAGATAGCGGATCTAGTGGACTATCACATGTCATACTCAGTTTGTTCAGATATAGTCTTTTGTCCATACAATTTATTCAGAGGAAGATTACTAAGGCATTTCACTCAAACACATTTTGCCCATTATAGCCCACTGTGTGAGTTGTGCCAAAAATCGGAAAATGATGGAAGATAGCGGATCTAATGGACTATCACATGTCATACTCAGTTTGTTCAGATATAGTTTTTTGTCCATACAATCCATTCAAAGAAAGATTACTAAGGCATTTCACTCAAACACATTTTGCCCATTATAGCCCACTGTGTGAGTTGTGCCAAAAATCGGAAAGTGGTGGAAGATAGCGGACCGAATGGACTATCACGTGTCATACTCAGTTTGTTGAGATATAGTCTTTTGTCCATACAATCCATTCAAAGGAAGATTACTAAGGCATTTCACTCAAACACATTTTGCCCATTATAGCCCACTGTGTGAGTTGTGCCAAAAATCGGAAAATGATGGAAGATAGCGGATCTAATGGACTATCACATGTCATACTCAGTTTGTTGAGATATAGTCTTTTGTCCATACAATCCATTCAAAGAAAGATTACTAAGGCATTTCACTCAAACACATTTTGCCCATTATAGCCCGCTGTGTGAGTTGTGCCAAAAATCGGAAAATAATGGAAGATAGCGGATCTAATGGACTATCACATGTCATACTCAGTTTGTTCAGATATAGTCTTTTGTCCATACAATTCATTCAGAGGAAGATTACTAAGGCATTTCACTCAAACACATTTTGCCCATTATAGCCCACTGTGTGAGTTGTGCCAAAAATCGGAAAGTGACTTAAGATAGCGGATCTAGTGGACTATCACATGTCATACTCAGTTTGTTCAGATATAGTCTTTTGTCCATACAATCCATTCAAAGAAAGATTACTAAGGCATTTCACTCAAACACATTTTGCCCATTATAGCCCGCTGTGTGAGTTGTGCCAAAAATCGGAAAATAATGGAAGATAGCGGATCTAATGGACTATCACATGTCATACTCAGTTTGTTGAGATATAGTCTTTTGTCCATACAATTCATTCAGAGGAAGATTACTAAGGCATTTCACTCAAACACATTTTGCCCATTATAGCCCACTGTGTGAGTTGTGCCAAAAATCGGAAAGTGACTTAAGATAGCGGATCTAGTGGACTATCACATGTCATACTCAGTTTGTTCAGATATAGTCTTTTGTCCATACAATTTATTCAGAGGAAGATTACTAAGGCATTTCACTCAAACACATTTTGCCCATTATAGCCCACTGTGTGAGTTGTGCCAAAAATCGGAAAATGATGGAAGATAGCGGATCTAATGGACTATCACATGTCATACTCAGTTTGTTCAGATATAGTTTTTTGTCCATACAATCCATTCAAAGAAAGATTACTAAGGCATTTCACTCAAACACATTTTGCCCATTATAGCCCACTGTGTGAGTTGTGCCAAAAATCGGAAAGTGGTGGAAGATAGCGGACCGAATGGACTATCACGTGTCATACTCAGTTTGTTGAGATATAGTCTTTTGTCCATACAATCCATTCAAAGGAAGATTACTAAGGCATTTCACTCAAACACATTTTGCCCATTATAGCCCACTGTGTGAGTTGTGCCAAAAATTGGAAAGTGGTAGAAGATAGCGGACCTAATGGACTATCACGCGTCATACTCAGTTTGTTGAGATATAGTCTTTTGTCCATACAATCCATTCAAAGGAAGATTACTAAGGCATTTCACTCAAACACATTTTGCCCATTATAGCCCACTGTGTGAGTTGTGCCAAAAATCGGAAAATGATGGAAGATAGCGGACCTAATGGACTATCACGCGTCATACTCAGTTTGTTGAGATATAGTCTTTTGTCCATACAATCCATTCAAAGGAAGATTACTAAGGCATTTCACTCAAACACATTTTGCCCATTATAGCCCACTGTGTGAGTTGTGCCAAAAATCGGAAAATGATGGAAGATAGCGGATCTAATGGACTATCACATGTCATACTCAGTTTGTTGAGATATAGTCTTTTGTCCATACAATCCATTCAAAGAAAGATTACTAAGGCATTTCACTCAAACACATTTTGCCCATTATAGCCCGCTGTGTGAGTTGTGCCAAAAATCGGAAAATAATGGAAGATAGCGGATCTAATGGACTATCACATGTCATACTCAGTTTGTTGAGATATAGTCTTTTGTCCATACAATTCATTCAGAGGAAGATTACTAAGGCATTTCACTCAAACACATTTTGCCCATTATAGCCCACTGTGTGAGTTGTGCCAAAAATCGGAAAGTGACTTAAGATAGCGGATCTAGTGGACTATCACATGTCATACTCAGTTTGTTCAGATATAGTCTTTTGTCCATACAATTTATTCAGAGGAAGATTACTAAGGCATTTCACTCAAACACATTTTGCCCATTATAGCCCACTGTGTGAGTTGTGCCAAAAATCGGAAAATGATGGAAGATAGCGGATCCAATGGACTATCACATGTCATACTCAGTTTGTTCAGATATAGTCTTTTGTCCATACAATTTATTCAGAGGAAGATTACTAAGGCATTTCACTCAAACACATTTTGCCCATTATAGCCCACTGTGTGAGTTGTGCCAAAAATCGGAAAATGATGGAAGATAGCGGATCTAATGGACTATCACGCGTCATACTCAGTTTGTTGAGATATAGTCTTTTGTCCATACAATCCATTCAAAGGAAGATTACTAAGGCATTTCACTCAAACACATTTTGCCCATTATAGCCCACTGTGTGAGTTGTGCCAAAAATCGGAAAATGATGGAAGATAGCGGATCTAATGGACTATCACATGTCATACCCAGTTTGTTGAGATATAGTCTTTTGTCCATACAATCCATTCAAAGAAAGATTACTAAGGCATTTCACTCAAACACATTTTGCCCATTATAGCCCGCTGTGTGAGTTGTGCCAAAAATCGGAAAATAATGGAAGATAGCGGATCTAATGGACTATCACATGTCATACTCAGTTTGTTGAGATATAGTCTTTTGTCCATACAATTCATTCAGAGGAAGATTACTAACGCATTTCACTCAAACACATTTTGCCCATTATAGCCCACTGTGTGAGTTGTGCCAAAAATCGGAAAGTGACTTAAGATAGCGGATCTAGTGGACTATCACATGTCATACTCAGTTTGTTCAGATATAGTCTTTTGTCCATACAATTTATTCAGAGGAAGATTACTAAGGCATTTCACTCAAACACATTTTGCCCATTATAGCCCACTGTGTGAGTTGTGCCAAAAATCGGAAAATGATGGAAGATAGCGGATCTAATGGACTATTACATGTCATACTCAGTTTGTTCAGATATAGTTTTTTGTCCATACAATCCATTCAAAGAAAGATTACTAAGGCATTTCACTCAAACACATTTTGCCCATTATAGCCCACTGTGTGAGTTGTGCCAAAAATCGGAAAGTGGTGGAAGATAGCGGACCGAATGGACTATCACGTGTCATACTCAGTTTGTTGAGATATAGTCTTTTGTCCATACAATCCATTCAAAGGAAGATTACTAAGGCATTTCACTCGAACACATTTTGCCCATTATAGCCCACTGTGTGAGTTGTGCCAAAAATTGGAAAGTGGTAGAAGATAGCGGACCTAATGGACTATCTTATGTCATACTCAGTTTGTTGAGATATAGTCTTTTGTCCATACAATCCATTCAAAGAAAGATTACTAAGGCATTTCACTCAAACACATTTTGCCCATTATAGCCCGCTGTGTGAGTTGTGCCAAAAATCGGAAAATAATGGAAGATAGCGGATCTAATGGACTATCACATGTCATACTCAGTTTGTTGAGATATAGTCTTTTGTCCATACAATTCATTCAGAGGAAGATTACTAAGGCATTTCACTCAAACACATTTTGCCCATTATAGCCCACTGTGTGAGTTGTGCCAAAAATCGGAAAGTGACTTAAGATAGCGGATCTAGTGGACTATCACATGTCATACTCAGTTTGTTCAGATATAGTCTTTTGTCCATACAATTTATTCAGAGGAAGATTACTAAGGCATTTCACTCAAACACATTTTGCCCATTATAGCCCACTGTGTGAGTTGTGCCAAAAATCGGAAAATGATGGAAGATAGCGGATCTAATGGACTATCACATGTCATACTCAGTTTGTTCAGATATAGTTTTTTGTCCATACAATCCATTCAAAGAAAGATTACTAAGGCATTTCACTCAAACACATTTTGCCCATTATAGCCCACTGTGTGAGTTGTGCCAAAAATCGGAAAGTGGTGGAAGATAGCGGACCGAATGGACTATCACGTGTCATACTCAGTTTGTTGAGATATAGTCTTTTGTCCATACAATCCATTCAAAGGAAGATTACTAAGGCATTTCACTCAAACACATTTTGCCCATTATAGCCCACTGTGTGAGTTGTGCCAAAAATTGGAAAGTGGCAGAAGATAGCGGACCTAATGGACTATCACGCGTCATACTCAGTTTGTTGAGATATAGTCTTTTGTCCATACAATCCATTCAAAGGAAGATTACTAAGGCATTTCACTCAAACACATTTTGCCCATTATAGCCCACTGTGTGAGTTGTGCCAAAAATCGGAAAATGATGGAAGATAGCGGACCTAATGGACTATCACGCGTCATACTCAGTTTGTTGAGATATAGTCTTTTGTCCATACAATCCATTCAAAGGAAGATTACTAAGGCATTTCACTCAAACACATTTTGCCCATTATAGCCCACTGTGTGAGTTGTGCCAAAAATCGGAAAAAGATGGAAGATAGCGGACCTAATGGACTATCACATGTCATACTCAGTTTGTTCAGATATAGTTTTTTGTCCATACAATCCATTCAAAGAAAGATTACTAAGGCATTTCACTCAAACACATTTTGCCCATTATAGCCCGCTGTGTGAGTTGTGCCAAAAATCGGAAAATAATGGAAGATAGCGGACCTAATGGACTATCACATGTCATACTCAGTTTGTTCAGATATAGTCTTTTGGTCCATACAATCCATTCAAAGGAAAATTATTAAGTCATTTCACTCAAACACATTTTGCCCATTATAGCCCACTGTGTGAGTTGTGCCAAAAATCGGAAAGTGGTGGAAGATAGCGGACCGAATGGACTATCACGTGTCATACTCAGTTTGTTGAGATATAGTCTTTTGTCCATACAATCCATTCAAAGGAAGATTACTAAGGCATTTCACTCAAACACATTTTGCCCATCATAGCCCACTGTGTGAGTTGTGCCAAAAATCGGAAAGTGGTGGAAGATAGCGGACCGAATGGACTATCACGTGTCATACTCAGTTTGTTGAGATATAGTCTTTTGTCCATACAATCCATTCAAAGGAAGATTACTAAGGCATTTCACTCAAACACATTTTGCCCATTATAGCCCACTGTGTGAGTTGTGCCAAAAATTGGAAAGTGGTAGAAGATAGCGGACCTAATGGACTATCATGCGTCATACTCAGTTTGTTGAGATATAGTCTTTTGTCCATACAATCCATTCAAAGGAAGATTACCAAGGCATTTCACTCAAACACATTTTGCCCATTATAGCCCACTGTGCGAGTTGTGCCAAAAATTGGAAAGTGGTAGAAGATAGCGGACCGAATGGACTATCACGTGTCATACTCAGTTTGTTGAGATATAGTCTTTTGTCCATACAATCCATTCAAAGGAAGATTACTAAGGCATTTCACTCAAACACATTTTGCCCATTATAGCCCACTGTGTGAGTTGTGCCAAAAATCGGAAAATGATGGAAGATAGCGGATCTAATGGACTATCACATGTCATACTCAGTTTGTTCAGATATAGTTTTTTGTCCATACAATCCATTCAAAGAAAGATTACTAAGGCATTTCACTCAAACACATTTTGCCCATTATAGCCCACTGTGTGAGTTGTGCCAAAAATCGGAAAGTGGTGGAAGATAGCGGACCGAATGGACTATCACGTGTCATACTCAGTTTGTTGAGATATAGTCTTTTGTCCATACAATCCATTCAAAGGAAGATTACTAAGGCATTTCACTCAAACACATTTTGCCCATTATAGCCCACTGTGTGAGTTGTGCCAAAAATTGGAAAGTGGTAGAAGATAGCGGACCTAATGGACTATCACGCGTCATACTCAGTTTGTTGAGATATAGTCTTTTGTCCATACAATCCATTCAAAGGAAGATTACCAAGGCATTTCACTCAAACACATTTTGCCCATTATAGCCCACTGTGCGAGTTGTGCCAAAAATTGGAAAGTGGTAGAAGATAGCGGACCGAATGGGCTATCACGTGTCATACTCAGTTTGTTGAGATATAGTCTTTTGTCCATACAATCCATTCAAAGGAAGATTACTAAGGCATTTCACTCAAACACATTTTGCCCATTATAGCCCACTGTGTGAGTTGTGCCAAAAATTGGAAAGTGGTAGAAGATAGCGGACCTAATGGACTATCACGCGTCATACTCAGTTTGTTGAGATATAGTCTTTTGTCCATACAATCCATTCAAAGGAAGATTACCAAGGCATTTCACTCAAACACATTTTGCCCATTATAGCCCACTGTGTGAGTTGTGCCAAAAATTGGAAAGTGGTAGAAGATAGCGGACCTAATGGACTATCACGCGTCATACTCAGTTTGTTGAGATATAGTCTTTTGTCCATACAATCCATTCAAAGGAAGATTACCAAGGCATTTCACTCAAACACATTTTGCCCATTATAGCCCACTGTGCGAGTTGTGCCAAAAATTGGAAAGTGGTAGAAGATAGCGGACCAAATGGACTATCACGTGTCATACTCAGTTTGTTCAGATATAGTCTTTTGTCCATACAATTTATTCAGAGGAAGATTACTAAGGCATTTCACTCAAACACATTTTGCCCATTATAGCCCACTGTGTGAGTTGTGCCAAAAATCGGAAAATGATGGAAGATAGCGGATCTAATGGACTATCACATGTCATACTCAGTTTGTTCAGATATAGTTTTTTGTCCATACAATCCATTCAAAGAAAGATTACTAAGGCATTTCACTCAAACACATTTTGCCCATTATAGCCCACTGTGTGAGTTGTGCCAAAAATCGGAAAGTGGTGGAAGATAGCGGACCGAATGGACTATCACGTGTCATACTCAGTTTGTTGAGATATAGTCTTTTGTCCATACAATCCATTCAAAGGAAGATTACTAAGGCATTTCACTCAAACACATTTTGCCCATTATAGCCCACTGTGTGAGTTGTGCCAAAAATTGGAAAGTGGTAGAAGTTAGCGGACCTAATGGACTATCACGCGTCATACTCAGTTTGTTGAGATATAGTCTTTTGTCCATACAATCCATTCAAAGGAAGATTACTAAGGCATTTCACTCAAACACATTTTGCCCATTATAGCCCACTGTGTGAGTTGTGCCAAAAATTGGAAAGTGGTAGAAGATAGCGGACCTAATGGACTATCACGCGTCATACTCAGTTTGTTGAGATATAGTCTTTTGTCCATACAATCCATTCAAAGGAAGATTACTAAGGCATTTCACTCAAACACATTTTGCCCATTATAGCCCACTGTGTGAGTTGTGCCAAAAATCGGAAAATGATGGAAGATAGCGGATCTAATGGACTATCACATGTCATACTCAGTTTGTTGAGATATAGTCTTTTGTCCATACAATCCATTCAAAGGAAGATTACTAAGGCATTTCACTCAAACACATTTTGCCCATTATAGCCCACTGTGTGAGTTGTGCCAAAAATCGGAAAGTGGTGGAAGATAGCGGACCGAATGGACTATCACATGTCATACTCAGTTTGTTCAGATATAGTCTTTTGTCCATACAATCCATTCAAAGGAAGATTACTGAGGCATTTCACTCAAACACATTTTGCCCATTATAGCCCACTGTGTGAGTTGTGCCAAAAATCGGAAAGTGATTTAAGATAGCGGATCTAGTGGACTATCACATGTCATACTCAGTTTGTTCAGATATAGTCTTTTGTCCATACAATCCATTCAAAGGAAGATTACTAAGGCATTTCACTCGAACACATTTTGCCCATTATAGCCCACTGTGTGAGTTGTGCCAAAAATTGGAAAGTGGTAGAAGATAGCGGACCTAATGGACTATCACATGTCATACTCAGTTTGTTGAGATATAGTCTTTTGTCCATACAATTCATTCAGAGGAAGATTACTAAGGCATTTCACTCAAACACATTTTGCCCATTATAGCCCACTGTGTGAGTTGTGCCAAAAATCGGAAAATGATGGAAGATAGCGGATCTAATGGACTATCACATGTCATACTCAGTTTGTTCAGATATAGTCTTTTGGTCCATACAATCCATTCAAAAGAAAATTATTAAGTCATTTCACTCAAACACATTTTGCCCATTATAGCCCACTGTGTGAGTTGTGCCAAAAATCGGAAAGTGGTGGAAGATAGCGGACCGAATGGACTATCACGTGTCATACTCAGTTTGTTGAGATATAGTCTTTTGTCCATACAATCCATTCAAAGGAAGATTACTAAGGCATTTCACTCAAACACATTTTGCCCATCATAGCCCACTGTGTGAGTTGTGCCAAAAATCGGAAAGTGGTGGAAGATAGCGGACCGAATGGACTATCACGTGTCATACTCAGTTTGTTGAGATATAGTCTTTTGTCCATACAATCCATTCAAAGGAAGATTACTAAGGCATTTCACTCAAACACATTTTGCCCATTATAGCCCACTGTGTGAGTTGTGCCAAAAATTGGAAAGTAGTAGAAGATAGCGGACCTAATGGACTATCATGCGTCATACTCAGTTTGTTGAGATATAGTCTTTTGTCCATACAATCCATTCAAAGGAAGATTACCAAGGCATTTCACTCAAACACATTTTGCCCATTATAGCCCACTGTGCGAGTTGTGCCAAAAATTGGAAAGTGGTAGAAGATAGCGGACCGAATGGACTATCACGTGTCATACTCAGTTTGTTGAGATATAGTCTTTTGTCCATACAATCCATTCAAAGGAAGATTACTAAGGCATTTCACTCAAACACATTTTGCCCATTATAGCCCACTGTGTGAGTTGTGCCAAAAATCGGAAAATGATGGAAGATAGCGGATCTAATGGACTATCACATGTCATACTCAGTTTGTTCAGATATAGTTTTTTGTCCATACAATCCATTCAAAGAAAGATTACTAAGGCATTTCACTCAAACACATTTTGCCCATTATAGCCCACTGTGTGAGTTGTGCCAAAAATCGGAAAGTGGTGGAAGATAGCGGACCGAATGGACTATCACGTGTCATACTCAGTTTGTTGAGATATAGTCTTTTGTCCATACAATCCATTCAAAGGAAGATTACTAAGGCATTTCACTCAAACACATTTTGCCCATTATAGCCCACTGTGTGAGTTGTGCCAAAAATTGGAAAGTGGTAGAAGATAGCGGACCTAATGGACTATCACGCGTCATACTCAGTTTGTTGAGATATAGTCTTTTGTCCATACAATCCATTCAAAGGAAGATTACCAAGGCATTTCACTCAAACACATTTTGCCCATTATAGCCCACTGTGCGAGTTGTGCCAAAAATTGGAAAGTGGTAGAAGATAGCGGACCGAATGGGCTATCACGTGTCATACTCAGTTTGTTGAGATATAGTCTTTTGTCCATACAATCCATTCAAAGGAAGATTACTAAGGCATTTCACTCAAACACATTTTGCCCATTATAGCCCACTGTGTGAGTTGTGCCAAAAATTGGAAAGTGGTAGAAGATAGCGGACCTAATGGACTATCACGCGTCATACTCAGTTTGTTGAGATATAGTCTTTTGTCCATACAATCCATTCAAAGGAAGATTACCAAGGCATTTCACTCAAACACATTTTGCCCATTATAGCCCACTGTGTGAGTTGTGCCAAAAATTGGAAAGTGGTAGAAGATAGCGGACCTAATGGACTATCACGCGTCATACTCAGTTTGTTGAGATATAGTCTTTTGTCCATACAATCCATTCAAAGGAAGATTACCAAGGCATTTCACTCAAACACATTTTGCCCATTATAGCCCACTGTGCGAGTTGTGCCAAAAATTGGAAAGTGGTAGAAGATAGCGGACCGAATGGACTATCACGTGTCATACTCAGTTTGTTCAGATATAGTCTTTTGTCCATACAATTTATTCAGAGGAAGATTACTAAGGCATTTCACTCAAACACATTTTGCCCATTATAGCCCACTGTGTGAGTTGTGCCAAAAATCGGAAAATGATGGAAGATAGCGGATCTAATGGACTATCACATGTCATACTCAGTTTGTTCAGATATAGTTTTTTGTCCATACAATCCATTCAAAGAAAGATTACTAAGGCATTTCACTCAAACACATTTTGCCCATTATAGCCCACTGTGTGAGTTGTGCCAAAAATCGGAAAGTGGTGGAAGATAGCGGACCGAATGGACTATCACGTGTCATACTCAGTTTGTTGAGATATAGTCTTTTGTCCATACAATCCATTCAAAGGAAGATTACTAAGGCATTTCACTCAAACACATTTTGCCCATTATAGCCCACTGTGTGAGTTGTGCCAAAAATTGGAAAGTGGTAGAAGATAGCGGACCTAATGGACTATCACGCGTCATACTCAGTTTGTTGAGATATAGTCTTTTGTCCATACAATCCATTCAAAGGAAGATTACTAAGGCATTTCACTCAAACACATTTTGCCCATTATAGCCCACTGTGTGAGTTGTGCCAAAAATTGGAAAGTGGTAGAAGATAGCGGACCTAATGGACTATCACGCGTCATACTCAGTTTGTTGAGATATAGTCTTTTGTCCATACAATCCATTCAAAGGAAGATTACTAAGGCATTTCACTCAAACACATTTTGCCCATTATAGCCCACTGTGTGAGTTGTGCCAAAAATCGGAAAATGATGGAAGATAGCGGATCTAATGGACTATCACATGTCATACTCAGTTTGTTGAGATATAGTCTTTTGTCCATACAATCCATTCAAAGGAAGATTACTAAGGCATTTCACTCAAACACATTTTGCCCATTATAGCCCACTGTGTGAGTTGTGCCAAAAATTGGAAAGTGGTAGAAGATAGCGGACCTAATGGACTATCACGCGTCATACTCAGTTTGTTGAGATATAGTCTTTTGTCCATACAATCCATTCAAAGGAAGATTACTAAGGCATTTCACTCAAACACATTTTGCCCATTATAGCCCACTGTGTGAGTTGTGCCAAAAATCGGAAAGTGGTGGAAGATAGCGGATCTAATGGACTATCACATGTCATACCCAGTTTGTTGAGATATAGTCTTTTGTCCATACAATCCATTCAAAGGAAGATTACTAAGGCATTTCACTCAAACACATTTTGCCCATTATAGCCCACTGTGTGAGTTGTGCCAAAAATCGGAAAATGATGGAAGATAGCGGATCTAATGGACTATCACATGTCATACTCAGTTTGTTCAGATATAGTTTTTTGTCCATACAATCCATTCAAAGAAAGATTACTAAGGCATTTCACTCAAACACATTTTGCCCATTATAGCCCACTGTGTGAGTTGTGCCAAAAATCGGAAAGTGGTGGAAGATAGCGGATCTAATGGACTATCACATGTCATACCCAGTTTGTTGAGATATAGTCTTTTGTCCATACAATCCATTCAAAGAAAGATTACTAAGGCATTTCACTCAAACACATTTTGCCCATTATAGCCCGCTGTGTGAGTTGTGCCAAAAATCGGAAAATAATGGAAGATAGCGGATCTAATGGACTATCACATGTCATACTCAGTTTGTTGAGATATAGTCTTTTGTCCATACAATTCATTCAGAGGAAGATTACTAACGCATTTCACTCAAACACATTTTGCCCATTATAGCCCACTGTGTGAGTTGTGCCAAAAATCGGAAAGTGACTTAAGATAGCGGATCTAGTGGACTATCACATGTCATACTCAGTTTGTTCAGATATAGTCTTTTGTCCATACAATTTATTCAGAGGAAGATTACTAAGGCATTTCACTCAAACACATTTTGCCCATTATAGCCCACTGTGTGAGTTGTGCCAAAAATCGGAAAATGATGGAAGATAGCGGATCTAATGGACTATTACATGTCATACTCAGTTTGTTCAGATATAGTTTTTTGTCCATACAATCCATTCAAAGAAAGATTACTAAGGCATTTCACTCAAACACATTTTGCCCATTATAGCCCACTGTGTGAGTTGTGCCAAAAATCGGAAAGTGGTGGAAGATAGCGGACCGAATGGACTATCACGTGTCATACTCAGTTTGTTGAGATATAGTCTTTTGTCCATACAATCCATTCAAAGGAAGATTACTAAGGCATTTCACTCGAACACATTTTGCCCATTATAGCCCACTGTGTGAGTTGTGCCAAAAATTGGAAAGTGGTAGAAGATAGCGGACCTAATGGACTATCTTATGTCATACTCAGTTTGTTGAGATATAGTCTTTTGTCCATACAATCCATTCAAAGAAAGATTACTAAGGCATTTCACTCAAACACATTTTGCCCATTATAGCCCGCTGTGTGAGTTGTGCCAAAAATCGGAAAATAATGGAAGATAGCGGATCTAATGGACTATCACATGTCATACTCAGTTTGTTGAGATATAGTCTTTTGTCCATACAATTCATTCAGAGGAAGATTACTAAGGCATTTCACTCAAACACATTTTGCCCATTATAGCCCACTGTGTGAGTTGTGCCAAAAATCGGAAAGTGACTTAAGATAGCGGATCTAGTGGACTATCACATGTCATACTCAGTTTGTTCAGATATAGTCTTTTGTCCATACAATTTATTCAGAGGAAGATTACTAAGGCATTTCACTCAAACACATTTTGCCCATTATAGCCCACTGTGTGAGTTGTGCCAAAAATCGGAAAATGATGGAAGATAGCGGATCTAATGGACTATCACATGTCATACTCAGTTTGTTCAGATATAGTTTTTTGTCCATACAATCCATTCAAAGAAAGATTACTAAGGCATTTCACTCAAACACATTTTGCCCATTATAGCCCACTGTGTGAGTTGTGCCAAAAATCGGAAAGTGGTGGAAGATAGCGGACCGAATGGACTATCACGTGTCATACTCAGTTTGTTGAGATATAGTCTTTTGTCCATACAATCCATTCAAAGGAAGATTACTAAGGCATTTCACTCAAACACATTTTGCCCATTATAGCCCACTGTGTGAGTTGTGCCAAAAATTGGAAAGTGGCAGAAGATAGCGGACCTAATGGACTATCACGCGTCATACTCAGTTTGTTGAGATATAGTCTTTTGTCCATACAATCCATTCAAAGGAAGATTACTAAGGCATTTCACTCAAACACATTTTGCCCATTATAGCCCACTGTGTGAGTTGTGCCAAAAATCGGAAAATGATGGAAGATAGCGGACCTAATGGACTATCACGCGTCATACTCAGTTTGTTGAGATATAGTCTTTTGTCCATACAATCCATTCAAAGGAAGATTACTAAGGCATTTCACTCAAACACATTTTGCCCATTATAGCCCACTGTGTGAGTTGTGCCAAAAATCGGAAAAAGATGGAAGATAGCGGACCTAATGGACTATCACATGTCATACTCAGTTTGTTCAGATATAGTTTTTTGTCCATACAATCCATTCAAAGAAAGATTACTAAGGCATTTCACTCAAACACATTTTGCCCATTATAGCCCGCTGTGTGAGTTGTGCCAAAAATCGGAAAATAATGGAAGATAGCGGACCTAATGGACTATCACATGTCATACTCAGTTTGTTCAGATATAGTCTTTTGGTCCATACAATCCATTCAAAGGAAAATTATTAAGTCATTTCACTCAAACACATTTTGCCCATTATAGCCCACTGTGTGAGTTGTGCCAAAAATCGGAAAGTGGTGGAAGATAGCGGACCGAATGGACTATCACGTGTCATACTCAGTTTGTTGAGATATAGTCTTTTGTCCATACAATCCATTCAAAGGAAGATTACTAAGGCATTTCACTCAAACACATTTTGCCCATCATAGCCCACTGTGTGAGTTGTGCCAAAAATCGGAAAGTGGTGGAAGATAGCGGACCGAATGGACTATCACGTGTCATACTCAGTTTGTTGAGATATAGTCTTTTGTCCATACAATCCATTCAAAGGAAGATTACTAAGGCATTTCACTCAAACACATTTTGCCCATTATAGCCCACTGTGTGAGTTGTGCCAAAAATTGGAAAGTGGTAGAAGATAGCGGACCTAATGGACTATCATGCGTCATACTCAGTTTGTTGAGATATAGTCTTTTGTCCATACAATCCATTCAAAGGAAGATTACCAAGGCATTTCACTCAAACACATTTTGCCCATTATAGCCCACTGTGCGAGTTGTGCCAAAAATTGGAAAGTGGTAGAAGATAGCGGACCGAATGGACTATCACGTGTCATACTCAGTTTGTTGAGATATAGTCTTTTGTCCATACAATCCATTCAAAGGAAGATTACTAAGGCATTTCACTCAAACACATTTTGCCCATTATAGCCCACTGTGTGAGTTGTGCCAAAAATCGGAAAATGATGGAAGATAGCGGATCTAATGGACTATCACATGTCATACTCAGTTTGTTCAGATATAGTTTTTTGTCCATACAATCCATTCAAAGAAAGATTACTAAGGCATTTCACTCAAACACATTTTGCCCATTATAGCCCACTGTGTGAGTTGTGCCAAAAATCGGAAAGTGGTGGAAGATAGCGGACCGAATGGACTATCACGTGTCATACTCAGTTTGTTGAGATATAGTCTTTTGTCCATACAATCCATTCAAAGGAAGATTACTAAGGCATTTCACTCAAACACATTTTGCCCATTATAGCCCACTGTGTGAGTTGTGCCAAAAATTGGAAAGTGGTAGAAGATAGCGGACCTAATGGACTATCACGCGTCATACTCAGTTTGTTGAGATATAGTCTTTTGTCCATACAATCCATTCAAAGGAAGATTACCAAGGCATTTCACTCAAACACATTTTGCCCATTATAGCCCACTGTGCGAGTTGTGCCAAAAATTGGAAAGTGGTAGAAGATAGCGGACCGAATGGGCTATCACGTGTCATACTCAGTTTGTTGAGATATAGTCTTTTGTCCATACAATCCATTCAAAGGAAGATTACTAAGGCATTTCACTCAAACACATTTTGCCCATTATAGCCCACTGTGTGAGTTGTGCCAAAAATTGGAAAGTGGTAGAAGATAGCGGACCTAATGGACTATCACGCGTCATACTCAGTTTGTTGAGATATAGTCTTTTGTCCATACAATCCATTCAAAGGAAGATTACCAAGGCATTTCACTCAAACACATTTTGCCCATTATAGCCCACTGTGTGAGTTGTGCCAAAAATTGGAAAGTGGTAGAAGATAGCGGACCTAATGGACTATCACGCGTCATACTCAGTTTGTTGAGATATAGTCTTTTGTCCATACAATCCATTCAAAGGAAGATTACCAAGGCATTTCACTCAAACACATTTTGCCCATTATAGCCCACTGTGCGAGTTGTGCCAAAAATTGGAAAGTGGTAGAAGATAGCGGACCAAATGGACTATCACGTGTCATACTCAGTTTGTTCAGATATAGTCTTTTGTCCATACAATTTATTCAGAGGAAGATTACTAAGGCATTTCACTCAAACACATTTTGCCCATTATAGCCCACTGTGTGAGTTGTGCCAAAAATCGGAAAATGATGGAAGATAGCGGATCTAATGGACTATCACATGTCATACTCAGTTTGTTCAGATATAGTTTTTTGTCCATACAATCCATTCAAAGAAAGATTACTAAGGCATTTCACTCAAACACATTTTGCCCATTATAGCCCACTGTGTGAGTTGTGCCAAAAATCGGAAAGTGGTGGAAGATAGCGGACCGAATGGACTATCACGTGTCATACTCAGTTTGTTGAGATATAGTCTTTTGTCCATACAATCCATTCAAAGGAAGATTACTAAGGCATTTCACTCAAACACATTTTGCCCATTATAGCCCACTGTGTGAGTTGTGCCAAAAATTGGAAAGTGGTAGAAGTTAGCGGACCTAATGGACTATCACGCGTCATACTCAGTTTGTTGAGATATAGTCTTTTGTCCATACAATCCATTCAAAGGAAGATTACTAAGGCATTTCACTCAAACACATTTTGCCCATTATAGCCCACTGTGTGAGTTGTGCCAAAAATTGGAAAGTGGTAGAAGATAGCGGACCTAATGGACTATCACGCGTCATACTCAGTTTGTTGAGATATAGTCTTTTGTCCATACAATCCATTCAAAGGAAGATTACTAAGGCATTTCACTCAAACACATTTTGCCCATTATAGCCCACTGTGTGAGTTGTGCCAAAAATCGGAAAATGATGGAAGATAGCGGATCTAATGGACTATCACATG
Organism: Metopia argyrocephala; assembly: GCA_963576795.1. Taxonomy (NCBI): domain Eukaryota; kingdom Metazoa; phylum Arthropoda; class Insecta; order Diptera; family Sarcophagidae; genus Metopia; species Metopia argyrocephala. The sequence goes on from OY756210.1 coordinate 87,945,188, forward strand.
TCATACTCAGTTTGTTGAGATATAGTCTTTTGTCCATACAATCCATTCAAAGGAAGATTACTAAGGCATTTCACTCAAACACATTTTGCCCATTATAGCCCACTGTGTGAGTTGTGCCAAAAATCGGAAAGTGGTGGAAGATAGCGGACCGAATGGACTATCACATGTCATACTCAGTTTGTTCAGATATAGTCTTTTGTCCATACAATCCATTCAAAGGAAGATTACTGAGGCATTTCACTCAAACACATTTTGCCCATTATAGCCCACTGTGTGAGTTGTGCCAAAAATCGGAAAGTGATTTAAGATAGCGGATCTAGTGGACTATCACATGTCATACTCAGTTTGTTCAGATATAGTCTTTTGTCCATACAATCCATTCAAAGGAAGATTACTAAGGCATTTCACTCGAACACATTTTGCCCATTATAGCCCACTGTGTGAGTTGTGCCAAAAATTGGAAAGTGGTAGAAGATAGCGGACCTAATGGACTATCACATGTCATACTCAGTTTGTTGAGATATAGTCTTTTGTCCATACAATTCATTCAGAGGAAGATTACTAAGGCATTTCACTCAAACACATTTTGCCCATTATAGCCCACTGTGTGAGTTGTGCCAAAAATCGGAAAATGATGGAAGATAGCGGATCTAATGGACTATCACATGTCATACTCAGTTTGTTCAGATATAGTCTTTTGGTCCATACAATCCATTCAAAAGAAAATTATTAAGTCATTTCACTCAAACACATTTTGCCCATTATAGCCCACTGTGTGAGTTGTGCCAAAAATCGGAAAGTGGTGGAAGATAGCGGACCGAATGGACTATCACGTGTCATACTCAGTTTGTTGAGATATAGTCTTTTGTCCATACAATCCATTCAAAGGAAGATTACTAAGGCATTTCACTCAAACACATTTTGCCCATCATAGCCCACTGTGTGAGTTGTGCCAAAAATCGGAAAGTGGTGGAAGATAGCGGACCGAATGGACTATCACGTGTCATACTCAGTTTGTTGAGATATAGTCTTTTGTCCATACAATCCATTCAAAGGAAGATTACTAAGGCATTTCACTCAAACACATTTTGCCCATTATAGCCCACTGTGTGAGTTGTGCCAAAAATTGGAAAGTAGTAGAAGATAGCGGACCTAATGGACTATCATGCGTCATACTCAGTTTGTTGAGATATAGTCTTTTGTCCATACAATCCATTCAAAGGAAGATTACCAAGGCATTTCACTCAAACACATTTTGCCCATTATAGCCCACTGTGCGAGTTGTGCCAAAAATTGGAAAGTGGTAGAAGATAGCGGACCGAATGGACTATCACGTGTCATACTCAGTTTGTTGAGATATAGTCTTTTGTCCATACAATCCATTCAAAGGAAGATTACTAAGGCATTTCACTCAAACACATTTTGCCCATTATAGCCCACTGTGTGAGTTGTGCCAAAAATCGGAAAATGATGGAAGATAGCGGATTTAATGGACTATCACATGTCATACTCAGTTTGTTCAGATATAGTTTTTTGTCCATACAATCCATTCAAAGAAAGATTACTAAGGCATTTCACTCAAACACATTTTGCCCATTATAGCCCACTGTGTGAGTTGTGCCAAAAATCGGAAAGTGGTGGAAGATAGCGGACCGAATGGACTATCACGTGTCATACTCAGTTTGTTGAGATATAGTCTTTTGTCCATACAATCCATTCAAAGGAAGATTACTAAGGCATTTCACTCAAACACATTTTGCCCATTATAGCCCACTGTGTGAGTTGTGCCAAAAATTGGAAAGTGGTAGAAGATAGCGGACCTAATGGACTATCACGCGTCATACTCAGTTTGTTGAGATATAGTCTTTTGTCCATACAATCCATTCAAAGGAAGATTACCAAGGCATTTCACTCAAACACATTTTGCCCATTATAGCCCACTGTGCGAGTTGTGCCAAAAATTGGAAAGTGGTAGAAGATAGCGGACCGAATGGGCTATCACGTGTCATACTCAGTTTGTTGAGATATAGTCTTTTGTCCATACAATCCATTCAAAGGAAGATTACTAAGGCATTTCACTCAAACACATTTTGCCCATTATAGCCCACTGTGTGAGTTGTGCCAAAAATTGGAAAGTGGTAGAAGATAGCGGACCTAATGGACTATCACGCGTCATACTCAGTTTGTTGAGATATAGTCTTTTGTCCATACAATCCATTCAAAGGAAGATTACCAAGGCATTTCACTCAAACACATTTTGCCCATTATAGCCCACTGTGTGAGTTGTGCCAAAAATTGGAAAGTGGTAGAAGATAGCGGACCTAATGGACTATCACGCGTCATACTCAGTTTGTTGAGATATAGTCTTTTGTCCATACAATCCATTCAAAGGAAGATTACCAAGGCATTTCACTCAAACACATTTTGCCCATTATAGCCCACTGTGCGAGTTGTGCCAAAAATTGGAAAGTGGTAGAAGATAGCGGACCGAATGGACTATCACGTGTCATACTCAGTTTGTTCAGATATAGTCTTTTGTCCATACAATTTATTCAGAGGAAGATTACTAAGGCATTTCACTCAAACACATTTTGCCCATTATAGCCCACTGTGTGAGTTGTGCCAAAAATCGGAAAATGATGGAAGATAGCGGATCTAATGGACTATCACATGTCATACTCAGTTTGTTCAGATATAGTTTTTTGTCCATACAATCCATTCAAAGAAAGATTACTAAGGCATTTCACTCAAACACATTTTGCCCATTATAGCCCACTGTGTGAGTTGTGCCAAAAATCGGAAAGTGGTGGAAGATAGCGGACCGAATGGACTATCACGTGTCATACTCAGTTTGTTGAGATATAGTCTTTTGTCCATACAATCCATTCAAAGGAAGATTACTAAGGCATTTCACTCAAACACATTTTGCCCATTATAGCCCACTGTGTGAGTTGTGCCAAAAATTGGAAAGTGGTAGAAGATAGCGGACCTAATGGACTATCACGCGTCATACTCAGTTTGTTGAGATATAGTCTTTTGTCCATACAATCCATTCAAAGGAAGATTACTAAGGCATTTCACTCAAACACATTTTGCCCATTATAGCCCACTGTGTGAGTTGTGCCAAAAATTGGAAAGTGGTAGAAGATAGCGGACCTAATGGACTATCACGCGTCATACTCAGTTTGTTGAGATATAGTCTTTTGTCCATACAATCCATTCAAAGGAAGATTACTAAGGCATTTCACTCAAACACATTTTGCCCATTATAGCCCACTGTGTGAGTTGTGCCAAAAATCGGAAAATGATGGAAGATAGCGGATCTAATGGACTATCACATGTCATACTCAGTTTGTTGAGATATAGTCTTTTGTCCATACAATCCATTCAAAGGAAGATTACTAAGGCATTTCACTCAAACACATTTTGCCCATTATAGCCCACTGTGTGCGTTGTGCCAAAAATCGGAAAGTGGTGGAAGATAGCGGACCGAATGGACTATCACGTGTCATACTCAGTTTGTTGAGATATAGTCTTTTGTCCATACAATCCATTCAAAGGAAGATTACTAAGGCATTTCACTCAAACACATTTTGCCCATTATAGCCCACTGTGTGAGTTGTGCCAAAAATTGGAAAGTGGTAGAAGATAGCGGACCTAATGGACTATCACGCGTCATACTCAGTTTGTTGAGATATAGTCTTTTGTCCATACAATCCATTCAAAGGAAGATTACTAAGGCATTTCACTCAAACACATTTTGCCCATTATAGCCCACTGTGTGAGTTGTGCCAAAAATCGGAAAAAGATGGAAGATAGCGGACCTAATGGACTATCACATGTCATACTCAGTTTGTTCAGATATAGTTTTTTGTCCATACAATCCATTCAAAGAAAGATTACTAAGGCATTTCACTCAAACACATTTTGCCCATTATAGCCCGCTGTGTGAGTTGTGCCAAAAATCGGAAAATAATGGAAGATAGCGGACCTAATGGACTATCACATGTCATACTCAGTTTGTTCAGATATAGTCTTTTGGTCCATACAATCCATTCAAAGGAAAATTATTAAGTCATTTCACTCAAACACATTTTGCCCATTATAGCCCACTGTGTGAGTTGTGCCAAAAATCGGAAAGTGGTGGAAGATAGCGGATCTAATGGACTATCACATGTCATACTCAGTTTGTTCAGATATAGTTTTTTGTCCATACAATCCATTCAAAGAAAGATTACTAAGGCATTTCACTCAAACACATTTTGCCCATTATAGCCCACTGTGTGAGTTGTGCCAAAAATCGGAAAGTGGTGGAAGATAGCGGACCGAATGGACTATCACGTGTCATACTCAGTTTGTTGAGATATAGTCTTTTGTCCATACAATCCATTCAAAGGAAGATTACTAAGGCATTTCACTCGAACACATTTTGCCCATTATAGCCCACTGTGTGAGTTGTGCCAAAAATTGGAAAGTGGTAGAAGATAGCGGACCTAATGGACTATCACATGTCATACTCAGTTTGTTGAGATATAGTCTTTTGTCCATACAATTCATTCAGAGGAAGATTACTAAGGCATTTCACTCAAACACATTTTGCCCATTATAGCCCACTGTGTGAGTTGTGCCAAAAATCGGAAAATGATGGAAGATAGCGGATCTAATGGACTATCACATGTCATACCCAGTTTGTTGAGATATAGTCTTTTGTCCATACAATCCATTCAAAGAAAGATTACTAACGCATTTCACTCAAACACATTTTGCCCATTATAGCCCGCTGTGTGAGTTGTGCCAAAAATCGGAAAATAATGGAAGATAGCGGATCTAATGGACTATCACATGTCATACTCAGTTTGTTGAGATATAGTCTTTTGTCCATACAATTCATTCAGAGGAAGATTACTAAGGCATTTCACTCAAACACATTTTGCCCATTATAGCCCACTGTGTGAGTTGTGCCAAAAATCGGAAAGTGACTTAAGATAGCGGATCTAGTGGACTATCACATGTCATACTCAGTTTGTTCAGATATAGTCTTTTGTCCATACAATTTATTCAGAGGAAGATTACTAAGGCATTTCACTCAAACACTTTTTGCCCATTATAGCCCACTGTGTGAGTTGTGCCAAAAATCGGAAAATGATGGAAGATAGCGGATCTAATGGACTATCACATGTCATACTCAGTTTGTTCAGATATAGTTTTTTGTCCATACAATCCATTCAAAGAAAGATTACTAAGGCATTTCACTCAAACACATTTTGCCCATTATAGCCCACTGTGTGAGTTGTGCCAAAAATCGGAAAGTGGTGGAAGATAGCGGACCGAATGGACTATCACGTGTCATACTCAGTTTGTTGAGATATAGTCTTTTGTCCATACAATCCATTCAAAGGAAGATTACTAAGGCATTTCACTCGAACACATTTTGCCCATTATAGCCCACTGTGTGAGTTGTGCCAAAAATTGGAAAGTGGTAGAAGATAGCGGACCTAATGGACTATCACATGTCATACTCAGTTTGTTGAGATATAGTCTTTTGTCCATACAATCCATTCAAAGAAAGATTACTAAGGCATTTCACTCAAACACATTTTGCCCATTATAGCCCGCTGTGTGAGTTGTGCCAAAAATCGGAAAATAATGGAAGATAGCGGATCTAATGGACTATCACATGTCATACTCAGTTTGTTGAGATATAGTCTTTTGTCCATACAATTCATTCAGAGGAAGATTACTAAGGCATTTCACTCAAACACATTTTGCCCATTATAGCCCACTGTGTGAGTTGTGCCAAAAATCGGAAAGTGACTTAAGATAGCGGATCTAGTGGACTATCACATGTCATACTCAGTTTGTTCAGATATAGTCTTTTGTCCATACAATTTATTCAGAGGAAGATTACTAAGGCATTTCACTCAAACACATTTTGCCCATTATAGCCCACTGTGTGAGTTGTGCCAAAAATCGGAAAATGATGGAAGATAGCGGATCTAATGGACTATCACATGTCATACTCAGTTTGTTCAGATATAGTTTTTTGTCCATACAATCCATTCAAAGAAAGATTACTAAGGCATTTCACTCAAACACATTTTGCCCATTATAGCCCACTGTGTGAGTTGTGCCAAAAATCGGAAAGTGGTGGAAGATAGCGGACCGAATGGACTATCACGTGTCATACTCAGTTTGTTGAGATATAGTCTTTTGTCCATACAATCCATTCAAAGGAAGATTACTAAGGCATTTCACTCAAACACATTTTGCCCATTATAGCCCACTGTGTGAGTTGTGCCAAAAATTGGAAAGTGGCAGAAGATAGCGGACCTAATGGACTATCACGCGTCATACTCAGTTTGTTGAGATATAGTCTTTTGTCCATACAATCCATTCAAAGGAAGATTACTAAGGCATTTCACTCAAACACATTTTGCCCATTATAGCCCACTGTGTGAGTTGTGCCAAAAATCGGAAAATGATGGAAGATAGCGGACCTAATGGACTATCACGCGTCATACTCAGTTTGTTGAGATATAGTCTTTTGTCCATACAATCCATTCAAAGGAAGATTACTAAGGCATTTCACTCAAACACATTTTGCCCATTATAGCCCACTGTGTGAGTTGTGCCAAAAATCGGAAAAAGATGGAAGATAGCGGACCTAATGGACTATCACATGTCATACTCAGTTTGTTCAGATATAGTTTTTTGTCCATACAATCCATTCAAAGAAAGATTACTAAGGCATTTCACTCAAACACATTTTGCCCATTATAGCCCGCTGTGTGAGTTGTGCCAAAAATCGGAAAATAATGGAAGATAGCGGACCTAATGGACTATCACATGTCATACTCAGTTTGTTCAGATATAGTCTTTTGGTCCATACAATCCATTCAAAGGAAAATTATTAAGTCATTTCACTCAAACACATTTTGCCCATTATAGCCCACTGTGTGAGTTGTGCCAAAAATCGGAAAGTGGTGGAAGATAGCGGACCGAATGGACTATCACGTGTCATACTCAGTTTGTTGAGATATAGTCTTTTGTCCATACAATCCATTCAAAGGAAGATTACTAAGGCATTTCACTCAAACACATTTTGCCCATCATAGCCCACTGTGTGAGTTGTGCCAAAAATCGGAAAGTGGTGGAAGATAGCGGACCGAATGGACTATCACGTGTCATACTCAGTTTGTTGAGATATAGTCTTTTGTCCATACAATCCATTCAAAGGAAGATTACTAAGGCATTTCACTCAAACACATTTTGCCCATTATAGCCCACTGTGTGAGTTGTGCCAAAAATTGGAAAGTGGTAGAAGATAGCGGACCTAATGGACTATCATGCGTCATACTCAGTTTGTTGAGATATAGTCTTTTGTCCATACAATCCATTCAAAGGAAGATTACCAAGGCATTTCACTCAAACACATTTTGCCCATTATAGCCCACTGTTCGAGTTGTGCCAAAAATTGGAAAGTGGTAGAAGATAGCGGACCGAATGGACTATCACGTGTCATACTCAGTTTGTTGAGATATAGTCTTTTGTCCATACAATCCATTCAAAGGAAGATTACTAAGGCATTTCACTCAAACACATTTTGCCCATTATAGCCCACTGTGTGAGTTGTGCCAAAAATCGGAAAATGATGGAAGATAGCGGATCTAATGGACTATCACATGTCATACTCAGTTTGTTCAGATATAGTTTTTTGTCCATACAATCCATTCAAAGAAAGATTACTAAGGCATTTCACTCAAACACATTTTGCCCATTATAGCCCACTGTGTGAGTTGTGCCAAAAATCGGAAAGTGGTGGAAGATAGCGGACCGAATGGACTATCACGTGTCATACTCAGTTTGTTGAGATATAGTCTTTTGTCCATACAATCCATTCAAAGGAAGATTACTAAGGCATTTCACTCAAACACATTTTGCCCATTATAGCCCACTGTGTGAGTTGTGCCAAAAATTGGAAAGTGGTAGAAGATAGCGGACCTAATGGACTATCACGCGTCATACTCAGTTTGTTGAGATATAGTCTTTTGTCCATACAATCCATTCAAAGGAAGATTACCAAGGCATTTCACTCAAACACATTTTTCCCATTATAGCCCACTGTGCGAGTTGTGCCAAAAATTGGAAAGTGGTAGAAGATAGCGGACCGAATGGGCTATCACGTGTCATACTCAGTTTGTTGAGATATAGTCTTTTGTCCATACAATCCATTCAAAGGAAGATTACTAAGGCATTTCACTCAAACACATTTTGCCCATTATAGCCCACTGTGTGAGTTGTGCCAAAAATTGGAAAGTGGTAGAAGATAGCGGACCTAATGGACTATCACGCGTCATACTCAGTTTGTTGAGATATAGTCTTTTGTCCATACAATCCATTCAAAGGAAGATTACCAAGGCATTTCACTCAAACACATTTTGCCCATTATAGCCCACTGTGTGAGTTGTGCCAAAAATTGGAAAGTGGTAGAAGATAGCGGACCTAATGGACTATCACGCGTCATACTCAGTTTGTTGAGATATAGTCTTTTGTCCATACAATCCATTCAAAGGAAGATTACCAAGGCATTTCACTCAAACACATTTTGCCCATTATAGCCCACTGTGTGAGTTGTGCCAAAAATCGGAAAGTGGTGGAAGATAGCGGACCGAATGGACTATCACGTGTCATACTCAGTTTGTTGAGATATAGTCTTTTGTCCATACAATCCATTCAAAGGAAGATTACTAAGGCATTTCACTCAAACACATTTTGCCCATTATAGCCCACTGTGTGAGTTGTGCCAAAAATTGGAAAGTGGTAGAAGATAGCGGACTTAATGGACTATCACGCGTCATACTCAGTTTGTTGAGATATAGTCTTTTGTCCATACAATCCATTCAAAGGAAGATTACTAAGGCATTTCACTCAAACACATTTTGCCCATTATAGCCCACTGTGTGAGTTGTGCCAAAAATCGGAAAATGATGGAAGATAGCGGATCTAATGGACTATCACATGTCATACTCAGTTTGTTCAGATATAGTTTTTTGTCCATACAATCCATTCAAAGAAAGATTACTAAGGCATTTCACTCAAACACATTTTGCCCATTATAGCCCACTGTGTGAGTTGTGCCAAAAATCGGAAAGTGGTGGAAGATAGCGGACCGAATGGACTATCACGTGTCATACTCAGTTTGTTGAGATATAGTCTTTTGTCCATACAATCCATTCAAAGGAAGATTACTAAGGCATTTCACTCAAACACATTTTGCCCATTATAGCCCACTGTGTGAGTTGTGCCAAAAATTGGAAAGTGGTAGAAGATAGCGGACCTAATGGACTATCACGCGTCATACTCAGTTTGTTGAGATATAGTCTTTTGTCCATACAATCCATTCAAAGGAAGATTACCAAGGCATTTCACTCAAACACATTTTGCCCATTATAGCCCACTGTGTGAGTTGTGCCAAAAATTGGAAAGTGGTAGAAGATAGCGGACCTAATGGACTATCACGCGTCATACTCAGTTTGTTGAGATATAGTCTTTTGTCCATACAATCCATTCAAAGGAAGATTACTAAGGCATTTCACTCAAACACATTTTGCCCATTATAGCCCACTGTGTGAGTTGTGCCAAAAATCGGAAAATGATGGAAGATAGCGGATCTAATGGACTATCACATGTCATACTCAGTTTGTTCAGATATAGTTTTTTGTCCATACAATCCATTCAAAGAAAGATTACTAAGGCATTTCACTCAAACACATTTTGCCCATTATAGCCCACTGTGTGAGTTGTGCCAAAAATCGGAAAGTGGTGGAAGATAGCGGACCGAATGGACTATCACGTGTCATACTCAGTTTGTTGAGATATAGTCTTTTGTCCATACAATCCATTCAAAGGAAGATTACTAAGGCATTTCACTCAAACACATTTTGCCCATTATAGCCCACTGTGTGAGTTGTGCCAAAAATTGGAAAGTGGCAGAAGATAGCGGACCTAATGGACTATCACGCGTCATACTCAGTTTGTTGAGATATAGTCTTTTGTCCATACAATCCATTCAAAGGAAGATTACTAAGGCATTTCACTCAAACACATTTTGCCCATTATAGCCCACTGTGTGAGTTGTGCCAAAAATCGGAAAATGATGGAAGATAGCGGACCTAATGGACTATCACGCGTCATACTCAGTTTGTTGAGATATAGTCTTTTGTCCATACAATCCATTCAAAGGAAGATTACTAAGGCATTTCACTCAAACACATTTTGCCCATTATAGCCCACTGTGTGAGTTGTGCCAAAAATCGGAAAAAGATGGAAGATAGCGGACCTAATGGACTATCACATGTCATACTCAGTTTGTTCAGATATAGTTTTTTGTCCATACAATCCATTCAAAGAAAGATTACTAAGGCATTTCACTCAAACACATTTTGCCCATTATAGCCCGCTGTGTGAGTTGTGCCAAAAATCGGAAAATAATGGAAGATAGCGGACCTAATGGACTATCACATGTCATACTCAGTTTGTTCAGATATAGTCTTTTGGTCCATACAATCCATTCAAAGGAAAATTATTAAGTCATTTCACTCAAACACATTTTGCCCATTATAGCCCACTGTGTGAGTTGTGCCAAAAATCGGAAAGTGGTGGAAGATAGCGGACCGAATGGACTATCACGTGTCATACTCAGTTTGTTGAGATATAGTCTTTTGTCCATACAATCCATTCAAAGGAAGATTACTAAGGCATTTCACTCAAACACATTTTGCCCATCATAGCCCACTGTGTGAGTTGTGCCAAAAATCGGAAAGTGGTGGAAGATAGCGGACCGAATGGACTATCACGTGTCATACTCAGTTTGTTGAGATATAGTCTTTTGTCCATACAATCCATTCAAAGGAAGATTACTAAGGCATTTCACTCAAACACATTTTGCCCATTATAGCCCACTGTGTGAGTTGTGCCAAAAATTGGAAAGTGGTAGAAGATAGCGGTCCTAATGGACTATCATGCGTCATACTCAGTTTGTTGAGATATAGTCTTTTGTCCATACAATCCATTCAAAGGAAGATTACCAAGGCATTTCACTCAAACACATTTTGCCCATTATAGCCCACTGTTCGAGTTGTGCCAAAAATTGGAAAGTGGTAGAAGATAGCGGACCGAATGGACTATCACGTGTCATACTCAGTTTGTTGAGATATAGTCTTTTGTCCATACAATCCATTCAAAGGAAGATTACTAAGGCATTTCACTCAAACACATTTTGCCCATTATAGCCCACTGTGTGAGTTGTGCCAAAAATCGGAAAATGATGGAAGATAGCGGATCTAATGGACTATCACATGTCATACTCAGTTTGTTCAGATATAGTTTTTTGTCCATACAATCCATTCAAAGAAAGATTACTAAGGCATTTCACTCAAACACATTTTGCCCATTATAGCCCACTGTGTGAGTTGTGCCAAAAATCGGAAAGTGGTGGAAGATAGCGGACCGAATGGACTATCACGTGTCATACTCAGTTTGTTGAGATATAGTCTTTTGTCCATACAATCCATTCAAAGGAAGATTACTAAGGCATTTCACTCAAACACATTTTGCCCATTATAGCCCACTGTGTGAGTTGTGCCAAAAATTGGAAAGTGGTAGAAGATAGCGGACCTAATGGACTATCACGCGTCATACTCAGTTTGTTGAGATATAGTCTTTTGTCCATACAATCCATTCAAAGGAAGATTACCAAGGCATTTCACTCAAACACATTTTTCCCATTATAGCCCACTGTGCGAGTTGTGCCAAAAATTGGAAAGTGGTAGAAGATAGCGGACCGAATGGGCTATCACGTGTCATACTCAGTTTGTTGAGATATAGTCTTTTGTCCATACAATCCATTCAAAGGAAGATTACTAAGGCATTTCACTCAAACACATTTTGCCCATTATAGCCCACTGTGTGAGTTGTGCCAAAAATTGGAAAGTGGTAGAAGATAGCGGACCTAATGGACTATCACGCGTCATACTCAGTTTGTTGAGATATAGTCTTTTGTCCATACAATCCATTCAAAGGAAGATTACCAAGGCATTTCACTCAAACACATTTTGCCCATTATAGCCCACTGTGTGAGTTGTGCCAAAAATTGGAAAGTGGTAGAAGATAGCGGACCTAATGGACTATCACGCGTCATACTCAGTTTGTTGAGATATAGTCTTTTGTCCATACAATCCATTCAAAGGAAGATTACCAAGGCATTTCACTCAAACACATTTTGCCCATTATAGCCCACTGTGTGAGTTGTGCCAAAAATCGGAAAGTGGTGGAAGATAGCGGACCGAATGGACTATCACGTGTCATACTCAGTTTGTTGAGATATAGTCTTTTGTCCATACAATCCATTCAAAGGAAGATTACTAAGGCATTTCACTCAAACACATTTTGCCCATTATAGCCCACTGTGTGAGTTGTGCCAAAAATTGGAAAGTGGTAGAAGATAGCGGACCTAATGGACTATCACGCGTCATACTCAGTTTGTTGAGATATAGTCTTTTGTCCATACAATCCATTCAAAGGAAGATTACTAAGGCATTTCACTCAAACACATTTTGCCCATTATAGCCCACTGTGTGAGTTGTGCCAAAAATCGGAAAATGATGGAAGATAGCGGATCTAATGGACTATCACATGTCATACTCAGTTTGTTCAGATATAGTTTTTTGTCCATACAATCCATTCAAAGAAAGATTACTAAGGCATTTCACTCAAACACATTTTGCCCATTATAGCCCACTGTGTGAGTTGTGCCAAAAATCGGAAAGTGGTGGAAGATAGCGGACCGAATGGACTATCACGTGTCATACTCAGTTTGTTGAGATATAGTCTTTTGTCCATACAATCCATTCAAAGGAAGATTACTAAGGCATTTCACTCAAACACATTTTGCCCATTATAGCCCACTGTGTGAGTTGTGCCAAAAATTGGAAAGTGGTAGAAGATAGCGGACCTAATGGACTATCACGCGTCATACTCAGTTTGTTGAGATATAGTCTTTTGTCCATACAATCCATTCAAAGGAAGATTACTAAGGCATTTCACTCAAACACATTTTGCCCATTATAGCCCACTGTGTGAGTTGTGCCAAAAATTGGAAAGTGGTAGAAGATAGCGGACCTAATGGACTATCACGCGTCATACTCAGTTTGTTGAGATATAGTCTTTTGTCCATACAATCCATTCAAAGGAAGATTACTAAGGCATTTCACTCAAACACATTTTGCCCATTATAGCCCACTGTGTGAGTTGTGCCAAAAATCGGAAAATGATGGAAGATAGCGGATCTAATGGACTATCACATGTCATACTCAGTTTGTTGAGATATAGTCTTTTGTCCATACAATCCATTCAAAGGAAGATTACTAAGGCATTTCACTCAAACACATTTTGCCCATTATAGCCCACTGTGTGAGTTGTGCCAAAAATCTGAAAGTGGTGGAAGATAGCGGACCGAATGGACTATCACGTGTCATACTCAGTTTGTTGAGATATAGTCTTTTGTCCATACAATCCATTCAAAGGAAGATTACTAAGGCATTTCACTCAAACACATTTTGCCCATTATAGCCCACTGTGTGAGTTGTGCCAAAAATTGGAAAGTGGTAGAAGATAGCGGACCTAATGGACTATCACGCGTCATACTCAGTTTGTTGAGATATAGTCTTTTGTCCATACAATCCATTCAAAGGAAGATTACTAAGGCATTTCACTCAAACACATTTTGCCCATTATAGCCCACTGTGTGAGTTGTGCCAAAAATCGGAAAAAGATGGAAGATAGCGGACCTAATGGACTATCACATGTCATACTCAGTTTGTTCAGATATAGTTTTTTGTCCATACAATCCATTCAAAGAAAGATTACTAAGGCATTTCACTCAAACACATTTTGCCCATTATAGCCCGCTGTGTGAGTTGTGCCAAAAATCGGAAAATAATGGAAGATAGCGGACCTAATGGACTATCACATGTCATACTCAGTTTGTTCAGATATAGTCTTTTGGTCCATACAATCCATTCAAAGGAAAATTATTAAGTCATTTCACTCAAACACATTTTGCCCATTATAGCCCACTGTGTGAGTTGTGCCAAAAATCGGAAAGTGGTGGAAGATAGCGGACCGAATGGACTATCACGTGTCATACTCAGTTTGTTGAGATATAGTCTTTTGTCCATACAATCCATTCAAAGGAAGATTACTAAGGCATTTCACTCAAACACATTTTGCCCATTATAGCCCACTGTGTGAGTTGTGCCAAAAATCGGAAAAAGATGGAAGATAGCGGACCTAATGGACTATCACATGTCATACTCAGTTTGTTCAGATATAGTTTTTTGTCCATACAATCCATTCAAAGAAAGATTACTAAGGCATTTCACTCAAACACATTTTGCCCATTATAGCCCACTGTGTGAGTTGTGCCAAAAATCGGAAAGTGATTTAAGATAGCGAATCTAATGGACTATCACATGTCATACTCAGTTTGTTCAGATATAGTTTTTGGTCCATACAATCCATTCAAAGGAAGATTACTAAGGCTTTTCACTCAAACACATTTTGCCCATTACAGCCCACTGTGTGAGTTGTGCCAAAAATTGGAAAGTGGTAGAAGATAGCGGACCGAATGGACTATCACGTGTCATACTCAGTTTGTTGAGATATAGTCTTTTGTCCATACAATCCATTCAAAGGAAGATTACTAAGGCATTTCACTCAAACACATTTTGCCCATTATAGCCCACTGTGCGAGTTGTGCCAAAAATTGGAAAGTGGTGGAAGATAGCGGACCGAATGGACTATCACGTGTCATACTCAGTTTATTAAGAAATAGTTTTTGGTCCGTACAATCCATTCAAAGGAAAATTACTAAGGCTTTTCACTCAAACACATTTTGCCCATTATAGCCCACTGTGTAAGTTGTGCCAAAAATTGGAAAGTGGTGGAAGATAGCGGACCTAATGGACTATCACGTGTCATACTCAGTGTGTTGAGATATAGTCTTTTGTCCATACAATCCATTAAAAGGAAGACTACTAAGGCATTTCACTTAAACACATTTTGCCCATTATAGCCCACTGTGTGAGTTGTGCCAAAAATCGGAAAATGATGGAAGATAGCAGACCTAATGGACTATCACACGTCATACTCAGTTTGTTCAGATATAGTCTTTTGTCCATACAATCCATTCAAAGGAAGATTACTGAGGCATTTCACTCAAACACATTTTGCCCATTATAGCCCACTGTGTGAGTTGTGCCAAAAATCGGAAAATGGTGGAAGATAGCAGACCTAATGGACTATCACATGTCATACTCAGTTTGTTCAGATATAGTCTTTTGTCCATACAATCCATTCAAAGGAAATTACTGAGGCATTTCACTCAAACACATTTTGCCCATTATAGCCCACTGTGTGAGTTGTGCCAAAAATCGGAAAATAATGGAAGATAGCGGACCTAATGGACTATCACATGTCATACTCAGTTTGTTCATATATAGTCTTTTGGTCCATACAATCCATTCAAAGGAAAATTATTAAGTCATTTCACTCAAACACATTTTGCCCATTATAGCCCACTGTGTGAGTTGTGCCAAAAATTGGAAAGTGGTAGAAGATAGCGGACCTAATGGACTATCACGCGTCATACTCAGTTTGTTGAGATATAGTCTTTTGTCCATACAATCCATTCAAAGGAAGATTACTAAGGCATTTCACTCAAACACATTTTGCCCATTATAGCCCACTGTGTGAGTTGTGCCAAAAATCGGAAAAAGATGGAAGATAGCGGACCTAATGGACTATCACATGTCATACTCAGTTTGTTCAGATATAGTTTTTTGTCCATACAATCCATTCAAAGAAAGATTACTAAGGCATTTCACTCAAACACATTTTGCCCATTATAGCCCACTGTGTGAGTTGTGCCAAAAATCGGAAAATAATGAAAGATAGCGGACCTAATGGACTATCACATGTCATACTCAGTTTGTTCAGATATAGTCTTTTGGTCCATACAATCCATTCAAAGGAAAATTATTAAGTCATTTCACTCAAACACATTTTGCCCATTATAGCCCACTGTGTGAGTTGTGCCAAAAATCGGAAAGTGGTGGAAGATAGCGGACCGAATGGACTATCACGTGTCATACTCAGTTTGTTGAGATATAGTCTTTTGTCCATACAATCCATTCAAAGGAAGATTACTAAGGCATTTCACTCAAACACATTTTGCCCATTATAGCCCACTGTGTGAGTTGTGCCAAAAATCGGAAAGTGGTGGAAGATAGCGGATCGAATGGACTATCACGTGTCATACTCAGTTTGTTGAGATATAGTCTTTTGTCCATACAATCCATTCAAAGGAAAATTACTAAGGCATTTCACTCAAACACATTTTGCCCATTATAGCCCACTGTGTGAGTTGTGCCAAAAATTGGAAAGTGGTAGAAGATAGCGGACCTAATGGACTATCACGCGTCATACTCAGTTTGTTGAGATATAGTCTTTTGTCCATACAATCCATTCAAAGGAAGATTACCAAGGCATTTCACTCAAACACATTTTGCCCATTATAGCCCACTGTGCGAGTTGTGCCAAAAATTGGAAAGTGGTAGAAGATAGCGGACCGAATGGACTATCACGTGTCATACTCAGTTTGTTGAGATATAGTCTTTTGTCCATACAATCCATTCAAAGGAAGATTACTAAGGCATTTCACTCAAACACATTTTGCCCATTATAGCCCACTGTGTGAGTTGTGCCAAAAATCGGAAAGTGATTTAAGATAGCGAATCTAATGGACTATCACATGTCATACTCAGTTTGTTCAGATATAGTTTTTTGTCCATACAATCCATTCAAAGGAAGATTACTAAGGCATTTCACTCAAACACATTTTGCCCATTATAGCCCACTGTGTGAGTTGTGCCAAAAATTGGAAAGTGGTGGAAGATAGCGGACCGAATGGACTATCACGTGTCGTACTCAGTTTGTTGAGATATAGTCTTTTGTCCATACAATCCATTCAAAGGAAGATTACTAAGGCATTTCACTCAAACACATTTTGCCCATTATAGCCCACTGTGTGAGTTGTGCCAAAATTCAGAAAGTGATTTAAGATAGCGGATCTAATGGACTATCACATGTCATACTCAGTTTGTTGAGATATAGTCTTTTGTCCATACAATCCATTAAAAGGAAGACTACTGAGGCATTTCACTCAAACACATTTTGCCCATTATAGCCCACTGTGTGAGTTGTGCCAAAAATCGGAAAGTGATTTAAGATAGCGGATCTAGTGGACTATCACATGTCATACTCAGTTTGTTCAGATATAGTCTTTTGTCCATACAATTCATTCAGAGGAATATTACTAAGGCATTTCACTCAAACACATTTTGCCCATTATAGCCCACTGTGTGAGTTGTCCCAAAAATCGGAAAATGATGGAAGATAGCAGACCTAATGGACTATCACATGTCATACTCAGTTTGTTCAGATATAGTCTTTTGGTCCATACAATCCATTCAAAGGAAAATTATTAAGTCATTTCACTCAAACACATTTTGCCCATTATAGCCCACTGTGTGAGTTGTGCCAAAAATCGGAAAGTGGTGGAAGATAGCGGACCGAATGGACTATCACGTGTCATACTCAGTTTGTTGAGATATAGTCTTTTGTCCATACAATCCATTCAAAGGAAGATTACTAAGGCATTTCACTCAAACACATTTTGCCCATTATAGCCCACTGTGTGAGTTGTGCCAAAAATCGGAAAGTGATTTAAGATAGCGGATCTAATGGACTATCACATGTCATACTCAGTTTGTTCAGATATAGTTTTTGGTCCATACAATCCATTCAAAGGAAGATTACTAAGGCTTTTCACTCAAACACATTTTGCCCATTACAGCCCACTGTGTGAGTTGTGCCAAAAATTGGAAAGTGGTAGAAGATAGCGGACCGAATGGACTATCACGTGTCATACTCAGTTTGTTGAGATATAGTCTTTTGTCCATACAATCCATTCAAAGGAAGATTACTAAGGCATTTCACTCAAACACATTTTGCCCATTATAGCCCACTGTGCGAGTTGTGCCAAAAATTGGAAAGTGGTGGAAGATAGCGGACCGAATGGACTATCACGTGTCATACTCAGTTTATTAAGAAATAGTTTTTGGTCCGTACAATCCATTCAAAGGAAAATTACTAAGGCTTTTCACTCAAACACCTTTTGCCCATTATAGCCCACTGTGTAAGTTGTGCCAAAAATTGGAAAGTGGTGGAAGATAGCGGACCTAATGGACTATCACGTGTCATACTCAGTTTGTTGAGATATAGTCTTTTGTCCATACAATCCATTAAAAGGAAGACTACTAAGGCATTTCACTCAAACACATTTTGCCCATTATAGCCCACTGTGTGAGTTGTGCCAAAAATCGGAAAATGATGGAAGATAGCAGACCTAATGGACTATCACATGTCATACTCAGTTTGTTCAGATATAGTCTTTTGTCCATACAATCCATTCAAAGGAAGATTACTGAGGCATTTCACTCAAACACATTTTGCCCATTATAGCCCACTGTGTGAGTTGTGCCAAAAATCGGAAAGTGACTTAAGATAGCGGATCTAGTGGACTATCACATGTCATACTCAGTTTGTTCAGATAGAGTCTTTTGTCCATACAATTCATTCAGAGGAAGATTACTAAGGCATTTCACTCAAACACATTTTGCCCATTATAGCCCACTGTGTGAGTTGTGCCAAAAATCGGAAAATGATGGAAGATAGCGGATCTAATGGACTATCACATGTCATACTCAGTTTGTTCAGATATAGTTTTTTGTCCATACAATCCATTCAAAGAAAAATTACTAAGGCATTTCACTCAAACACATTTTGCCCATTATAGCCCACTGTGTGAGTTGTGCCAAAAATCGGAAAATAATGGAAGATAGCGGACCGAATGGACTATCACATGTCATACTCAGTTTGTTCATATATAGTCTTTTGGTCCATACAATCCATTCAAAGGAAAATTATTAAGTCATTTCACTTAAACACATTTTGCCCATTATAGCCCACTGTGTGAGTTGTGCCAAAAATCGGAAAGTGATTTAAGATAGCGGATCTAATGGACTATCACGTGTCTTACTCAGTTTGTTCAGATATAGTTTTTGGTCCATACAATCCATTCAAAGGAAGATTACCAAGGCATTTCACTCAAACACATTTTGCCCATTATAGCCCACTGTGCGAGTTGTGCCAAAAATTGGAAAGTGGTGGAAGATAGCGAACCGAATGGACTATCACGTGTCATACTCAGTTTGTTGAGATATAGTCTTTTGTCCATACAATCCATTCAAAGGAAGATTACTAAGGCATTTCACTCAAACACATTTTGCCCATTATAGCCCACTGTGTGAGTTGTGCCAAAAATTGGAAAGTGGTAGAAGATAGCGGACCGAATGGACTATCACGTGTCATACTCAGTTTGTTGAGATATAGTCTTTTGTCCATACAATCCATTCAAAGGAAAATTATTAAGTCATTTCACTCAAACACATTTTGCCCATTATAGCCCACTGTGTGAGTTGTGCCAAAAATCGGAAAGTGGTGGACGATAACGGACCGAATGGACTATCACGTGTCATACTCAGTTTGTTCAGATATAGTCTTTTGGTCCATACAATCCATTCAAAGGAAAATTACTAAGGCATTTCACTCAAACACATTTTGCCCATTATAGCCCACTGTGTGAGTTGTGCCAAAAATCGGAAAGTGATTTAAGATAGCGAATCTAATGGACTATCACATGTCATACTCAGTTTGTTCAGATATAGTTTTTGGTCCATACAATCCATTCAAAGGAAGATTACTAAGGCTTTTCACTCAAACACATTTTGCCCATTACAGCCCACTGTGTGAGTTGTGCCAAAAATTGGAAAGTGGTAGAAGATAGCGGACCGAATGGACTATCACGTGTCATACTCAGTTTGTTGAGATATAGTCTTTTGTCCATACAATCCATTCAAAGGAAGATTACTAAGGCATTTCACTCAAACACATTTTGCCCATTATAGCCCACTGTGCGAGTTGTGCCAAAAATTGGAAAGTGGTGGAAGATAGCGGACCGAATGGACTATCACGTGTCATACTCAGTTTATTAAGAAATAGTTTTTGGTCCGTACAATCCATTCAAAGGAAAATTACTAAGGCTTTTCACTCAAACACATTTTGCCCATTATAGCCCACTGTGTAAGTTGTGCCAAAAATTGGAAAGTGGTGGAAGATAGCGGACCTAATGGACTATCACGTTTCCTACTCAGTTTGTTCAGATATAGTCTTTTGGTCCATACAATCCATTCAAAGGAAAATTATTAAGTCATTTCACTCAAACACATTTTGCCCATTATAGCCCACTGTGTGAGTTGTGCCAAAAATCGGAAAGTGGTGGAAGATAGCGGACCGAATGGACTATCACGTGTCATACTCAGTTTGTTGAGATATAGTCTTTTGTCCATACAATCCATTCAAAGGAAGATTACTAAGGCATTTCACTCAAACACATTTTGCCCATTATAGCCCACTGTGTGAGTTGTGCCAAAAATCGGAAAATGATGGAAGATAGCAGACCTAATGGACTATCACATGTCATACTCAGTTTGTTCAGATATAGTCTTTTGTCCATACAATCCATTCAAAGGAAATTACTGAGGCATTTCACTCAAACACATTTTGCCCATTATAGCCCACTGTGTGAGTTGTGCCAAAAATCGGAAAATAATGGAAGATAGCGGACCTAATGGACTATCACATGTCATACTCAGTTTGTTCATATAGAGTCTTTTGGTCCATACAATCCATTCAAAGGAAAATTATTAAGTCATTTCACACAAACACATTTTGCCCATTATAGCCCACTGTGCGAGTTGTGCCAAAAATTGGAAAGTGATTTAAGATAGCGGACCTTATGGACTAACACGTGTCATACTCTGTTTATTCAGAAATAGTTTTTGGTCCATACAATCCATTCAAAGGAAAATTACTGAGGCATTTCACTCAAACACATTTTGCCCATTATAGCCCACTGTGTGAGTTGTGCCAAAAATCGGAAAGTGATTTAAGATAGCGGATCTAGTGGACTATCACGTGTCTTACTCAGTTTGTTCAGATATAGTTTTTGGTCCATACAATCCATTCAAAGGAAGATTACCAAGGCATTTCACTCAAACACATTTTGCCCATTATAGCCCACTGTGCGAGTTCTGCCAAAAATTGGAAAGTGGTAGAAGATAGCGGACCGAATGGACTATCACGTGTCATACTCAGTTTGTTGAGATATAGTTTTTTGTCCATACAATCCATTCAAAGGAAGATTACTAAGGCATTTCACTCAAACACATTTTGCCCATTATAGCCCACTGTGTGAGTTGTGCCAAAAATTGGAAAGTGGTGGAAGATAGCGGACCGAATGGACTATCACGTGTCATACTCAGTTTGTTGAGATATAGTCTTTTGTCCATACAATCCATTCAAAGGAAGATTACTAAGGCATTTCACTCAAACACATTTTGCCCATTATAGCCCACTGTGTGAGTTGTGCCAAAAATCGGAAAATGATAGAAGATAGCGGACCTAATGGACTATCACATGTCATACTCAGTTTGTTCAGATATAGTTTTTAGTCCATACAATCCATTCAAAGGAAGATTACTAAGGCATTTCACTCAAACACATTTTGCCCATTATAGCCCACTGTGTGAGTTGTGCCAAAAATCGGAAAGTGATTTAAGATAGCGGACCTAATGGACTATCACGTGTCATACCTAGTTTGTTCAAAAATAGTTTTTGGTCCATACAATCCATTCAAAGGAAGATTACCAAGGCATTTCACTCAAACACATTTTGCCCATTATAGCCCACTGTGCGAGTTCTGCCAAAAATTGGAAAGTGGTAGAAGATAGCGGACCGAATGGACTATGACGTGTCATACTCAGTTTGTTGAGATATAGTTTTTTGTCCATACAATCCATTCAAAGGAAGATTACTAAGGCATTTCACTCAAACACATTTTGCCCATTATAGCTCACTGTGTTAGTTGTGCCAAAAACTGGAAAGTGGTGGAAGATAGCGGACCGAATGGACTATCACGTGTCATACTCAGTTTGTTGAGATATAGTCTTTTGTCCATACAATCCATTCAAAGGAAGATTACTAAGGCATTTCACTCAAACACATTTTGCCCATTATAGCCCACTGTGTGAGTTGTGCCAAAAATCGGAAAATGATAGAAGATAGCGGACCTAATGGACTATCACATGTCATACTCAGTTTGTTCAGATATAGTTTTTGGTCCATACAATCCATTCAAAGGAAGATTACTAAGGCATTTCACTCAAACACATTTTGCCCATTATAGCCCACTGTGTGAGTTGTGCCAAAAATCGGAAAGTGATTTAAGATAGCGGACCTAATGGACTATCACGTGTCATACCTAGTTTGTTCAAAAATAGTTTTTGGTCCATACAATCCATTCAAAGGAAGATTACTAAGGCATTTCACTCAAACACATTTTGCCCATTATAGCCCACTGTGTGAGTTGTGCCAAAAATCGGAAAGTGATTTAAGATAGCGAATCTAATGGACTATCACATGTCATACTCAGTTTGTTCAGATATAGTCTTTTGGTCCATACAATCCATTCAAAGAAAAATTATTAAGTCATTTCACTCAAACACATTTTGCCCATTATAGCCCACTGTGTGAGTTGTGCCAAAAATCGGAAAGTGGTGGAAGATAGCGGACCGAATGGACTATCACGTGTCATACTCAGTTTGTTGAGATATAGTCTTTTGTCCATACAATCCATTCAAAGGAAGATTACTAAGGCATTTCACTCAAACACATTTTGCCCATTATAGACCACTGTGTGAGTTGTGCCAAAAATCGGAAAGTGATTTAAGATAGCGAATCTAATGGACTATCACATGTCATACTCAGTTTGTTCAGATATAGTTTTTGGTCCATACAATCCATTCAAAGGAAGATTACTAAGGCTTTTCACTCAAACACATTTTGCCCATTACAGCCCACTGTGTGAGTTGTGCCAAAAATTGGAAAGTGGTAGAAGATAGCGGACCGAATGGACTATCACGTGTCATACTCAGTTTGTTGAGATATAGTCTTTTGTCCATACAATCCATTCAAAGGAAGATTACTAAGGCATTTCACTCAAACCCATTTTGCCCATTATAGCCCACTGTGCGAGTTGTGCCAAAAATTGGAAAGTGGTGGAAGATAGCGGACCGAATGGACTATCACGTGTCATACTCAGTTTATTAAGAAATAGTTTTTGGTCCGTACAATCCATTCAAAGGAAAATTACTAAGGCTTTTCACTCAAACACATTTTGCCCATTATAGCCCACTGTGTAAGTTGTGCCAAAAATTGGAAAGTGGTGGAAGATAGCGGACCTAATGGACTATCACGTGTCATACTCATTGTGTTGAGATATAGTCTTTTGTCCATACAATCCATTAAAAGGAAGACTACTAAGGCATTTCACTTAAACACATTTTGCCCATTATAGCCCACTGTGTGAGTTGTGCCAAAAATCGGAAAATGATGGAAGATAGCAGACCTAATGGACTATCACATGTCATACTCAGTTTGTTCAGATATAGTCTTTTGTCCATACAATCCATTCAAAGGAAGATTACTGAGGCATTTCACTCAAACACATTTTGCCCATTATAGCCCACTGTGTGAGTTGTGCCAAAAATCGGAAAGTGATTTAAGATAGCGGATCTAGTGGACTATCACATGTCATACTCAGTTTGTTCAGATATAGTCTTTTGTCCATACAATTCATTCAGAGGAAGATTACTAAGGCATTTCACTCAAACACATTTTGGCCATTATAGCCCACTGTGTGAATTGTGCCAAAAATCGGAAAATGATGCAAGATAGCGGATCTAATGGACTATCACATGTCATACTCAGTTTGTTCAGATATAGTTTTTTGTCCATACAATCTATTCAAAGAAAGATTACTAAGGCATTTCACTCAAACACATTTTGCCCATTATAGCCCACTGTGTGAGTTGTGCCAAAAATCGGAAAATGATGGAAGATAGCAGACCTAATGGACTATCACGTGTCATACTCAGTTTGTTGAGATATAGTCTTTTGTCTATACAATCCATTCAAAGGAAGATTACTAAGGCATTTCACTCAAACACATTTTGCCCATTATAGCCCACTGTGTGAGTTGTGCCAAAAATCGGAAAGTGGTGGAAGATAGCGGACCGAATGGACTATCACGTGTCATACTCAGTTTGTTGAGATATAGTCTTTTGTCCATACAATCCATTCAAAGGAAGATTACTAAGGCATTTCACTCAAACACATTTTGCCCATTATAGCCCACTGTGTGAGTTGTGCCAAAAATCGGAAAGTGATTTAAGATAGCGGACCTAATGGACTATCACGTGTCATACTCAGTTTGTTGAGATATAGTCTTTTGTCCATACAATCCATTCAAAGGAAGATTACTAAGGCATTTCACTCAAACACATTTTGCCCATTATAGCCCACTGTGTGAGTTGTGCCAAAAATCGGAAAGTGATTTAAGATAGCGGACCTAATGGACTATCACGTGTCATACTCAGTTTGTTGAGATATAGTCTTTTGTCCATACAATCCATTCAAAGGAAGATTACTAAGGCATTTCACTCAAACACATTTTGCCCATTATAGCCCACTGTGCGAGTTGTGCCAAAAATTGGAAAGTGGTGGAAGATAGCGGACCGAATGGACTATCACGTGTCATACTCAGTTTGTTGAGATATAGTCTTTTGTCCATACAATCCATTCAAAGGAAGATTACTAAGGCATTTCACTCAAACACATTTTGCCCATTATAGCCCACTGTGCGAGTTGTGCCAAAAATTGGAAAGTGGTGGAAGATAGCGGACCGAATGGACTATCACGTGTCATACTCAGTTTGTTGAGATATAGTCTTTTGTCCATACAATCCATTCAAAGGAAGATTACTAAGGCATTTCACTCAAACACATTTTGCCCATTATAGCCCACTGTGCGAGTTGTGCCAAAAATTGGAAAGTGGTGGAAGATAGCGGACCGAATGGACTATCACGTGTCATACTCAGTTTGTTGAGATATAGTCTTTTGTCCATACAATCCATTCAAAGGAAGATTACTAAGGCATTTCACTCAAACACATTTTGCCCATTATAGCCCACTGTGTGAGTTGTGCCAAAAATCGGAAAGTGATTTAAGATAGCGAATCTAATGGACTATCACATGTCATACTCAGTTTGTTCAGATATAGTTTTTTGTCCATACAATCCATTCAAAGGAAGATTACTAAGGCATTTCACTCAAACACATTTTGCCCATTATAGCCCACTGTGTGAGTTGTGCCAAAAACTGGAAAGTGGTGGAAGATAGCGGACCGAATGGACTATCACGTGTCGTACTCAGTTTGTTGAGATATAGTCTTTTGTCCATACAATCCATTCAAAGGAAGATTACTAAGGCATTTCACTCAAACACATTTTGCCCATTATAGCCCACTGTGTGAGTTGTGCCAAAAATCGGAAAGTGGTGGAAGATAGCGGACCGAATGGACTATCACGTGTCATACTCAGTTTGTTGAGATATAGTCTTTTGTCCATACAATCCATTCAAAGGAAGATTACTAAGGCATTTCACTCAAACACATTTTGCCCATTATAGCCCACTGTGTGAGTTGTGCCAAAAATCGGAAAGTGGTGGAAGATAGCGGACCGAATGGACTATCACGTGTCATACTTAGTTTGTTGAGATATAGTCTTTTGTCCATACAATCCATTCAAAGGAAGATTACTAAGGCATTTCACTCAAACACATTTTGCCCATTATAGCCCACTGTGTGAGTTGTGCCAAAAATCGGAAAGTGGTGGAAGATAGCGGACCGAATGGACTATCACGTGTCATACTCAGTTTGTTGAGATATAGTCTTTTGTCCATACAATCCATTCAAAGGAAGATTACTAAGGCATTTCACTCAAACACATTTTGCCCATTATAGCCCACTGTGTGAGTTGTGCCAAAAATTGGAAAGTGGTAGAAGATAGCGGACCTAATGGACTATCACGCGTCATACTCAGTTTGTTGAGATATAGTCTTTTGTCCATACAATCCATTCAAAGGAAGATTACCAAGGCATTTCACTCAAACACATTTTGCCCATTATAGCCCACTGTGCGAGTTGTGCCAAAAATTGGAAAGTGGTAGAAGATAGCGGACCGAATGGACTATCACGTGTCATACTCAGTTTGTTGAGATATAGTCTTTTGTCCATACAATCCATTCAAAGGAAGATTACTAAGGCATTTCACTCAAACACATTTTGCCCATTATAGCCCACTGTGTGAGTTGTGCCAAAAATCGGAAAGTGATTTAAGATAGCGAATCTAATGGACTATCACATGTCATACTCAGTTTGTTCAGATATAGTTTTTTGTCCATACAATCCATTCAAAGGAAGATTACTAAGGCATTTCACTCAAACACATTTTGCCCATTATAGCCCACTGTGTGAGTTGTGCCAAAAACTGGAAAGTGGTGG
Source organism: Metopia argyrocephala (assembly GCA_963576795.1). Lineage (NCBI taxonomy): Eukaryota > Metazoa > Arthropoda > Insecta > Diptera > Sarcophagidae > Metopia > Metopia argyrocephala. The sequence goes on from OY756210.1 coordinate 87,971,889, forward strand.
AAGATAGCGGACCGAATGGACTATCACGTGTCGTACTCAGTTTGTTGAGATATAGTCTTTTGTCCATACAATCCATTCAAAGGAAGATTACTAAGGCATTTCACTCAAACACATTTTGCCCATTATAGCCCACTGTGTGAGTTGTGCCAAAATTCGGAAAGTGATTTAAGATAGCGGATCTAATGGACTATCACATGTCATACTCAGTTTGTTGAGATATAGTCTTTTGTCCATACAATCCATTAAAAGGAAGACTACTGAGGCATTTCACTCAAACACATTTTGCCCATTATATCCCACTGTGTGAGTTGTGCCAAAAATCGGAAAGTGATTTAAGATAGCGGATCTAGTGGACTATCACATGTCATACTCAGTTTGTTCAGATATAGTCTTTTGTCCATACAATTCATTCAGAGGAAGATTACTAAGGCATTTCACTCAAACACATTTTGCCCATTATAGCCCACTGTGTGAGTTGTCCCAAAAATCGGAAAATGATGGAAGATAGCAGACCTAATGGACTATCACATGTGATACTCAGTTTGTTCAGATATAGTCTTTTGGTCCATACAATCCATTCAAAGGAAAATTATTAAGTCATTTCACTCAAACACATTTTGCCCATTATAGCCCACTGTGTGAGTTGTGCCAAAAATCGGAAAGTGGTGGAAGATAGCGGACCGAACGGACTATGACGTGTCATACTCAGTTTGTTGAGATATAGTCTTTTGTCCATACAATCCATTCAAAGGAAGATTACTAAGGCATTTCACTCAAACACATTTTGCCCATTATAGCCCACTGTGTGAGTTGTACCAAAAATCGGAAAGTGATTTAAGATAGCGGATCTAATGGACTATCACATGTCATACTCAGTTTGTTCAGATATAGTTTTTGGTCCATACAATCCATTCAAAGGAAGATTACTAAGGCTTTTCACTCAAACACATTTTGGCCATTACAGCCCACTGTGTGAGTTGTGCCAAAAATTGGAATGTGGTAGAAGATAGCGGACCGAATGGACTATCCCGTGTCATACTCAGTTTGTTGAGATATAGTCTTTTGTCCATACAATCCATTCAAAGGAAGATTACTAAGGCATTTCACTCAAACACATTTTGCCCATTATAGCCCACTGTGCGAGTTGTGCCAAAAATTGGAAAGTGGTGGAAGATAGCGGACCGAATGGACTATCACGTGTCATACTCAGTTTATTAAGAAATAGTTTTTGGTCCGTACAATCCATTCAAAGGAAAATTACTAAGGCTTTTCACTCAAACACCTTTTGCCCATTATAGCCCACTGTGCGAGTTGTGCCAAAAATCGGAAAGTGGTGGAAGATAGCGGACCGAACGGACTATCACGTGTCATACTCAGTTTGTTGAGATATAGTCTTTTGTCCATACAATCCATTCAAAGGAAGATTACTAAGGCATTTCACTCAAACACATTTTGCCCATTATAGCCCACTGTGTGAGTTGTACCAAAAATCGGAAAGTGATTTAAGATAGCGGATCTAATGGACTATCACATGTCATACTCAGTTTGTTCAGATATAGTTTTTGGTCCATACAATCCATTCAAAGGAAGATTACTAAGGCTTTTCACTCAAACACATTTTGGCCATTACAGCCCACTGTGTGAGTTGTGCCAAAAATTGGAAAGTGGTAGAAGATAGCGGACCGAATGGACTATCACGTGTCATACTCAGTTTGTTGAGATATAGTCTTTTGTCCATACAATCCATTCAAAGGAAGATTACTAAGGCATTTCACTCAAACACATTTTGCCCATTATAGCCCACTGTGCGAGTTGTGCCAAAAATTGGAAAGTGGTGGAAGATAGCGGACCGAATGGACTATCACGTGTCATACTCAGTTTATTAAGAAATAGTTTTTGGTCCGTACAATCCATTCAAAGGAAAATTACTAAGGCTTTTCACTCAAACACATTTTGCTCATTATAGCCCACTGTGTAAGTTGTGCCAAAAATTGGAAAGTGGTGGAAGATAGCGGACCTAATGGACTATCACGTGTCATACTCATTGTGTTGAGATATAGTCTTTTGTCCATACAATCCATTAAAAGGAAGACTACTAAGGCATTTCACTTAAACACATTTTGCCCATTATAGCCCACTGTGTGAGTTGTGCCAAAAATCGGAAAATGATGGAAGATAGCAGACCTAATGGACTATCACATGTCATACTCAGTTTGTTCAGATATAGTCTTTTGTCCATACAATCCATTCAAAGGAAGATTACTGAGGCATTTCACTCAAACACATTTTGCCCATTATAGCCCACTGTGTGAGTTGTGCCAAAAATCGGAAAGTGATTTAAGATAGCGGATCTAGTGGACTATCACATGTCATACTCAGTTTGTTCAGATATAGTCTTTTGTCCATACAATTCATTCAGAGGAAAATTACTAAGGCATTTCACTCAAACACATTTTGGCCATTATAGCCCACTGTCTGAATTGTGCCAAAAATCGGAAAATGATGCAAGATAGCGGATCTAATGGACTATCACATGTCATACTCAGTTTGTTCAGATATAGTTTTTTGTCCATACAATCTATTCAAAGAAAGATTACTAAGGCATTTCACTCAAACACATTTTGCCCATTATAGCCCACTGTGTGAGTTGTGCCAAAAATCGGAAAATGATGGAAGATAGCAGACCTAATGGACTATCACGTGTCATACTCAGTTTGTTGAGATATAGTCTTTTGTCCATACAATCCATTCAAAGGGAGATTACTAAGGCATTTCACTCAAACACATTTTGCCCATTATAGCCCACTGTGTGAGTTGTGCCAAAAATCGGAAAGTGATTTCAGATAGCAGACCTAATGGACTATAACATGTCATACTCAGTTTGTTGAGATATAGTCTTTTGTCCATACAATCCATTCAAAGGAAGATTACTAAGGCATTTCACTCAAGCACATTTTGCCCATTATAGCCCACTGTGTGAGTTGTGCCAAAAATCGGAAAATGATGGAAGATAGCAGACCTAATGGACTATCACATGTCATACTCAGTTTGTTCAGATATAGTCTTTTGGTCCATACAATCCATTCAAAGGAAAATTATTAAGTCACTTCACTCAAACACATTTTGCCCATTATAGCCCACTGTGTGAGTTGTGCCAAAAATCGGAAAGTGGTGGAAGATAGCGGACCGAATGGACTATCACGTGTCATACTCAGTTTGTTGAGATATAGTCTTTTGTCCATACAATCCATTCAAAGGAAGATTACTAAGGCATTTCACTCAAACACATTTTGCCCATTATAGCCCACTGTGTGAGTTGTGCCAAAAATTGGAAAGTGGTGGAAGATAGCGGACCGAATGGACTATCACGTGTCATACTCAGTTTGTTGAGATATAGTCTTTTGTCCATACAATCCATTCAAAGGAAGATTACTAAGGCATTTCACTCAAACACATTTTGCCCATTATAGCCCACTGTGTGAGCTGTGCCAAAAATTGGAAAGTGGTAGAAGATAGCGGACCTAATGGACTATCACGCGTCATACTCAGTTTGTTGAGATATAGTCTTTTGTCCATACAATCCATTCAAAGGAAGATTACCAAGGCATTTCACTCAAACACATTTTGCCCATTATAGCCCACTGTGCGAGTTGTGCCAAAAATTGGAAAGTGGTAGAAGATAGCGGACCGAATGGACTATCACGTGTCATACTCAGTTTGTTGAGATATAGTCTTTTGTCCATACAATCCATTCAAAGGAAGATTACTAAGGCATTTCACTCAAACACATTTTGCCCATTATAGCCCACTGTGTGAGTTGTGCCAAAAATCGGAAAGTGATTTAAGATAGCGAATCTAATGGACTATCACATGTCATACTCAGTTTGTTCAGATATAGTTTTTTGTCCATACAATCCATTCAAAGGAAGATTACTAAGGCATTTCACTCAAACACATTTTGCCCATTATAGCCCACTGTGTGAGTTGTGCCAAAAATTGGAAAGTGGTGGAAGATAGCGGACCGAATGGACTATCACGTGTCGTACTCAGTTTGTTGAGATATAGTCTTTTGTCCATACAATCCATTCAAAGGAAGATTACTAAGGCATTTCACTCAAACACATTTTGCCCATTATAGCCCACTGTGTGAGTTGTGCCAAAATTCGGAAAGTGATTTAAGATAGCGGATCTAATGGACTATCACATGTCATACTCAGTTTGTTGAGATATAGTCTTTTGTCCATACAATACATTAAAAGGAAGACTACTGAGGCATTTCACTCAAACACATTTTGCCCATTATAGCCCACTGTGTGAGTTGTGCCAAAAATCGGAAAGTGATTTAAGATAGCGGATCTAGTGGACTATCACATGTCATACTCAGTTTGTTCAGATATAGTCTTTTGTCCATACAATTCATTCAGAGGAAGATTACTAAGGCATTTCACTCAAACACATTTTGCCCATTATAGCCCACTGTGTGAGTTGTCCCAAAAATCGGAAAATGATGGAAGATAGCAGACCTAATGGACTATCACATGTCATACTCAGTTTGTTCAGATATAGTCTTTTGGTCCATACAATCCATTCAAAGGAAAATTATTAAGTCATTTCACTCAAACACATTTTGCCCATTATAGCCCACTGTGTGAGTTGTGCCAAAAATCGGAAAGTGGTGGAAGATAGCGGACCGAACGGACTATCACGTGTCATACTCAGTTTGTTGAGATATAGTCTTTTGTCCATACAATCCATTCAAAGGAAGATTACTAAGGCATTTCACTCAAACACATTTTGCCCATTATAGCCCACTGTGTGAGTTGTACCAAAAATCGGAAAGTGATTTAAGATAGCGGATCTAATGGACTATCACATGTCATACTCAGTTTGTTCAGATATAGTTTTTGGTCCATACAATCCATTCAAAGGAAGATTACTAAGGCTTTTCACTCAAACACATTTTGGCCATTACAGCCCACTGTGTAAGTTGTGCCAAAAATTGGAAAGTGGTAGAAGATAGCGGACCGAATGGACTATCACGTGTCATACTCAGTTTGTTGAGATATAGTCTTTTGTCCATACAATCCATTCAAAGGAAGATTACTAAGGCATTTCACTCAAACACATTTTGCCCATTATAGCCCACAGTGTGAGTTGTGCCAAAAATCGGAAAGTGATTTAAGATAGCGGATCTAATGGACTATCACATGTCATACTCAGTTTGTTCAGATATAGTTTTTGGTCCATACAATCCATTCAAAGGAAGATTACTAAGGCTTTTCACTCAAACACATTTTGGCCATTACAGCCCACTGTGTGAGTTGTGCCAAAAATTGGAAAGTGGTAGAAGATAGCGGACCTAATGGACTATCACGCGTCATACTCAGTTTGTTGAGATATAGTCTTTTGTCCATACAATCCATTCAAAGGAAGATTACCAAGGCATTTCACTCAAACACATTTTGCCCATTATAGCCCACTGTGCGAGTTGTGGCAAAAATTGGAAAGTGGTAGAAGATAGCGGACCGAATGGACTATCACGTGTCATACTCAGTTTGTTGAGATATAGTCTTTTGTCCATACAATCCATTCAAAGGAAGATTACTAAGGCATTTCACTCAAACACATTTTGCCCATTATAGCCCACTGTGTGAGTTGTGCCAAAAATCGGAAAGTGATTTAAGATAGCGAATCTAATGGACTATCACATGTCATACTCAGTTTGTTCAGATATAGTTTTTTGTCCATACAATCCATTCAAAGGAAGATTACTAAGGCATTTCACTCAAACACATTTTGCCCATTATAGCCCACTGTGTGAGTTGTGCCAAAAACTGGAAAGTGGTGGAAGATAGCGGACCGAATGGGCTATCACGTGTCGTACTCAGTTTGTTGAGATATAGTCTTTTGTCCATACAATCCATTCAAAGGAAGATTACTAAGGCATTTCACTCAAACACATTTTGCCCATTATAGCCCACTGTGTGAGTTGTGCCAAAATTCGGAAAGTGATTTAAGATAGCGGATCTAATGGACTATCACATGTCATACTCAGTTTGTTGAGATATAGTCTTTTGTCCATACAATCCATTAAAAGGAAGACTACTGAGGCATTTCACTCAAACACATTTTGCCCATTATAGCCCACTGTGTGAGTTGTGCTAAAAATCGGAAAGTGATTTAAGATAGCGGATCTAGTGGACTATCACATGTCATACTCAGTTTGTTCAGATATAGTCTTTTGTCCATACAATTCATTCAGAGGAAGATTACTAAGGCATTTCACTCAAACACATTTTGCCCATTATAGCCCACTGTGTGAGATGTCCCAAAAATCGGAAAATGATGGAAGATAGCAGACCTAATGGACTATCACATGTCATACTCAGTTTGTTCAGATATAGTCTTTTGGTCCATACAATCCATTCAAAGGAAAATTATTAAGTCATTTCACTCAAACACATTTTGCCCATTATAGCCCACTGTGTGAGTTGTGCCAAAAATCGGAAAGTGGTGGAAGATAGCGGACCGAACGGACTATGACGTGTCATACTCAGTTTGTTGAGATATAGTCTTTTGTCCATACAATCCATTCAAAGGAAGATTACTAAGGCATTTCACTCAAACACATTTTGCCCATTATAGCCCACTGTGTGAGTTGTACCAAAAATCGGAAAGTGATTTAAGATAGCGGATCTAATGGACTATCACATGTCATACTCAGTTTGTTCAGATATAGTTTTTGGTCCATACAATCCATTCAAAGGAAGATTACTAAGGCTTTTCACTCAAACACATTTTGGCCATTACAGCCCACTGTGTGAGTTGTGCCAAAAATTGGAATGTGGTAGAAGATAGCGGACCGAATGGACTATCACGTGTCATACTCAGTTTGTTGAGATATAGTCTTTTGTCCATACAATCCATTCAAAGGAAGATTACTAAGGCATTTCACTCAAACACATTTTGCCCATTATAGCCCACTGTGCGAGTTGTGCCAAAAATTGGAAAGTGGTGGAAGATAGCGGACCGAATGGACTATCACGTGTCATACTCAGTTTATTAAGAAATAGTTTTTGGTCCGTACAATCCATTCAAAGGAAAATTACTAAGGCTTTTCACTCAAACACCTTTTGCCCATTATAGCCCACTGTGTAAGTTGTGCCAAAAATTGGAAAGTGGTGGAAGATAGCGAACCGAATGGACTATCACGTGTCATACTCAGTTTATTAAGAAATAGTTTTTGGTCCGTACAATCCATTCAAAGGAAAATTACTAAGGCTTTTCACTCAAACACCTTTTGCCCATTATAGCCCACTGTGTGAGTTGTGCCAAAAATCGGAAAGTGGTGGAAGATAGCGGACCGAACGGACTATCACGTGTCATACTCAGTTTGTTGAGATATAGTCTTTTGTCCATACAATCCATTCAAAGGAAGATTACTAAGGCATTTCACTCAAACACATTTTGCCCATTATAGCCCACTGTGTGAGTTGTACCAAAAATCGGAAAGTGATTTAAGATAGCGGATCTAATGGACTATCACATGTCATACTCAGTTTGTTCAGATATAGTTTTTGGTCCATACAATCCATTCAAAGGAAGATTACTAAGGCTTTTCACTCAAACACATTTTGGCCATTACAGCCCACTGTGTGAGTTGTGCCAAAAATTGGAAAGTAGTAGAAGATAGCGGACCGAATGGACTATCACGTGTCATACTCAGTTTGTTGAGATATAGTCTTTTGTCCATACAATCCATTCAAAGGAAGATTACTAAGGCATTTCACTCAAACACATTTTGCCCATTATAGCCCACTGTGCGAGTTGTGCCAAAAATTGGAAAGTGGTGGAAGATAGCGGACCGAACGGACTATCACGTGTCATACTCAGTTTATTAAGAAATAGTTTTTGGTCCGTACAATCCATTCAAAGGAAAATTACTAAGGCTTTTCACTCAAACACATTTTGCTCATTATAGCCCACTGTGTAAGTTGTGCCAAAAATTGGAAAGTGGTGGAAGATAGCGGACCTAATGGACTATCACGTGTCATACTCATTGTGTTGAGATATAGTCTTTTGTCCATACAATCCATTAAAAGGAAGACTACTAAGGCATTTCACTTAAACACATTTTGCCCCTTATAGCCCACTGTGTGAGTTGTGCCAAAAATCGGAAAATGATGGAAGATAGCAGACCTAATGGACTATCACATGTCATACTCAGTTTGTTCAGATATAGTCTTTTGTCCATACAATCCATTCAAAGGAAGATTACTGAGGCATTTCACTCAAACACATTTTGCCCATTATAGCCCACTGTGTGAGTTGTGCCAAAAATCGGAAAGTGATTTAAGATAGCGGATCTAGTGGACTATCACATGTCATACTCAGTTTGTTCAGATATAGTCTTTTGTCCATACAATTCATTCAGAGGAAGATTACTAAGGCATTTCACTCAAACACATTTTGGCCATTATAGCCCACTGTGTGAATTGTGCCAAAAATCGGAAAATGATGCAAGATAGCGGATCTAATGGACTATCACATGTCATACTCAGTTTGTTCAGATATAGTTTTTTGTCCATACAATCTATTCAAAGAAAGATTACTAAGGCATTTCACTCAAACACATTTTGCCCATTATAGCCCACTGTGTGAGTTGTGCCAAAAATCGGAAAATGATGGAAGATAGCAGACCTAATGGACTATCACGTGTCATACTCAGTTTGTTGAGATATAGTCTTTTGTCCATACAATCCATTCAAAGGGAGATTACTAAGGCATTTCACTCAAACACATTTTGCCCATTATAGCCCACTGTGTGAGTTGTGCCAAAAATCGGAAAGTGATTTCAGATAGCAGACCTAATGGACTATAACATGTCATACTCAGTTTGTTGAGATATAGTCTTTTGTCCATACAATCCATTCAAAGGAAGATTACTAAGGCATTTCACTCAAGCACATTTTGCCCATTATAGCCCACTGTGTGAGTTGTGCCAAAAATCGGAAAATGATGGAAGATAGCAGACCTAATGGACTATCACATGTCATACTCAGTTTGTTCAGATATAGTCTTTTGGTCCATACAATCCATTCAAAGGAAAATTATTAAGTCATTTCACTCAAACACATTTTGCCCATTATAGCCCACTGTGTGAGTTGTGCCAAAAATCGGAAAGTGGTGGAAGATAGCGGACCGAATGGACTATCACGTGTCATACTCAGTTTGTTGAGATATAGTCTTTTGTCCATACAATCCATTCAAAGGAAGATTACTAAGGCATTTCACTCAAACACATTTTGCCCATTATAGCCCACTGTGTGAGTTGTGCCAAAAATCGGAAAGTGGTGGAAGATAGCGGACCGAATGGACTATCACGTGTCATACTCAGTTTGTTGAGATATAGTCTTTTGTCCATACAATCCATTCAAAGGAAGATTACTAAGGCATTTCACTCAAACACATTTTGCCCATTATAGCCCACTGTGTGAGCTGTGCCAAAAATTGGAAAGTGGTAGAAGATAGCGGACCTAATGGACTATCACGCGTCATACTCAGTTTGTTGAGATATAGTCTTTTGTCCATACAATCCATTCAAAGGAAGATTACCAAGGCATTTCACTCAAACACATTTTGCCCATTATAGCCCACTGTGCGAGTTGTGCCAAAAATTGGAAAGTGGTAGAAGATAGCGGACCGAATGGACTATCACGTGTCATACTCAGTTTGTTGAGATATAGTCTTTTGTCCATACAATCCATTCAAAGGAAGATTACTAAGGCATTTCACTCAAACACATTTTGCCCATTATAGCCCACTGTGTGAGTTGTGCCAAAAATCGGAAAGTGATTTAAGATAGCGAATCTAATGGACTATCACATGTCATACTCAGTTTGTTCAGATATAGTTTTTTGTCCATACAATCCATTCAAAGGAAGATTACTAAGGCATTTCACTCAAACACATTTTGCCCATTATAGCCCACTGTGTGAGTTGTGCCAAAAATTGGAAAGTGGTGGAAGATAGCGGACCGAATGGACTATCACGTGTCGTACTCAGTTTGTTGAGATATAGTCTTTTGTCCATACAATCCATTCAAAGGAAGATTACTAAGGCATTTCACTCAAACACATTTTGCCCATTATAGCCCACTGTGTGAGTTGTGCCAAAATTCGGAAAGTGATTTAAGATAGCGGATCTAATGGACTATCACATGTCATACTCAGTTTGTTGAGATATAGTCTTTTGTCCATACAATCCATTAAAAGGAAGACTACTGAGGCATTTCACTCAAACACATTTTGCCCATTATAGCCCACTGTGTGAGTTGTGCCAAAAATCGGAAAGTGATTTAAGATAGCGGATCTAGTGGACTATCACATGTCATACTCAGTTTGTTCAGATATAGTCTTTTGTCCATACAATTCATTCAGAGGAAGATTACTAAGGCATTTCACTCAAACACATTTTGCCCATTATAGCCCACTGTGTGAGTTGTCCCAAAAATCGGAAAATGATGGAAGATAGCAGACCTAATGGACTATCACATGTCATACTCAGTTTGTTCAGATATAGTCTTTTGGTCCATACAATCCATTCAAAGGAAAATTATTAAGTCATTTCACTCAAACACATTTTGCCCATTATAGCCCACTGTGTGAGTTGTGCCAAAAATGGGAAAGTGGTGGAAGATAGCGGACCGAACGGACTATCACGTGTCATACTCAGTTTGTTGAGATATAGTCTTTTGTCCATACAATCCATTCAAAGGAAGATTACTAAGGCATTTCACTCAAACACATTTTGCCCATTATAGCCCACTGTGTGAGTTGTACCAAAAATCGGAAAGTGATTTAAGATAGCGGATCTAATGGACTATCACATGTCATACTCAGTTTGTTCAGATATAGTTTTTGGTCCATACAATCCATTCAAAGGAAGATTACTAAGGCTTTTCACTCAAACACATTTTGGCCATTACAGCCCACTGTGTGAGTTGTGCCAAAAATTGGAAAGTGGTAGAAGATAGCGGACCGAATGGACTATCACGTGTCATACTCAGTTTGTTGAGATATAGTCTTTTGTCCATACAATCCATTCAAAGGAAGATTACTAAGGCATTTCACTCAAACACATTTTGCCCATTATAGCCCACTGTGCGAGTTGTGCCAAAAATTGGAAAGTGGTGGAAGATAGCGGACCGAATGGACTATCACGTGTCATACTCAGTTTATTAAGAAATAGTTTTTGGTCCGTACAATCCATTCAAAGGAAAATTACTAAGGCTTTTCACTCAAACACCTTTTGCCCATTATAGCCCACTGTGTAAGTTGTGCCAAAAATTGGAAAGTGGTGGAAGATAGCGGACCTAATGGACTATCACGTGTCATACTCAGTTTGTTGAGATATAGTCTTTTGTCCATACAATCCATTAAAAGGAAAACTACTAAGGCATTTCACTCAAACACATTTTGCCCATTATAGCCCACTGTGTGAGTTGTGCCAAAAATCGGAAAATAATGGAAGATAGCAGACCTAATGGACTATCACATGTCATACTCAGTTTGTTCAGATATAGTCTTTTGTCCATACAATCCATTCAAAGGAAGATTACTGAGGCATTTCACTCAAACACATTTTGCCCATTATAGCCCACTGTGTGAGTTGTGCCAAAAATCGGAAAGTGACTTAAGATAGCGGATCTAGTGGACTATCACATGTCATACTCAGTTTGTTCAGATATAGTCTTTTGTCCATACAATTCATTCAGAGGAAGATTACTAAGGCATTTCACTCAAACACATTTTGCCCATTATAGCCCACTGTGTGAGTTGTGCCAAAAATCGGAAAATGATGGAAGATAGCGGATCTAATGGACTATCACATGTCATACTCAGTTTGTTCAGATATAGTTTTTTGTCCATACAATCCATTCAAAGAAAGATTACTAAGGCATTTCACTCAAACACATTTTGCCCATTATAGCCCACTGTGTGAGTTGTGCCAAAAATCGGAAAATAATGGAAGATAGCGGACCGAATGGACTATCACGTGTCATACTCAGTTTGTTGAGATATAGTCTTTTGTCCATACAATCCATTCAAAGAAAGATTACTAAGGCATTTCACTCAAACACATTTTGCCCATTATAGCCCACTGTGTGAGTTGTGCCAAAAATTGGAAAGTGGTGGAAGATAGCGGACCGAATGGACTATCACGTGTCATACTCAGTTTGTTGAGATATAGTCTATTGTCCATACAATCCATTCAAAGGAAGATTACTAAGGCATTTCACTCAAACACATTTTGCCCATTATAGCCCACTGTGTGAGTTGTGCCAAAAATCGGAAAATGATGGAAGATAGCGGACCTAATGGACTATCACATGTCATACTCAGTTTGTTCAGATATAGTTTTTGGTCCATACAATCCATTCAAAGGAAGGTTACCAAGGCATTTCACTCAAACACATTTTGCCCATTATAGCCCACTGTGTGAGTTGTGCCAAAAATCGGAAAGTGATTTAAGATAGCGGACCTAATGGACTATCACGTGTCATACACAGTTTGTTCAAAAATAGTTTTTCGTCCATACAATCCATTTAAAGGAAGATTACTAAGGCATTTCACTCAAACACATTTTGCCCATTATAGTCCACTGTGTGAGTTGTGCCAAAAATCGGAAAGTGATTTAAGATAGCGGACCTAATGGACTATCACGTGTCATACCTAGTTTGTTCAAAAATAGTTTTTGGTCCATACAATCCATTCAAAGGAAGATTACTAAGGCATTTCACTCAAACACATTTTGCCCATTATAGCCCACTGTGTGAGTTGTGCCAAAAATCGGAAAGTGATTTAAGATAGCGGATCTAATGGACTATCACATGTCATACTCAGTTTGTTCAGATATAGTTTTTTGTCCATACAATCTATTCAAAGAAAGATTACTAAGGCATTTCACTCAAACACATTTTGCCCATTATAGCCCACTGTGTGAGTTGTGGCAAAAATCGGAAAATGATGGAAGATAGCAGACCTAATGGACTATCACGTGTCGTACTCATTGTGTTGAGATATAGTCTTTTGTCCATACAATCCATTAAAAGGAAGACTACTAAGGCATTTCACTTAAACACATTTTGCCCATTATAGCCCACTGTGTGAGTTGTGCCAAAAATCGGAAAGTGATTTAAGATAGCGGATCTAGTGGACTATCACATGTCATACTCAGTTTGTTCAGATATAGTCTTTTGTCCATACAATCCATTCAAAGGAAGATTACTGAGGCATTTCACTCAAACACATTTTGCCCATTATAGCCCACTGTGTGAGTTGTGCCAAAAATCGGAAAATGATGGAAGATAGCGGACCTAATGGACTATCACATGTCATACTTAGTTTGTTCAGAAATAGTTTTTGGTCCATACAATCTATTCAAAGGAAGATTACTAAGGCATTTCACTCAAACACATTTTTCCCATTATAGTCCACTGTGTGAGTTGTGCCAAAAATCGGAAAGTGATTTAAGATAGCGGACCTAATGGGCTATCACGTGTCATACTTAGTTTGTTCAGAAATAGTTTTTGGTCCATACAATCCATTCAAAGGAAGATTACTAAGGCATTTCACTCAAACACATTTTGCCCATTATAGCCCACTGTGTGAGTTGTGCCAAAAATTGGAAAGTGGTGGAAGATAGCGGACCGAATGGACTATCACGTGTCATACTCAGTTTGTTGAGATATAGTCTATTGTCCATACAATCCATTCAAAGGAAGATTACTAAGGCATTTCACTCAAACACATTTTGCCCATTATAGCTCACTGTGTGAGTTGTGCCAAAAATCGGAAAATGATGGAAGATAGCGGACCTAATGGACTATCACATGTCATACTCAGTTTGTTCAGATATAGTTTTTGGTCCATACAATCCATTCAAAGGAAGATTACCAAGGCATTTCACTCAAACACATTTTGCCCATTATAGCCCACTGTGTGAGTTGTGCCAAAAATCGGAAAGTGATTTAAGATAGCGGACCTAATGGACTATCACGTGTCATACACAGTTTGTTCAAAAATAGTTTTTCGTCCATACAATCCATTTAAAGGAAGATTACTAAGGCATTTCACTCAAACACATTTTGCCCATTATAGTCCACTGTGTGAGTTGTGCCAAAAATCGGAAAGTGATTTAAGATAGCGGACCTAATGGACTATCACGTGTCATACCTAGTTTGTTCAAAAATAGTTTTTGGTCCATACAATCCATTCAAAGGAAGATTACTAAGGCATTTCACTCAAACACATTTTGCCCATTATAGCCCACTGTGTGAGTTGTGCCAAAAATCGGAAAGTGATTTAAGATAGCGGATCTAATGGACTATCACATGTCATACTCAGTTTGTTCAGATATAGTTTTTTGTCCATACAATCTATTCAAAGAAAGATTACTAAGGCATTTCACTCAAACACATTTTGCCCATTATAGCCCACTGTGTGAGTTGTGGCAAAAATCGGAAAATGATGGAAGATAGCAGACCTAATGGACTATCACATGTCATACTCAGTTTGTTCAGATATAGTCTTTTGTCCATACAATCCATTCAAAGGTAGATTACTGAGGCATTTCACTCAAACACATTTTGCCCATTATAGCCCACTGTGTGAGTTGTGCCAAAAATCGGAAAGTGATTTAAGATAGCGGATCTAGTGGACTATCACATGTCATACTCAGTTTGTTCAGATATAGTCTTTTGTCCATACAATCCATTCAAAGGAAGATTACTGAGGCATTTCACTCAAACACATTTTGCCCATTATAGCCCACTGTGTGAGTTGTGCCAAAAATCGGAAAATGATGGAAGATAGCGGACCTAATGGACTATCACATGTCATACTTAGTTTGTTCAGAAATAGTTTTTGGTCCATACAATCTATTCAAAGGAAGATTACTAAGGCATTTCACTCAAACACATTTTTCCCATTATAGTCCACTGTGTGAGTTGTGCCAAAAATCGGAAAGTGATTTAAGATAGCGGACCTAATGGGCTATCACGTGTCATACTTAGTTTGTTCAGAAATAGTTTTTGGTCCATACAATCCATTCAAAGGAAGATTACTAAGGCATTTCACTCAAACAGATTTTGCCCATTATATCCCACTGTGTGAGTTGTGCCAAAAATCGGAAAGTGATTTAAGATAGCGGACCTAATGGACTATCACGTGTCATACTCAGTTTGTTCAGAAATAGTTTTTCGTCCATACAATCCATTCAAAGGAAGATTACTAAGGCATTTCACTCAAACACATTTTGCCCATTATAGCCCACTGTGTGAGTTGTGCCAAAAATCGGAAAATGATGGAAGATAGCGGACCTAATGGACTATCACATGTCATACTCAGTTTGTTCAGATATAGTTTTTGGTCCATACAATCCATTCAAAGGAAGATTACTAAGGCATTTCACTCAAACACATTTTGCCCATTATAGCCCACTGTGTGAGTTGTGCCAAAAATCGGAAAGTGATTTAAGATAGCGGATCTAATGGACTATCACATGTCGTACTCAGTTTGTTCAGATATAGTTTTTTGTCCATACAATCTATTCAAAGAAAGATTACTAAGGCATTTCACTCAAACACATTTTGCCCATTATAGCCCACTGTGTGAGTTGTGGCAAAAATCGGAAAATGATGGAAGATAGCAGACCTAATGGACTATCACGTGTCATACTCAGTTTGTTCAGAAATAGTTTTTCGTCCATACAATCCATTCAAAGGAAGATTACTAAGGCATTTCACTCAAACACATTTTTCCCATTATAGTCCACTGTGTGAGTTGTGCCAAAAATCGGAAAGTGATTTAAGATAGCGGACCTAATGGGCTATCACGTGTCATACTTAGTTTGTTCAGAAATAGTTTTTGGTCCATACAATCCATTCAAAGGAAGATTACTAAGGCATTTCACTCAAACACATTTTGCCCATTATATCCCACTGTGTGAGTTGTGCCAAAAATCGGAAAGTGATTTAAGATAGCGGACCTAATGGACTATCACGTGTCATACTCAGTTTGTTCAGAAATAGTTTTTCGTCCATACAATCCATTCAAAGGAAGATTACTAAGGCATTTCACTCAAACACATTTTGCCCATTATATCCCACTGTGTGAGTTGTGCCAAAAATCGGAAAGTGATTTAAGATAGCGGACCTAATGGACTATCACGTGTCATACTCAGTTTGTTCAGAAATAGTTTTTGGTCCATACAATCTATTCAAAGGAATATTACTAAGGCATTTCACTCAAACACATTTTTCCCATTATAGTCCACTGTGTGAGTTGTGCCAAAAATCGGAAAGTGATTGAAGATAGCGGACCTAATGGACTATCACGTGTCATACTCAGTTTGTTCAGAAATAGTTTTTCGTCCATACAATCCATTCAAAGGAAGATTACTAAGGCATTTCACTCAAACACATTTTGCCCATTATAGTCCACTGTGTGAGTTGTGCCAAAAATCGGAAAGTGATTTAAGATAGCGGACCTAATGGACTATCACGTGTCATACCTAGTTTGTTCAAAAATAGTTTTTGGTCCATACAATCCATTCAAAGGAAGATTACTAAGGCATTTCACTCAAACACATTTTGCCCATTATAGCCCACTGTGTGAGTTGTGCCAAAAATCGGAAAGTGATTTAAGATAGCGGATCTAATGGACTATCACATGTCATACTCAGTTTGTTCAGATATAGTTTTTTGTCCATACAATCTATTCAAAGAAATATTACTAAGGCATTTCACTCAAACACATTTTGCCCATTATAGCCCACTGTGTGAGTTGTGGCAAAAATCGGAAAAAGATGGAAGATAGCAGACCTAATGGACTATCACGTGTCATACTCATTGTGTTGAGATATAGTCTTTTGTCCATACAATCCATTAAAAGGAAGACTACTAAGGCATTTCACTTAAACACATTTTGCCCATTATAGCCCACTGTGTGAGTTGTGCCAAAAATCGGAAAATGATGGAAGATAGCAGACCTAATGGACTATCACATGCCATACTCAGTTTGTTCAGATATAGTCTTTTGTCCATACAATCCATTCAAAGGAAGATTACTGAGGCATTTCACTCAAACACATTTTGCCCATTATAGCCCACTGTGTGAGTTGTGCCAAAAATCGGAAAGTGATTTAAGATAGCGGATCTAGTGGACTATCACATGTCATACTCAGTTTGTTCAGATATAGTCTTTTGTCCATACAATCCATTCAAAGGAAAATTACTGAGGCATTTCACTCAAACACATTTTGCCCATTATAGCCCACTGTGTGAGTTGTGCCAAAAATCGGAAAATGATGGAAGATAGCGGACCTAATGGACTATCACATGTCATACTTAGTTTGTTCAGAAATAGTTTTTGGTCCATACAATCTATTCAAAGGAAGATTACTAAGGCATTTCACTCAAACACATTTTTCCCATTATAGTCCACTGTGTGAGTTGTGCCAAAAATCGGAAAGTGATTTAAGATAGCGGACCTAATGGGCTATCACGTGTCATACTTAGTTTGTTCAGAAATAGTTTTTGGTCCATACAATCCATTCAAAGGAAGATTACTAAGGCATTTCACTCAAACACATTTTGCCCATTATATCCCACTGTGTGAGTTGTGCCAAAAATCGGAAAGTGATTTAAGATAGCGGACCTAATGGACTATCACGTGTCATACTCAGTTTGTTCAGAAATAGTTTTTCATCCATACAATCCATTCAAAGGAAGATTACTAAGGCATTTCACTCAAACACATTTTGCCCATTATAGCCCACTGTGTGAGTTGTGCCAAAAATCGGAAAATGATGGAAGATAGCGGACCTAATGGACTATCACATGTCATACTCAGTTTGTTCAGATATAGTTTTTGGTCCATACAATCCATTCAAAGGAAGATTACTAAGGCATTTCACTCAAACACATTTTGCCCATTATAGCCCACTGTGTGAGTTGTGCCAAAAATCGGAAAGTGATTTAAGATAGCGGACCTAATGGACTATCACGTGTCATACTCAGTTTGTTCAAAAATAGTTTTTCGTCCATACAATCCATTTAAAGGAAGATTACTAAGGCATTTCACTCAAACACATTTTGCCCATTATAGTCCACTGTGTGAGTTGTGCCAAAAATCGGAAAGTGATTTAAGATAGCGGACCTAATGGACTATCACGTGTCATACCTAGTTTGTTCAAAAATAGTTTTTGGTCCATACAATCCATTCAAAGGAAGATTACTAAGGCATTTCACTCAAACACATTTTGTCCATTATAGTCCACTGTGTGAGTTGTGCCAAAAATCGGAAAGTGATTTAAGATAGCGGACCGAATGGACTATCAGGTGTCATACTCAGTTTGTTGAGATATAGTCTTTTGTCCATACAATCCATTCAAAGGAAGATTACTAAGGCATTTCACTCAAACACATTTTGCCCATTATAGCCCACTGTGTGAGTTGTGCCAAAAATCGGAAAATGATGGAAGATAGCGGACCTAATGGACTATCACATGTCATACTCAGTTTGTTCAGATATAGTTTTTGGTCCATACAATCCATTCAAAGGAAGATTACTAAGGCATTTCACTCAAACACATTTTGCCCATTATAGCCCACTGTGTGAGTTGTGCCAAAAATCGGAAAGTGATTTAAGATAGCGGACCTAATGGACTATCACGTGTCATACTCAGTTTGTTCAAAAATAGTTTTTCGTCCATACAATCCATTCAAAGGAAGATTACTAAGGCATTTCACTCAAACACATTTTGTCCATTATAGTCCACTGTGTGAGTTGTGCCAAAAATCGGAAAGTGATTTAAGATAGCGGACCGAATGGACTATCAGGTGTCATACTCAGTTTGTTGAGATATAGTCTTTTGTCCATACAATCCATTCAAAGGAAGATTACTAAGGCATTTCACTCAAACACATTTTGCCCATTATAGCCCACTGTGTGAGTTGTGCCAAAAATCGGAAAATGATGGAAGATAGCGGACCTAATGGACTATCACATGTCATACTCAGTTTGTTCAGATATAGTTTTTGGTCCATACAATCCATTCAAAGGAAGATTACTAAGGCATTTCACTCAAACACATTTTGCCCATTATAGCCCACTGTGTGAGTTGTGCCAAAAATCGGAAAGTGATTTAAGATAGCGGACCTAATGGACTATCACGTGTCATACTTAGTTTGTTCAGAAATTGTTTTTGGTCCATACAATCCATTCAAAGGAAGATTACTAAGGCATTTCACTCAAACACATTTTGCCCATTATATCCCACTGTGTGAGTTGTGCCAAAAATCGGAAAGTGATTTAAGATAGCGGACCTAATGGACTATCATGTGTCATACTCAGTTTGTTCAGAAATAGTTTTTCGTCCATACAATCCATTCAAAGGAAGATTACTAAGGCATTTCACTCAAACACATTTTGCCCATTATAGCCCACTGTGAGAGTTGTGCCAAAAATTGGAAAGTGGTGGAAGATAGCGGACCGAATGGACTATCAGGTGTCATACTCAGTTTGTTGAGATATAGTCTTTTGTCCATACAATCCATTCAAAGGAAGATTACTAAGGCATTTCACTCAAACACATTTTGCCCATTATAGCCCACTGTGTGAGTTGTGCCAAAAATCGGAAAATGATGGAAGATAGCGGACCTAATGGACTATCACATGTCATACTCAGTTTGTTCAGATATAGTTTTTGGTCCATACAATCCATTCAAAGGAAGATTACTAAGGCATTTCACTCAAACACATTTTGCCCATTATAGCCCACTGTGTGAGTTGTGCCAAAAATCGGAAAGTGATTTAAGATAGCGGACCTAATGGACTATCACGTGTCATACTCAGTTTGTTCAAAAATAATTTTTCGTCCATACAATCCATTTAAAGGAAGATTACTAAGGCATTTCACTCAAACACATTTTGCCCATTATAGTCCACTGTGTGAGTTGTGCCAAAAATCGGAAAAGGATTTAAGATAGCGGACCTAATGGACTATCACGTGTCATACCTAGTTTGTTCAAAAATAGGTTTTGGTCCATACAATCCATTCAAAGGAAGATTACTAAGGCATTTCACTCAAACACATTTTGCCCATTATAGCCCACTGTGTGAGTTGTGCCAAAAATCGGAAAGTGATTTAAGATAGCGCACCTAATGGACTATCACATGTCATACTCAGTTTGTTCAAAAATAGTTTTTCGTCCATACAATCCATTTAAAGGAAGATTACTAAGGCATTTCACTCAAACACGTTTTGCCCATTATAGTCCACTGTGTGAGTTGTGCCAAAAATCGGAAAGTGATTTAAGATAGCGCACCTAATGGACTATCACATGTCATACTCAGTTTGTTCAAAAATAGTTTTTCGTCCATACAATCCATTTAAAGGAAGATTACTAAGGCATTTCACTCAAACACATTTTGCCCATTATAGTCCACTGTGTGAGTTGTGCCAAAAATCGGAAAGTGATTTAAGATAGCGGACCTAATGGACTATCACGTGTCATACCTAGTTTGTTCAAAAATAGTTTTTGGTCCATACAATCCATTCAAAGAAAGATTACTAAGGCATTTCACTCAAACACATTTTGCCCTTTATAGCCCACTGTGTGAGTTGTGCCAAAAATCGGAAAGTGATTTAAGATAGCGGACCTAATGGACTATCACGTGTCATACTCAGTTTGTTCAGAAATAGTTTTTCGTCCATACAATCCATTCAAAGGAAGATTACTAAGGCATTTCACTCAAACACATTTTGCCCATTATAGTCCACTGTGTGAGTTGTGCCAAAAATCGGAAAGTGATTTAAGATAGCGGACCTAATGAACTATCACGTGTCATACTCAGTTTGTTCCGAAATAGTTTTTGGTCCATACAATCCATTCAAAGGAAGATTACTAAGGCATTTCACTCAAACACATTTTGCCCATTATAGCCCACTGTGTGAGTTGTGCCAAAAATCGGAAAATGATGGAAGATAGCGGACCTAATGGACTATCACGTGTTATACTCAGTTTATTCAAAAATAGTTTTTGGTCTATACAATCCATTCAAAGGAAGATTACTAAGCATTTCACTCAAACACATTTTGCCCATTATAGCCCACTGTGTGAGTTGTGCCAAAAGTCGGAAAGTGATGGGAGATAGCGGACCTAATGGACTATCACGTGTTATAATCAGTTTATTCAGAAATAGTTTTTGGTCTATACAATCCATTCAAAGGAAAATTACTAAGGCATTTCACTCAAACACATTTTGCCCATTATAGCCCACTGTGTGAATTGTGCCAAAAGTCGGAAAGTGATGAAAGATAGCGGACCTAATGGACTATCACGTGTTATACCCAGTTTATTCAGAAATAGTTTTTGGTCTATACAATCCATTCAAAGGAAGATTACTAAGGCATTTCACTCAAACACATTTTGCCCATTATAGCCCACTGTGTGAGTTGTGCCAAAAGTCGGAAAGTGATGGAAGATAGCGGATCTAATGGACTATCACGTGTCATACTCAGTTTGTTCAAAAATAGTTTTTGGTCCATACAATCCATTCAAAGGGAGATTACTAAGGCATTTCACTCAAACACATTTTGCCCATTATAGCCCACTGTGTGAGTTGTGCCAAAAATCGGAAAGTGATTTAAGATAGCGGACCTAATGGACTATCACGTGTTATACTCAGTTTGTTCAAAAATAGTTTTTGGTCCATACAATCCATTCAAAGGGAGATTACTAAGGCATTTTACTCAAACACATTTTGCCCATTATAGCCCACTGTGTGAATTGTGCCAAAAGTCGGAAAGTGATGAAAGATAGCGGACCTAATGGACTATCACGTGTTATACTCAGTTTATTCAGAAATAGTTTTTGGTCTATACAATCCATTCAAAGGAAGATTAGTAAGGCATTTCACTCAAACACATTTTGCCCATTATAGCCCACTGTGTGAGTTGTGCCAAAAGTCGGAAAGTGATGGAAGATAGCGGATCTAATGGACTATCACGTGTCATACTCAGTTTGTTCAAAAATAGTTTTTGGTCCATACAATCCATTCAAAGGGAGATTACTAAGGCATTTCACTCAAACACATTTTGCCCATTATAGCCCACTGTGTGAGTTGTGCCAAAAATCAGAAAGTGATTTAAGATAGCGGACCTAATGGACTATCACGTGTTATACTCAGTTTATTCAGAAATAGTTTTTGGTCCATACAATCCATTCAAAGGAAGATTACTAAGGCATTTCACACAAACACATTTGCCCATTATAGCCCACTGTGTGAGTTGTGCCAAAAATCGGAAAGTGATTTAATATAGCGGACCTAATGGACTATCACGTGTCATACTCAGTTTGTTCAGAAATAGTTTTTCGTCCATACAATCCATTCAAAGGAAGATTACTAAGGCATTTCACTCAAACACATTTTGCCCATTATAGTCCACTGTGTGAGTTGTGCCAAAAATTGGAAAGTAGTGGAAGATAGCGGACCGAATGGACTATCACGTGTCGTACTCAGTTTGTTGAGATATAGTCTTTTGTCCATACAATCCATTCAAAGAAAGATTACTAAGGCATTTCACTCAAACACATTTTGCCCATTATAGCCCACTGTGTGAGTTGTGCCAAAAATCGGAAAATAATGGAAGATAGCGGACCTAATGGACTATCACATGTCATACTCAGTTTGTTCATATATAGTCTTTTGGTCCATACAATCCATTCAAAGGAAAATTATTAACTCATTTCACTCAAACACATTTTGCCCATTATAGCCCACTGTGTGAGTTGTGCCAAAAATCGGAAAATGATGGAAGATAGCGGACCTAATGGACTATCACATGTCATACTCAGTTTGTTCAGATATAGTCTTTTGTCCATACAATTCATTCAGAGGAAGATTACTAAGGCATTTCACTCAAACACATTTTGCCCATTATAGCCCACTGTGTGAGTTGTGCCAAAAATCGGAAAATAATGGAAGATAGCGGACCTAATGGACTATCACATGTCATACTCAGTTTGTTCATATATAGTCTTTTGGTCCATACAATCCATTCAAAGGAAAATTATTAAGTCATTTCACTCAAACACATTTTGCCCATTATAGCCCACTGTGTGAGTTGTGCCAAAAATCGGAAAGTGATTTAAGATAGCGGATCTAATGGACTATCACGTGTCTTACTCAGTTTGTTCAGATATAGTTTTTGGTCCATACAATCCATTCAAAGGAAGATTACCAAGGCATTTCACTCAAACACATTTTGCCCATTATAGCCCACTGTGCGAGTTGTGCCAAAAATTGGAAAGTGGTAGAAGATAGCGGACCGAATGGACTATCACGTGTCATACTCAGTTTGTTGAGATATAGTTTTTTGTCCATACAATCCATTCAAAGGAAAATTACTAAAGCATTTCACTCAAACACATTTTGCCCATTATAGCCCACTGTGTGAGTTGTGCCAAAAATTGGAAAGTGGTGGAAGATAGCGGACCGAATGGACTATCACGTGTCATACTCAGTTTGTTGAGATATAGTCTTTTGTCCATACAATCCATTCAAAGGAAGATTACTAAGGCATTTCACTCAAACAAATTTTGCCCATTATAGCCCACTGTGTGAGTTGTGCCAAAAATCGGAAAATGATGGAAGATAGCGGACCTAATGGACTATCACATGTCATACTCAGTTTGTTCAGATATAGTTTTTGGTCCATACAATCCATTCAAAGGAAGATTACTAAGGCATTTCACTCAAACACATTTTGCCCATTATAGCCCACTGTGTGAGTTGTGCCAAAAATCGGAAAGTGATTTAAGATAGCGGACCTAATGGACTATCACGTGCCATACTCAGTTTGTTCAAAAATAGTTTTTCGTCCATACAATCCATTTAAAGGAAGATTACTAAGGCATTTCACTCAAACACATTTTGCCCATTATAGTCCACTGTGTGAGTTGTGCCAAAAATCGGAAAGTGATTTAAGATAGCGGACCTAATGGACTATCACGTGTCATACTTAGTTTGTTCAAAAATAGTTTTTGGTCCATACAATCCATTCAAAGGAAGATTACTAAGGCATTTCACTCAAACACATTTTGCCCATTATAGCCCACTGTGTGAGTTGTGCCAAAAATCGGAAAGTGATTTAAGATAGCGGACCTAATGGACTATCACGTGCCATACTCAGTTTGTTCAAAAATAGTTTTTCGTCCATACAATCCATTTAAAGGAAGATTACTAAGGCATTTCACTCAAACACATTTTGCCCATTATAGTCCACTGTGTGAGTTGTGCCAAAAATCGGAAAGTGATTTAAGATAGCAGACCTAATGGACTATCACATGTCATACTCAGTTTGTTCAGATATAGTCTTTTGGTCCATACAATCCATTCAAAGGAAAATTATTAAGTCATTTCACTCAAACACATTTTGCCCATTATAGCCCACTGTGTGAGTTGTGCCAAAAATCGGAAAGTGGTGGAAGATAGCGGACCGAATGGACTATCACGTGTCATACTCAGTTTGTTGAGATATAGTCTTTTGTCCATACAATCCATTCAAAGGAAGATTACTAAGGCATTTCACTCAAACACATTTTGCCCATTATAGCCCACTGTGTGAGTTGTGCCAAAAATCGGAAAGTGGTGGAAGATAGCGGACCGAATGGACTATCACGTGTCATACTCAGTTTGTTGAGATATAGTCTTTTGTCCATACAATCCATTCAAAGGAAGATTACTAAGGCATTTCACTCAAACACATTTTGCCCATTATAGTCCACTGTGTGAGTTGTGCCAAAAATTGGAAAAAGGTAGAAGATAGCGGACCTAATGGACTATCACGCGTCATACTCAGTTTGTTGAGATATAGTCTTTTGTCCATACAATCCATTCAAAGGAATATTACCAAGGCATTTCACTCAAACACATTTTGCCCATTATAGCCCACTGTGCGAGTTGTGCCAAAAATTGGAAAGTGGTAGAAGATAGCGGACCGAATGGACTATCACGTGTCATACTCAGTTTGTTGAGATATAGTCTTTTGTCCATACAATCCATTCAAAGGAAGATTACTAAGGCATTTCACTCAAACACATTTTGCCCATTATAGCCCACTGTGTGAGTTGTGCCAAAAATCGGAAAATGATTTAAGATAGCGAATCTAATGGACTATCACATGTCATACTCAGTTTGTTCAGATATAGTTTTTTGTCCATACAATCCATTCAAAGGAAGATTACTAAGGCATTTCACTCAAACACATTTTGCCCATTATAGCCCACTGTGTGAGTTGTGCCAAAAATTGGAAAGTGGTGGAAGATAGCGGACCGAATGGACTATCACGTGTCGTACTCAGTTTGTTGAGATATAGTCTTTTGTCCATACAATCCATTCAAAGGAAGATTACTAAGGCATTTCACTCAAACACATTTTGCCCATTATAGCCCACTGTGTGAGTTGTGCCAAAATTCGGAAAGTGATTTAAGATAGCGGATCTAATGGACTATCACATGTCATACTCAGTTTGTTGAGATATAGTCTTTTGTCCATACAATCCATTAAAAGGAAGACTACTGAGGCATTTCACTCAAACACATTTTGCCCATTATAGCCCACTGTGTGAGTTGTGCCAAAAATCGGAAAGTGATTTAAGATAGCGGATCTAGTGGACTATCACATGTCATACTCAGTTTGTTCAGATATAGTCTTTTGTCCATACAATTCATTCAGAGGAAGATTACTAAGGCATTTCACTCAAACACATTTTGCCCATTATAGCCCACTGTGTGAGTTGTCCCAAAAATCGGAAAATGATGGAAGATAGCAGACCTAATGGACTATCACATGTCATACTCAGTTTGTTCAGATATAGTCTTTTGGTCCATACAATCCATTCAAAGGAAAATTATTAAGTCATTTCACTCAAACACATTTTGCCCATTATAGCCCACTGTGTGAGTTGTGCCAAAAATCGGAAAGTGGTGGAAGATAGCGGACCGAATGGACTATCACGTGTCATACTCAGTTTGTTGAGATATAGTCTTTTGTCCATACAATCCATTGAAAGGAAGATTACTAAGGCATTTCACTCAAACACATTTTGCCCATTATAGCCCACTGTGTGAGTTGTGCCAAAAATCGGAAAGTGATTTAAGATAGCGGATCTAATGGACTATCACATGTCATACTCAGTTTGTTCAGATATAGTTTTTGGTCCATACAATCCATTCAAAGGAAGATTACTAAGGCTTTTCACTCAAACACATTTTGCCCATTACAGCCCACTGTGTGAGTTGTGCCAAAAATTGGAAAGTGGTAGAAGATAGCGGACCGAATGGACTATCACGTGTCATACTCAGTTTGTTGAGATATAGTCTTTTGTCCATACAATCCATTCAAAGGAAGATTACTAAGGCATTTCACTCAAACACATTTTGCCCATTATAGCCCACTGTGCGAGTTGTGCCAAAAATTGGAAAGTGGTGGAAGATAGTGGACCGAATGGACTATCACGTGTCATACTCAGTTTATTAACAAATAGTTTTTGGTCCGTACAATCCATTCAAAGGAAAATTACTAAGGCTTTTCACTCAAACACCTTTTGCCCATTATAGCCCACTGTGTAAGTTGTGCCAAAAATTGGAAAGTGGTGGAAGATAGCGGACCTAATGGACTATCACGTGTCATACTCAGTTTGTTGAGATATAGTCTTTTGTCCATACAATCCATTAAAAGGAAGACTACTAAGGCATTTCACTCAAACACATTTTGCCCATTATAGCCCACTGTGTGAGTTGTGCCAAAAATCGGAAAATGATGGAAGATAGCAGACCTAATGGACTATCACATGTCATACTCAGTTTGTTCAGATATAGTCTTTTGTCCATACAATCCATTCAAAGGAAGATTACTGAGGCATTTCACTCAAACACATTTTGCCCATTATAGCCCACTGTGTGAGTTGTGCCAAAAATCGGAAAGTGACTTAAGATAGCGGATCTAGTGGACTATCACATGTCATACTCAGTTTGTTCAGATATAGTCTTTTGTCCATACAATCCATTCAAAGGAAGATTACTGAGGCATTTCACTCAAACACATTTTGCCCATTATAGCCCACTGTGTGAGTTGTGCCAAAAATCGGAAAGTGACTTAAGATAGCGGATCTAGTGGACTATCACATGTCATACTCAGTTTGTTCAGATATAGTCTTTTGTCCATACAATTCATTCAGAGGAAGATTACTAAGGCATTTCACTCAAACACATTTTGCCCATTATAGCCCACTGTGTGAGTTGTGCCAAAAATCGGAAAATGATGGAAGATAGCGGATCTAATGGACTATCACATGTCATACTCAGTTTGTTCAGATATAGTTTTTTGTCCATACAATCCATTCAAAGAAAGATTACTAAGGCATTTCACTCAAACACATTTTGCCCATTATAGCCCACTGTGTGAGTTGTGCCAAAAATCGGAAAATAATGGAAGATAGCGGACCTAATGGACTATCACATGTCATACTCAGTTTGTTCATATATAGTCTTTTGGTCCATACAATCCATTCAAAGGAAAATTATTAAGTCATTTCACTCAAACACATTTTGCCCATTATAGCCCACTGTGTGAGTTGTGCCAAAAATCGGAAAGTGATTTAAGATAGCGGATCTAATGGACTATCACGTGTCTTACTCAGTTTGTTCAGATATAGTTTTTGGTCCATACAATCCATTCAAAGGAAGATTACCAAGGCATTTCACTCAAACACATTTTGCCCATTATAGCCCACTGTGCGAGTTGTGCCAAAAATTGGAAAGTGGTAGAAGATAGCGGACCGAATGGACTATCACGTGTCATACTCAGTTTGTTGAGATATAGTTTTTTGTCCATACAATCCATTCAAAGGAAGATTACTAAGGCATTTCACTCAAACACATTTTGCCCATTATAGCCCACTGTGTGAGTTGTGCCAAAAATTGGAAAGTGGTGGAAGATAGCGGACCGAATGGACTATCACGTGTCATACTCAGTTTGTTGAGATATAGTCTTTTGTCCATACAATCCATTCAAAGGAAGATTACTAAGGCATTTCACTCAAACACATTTTGCCCATTATAGCCCACTGTGCGAGTTGTGCCAAAAATTGGAAAGTGGTAGAAGATAGCGGACCGAATGGACTATCACGTGTCATACTCAGTTTGTTGAGATATAGTTTTTTGTCCATACAATCCATTCAAAGGAAGATTACTAAGGCATTTCACTCAAACACATTTTGCCCATTATAGCCCACTGTGTGAGTTGTGCCAAAAATTGGAAAGTGGTGGAAGATAGCGGACCGAATGGACTATCACGTGTCATACTCAGTTTGTTGAGATATAGTCTTTTGTCCATACAATCCATTCAAAGGAAGATTACTAAGGCATTTCACTCAAACACATTTTGCCCATTATAGCCCACTGTGTGAGTTGTGCCAAAAATCGGAAAATGATGGAAGATAGCGGACCTAATGGACTATCACATGTCATACTCAGTTTGTTCAGATATAGTTTTTGGTCCATACAATCCATTCAAAGGAAGATTACTAAGGCATTTCACTCAAACACATTTTGCCCATTATAGCCCACTGTGTGAGTTGTGCCAAAAATCGGAAAGTGATTTAAGATAGCGGACCTAATGGACTATCACGTGTCATACTCAGTTTGTTCAAAAATAGTTTTTCGTCCATACAATCCATTTAAAGGAAGATTACTAAGGCATTTCACTCAAACACATTTTGCCCATTATAGTCCACTGTGTGAGTTGTGCCAAAAATCGGAAAGTGATTTAAGATAGCGGACCTAATGGACTATCACGTGTCATACTTAGTTTGTTCAGAAATAGTTTTTGGTCCATACAATCTATTCAAAGGAAGATTACTAAGGCATTTCACTCAAACATATTTTTCCCATTATAGTCCACTGTGTGAGTTGTGCCAAAAATCGGAAAGTGATTTAAGATAGCGGACCTAATGGACTATCACGTGTCATACTTAGTTTGTTCAGAAATAGTTTTTGGTCCATACAATCCATTCAAAGGAAGATTACTAAGGCATTTCACTCAAACACATTTTGCCCATTATATCCCACTGTGTGAGTTGTGCCAAAAATCGGAAAGTGATTTAAGATAGCGGACCTAATGGACTATCACGTGTCATACTCAGTTTGTTCAGAAATAGTTTTTCGTCCATACAATCCATTCAAAGGAAGATTACTAAGGCATTTCACTCAAACACATTTTGCCCATTATAGCCCACTGTGTGAGTTGTGCCAAAAATCGGAAAATGATGGAAGATAGCGGACCTAATGGACTATCACATGTCATACTCAGTTTGTTCAGATATAGTTTTTGGTCCATACAATCCATTCAAAGGAAGATTACTAAGGCATTTCACTCAAACACATTTTGCCCATTATAGCCCACTGTGTGAGTTGTGCCAAAAATTGGAAAGTGGTGGAAGATAGCGGACCGAATGGACTATCACGTGTCGTACTCAGTTTGTTGAGATATAGTCTTTTGTCCATACAATCCATTCAAAGGAAGATTACTAAGGCATTTCACTCAAACACATTTTGCCCATTATAGCCCACTGTGTGAGTTGTGCCAAAATTCGGAAAGTGATTTAAGATAGCGGATCTAATGGACTATCACATGTCATACTCAGTTTGTTGAGATATAGTCTTTTGTCCATACAATCCATTAAAAGGAAGACTACTGAGGCATTTCACTCAAACACATTTTGCCCATTATAGCCCACTGTGTGAGTTGTGCCAAAAATCGGAAAGTGATTTAAGATAGCGGATCTAGTGGACTATCACATGTCATACTCAGTTTGTTCAGATATAGTCTTTTGTCCATACAATTCATTCAGAGGAAGATTACTAAGGCATTTCACTCAAACACATTTTGCCCATTATAGCCCACTGTGTGAGTTGTCCCAAAAATCGGAAAATGATGGAAGATAGCAGACCTAATGGACTATCACATGTCATACTCAGTTTGTTCAGATATAGTCTTTTGGTCCATACAATCCATTCAAAGGAAAATTATTAAGTCATTTCACTCAAACACATTTTGCCCATTATAGCCCACTGTGTGAGTTGTGCCAAAAATCGGAAAGTGGTGGAAGATAGCGGACCGAATGGACTATCACGTGTCATACTCAGTTTGTTGAGATATAGTCTTTTGTCCATACAATCCATTGAAAGGAAGATTACTAAGGCATTTCACTCAAACACATTTTGCCCATTATAGCCCACTGTGTGAGTTGTGCCAAAAATCGGAAAGTGATTTAAGATAGCGGATCTAATGGACTATCACATGTCATACTCAGTTTGTTCAGATATAGTTTTTGGTCCATACAATCCATTCAAAGGAAGATTACTAAGGCTTTTCACTCAAACACATTTTGCCCATTACAGCCCACTGTGTGAGTTGTGCCAAAAATTGGAAAGTGGTAGAAGATAGCGGACCGAATGGACTATCACGTGTCATACTCAGTTTGTTGAGATATAGTCTTTTGTCCATACAATCCATTCAAAGGAAGATTACTAAGGCATTTCACTCAAACACATTTTGCCCATTATAGCCCACTGTGCGAGTTGTGCCAAAAATTGGAAAGTGGTGGAAGATAGTGGACCGAATGGACTATCACGTGTCATACTCAGTTTATTAACAAATAGTTTTTGGTCCGTACAATCCATTCAAAGGAAAATTACTAAGGCTTTTCACTCAAACACCTTTTGCCCATTATAGCCCACTGTGTAAGTTGTGCCAAAAATTGGAAAGTGGTGGAAGATAGCGGACCTAATGGACTATCACGTGTCATACTCAGTTTGTTGAGATATAGTCTTTTGTCCATACAATCCATTAAAAGGAAGACTACTAAGGCATTTCACTCAAACACATTTTGCCCATTATAGCCCACTGTGTGAGTTGTGCCAAAAATCGGAAAATGATGGAAGATAGCAGACCTAATGGACTATCACATGTCATACTCAGTTTGTTCAGATATAGTCTTTTGTCCATACAATCCATTCAAAGGAAGATTACTGAGGCATTTCACTCAAACACATTTTGCCCATTATAGCCCACTGTGTGAGTTGTGCCAAAAATCGGAAAGTGACTTAAGATAGCGGATCTAGTGGACTATCACATGTCATACTCAGTTTGTTCAGATATAGTCTTTTGTCCATACAATCCATTCAAAGGAAGATTACTGAGGCATTTCACTCAAACACATTTTGCCCATTATAGCCCACTGTGTGAGTTGTGCCAAAAATCGGAAAGTGACTTAAGATAGCGGATCTAGTGGACTATCACATGTCATACTCAGTTTGTTCAGATATAGTCTTTTGTCCATACAATTCATTCAGAGGAAGATTACTAAGGCATTTCACTCAAACACATTTTGCCCATTATAGCCCACTGTGTGAGTTGTGCCAAAAATCGGAAAATGATGGAAGATAGCGGATCTAATGGACTATCACATGTCATACTCAGTTTGTTCAGATATAGTTTTTTGTCCATACAATCCATTCAAAGAAAGATTACTAAGGCATTTCACTCAAACACATTTTGCCCATTATAGCCCACTGTGTGAGTTGTGCCAAAAATCGGAAAATAATGGAAGATAGCGGACCTAATGGACTATCACATGTCATACTCAGTTTGTTCATATATAGTCTTTTGGTCCATACAATCCATTCAAAGGAAAATTATTAAGTCATTTCACTCAAACACATTTTGCCCATTATAGCCCACTGTGTGAGTTGTGCCAAAAATCGGAAAGTGATTTAAGATAGCGGATCTAATGGACTATCACGTGTCTTACTCAGTTTGTTCAGATATAGTTTTTGGTCCATACAATCCATTCAAAGGAAGATTACCAAGGCATTTCACTCAAACACATTTTGCCCATTATAGCCCACTGTGCGAGTTGTGCCAAAAATTGGAAAGTGGTAGAAGATAGCGGACCGAATGGACTATCACGTGTCATACTCAGTTTGTTGAGATATAGTTTTTTGTCCATACAATCCATTCAAAGGAAGATTACTAAGGCATTTCACTCAAACACATTTTGCCCATTATAGCCCACTGTGTGAGTTGTGCCAAAAATTGGAAAGTGGTGGAAGATAGCGGACCGAATGGACTATCACGTGTCATACTCAGTTTGTTGAGATATAGTCTTTTGTCCATACAATCCATTCAAAGGAAGATTACTAAGGCATTTCACTCAAACACATTTTGCCCATTATAGCCCACTGTGTGAGTTGTGCCAAAAATCGGAAAATGATGGAAGATAGCGGACCTAATGGACTATCACATGTCATACTCAGTTTGTTCAGATATAGTTTTTGGTCCATACAATCCATTCAAAGGAAGATTACTAAGGCATTTCACTCAAACACATTTTGCCCATTATAGCCCACTGTGTGAGTTGTGCCAAAAATCGGAAAGTGATTTAAGATAGCGGACCTAATGGACTATCACGTGTCATACTCAGTTTGTTCAAAAATAGTTTTTCGTCCATACAATCCATTTAAAGGAAGATTACTAAGGCATTTCACTCAAACACATTTTGCCCATTATAGTCCACTGTGTGAGTTGTGCCAAAAATCGGAAAGTGATTTAAGATAGCGGACCTAATGGACTATCACGTGTCATACCTAGTTTGTTCAAAAATAGTTTTTGGTCCATACAATCCATTCAAAGGAAGATTACTAAGGCATTTCACTCAAACACATTTTGCCCATTATAGCCCACTGTGTGAGTTGTGCCAAAAATCGGAAAGTGATTTAAAATAGCGGACCTAATGGACTATGACGTGTCATACTCAGTTTGTTCAGAAATAGTTTTTCGTCCATACAATCCATTCAAAGGAAGATTACTAAGGCATTTCACTCAAACACATTTTGCCCATTATAGTCCACTGTGTGAGTTGTGCCAAAAATCGGAAAGTGATTTAAGATAGCGGACCTAATGGACTATCACGTGTCATACTTAGTTTGTTCAGAAATAGTTTTTGGTCCATACAATCTATTCAAAGGAAGATTACTAAGGCATTTCACTCAAACATATTTTTCCCATTATAGTCCACTGTGTGAGTTGTGCCAAAAATCGGAAAGTGATTTAAGATAGCGGACCTAATGGACTATCACGTGTCATACTTAGTTTGTTCAGAAATAGTTTTTGGTCCATACAATCCATTCAAAGGAAGATTACTAAGGCATTTCACTCAAACACATTTTGCCCATTATATCCCACTGTGTGAGTTGTGCCAAAAATCGGAAAGTGATTTAAGATAGCGGACCTAATGGACTATCACGTGTCATACTCAGTTTGTTCAGAAATAGTTTTTCGTCCATACAATCCATTCAAAGGAAGATTACTAAGGCATTTCACTCAAACACATTTTGCCCATTATAGCCCACTGTGTGAGTTGTGCCAAAAATCGGAAAATGATGGAAGATAGCGGACCTAATGGACTATCACATGTCATACTCAGTTTGTTCAGATATAGTTTTTGGTCCATACAATCCATTCAAAGGAAGATTACTAAGGCATTTCACTCAAACACATTTTGCCCATTATAGCCCACTGTGTGAGTTGTGCCAAAAATCGGAAAGTGATTTAAGATAGCGGACCTAATGGACTATCACGTGTCATACTCAGTTTGTTCAAAAATAGTTTTTCGTCCATACAATCCATTTAAAGGAAGATTACTAAGGCATTTCACTCAAACACATTTTGCCCATTATAGTCCACTGTGTGAGTTGTGCCAAAAATCGGAAAGTGATTTAAGATAGCGGACCTAATGGACTATCACGTGTCATACCTAGTTTGTTCAAAAATAGTTTTTGGTCCATACAATCCATTCAAAGGAAGATTACTAAGGCATTTCACTCAAACACATTTTGTCCATTATAGTCCACTGTGTGAGTTGTGCCAAAAATCGAAAAGTGATTTAAGATAGCGGACCTAATGGACTATCACGTGTCATACTTAGTTTGTTCAGAAATTGTTTTTGGTCCATACAATCCATTCAAAGGAAGATTACTAAGGCATTTCACTCAAACACATTTTGCCCATTATATCCCACTGTGTGAGTTGTGCCAAAAATAGGAAAGTGATTTAAGATAGCGGACCTAATGGACTATCATGTGTCATACTCAGTTTGTTCAGAAATAGTTTTTCGTCCATACAATCCATTCAAAGGAAGATTACTAAGGCATTTCACTCAAACACATTTTGCCCATTATAGTCCACTGTGTGAGTTGTGCCAAAAATCGGAAAGTGATTTAAGATAGCGGACCTAATGGACTATCACGTGTCATACTTAGTTTGTTCAGAAATAGTTTTTGGTCCATACAATCTATTCAAAGGAAGCTTACTAAGGCATTTCACTCAAACACATTTTTCCCATTATAGTCCACTGTGTGAGTTGTGCCAAAAATCGGAAAAGATTGAAGATAGCGGATCTAATGGACTATCAAGTGTCATACTCAGTTTAGTCAGAAATAGTTTTTGGTCCATACAATCCATACAAAGGAATATTACTAAGGCATTTCACTCAAACACATTTTGCCCATTATAGTCCACTGTGTGAGTTGCGCCAAAAATCGGAAAGTGATTTAAGATAGCGGACCTAATGAACTATCACGTGTCATACTCAGTTTGTTCAGAAATAGTTTTTGGTCCATACAATCCATTCAAAGGAAGATTACTAAGGCATTTCACTCAAACACATTTTGCCCATTATAGCCCACTGTGTGAGTTGTGCCAAAAGTCGGAAAGTGATGGAAGATAGCGGACCTAATGGACTATCACATGTTATAATCAGTTTATTCAGAAATAGTTTTTGGTCTATACAATCCATTCAAAGGAAGATTACTAAGGCATTTCACTCAAAAACATTTTGCCCATTATAGCCCACTGTGTGAATTGTGCCAAAAGTCGGAAAGTGATGAAAGATAGCGGACCTAATGGACTATCACGTGTTATACTCAGTTTATTCAGAAATAGTTTTTGGTCTATACAATCCATTCAAAGGAAGATTACTAAGGCATTTCACTCAAATACATTTTGCCCATTATAGCCCACTGTGTGAGTTGTGCCAAAAGTCGGAAAGTGATGGAAGATAGCGGATCTAATGGACTATCACGTGTCATACTCAGTTTGTTCAAAAATAGTTTTTGGTCCATACAATCCATTCAAAGGGAGATTACTAAGGCATTTCACTCAAACACATTTTGCCCATTATAGCCCACTGTGTGAGTTGTGCCAAAAATCGGAAAGTGATTTAAGATAGCGGACCTAATGGACTATCACGTGTTATACTCAGTTTGTTCAAAAATAGTTTTTGGTCCATACAATCCATTCAAAGGGAGATTACTAAGGCATTTCACTCAAACACATTTTGCCCATTATAGCCCACTGTGTGAATTGTGCCAAAAGTCGGAAAGTGATGAAAGATAGCGGACCTAATGGACTATCACGTGTTATACTCAGTTTATTCAGAAATAGTTTTTGGTCTATACAATCCATTCAAAGGAAGATTACTAAGGCATTTCACTCAAACACATTTTGCCCCTTATAGCCCACTGTGTGAGTTGTGCCAAAAGTCGGAAAGTGATGGAAGATAGCGGATCTAATGGACTATCACGTGTCATACTCAGTTTGTTCAAAAATAGTTTTTGGTCCATACAATCCATTCAAAGGGAGATTACTAAGGCATTTCACTCAAACACATTTTGCCCATTATAGCCCACTGTGTGAGTTGTGCCAAAAATCAGAAAGTGATTTAAGATAGCGGACCTAATGGACTATCACGTGTTATACTCAGTTTATTCAGAAATAGTTTTTTTCCATACAATCCATTCAAAGGAAGATTACTAAGGCATTTCACACAAACACATTTTGCCCATTATAGCCCACTGTGTGAGTTGTGCCAAAAATCGGAAAGTGATTTAATATAGCGGACCTAATGGACTATTACGTGTCATACTCAGTTTGTTCAGAAATAGTTTTTCGTCCATACAATCCATTCAAAGGAAGATTACTAAGGCATTTCACTCAAACACATTTTGCCCATTATAGTCCACTGTGTGAGTTGTGCCAAAAATCAGAAAAGGATGGAAGATAGCGGATCTAATGGACTATCAAGTGTCATACTCAGTTTAGTCAGAAATAGTTTTTGGTCTATACAATCCATACAAAGGAATATTACTAAGGCATTTCACTCAAACACATTTTGCCCATTATAGTCCACTGTGTGAGTTGCGCCAAAAATCGGAAAGTGATTTAAAATAGCGGACCTAATGGACTATCACGTGTCATACTCAGTTTGTTCAGAGATAGTTTTTGGTCCATACAATCCATTCAAAGGAAGATTACTAAGGCATTTCACTCAAACACATTTTGCCCATTATATCCCACTGTGTGAGTTGTGCCAAAAATCGGAAAATGATAGAAGATAGCGGACCTAATGGACTATCACGTGTTATACTCAGTTTATTCAAAAATAGTTTTTGGTCTATACAATCCATTCAAAGGAAAATTACTAAGCATTTCACTCAAACACATTTTGCCCATTACAGCCCACTGTGCGAGTTGTGCCAAAAATGGGAAAGTGATTTAAGATAGCGGACCTTATGGACTAACACGTGTCATACTCTGTTTATTCAGAAATAGTTTTTGGTCCATACAATCCATTCGAAGGAAAATTACTAAGGCATTTCACTCAAACACATTTTGCCCATTATAGTGCACTGTGTGAGTTGTGCCAAAATGGACTATCACGTGTCATACTCAGTTTGTTCAGAAATAGTTTTTGGCCCATACAATCCATTCAAAGGAAGTTTACTAAGGCATTTCACTCAAAAACATTTTGCCCATTATAGCCCACTGTGTGAGTTGTGCCAAAAATCGGAAAATGATGGAAGATAGCGGACCTAATGGACTATCACAGGTCATACTCAGTTTGTTCAGATATAGTCTTTTGGTCCATACAATCCATTCAAAGGAAAACTATTAAGTCATTTCACTCAAACACATTTTGCCCATTATAGCCCACTGTGTGAGTTGTGCCAAAAATTGGAAAGTGGTGGAAGATAGCGGACCGAATGGACTATCACGTGTCGTACTCAGTTTGTTGAGATATAGTCTTTTGTCCATACAATCCATTCAAAGAAAGATTACTAAGGCATTTCACTCAAACACATTTTGCCTATTATAGCCCACTGTGTGAGTTGTGCCAAAAATCGGAAAATAATGGAAGATAGCGGACCTAATGGACTATCACATGTCATACTCAGTTTGTTCATATATAGTCTTTTGGTCCATACAATCCATTCAAAGGAAAATTATTAAGTCATTTCACTCAAACACATTTTGCCCATTATAGCCCACTGTGTGAGTTGTGCCAAAAATCGGAAAATGATGGAAGATAGCGGACCTAATGGACTATCACATGTCATACTCAGTTTGTTCAGAAATAGTCTTTTGTCCATACAATTCATTCAGAGGGAGATTACTAAGGCATTTCACTCAAACACATTTTGCCCATTATAGCCCACTGTGTGAGTTGTGCCAATAATCGGAAAATAATGGAAGATAGCGGACCTAATGGACTATCACATGTCATACTCAGTTTGTTCATATATAGTCTTTTGGTCCATACAATCCATTCAAAGGAAAATTATTAAGTCATTTCACTCAAACACATTTTGCCCATTATAGCCCACTGTGTGAGTTGTGCCAAAAATCGGAAAGTGATTTAAGATAGCGGATCTAATGGACTATCACGTGTCTTACTCAGTTTGTTCAGATATAGTTTTTGGTTCATACAATCCATTCAAAGGAAGATTACCAAGGCATTTCACTCAAACACATTTTGCCCATTATAGCCCACTGTGCGAGTTGTGCCAAAAATTGGAAAGTGGTAGAAGATAGCGGACCGAATGGACTATCACGTGTCATACTCAGTTTGTTGAGATATAGTTTTTTGTCCATACAATCCATTCAAAGAAAGATTACTAAGGCATTTCACTCAAACACATTTTGCCCATTATAGCCCACTGTGTGAGTTGTGCCAAAAATTGGAAAGTGGTGGAAGATAGCGGACCGAATGGACTATCACGTGTCATACTCAGTTTGTTGAGATATAGTCTTTTGTCCATACAATCCATTCAAAGGAAGATTACTAAGGCATTTCACTCAAACAAATTTTGCCCATTATAGCCCACTGTGTGAGTTGTGCCAAAAATCGGAAAATGATGGAAGATAGCGGACCTAATGGACTATCACATGTCATACTCAGTTTGTTCAGATATAGTTTTTGGTCCATACAATCCATTCAAAGGAAGATTACTAAGGCATTTCAATCAAACACATTTTACCCATTATAGCCCACTGTGTGAGTTGTGCCAAAAATCGGAAAGTGATTTAAGATAGCGGACCTAATGGACTATCACGTGCCATACTCAGTTTTTTCAAAAATAGTTTTTCGTCCATACAATCCATTTAAAGGAAGATTACTAAGGCATTTCACTCAAACACATTTTGCCCATTATAGTCCACTGTGTGAGTTGTGCCAAAAATCGGAAAGTGATTTAAGATAGCGGACCTAATGGACTATCACGTGTCATACTTAGTTTGTTCAAAAATAGTTTTTGGTCCATACAATCCATTCAAAGGAAGATTACTAAGGCATTTCACTCAAACACATTTTGCCCATTATAGCCCACTGTGTGAGTTGTGCCAAAAATCGGAAAGTGATTTAAGATAGCGGACCTAATGGACTATCACGTGTCATACTCAGTTTGTTCAGAAATAGTTTTTCGTCCATACAATCCATTCAAAGGAAGATTACTAAGGCATTTCACTCAAACACATTTTGCCCATTATAGTCCACTGTGTGAGTTGTGCCAAAAATCGGGAAGTGATTTAAGATAGCGGACCTAATGGACTATCACGTGTCATACTTAGTTTGTTCAGAAATAGTTTTTGGTCCATACAATCTATTCAAAGGGAGATTACTAAGGCATTTCACTCAAACACATTTTTCCCATTATAGTCCACTGTGTGAGTTGTGCCAAAAATCGGAAAAGATTGAAGTTAGCGGATCTAATGGACTATCAAGTGTCATACTCAGTTTAGTCAGAAATAGTTTTTGGTCCATACAATCCATACAAAGGAATATTACTAAGGCATTTCACTCAAACACATTTTGCCCATTATAGTCCACTGTGTGAGTTGCGCCAAAAATCGGAAAGTGATTTAAGATAGCGGACCTAATGAACTATCACGTGTCATACTCAGTTTGTTCAGAAATAGTTTTTGGTCCATACAATCCATTCAAAGGAAGATTACTAAGGCATTTCACTCAAACACATTTTGCCCATTATAGCCCACTGTGTGAGTTGTGCCAAAAATCGGAAAATGATGGAAGATAGCGGACCTAATGGACCATCACGTGTTATACTCAGTTTATTCAAAAATAGTTTTTGGTCTATACAATCCATTCAAAGGAAGATTACTAAGCATTTCACTCAAACACATTTTGCCCATTATAGCCCACTGTGTGAGTTGTGCCAAAAGTCGGAAAGTGATGGAAGATAGCGGACCTAATGGACTATCACGTGTTATAATCAGTTTATTCAGAAATAGTTTTTGGTCTATACAATCCATTCAAAGGAAGATTACTAAGGCATTTCACTCAAACACATTTTGCCCATTATAGCCCACTGTGTGAATTGTGCCAAAAGTCGGAAAGTGATGAAAGATAGCGGACCTAATGGACTATCACGTGTTATACTCAGTTTATTCAGAAATAGTTTTTGGTCTATACAATCCATTCAAAGGAAGATTACTAAGGCATTTCACTCAAACACATTTTGCCCATTATAGCCCACTGTGTGAGTTGTGCCAAAAATCGGAAAATGATGGAAGATAGCGGACCTAATGGACTATCACATGTCATACTCAGTTTGTTCAGATATAGTCTTTTGTCCATACAATTCATTCAGAGGAAGATTACTAAGGCATTTCACTCAAACACATTTTGCCCATTATAGCCCACTGTGTGAGTTGTGCCAAAAATCGGAAAATAATGGAAGATAGCGGACCTAATGGACTATCACATGTCATACTCAGTTTGTTCATATATAGTCTTTTGGTCCATACAATCCATTCAAAGGAAAATTATTAAGTCATTTCACTCAAACACATTTTGCCCATTATAGCCCACTGTGTGAGTTGTGCCAAAAATCGGAAAGTGATTTAAGATAGCGGACCTAATGGACTATCACGTGCCATACTCAGTTTTTTCAAAAATAGTTTTTCGTCCATACAATCCATTTAAAGGAAGATTACTAAGGCATTTCACTCAAACACATTTTGCCCATTATAGTCCACTGTGTGAGTTGTGCCAAAAATCGGAAAGTGATTTAAGATAGCGGACCTAATGGACTATCACGTGTCATACTTAGTTTGTTCAAAAATAGTTTTTGGTCCATACAATCCATTCAAAGGAAGATTACTAAGGCATTTCAC
The DNA here is from genome assembly GCA_963576795.1 of Metopia argyrocephala. NCBI lineage: Eukaryota > Metazoa > Arthropoda > Insecta > Diptera > Sarcophagidae > Metopia > Metopia argyrocephala. Next base: position 88,012,553 of record OY756210.1, read on the forward strand.
TCAAACACATTTTGCCCATTATAGCCCACTGTGTGAGTTGTGCCAAAAATCGGAAAGTGATTTAAGATAGCGGACCTAATGGACTATCACGTGTCATACTCAGTTTGTTCAGAAATAGTTTTTCGTCCATACAATCCATTCAAAGGAAGATTACTAAGGCATTTCACTCAAACACATTTTGCCCATTATAGTCCACTGTGTGAGTTGTGCCAAAAATCGGAAAGTGATTTAAGATAGCGGACCTAATGGACTATCACGTGTCATACTTAGTTTGTTTAGAAATAGTTTTTGGTCCATACAATCTATTCAAAGGGAGATTACTAAGGCATTTCACTCAAACACATTTTTCCCATTATAGTCCACTGTGTGAGTTGTGCCAAAAATCGGAAAAGATTGAAGTTAGCGGATCTAATGGACTATCAAGTGTCATACTCAGTTTAGTCAGAAATAGTTTTTGGTCCATACAATCCATACAAAGGAATATTACTAAGGCATTTCACTCAAACACATTTTGCCCATTATAGTCCACTGTGTGAGTTGCGCCAAAAATCGGAAAGTGATTTAAGATAGCGGACCTAATGAACTATCACGTGTCATACTCAGTTTGTTCAGAAATAGTTTTTGGTCCATACAATCCATTCAAAGGAAGATTACTAAGGCACTTCACTCAAACACATTTTGCCCATTATAGCCCACTGTGTGAGATGTGCCAAAAATCGGAAAATGATAGAAGATAGCGGACCTAATGGACTATCACGTGTTATACTCAGTTTATTCAAAAATAGTTTTTGGTCTATACAATCCATTCAAAGGAAGATTACTAAGCATTTCACTCAAACACATTTTGCCCATTATAGCCCACTGTGTGAGTTGTGCCAAAAGTCGGAAAGTGATGGAAGATAGCGGACCTAATGGACTATCACGTGTTATAATCAGTTTATTCAGAAATAGTTTTTGGTCTATACAATCCATTCAAAGGAAGATTACTAAGGCATTTCACTCAAACACATTTTGCCCATTATAGCCCACTGTGTGAATTGTGCCAAAAGTCGGAAAGTGATGAAAGATAGCGGACCTAATGGACTATCACGTGTTATACTCAGTTTATTCAGAAATAGTTTTTGGTCTATACAATCCATTCAAAGGAAAATTACTAAGGCATTTCACTCAAACACATTTTGCCCATTATAGCCCACTGTGTGAGTTGTGCCAAAAATCGGAAAATGATGAAAGATAGCGGACCTAATGGACTATCACATGTCATACTCAGTTTGTTCAGATATAGTCTTTTGTCCATACAATTCATTCAGAGGAAGATTACTAAGGCATTTCACTCAAACACATTTTGCCCATTATAGCCCACTGTGTGAGTTGTGCCAAAAATCGGAAAATAATGGAAGATAGCGGACCTAATGGACTATCACATGTCATACTCAGCTTGTTCATATATAGTCTTTTGGTCCATACAATCCATTCAAAGGAAAATTATTAAGTCATTTCACTCAAACACATTTTGCCCATTATAGCCCACTGTGTGAGTTGTGCCAAAAATCGGAAAGTGATTTAAGATAGCGGATCTAATGGACTATCACGTGTCTTACTCAGTTTGTTCAGATATAGTTTTTGGTCCATACAATCCATTCAAAGGAAGATTACCAAGGCATTTCACTCAAACACATTTTGCCCATTATAGCCCACTGTGCGAGTTGTGCCAAAAATTGGAAAGTGGTAGAAGATAGCGGACC